>OY728125.1:1459803296-1461053296 GCA_963277665.1 Viscum album
ATTAGATAGGGTTTTAGAGGCTTAAAATGAGAATAAATCCAATCTAAAGCATGGAATACACTAATATTTTTGAAAGATTGTTTTACTGCCTTTTGATGGAAAACAATTATTAAATAAACAATTTGACATTTTTTTAAACTCTATTTGTCAAAATGAACTTATTCATTATTATTGGGACATTTAAACTTACTTTGTATAAATTTTTGGTATTTTTCTGACAATGTTCATTTTTTTAATGAATAGTGAAAAATACTGCATTTTACATCAACACTATATTTTCATATAATTTAATTATATGGTTAGATTATTTTTTTAATTTTTTTAATGTGTAAATAGAATATATTTTTACCATGTAATCCAATGGTGGCCATTGAGATTAATTTCACATCGGAATTGGGCATAAACAAGTGCCAAACTTTTCATAGATTTTGTTTCTAAAAAACCCGCTATTTGTTTTCACAACGGGAATTATTTTTAAATGAATTATTGAAATTTCTGTGTTTGGAATTTGGTAAAATGGATTACATATTTGTAATCAAAAGGTCCAAATTATGTAATCAAGATGCTTGTTTTCAGACATTATGAATAGTAATGACGGTAATTATCTTTAATTATATTGATTAATTAGTAATCGGGTAGTTAAAGATAATAAAATAATATCATAATAATCGAAAATTACCCCAAAATGTGTCCAAATTATACTGGTTGTGTCATGGACGACCATGTTATTCCTTGTTCCAATCTTGGGGACCCCATGGAATCACTTTTGTGTGAAAACTACTTTTTATCTTTTTATTTTTAAAGAAAGTTAAATATAAGAAAGAATGTATCACCTGAGTAAAACATTTTTAATTTTATATACATAAATGATATATTGGACTATAAATAGTCATTGGAAAGCTGAAAATATTTCCTACATCATAGTATGTTTTTTATAATTTAACAAGTTAAATTATTTTTGACATCATGATGATGCAACGATTACCTCATTAATGAACGATTTAAATAAAATGAAATGATAATGTAAAATCTAAGACTTACACTTTTCAAAGACATATTGGATGAGTATATTTATAACCATTATCACCTAATCCTATAAATACATCAATTT
This sequence comes from Viscum album, assembly GCA_963277665.1. Taxonomy (NCBI): domain Eukaryota; kingdom Viridiplantae; phylum Streptophyta; class Magnoliopsida; order Santalales; family Viscaceae; genus Viscum; species Viscum album. The sequence continues at coordinate 1,459,804,408 of OY728125.1, forward strand.
GGGACCTTTTAAATCAGAAACACATTTCAATATAAAGTAACATTTTGTAACTTTCCAAGGGTGCCCTCCTCTCCTCTTATAAAAGGCTCCCACCTCTACCTGCTTACCCACACTTCTCAAGACTTTGGCTTGGCCAAGATCATATCATTTTATCTCTAAACATCCCTCTATTCATCATAGGATCCTTAACATAGGAATAAAGCACATCAAGAAAAGATTTTGGTTCATACCAAGAAGAGTTACCCGATTTAAAGGTAAAGTCTTCTCTAATGTTCTTTTGTTTTATTTTGCTTCTCCAACCCCCTAAACTATTTTTATTAATTTTATTTGTAACAAAAACAGTATTTTTAATATACTAGGATGTTGTTATAAGAATTATTCAAGATACACTTACACAAACCTACGTCTAATGGTTAAAGAACATACTGTTTCTGTGGAAGGTGAATTTCTGCCTCACGAAACGATGATTGTTCAATATTCTTATAACACCTTCAATGGTGTCCATTAAGATTCCACTATATATATCTATATATGATATATAATATTTTTATGGTTTCCTTAATCTTCTTTATTTTTCATTTATGGCATAACTTTACGGCTTCCATTATGGGTATACGCGATATCATCATTTTAGGAAGTGCGGACTACCGCCCCCTCAAAGTGATTTGATTCATTAGTGCCATATGTGGGACGTATAAAGGATGGAGTTAATGATATTATATATTAAATTATACTAGAATTATAACATACCTTTATGTCATTGTTATTCCATTCCATAAAATATGAAATAGAAATGAAAGTAGCGTTCATGCGTACGTACGGCTTACCGTCTCCATGAACAATGCATTTCATTTATTACCTCTAAATGTTATTTAATATTATAAATTCATGTATATATTGAATATATATGATATATATGATATCTATATCATGAATATAACTCTGGATATAATGGATACATGAACAACTTGTAATTATAAAGAGTTTATTTTTTACTCAAGTACCAATGATCGTTAAAACGACTGTTATTAACTTAAATAATTACATAGTGTTCATGACATGGTAATAAGTGATATAAAATGAATAATGAACTTGAAAAAGTTTATTAAGCAAGTAGAAATTAACTAAAGTTTATTATTCAGGAGATTAAAGAACGATCAAGTCAAGTCGGATACGAGGTAAGGGACTTCGTCTCAATATCCTTTCATTGAGGCATATTTTGTTTCATACACAACTGTCTTTTATAATGTGTATAAATCCCTTTGACTTTTATGTTTATTCAAAATGAATATTTATATACAAAGCGCTTACTAAATGACAAAAGGGAATGTTTTTTTGTCATACGTATGCGGCGACGACGACTTCTCCGCCGCCTTGACCATTATTTGAGATTCAGCTTCCTCTACAAGCCATAACATTTTTTTAATGAAAAATAAAAACCATGTTTTACTTTTCTTTTATTTTGGTATTGAAAATGGTTTTTATAATGGTTTTATTATATCAATGTGTTGTATTGATATCTTGTGACTGAAATGTGGAAATGTTATGTTTCCTTTATTCATGTTTTATGTGATACGATTATGTTATGGTTCTTGGGAATTGTTATCAAGATGGGTGGTTCTGTGATAAACTAAGGGTGGGTGAGCCCGATATAGCTCTATAATGCATTGGGTAACTTGAAGGGGTTAAAATTTAAGGTTTCTCCAAAAATATTTAGGAAATATACTGTGATGGGTATTCCAAACATAACCATGAGGGTTACTCCCTACGTAATAATGTTATGAATGCCTCAAGTTACCTTTATGTCTTATGATTTCTATGATTTATTCATGATTTGATGAGGTTTGTTAAAATTATTATGTTTTATGAGTAAAGTATGATTTCATACATGGAATAATGTTTTCATTTCATACTTTTATATCCTTTACTGAGCTTTTTATGCTCATCCTAAGTATTTGAAATGTTTTTCACAGGTCAAGGGAAAGGTACATGATGTGATGATTGGGTCAAGGAAGTTTCATGAAAGAATTCATGTTTTGTTTTAAATATGTTTCTATTGATGGGAAAAATGAATACTGTATTTTATGCAACCACATTGTTTAAATGTGGAATGTAATGCATGATTTATGATCTAATTCTCTAAAACTCTAAACCTAAAAAGATCCTCAATGTGTAATCTTGTAATAACTCAATATTTAGTAATTTTTAAGGCTGGGGCCTTATAACTATCAAGTAAATTAAAATCACCAAAAATTATACCACAAAATATATATATGAAAAACACACATTTTCATAAATCACATTCAAGGAGTAAAACATGGTTTTACTCATAAACCCTATTAAAAACTATATTTTGAACCAAAAATAACACCAATACCCTTCTAAGGAAGATTTGACTTCTGAAACATTAATTAACCATCCACTTTCATATGTTATAACTCAAACCCAAACATTACCACTAGGTTTACACAAGAAAACAACCAAATTTAAAACAAAGTACAACTATAAAATTAATCGCTGAACAAAATCCATAAAACTGATTTTTTTCACAATTCACAACATACCAGGAACATTAAAAATAATTAAATCAATGATTCTAACACATAAAAATATTAATATGCATGGAACCACCTTCCTTTTGAGTCAAAACCCTTAAATCATGGTGTAAAACTTTGACTACACCACCGTCACACCACAAGGGGGTGATAAACAACACTAAACCAGCAGATTTATCCAAAAATAATACTGGTTAAACCCTTGGTATAAAACCTAGCTATGGGAAAAGATGGAATTCGTGATAGGGTAGAAGAACTCATAAGGAAAGGGAAAAAATCAAATTGGGAATGACTTTCTTTCATAATTTTGATGTTTCCCCCATCAAATATTCCTTCAAAGACGAGGTCTATGGGAGGGTGAGAGACCATGTAGGCTATCTATGGAGGTATGTCATGAAATGGAGAATAAATGGGAATATTTGGTTTATTTATGGAAGGTAAAAAGGGGAATTTAAAAACATTTTTAATGACCTTGACACCCCTGCATGGTTTTCCTGCACGGTTTAGTAAACCGTGCGGCCTAACCGTGTGGCCTGTTATGGGCACCCAAAAAATAATCCATTATCCACCAATTTTTGGGGGTTCTAAGGGGGTAACCAAGTGTGGATGATAGTATAATTATAGGGGAAATAATACCCAATAGAAAAAAATCTTTTCACTCTAATACTCATCTACTCATGGGTACGAACCACCTCAATAACTTACCTCACAAGTTGTTCCACTAGGATTGTCACAAAACCAAATCCAAAACACGAGAACCTAAAACCATTCTTTTGATAGAAGGTATGTACATTTATTATTAAATACCCCCATGACCATGGTCCTAGATCAAGAACACAATAGACACCAAAATATGAGACCCAACACACCCGAAAACCTAGAGAAAGCTAAGAACCAAAAATAGAATTCGAACTAGCACATCAAATTGAAAATCCAGGTGTGAAAATTCTCCCTAATGTAAATATTTCAACCCTCGGAAAGGTACAAAAAGTCCAAAAAAAACAAAACCAAACCAATATACCATGATCGACTCCCTTTCCATTTTTCACACCCAAAGTCCAAAACGCCTCTAGTGATCATTTAAAGAAGGAATACTCTCACAAACCAAAACATACATCACATTACTGAAATGATAAATCAAATTAAAATATTATCCCAAGATAAAACTAATCAAACACTATTCAAACAAGATTATATAAATTTACCTAAAAAATCAACAACAATGAACAAGGATACACTTACCTTGCATTAACCAAACCCTTGGGATTTCTCCAATCCCAATTTTTACCCAATGAAGATGTTGGTAGTTAGATAGATTCGAACAAGACTACTTAACGCCAATCAAAGAACAAGGAATAGTCTGAGCTACTAGTATGGGGAGACACAAATGAGAACCCCAACATAAGAGAAAACTCTAATTTTCATGATACATGATCGGTAAACTGACAGGGGAGGCCCGAATGGACTCCTCAGTACATGGTGTTGAATTCCATTCGAATTTTCCAAAGGAACATGTATGAGAATCCTAGTGGGTCTCCCCAACATAACAACCAACCATATTAACCGACCATTATGGGCCAGTATAGGGAGAACCCAAATTTAAATATTTGGATGAACATGTTGTTAATCCGTATAGTTTGATAAACTATGCGCTAACCATGTGGATATACTTGCATAGTTTTCTGAGGGATGGTTACTACTAACCATGAAAAAACTGTGTGCTAAACCTATCTATATAAAATCCCAACCACACTCCAATATTAATGAAAACCAGAGGGGAAAATAATTACTTCGGGCAATGGCATAGGCATAATGCCCTCCTCATCATTTCCCCGAACAGGAAAAGCAGAATCTAGATGACGACACTAGTGGTCTAACACCTCTCGTCTTTCATACTGAGGTTAGGACATAGTAAAAGGGTTTGAACGACCCTGATATTTCTGCTGACTATGTTCTAGTTTCTCTCTAGAACCTATGTCTAGAGTATAAAATCTTGAAGCATCTTCGGCGTCACAGTTATGATTTGGAAATCTCTATATGGAACTTCTTCCTTCGGTGCCATAAACGACTACACCTCAATCATAGACTAGTTCACCAAGACATTACTCAATCGAAAACTCACATTACACTAACCTGACATTTCACTGAAACAGGGGATTAATATATGCACACACATCACATATTGTTTCTTCGGGTGAGAAACAATAGAAGGAAAGGACAAACATAAACAACTTCCTCTAAAATAGAGGATTTTGAGTTTTTTTTCCATGGGAGACGTAATCCAAACATAACAGATACTTTCAGAGGATTTCATGACCTTCACTATTATAGTCAAATGAGAACATGACATCACAATGTGTAACCGAACATTACCATTTCCACTGATAGAAACAATACAAGGAAAGGTACCTTATTCCAAGTCCCCAATCAACACACCCTTCCATAAAGTGGCCATAATTGCCTATAATGGCCATATTTCCCACACTTCTGGTTTAACATGAACTCCTACTTCGAAATGAAAATGAAGGGCCTACATGCCCTCTTAGAAACCATCAAGACACTCATCCACACTTAAAAGCCCAGACCACTCCCAAATCTGACAAATTAGGTAACTTAAGATACTAACGTTTATTTCAAACTTTGACGAGCACTATCCTGATACAAGAGGGTCCACAAATCAAAGTAAATGGTGTAAACACAATCTTCATAGCATGAGAAAAGTATTTTTTATATTGTTCAACTGGAGGATCTTCAAAAGGAGAAACAATATGAGGTGCACTTCAGTTGTGCATTAACATGTAATGGGGGTTTACCTTATCCAACAAGAGAACCCAAGGACCCAAAAAACCCGATCCATTGGTTAATACATATCGTAACGAGATCCAACCATATGAGGGGAACAACTTTGAAGGATTATCGGAATATTTCTCACGAGATTCCACTTACTAGCCCTTTAACCCATCTTACCAACCAAACACAATCCCCAAACATCTTTCAAACAAGTAGGGTTCTTCGACTCAAAACATCCCAAAACATCAACATTTTCCACAACACATAATACACACCAAACCTAAACATTCATCATGACCTCATATTTTCTTTTAAAATCATATTTTTGAAAATAAACGGTTTAGCGGTTAGTGTATCCACTAATGGTTCTGCATGGGCCTCACACATGCATGTTTTTGTGCCACACAAAGCGCCCTCCTAATATCCATCCTAAAACTCATCCACCCATTCCATAAAATACTCATCATCCCATATAACACCATTATAGTGTTCTATCATGGAAATACTGAAGGATAATTCAAAACTTCTTTGCACTTTTCAAAACCAAAACAGTCAACCAATACTTTTTTTATCAAAACCACTAACCATGAAATCCAAACCACATTACATCTTACCATCAATTCAGAATGGAACAATAATTACAATGAAAAATTACATTAAATAAATTTTCATCAACTTATAAACATCTCATCCCATTAAAACACCTTTTAATAGTATAGAAAACTCTATTGGAAATACCTTTTCAAAACCAACTTTAAAATAGTTCCTTCTTTCAAAAGAGGTGTAAACACACCATGTTCCCTTCCAATTTTTTTGGGAATTTCCGTTCCACCATTTCAAAAACCAACCCTTCCATATTTATTAGAAAATTACTTCATGGAATCTTTACACTTCTTAAAACTATGTCATTTTTTATTTAAAACTGGACTTCCAAGATTTCAAAACTAAAGGGCACAAGACAGTGCGAGGGGAAACTATTTCCTGTGGGTGAATTGGAAATATGGATGGAGGCCAAACACTAATCATCTCACCATAATATAGAGTCTTCAATGGAAATATCTCTATCTCCACATGGATTTCTAGGCTCTACGATCTCACTAAGACTATTAACCCAACTCTCTTTTATTTTCCCCTACTCATTATCAAACCAATAAAACCAAAGGACTTTGATAAATCATGACTTCTCCTGGCGACTCGAATCATTTAATGAGGTGTGATATCTAGGAACACTACCCAAAACTGGAATGTCAAATCCCTATAGTTCCATCCTCAGACTATCATGATAGTTCTCCAAATAACATGACCCAAAGAGTTAACTTGAACAACCTTTGATACCATTTTGTCATGAACTGAATCTGTTGGACATCTAAATAGGCACCATACCTATCCTGTTATAAGGCCTGAAAGGCATCCTTGAACCCTAGAGTCTGGCACAAGTTTCCAGGTATCATTAACTGAATATTGAGAATTATTTTCCCATGTTTAAAAAAATAAAACAACAAATATATCGAATAAAACAAATCTAGATTATTCAAGAAAAACCATATTTTAAAATTTTTTCATAAATGAATTACAAGGTTTAATATAACACTCAAAGACTATAAAAAGGTGAAAAAAATGATATCCTAAGAACCTCCATATGGAGAGAGGCACCTCCCTCAATCCATATCTTCCACACCACATCCCGATGGGCTGCAAAAAACCAAAAATGATAGCACAAAATCTGTACCCAACCCCGTGGAAAAAAATAATCATGTCCACTTACACCAAAAGGTGTAAGTAGGGTGTGAGAAACATTCAAATGAGAAAATAATGCATGTTTTGATAAACAAGAATTTCTAGTTATAATTTCTAAAGCATGAAACTTAAAATAAAAATGGATTTCAAGTGGGAAATTTTAATGAATCAAAAAATTAAAAAATAATGTCAATGATACTAAATTTTCTATCTAACCTTGCTGTTTACTGACTATAAGAACAATGTAACTAATGAGAACAAGAAATGGGAAAATAACCCTTAGGCACTAGGTCGTGTGGGTCTAAGGTACCTCAAATATCTGTGAGAGTAACCATCACAATATCTGTTCTCATGCACATGAGCCACTTGTAGGTATAATACCCATAACCTAGTAGTCCCCCAAAATCATCATTATCATAGTTTATTTAGTGTTTCAAGCATAAAACATTCAATGTTAAACTTAAGCTAAACCCAATGGGTTCACTTGCATAATAGTACATGTCCATCCATCTAGATACCCGTGATTCCGTCTTGTGATCAAAGAAGTTCAACATGCCATGAAATATAATTTGCACCTGAAAACCCACATCCACATCACACATTCACCAAACATCCCACATGTACATCACAAAATTCACATTAACCCCATTTTCATTGAAATTGATTTTGAAATCAAACTCACACAAAAATAGCCCACAACCCTTTTCATATCTTTTTAACACTTCAGAAAAACCATTAATAAATTTTCATAAAACATTTCTAAGATGATAAAATTACATAAAAGCCCACAAAAACATTCCACATAACAACCTTTTACCTTAAAAATCATTTTATTATCAAACACACATGAAACCGCTGAAAACCATGTTTCGCACCCACATCACAATTTAATAAAACATTTCAAAAAATTATAAAACATTAGAAAAATGATTCACATCTTAAATAACCAATTCACCTTTCAAAAACACATATTAGGTTAACACAATCACCCAAACAGTACATACACAACCTTTTACCAATTTGTTTAACAACATAAAACATTTACAATTTTAATAAAATAATCCCAATGTGTATACCTATGTTTTGCACACAAAATGCATTTCAATACCCCCTTTCAAAGACAAAATCACCACCAGAACCTACCAAAGAAAAATTGGCAGCCCATGAAGTGTTTATTTAACCATTTTCGAGTACTATAAAATCACCTCAAATTATTCCACAAAAGATACTAATGAAAAAAACATTTCCATAAAGCACCTTCAAAGAGTGTAACATGGTTTTACATATAAAACCTGTTATAAATCTATCTTTTAAACCCAAAAGAACAGAAATAACCTACCAAGGATAAATTGGAATCCCAAAAAATAGTTAACAAACCACTTTCATATGTTATAACTTAAACCCAATGATTACAATAAGGTTTAACCAATAAAACAAGCAAATTTGAAATAATGTGCAACTATAAAATTAACTGATAAACAAACTCCATAAAAAATTGTTTTCACACAATTAAAAGCATATAAGGACCATTTAAAATAATTAAATCAATCATGATTACTCATTAAAAAATTATTACACATTTAATCACCAGTTGTTTGAGTCAAAATCCTTAAATCATGGTGTGAAACTTTGACCGCACCTCCGCCTCACGACAAGGGGGTGACAACCAACCCTAAACCACGAGATTTCACCAAAAAAGAAAACTGGTAAAAACCTAGTTATAAACCCTAGCTACTTAAGAAGAGTAAATTCATAAAAGTGTAGAAGAAACTCTATGTAATGGGATGAAATCAAAGAGAGAAAGACTTAATTTCATAATTTTGATGTTTCCCCCCATCAAATCTCCCGTCAAATATGAGGTCCAAGAGAGTGTGAGAGACCTTGGACGTAGTCCATGGAGGTAAGGAACGAAATCTAGAATAAATGGATGGAGATGGTTTATTTTAGAATGGTAAAAAGGGGAATTACAAAAGACCTTTAGTTACCTGGACCCCTCTACACTGTTTGACTGCACGATTTAGTAAACCGTGTGGCATGTTCTAGCCAACAAAAAACTATCCATTATCCTCCAATTTCTAAGGGGTCCAAGGGGAAAACTAACGTTTAATGATAGGTCAAGTATCGGGGGAAATAATACAAAAAGTAAAACCACATTTTCACCCCAAGACACATCAAACTTATGGTTATAAACCACCTCAACATCTTACGCCACATGTGGTGCCAATAGAAAGGTCAAAAAACCAACTCCAAAACACAACAACATAAAACCATACTTTTGAAAAAATATGAGGACACGGATCTTACAATACCCCCAAGAACATGGTCCTAGATAAATAACACACAAGATACAATAATTTCAAACCAAGAACACCCAAAAACCAATAGAAAGCTACGAACCGAAAGAGGATTTGAACCATCGCATGGAATTGAAAATTTAGATTTCATAATATATAACACCATGTTTTGTTTTTAGGAAGAATTATTATTACTAGAATGATATGTTACATGTTTCAACTTGAGTTCCATATCTCATCTTTGGTAATACATCGCTATATGAAAAAATGTACCCAGATTTGAGATGTCATTTTTTTGGACTAGGGTGAAGCATGTAGTTGTAGTTTTTTTCACTAGATTTTCTATTTTCATGATGGCGAAGTATAATAATTGTCTTATTCATGGTGTTATCCATCCATTAAGTGTTCCCAAATGGATATGGGAGGACATATCAATGGTGTTATTTACCATTTTACCTCGATCTCTGGGAGGTTATGGTGCTATATGTGTGATAGTGGATCATTGGACCAAATAAGTCCACTTTAGAGTGATCATACAGTTGAGAGCAGTAGAGATTTTATCAACGTATTATATAGAGGAGGTGTAGTAACTCCACAATGTCCCAATGATGGCCATATTTGATCAAGATTCTCATTTTTCTTCCATTGTGGGGAGAGGTCTCCCTCATTCTTTTGAATCATAGTTATTCCTTATCACTTATTTTTATCCACATATGAACATTCAAATAGATCAATCCAAACTGACTCCTAAAGAAAGTTTTCACACAATTGTTCAATATTTTAGTGGGTTTTTATGAAGATCCTGTACTTTTTTTTGTTTTCATACAATAATAGTTCATATTCCACCACTGGTATGGCATCATTTTATGGTTTATGTATATGAAGATTTTGTACTATACTATGATAGAACAAGTTCATGGAGGAAATTTTTCTTTGGTTAGAACTAATATAGAATATGAAAAAGTTTGAATATGTAATTTTTTGGATGATGGATACAGTTTAAGATAATCAAAATTCATATTCCATTCATAGGAGGATACCATTGGATTTAAATTTTGGAGATCATTTTTCCCTGATAGATACACCTACTCATTGGTAGAAAATGATTGATCATGGGAGTAATATTTCTACCCTATATGTTACTCCTTTAAAGGTGTTGGATCATATAGAATATTTGGAATATCATATAGTAATTTCCCCATAGATGAGGAAAATACACATTTTTATTTACATGTTATAGTTATATTTTTATCTTAATAATGACTCTCATGTCATCAATTGGGGTTTGATCAATGTTGACCATGATGATACCATTAATGAGAGGCATGTGGAGATCCAATACCTCAGAGAGAAGTTTTTTAATAATAATTTTATTCCATTGGTTCGTGTATTACAGTGGCACAGTGGCATGGAGGAGATTACCTAAAAACATTATTCACAGATGTACACTTGTTAAATAACATATTTTATGTTTAGATATTATCTTATAATGATGTTTGTTTGTGAATGTTAACATTTATATTTTATGATATATTTATATATTGATTCTTATTATGTACTTACACTCATTTTTGATTAATCTCCCATGGGAGAGTTTTCTGGTATTGGTTTCATATGTTGTGGGGGATTGCTCATATTTCATTTTCTATGGTCATTGATCCCCTATGTTAGAAATGTCATTGAGAGGTATCTCATAGGGTATCTATTCAGATGAGAGCCTTTTAATTTTCTATTTATACATGGGATTTAATTCGTGAGGATGATAATGCATTGAGAGATATATAATATATGTTCTTGGATCCATTTTTTGGTCTTTAAATGATATGTGGATAAGAGGAGGATTTTTATAGGTCTTAAGATTTTTTTTATTAAAATATGCCTGCAAGGATATTTTACAACATTTAAGAGTTTCATATCATTAATTTTCTGTACATAACATGTGCGGGGTTGGTTCATGGTGAGTTTCATGATATGAAATAAAACCGTATTAGTTTTAGGTGATTTGTTTTTTTTGAAATTCATAAATTCAAATACCAACATGATGTGAAATTGTTCCACATTAATAAAATCAATTGTTCAATGTAACTTAATATGTTGTAGGGCCTCCCATTTTTTTCAAAATCTATAGATTTTATCATAAAACACAAGTGTCTAGCTACTATATCTTTAATAATTTTGTAATCACTTTGACGAGGATCAATTCTCAACTTCTCATGTTTGATTTGAAGTGATTAGAGGTATATTATACCTTTTCTATAGTTGTTATTAGATCTAGATTCATCCTATTATTTTTTCCATGTGAAGGATGTATATGTCTAATATTCTAAATTAGTTTGTTATGGTATTTTGTAATTGGTGTTGTAGCTTCACATCTTTGGAGTGATACACCTCTTATGAGATGGTTGATCAAGATATACATCATCGGTTTGTTCTCATGCAACAGATGTTATCAAATTTGAGATGGGGGATTTAGGGCTTCCCCTATTTATTATTGTGAAATCATATGTTTTCCATTGATTATAACATTTTATAAATTAAAGTTAACATAATAATTATTCAATTGTTCTAATAAATAATTGAATATTATGATTTTATGGTGTTGATTTCAATCATGATAATGGTTTATATCTTAATTATTTATAGTGTTCTATATACATTATACATGGTAGAATTTTTTCTGATTCAATGGATTATCCAGGTGTTCTTTATAGAATACGGTAATGAACATATTCCCTGAATTAATTGATTAATCAAATTAATCATTAATGATATTTTTCTCAAAATTTGATTGTATTTTATATTGATGTAATGTCCATTAATAATTAAATTTATTTCTCTATCATAATTTTTTTTAAATATTTTTAATTTTGATATTTTTTAAGAATGTTTACATAAAATTAAATGTTAATTGAGAATCATTTTTCTCAAACATTGATGAGAATTTTTTTAATACAAAGAGCATATTTATATTTTAAAATATTATTTTATATTGATATATAATTTTTTCAATTGTTAAAATAAATGTGTAGTGAATCTATTAGTTAATTATGGAATAATAACCAGTTGTGTGATAATGATAATTTATAGGGAATTAGTTTCCATTTTTCTTGATAAAGTCGTCTTCCTTGATTTTGGAGATATGATAGATCATCTATGTCTGAAGGGTGAATGCTTTTTTCTAGGGACAAGTTTTTTTTCTGAGATTTTCTTGTTTGTGCCCTTCTGATTTTATGTTTTTTCATGAGACTTAAGATTTAATATGAAAAGTGAAATGGAGTGGGAAGGAATGGATGTGATAAAATCCAATGATGGATTATCCTAGGATGACTAATGTGATGTGGGAGATGATTTAAAAATCATGTGGAAATAGTTTACATCTGTGATAGTGAGATGCATCAGGATATGAATGTGGGTTTTGGGGGTGGAAAAAATGATGCAATATGTTTAATATTGGATTACTCATTGATGTGATTCTATGAGCCTGGATTCCCTCATTTAAATCTATTTATTAGTTGTTGGACATGTTACTTATTTTATCTGCATTCATTTCCCCACTTCATGGTAGTGTGGTATACTTGGTGGCTTTTTTCATCAGAGTGGTAGCTTATGAAGTTTTTATTACAGAACCTAGATTATGAAATCATGATATAATGAACCAATAATTCTCAATAAATATTTTCATTCATAATGGTATCAAAATGATAAAGAAATAGAAATCTCGAGAAACCATGGAATTAGAATGAATTATTCCTTTAGGGAATAAAATTTACACAAATGATTAATGAAAATATTTTTAAATAATTTTTTTTGTTAATTTAATGGATAAAAAATTAATTAATTAATTAAAATGATAATAATAAAATAATAAATTTATGTATCTCATTAAATGATTATGTTATTATAGGGTATTTACCCCCTAGGAATGAATGTTAGGTATCTTTGTCACAATTTATTCAGTTGATATGATGAATTGGTTATTCCCATAATTTGGTTGTGATCTATGTTATAAATTTTATATTCATTGATTTCATACACTTTTACACCCATGTTTTTTGAGAAGTTGACACCCTTGGGCCTATGGGAGGGTGTTCTCCCCTGTATCCTATTATGAGGATGGATTGTTGACTACCCCTCTAGCCACGTTCTTTTCTTATGGTAATAGGTTCTACTATTATTCAAAGTGTTTCGTTTTACCAAATATGTGTGAAGAGGGAGGTGATGGATTTTTGTAATTCGTATTGATGTATCTATGGATATAGAATCCTTTTTATTATTATTTGTATGAAATGTATATGATGTTATGGATTGAGGTACATACTCAGTGTATGGTATGGGATGTCTTAAGCTATAACACTCGATGTATGATACATGTCATATGATCCATGGTTGCACTTGAGAGGTAATCGATTACTACCTATAGATATATTCATGGGTTATTGTGATGATATAGTGTATGTGAAATAGGTTATGGAACCTTTACTAGGCTTCCTCCTACTGGCTTATTTTACCAGGTGATGGATCAGGATGTAAAACGTTGGGGTAGATCATCCAAATAGTGGGAATATGGGAGATGTGTACAACAAAATTTTAATTATTATATTATATTCAGTCATTTACTTAATGCATGGTGATATTTATCCATTGTAAGGATGGTAATTTAATATTCTTGTTATAGGGATGAGTTAGTTTTACTTATTTTACAATTATATAGTAACATTTTTCTATATTTTTCATGAGAGTCTTAGGAGAGGATCCAAATCAATATACTAGTACGCTCACCCAACCTATATAAATAATCCTTTTAGGTCATCCATTTAATGTTGAACATTTGGATGGATATTAATTTCTCATGGTTTTCAAGACTTGGATAGGATTTATGGTAGTTTTCATCTTTAAATTTTTGGTTCTTGTAGTTTTACATATTAATGAATAAAATTCCATATTTCCACTTTGTATTTATTTATACATATACCTTGTCTGGTTTTGATTGGAGTATCTATCTTATATCCCTCTTCCTCATGTTCTCTTATAGTTTAATTCCTACCATATGTGGTTTTTTGATGTCCTCGGTGCTAGTTTTCATATTATGACCAATTGGAGGAAGGAATCAAATAGTCACCATCTCCCTTCTCCCATTGTTAGACTAGAAGGGGTACAACTTCGAGGGTAGGGTTATGATAGTATTTATCTTTACCTATTTTCATGAGGATTATTTATTAAAGCTTCTTTGATGTGGGATTCCAACAACATTATTTAAAAAATTTAAACACTTGGATACAAATTTTGTGATCAAATTGAAATGGAAAAATAATTTAAATGGGGTAGAATGTAATATACTGATATTTTAAAATAAATTATAAGTTCAAAAACATAAAAGGAAAAAATAAACAAACATTTAAAAAAATTGGAATATACTATAAAAATTTAATTATTTAAATTATACCATTATAACCAAGTCATTGAATTGGAATGTATAAATGAGATTAAATAATTATATATATATATATATATTAATCAATAAAATTTATTTATTAATACCATTTATTTTTATAAGATATTAATAATAATTTTTTGATATTTTAGAGATTATATTTATTCAAATAAATACCATATTTGGAATCATCACAACTAAAATTCTATATATTGAAAATTTAAATTTTTTATTAAATGTTTAGTTTTTTGATGAATATTGAAATATACTAATTTTTATTAAAAAATATATTTTATTTTAAATTATTGGGATAGTGGAATCCAATTTTGGCTTAGTTTTTAAAAAATAGTAAATTTTATTTCTCTATAATCAAATTATGCATTTTTAAATGAATTTAATTTTTAAATTTAGTATAAAATCATTTTATACGTAAATGTGAATTTTTTTTGAAAATGATGTCTGTCATCATATTTTCCATGTTTATTATTAATATAATTGCTGAAACTAAATTATTTTAAATTTTTCAAATTATATTTCGTTTCTTTTATTAGGATTTCGTAAATGTTTAAATATCTTCATTTTTTTCAATAATAATATTAACGTTACTAATTTTTGTTAGTAATGTGATGGTTAAATCAGGTAATTAATGATAAAAATGAATTGATATGCACTAAAAAAAAGACCATAAAACATTCATTGAATTCATTATATTGGTATATATAATCCAAATATCATTTAGAAGTAAAATATATGGCATTATATCCATTGTCATATTATTTTTAAATTTATATTATTTGAGTTAATATAATGACAAAAATTCCATTGTATTATTTTTAATAACTATAATATTTTTAATATAAGGTTAAATAAAGGTTATTTTTTGTTAAAAATATTCATTTTAAATATTATTTATTTATTTATTTCATTGTAATTTATTTTTATGTTTTAGTGAATAAATAATCACCTTAAATGCGTACAAAATTACGATGTAGTAATTATTTAACTGATTCAAAAAAAAAATAATATAAAAATCTATAAAATTATATTATATGAATGAATAATTTTGTAACCCAAAATTTTTAGCTATATTTGACATATTAGATATTTTTAAATCATTATATTCTTATTAATGTGTTCTATTGATGTTATTACTATTAATGTAAGTGAATAATTATGAAATTGACTTTAAATAAATTTTGAAATAAAAAATATTTTATTAAATGATATAAAATTCATAAATTCCTTATCATCATAAATGAAAATTGTATAAGGTTAACTAAATCATGCATCGTCCATTTATGAGACCTTTCTAGTATTATTTTTACCATATTAACCTCTTGAAGGTAAAAATTTATGATACATTCATATTTGATAAAAGGGTTAATAAATGATTAAAAATGATAATGGTAAAAATGTTCCCCAAACATGATTTTTTTTAATATTATAATATATTGACTCATATTAATCAAATATATTATACTTATAATTTTTCATCCATTTGGATATATGATTTAATTTATAGTCATTTAGTATTTTTAATCAATTTGAAGAGTGCCCCACCCCATTCTTATATAAGGTAACAATTTTTTCCCATTAAATCACACATAAAGAAACATTTGGATCAACCAAGAACGTAACAATTACCACCTATAAATCCACCTCTAAATACTATAGTCATTATTTATGGTATAATAATAATATTATAGAATTTATGGTTAAAAACAATAGAAATTTTTTGAAGAATATATACAGTCTTTAACCAAATGTTTTCATTTTATTTCTTCTTCCACATCCTTCAATAATTATTAAAATATGAAAATATAATATCATAAATATATCACATATATTTATATTTATTATATAAATTTAATAACCTATATCTTCTCCAAAATTCATAAAATGGGAGTATAATTCATCATTCATGTGTATAATGGACTACTTCCTCATGAACCGCTGTCATTCATTTTGCATCACCAATCATATAGTATGGTTATAATGATGGGTTTAATGCATATATATGATATAAATGAGATATTTATCACTATTTAATGAAAATGTTACTCTTATTTGGTTATTTTTTAATTAACTGGAAGATGATAGTTTGGTGTATGTGTACGTGTGGAAAAAAACCTTTTGAGGTGTCATGATTCATTTTTCATCACTGCATTAAAGATATTATATATATGAGTGAATTTAATTAAGTAATATGGAATTTATTAGATTATTATGAATATATAAATATAAAATAATACTTACATTATTTATGTAATTACCATTGAATAATTTAATCCTAATTGATGTGAACATGAGGCCTATCATCTCTATGATTGTAACATGGTTCATTTTTCAAAACCATTTTTCATTGTTAGTCTTAAAATAATAATTAATATATTAAAATTTTAATTATGTAATTATTATTATTCTAAAGATTAAATAAGAGACTCCCCTTCTTTACCACTGTCAGTATACTAAATCCATCATACGATTATGGACTGAAAGTTCTCAATGTACCTCATGTGGAATTCACTATTTAGTAACTAAATTGGAAATTAATATAAATTAGAAAAAATTAAAGACAATTTATTAGACCAATAAAATTTTCCTAAGAAATAAAATAGATATAAGTTTATTATTAAATATTTAATGGATATAAATGGAAAATCTACTTTCGAGGTAATGGATTTCATTTAAATTTCCTTTCATTAAGTCATTTTTTAGGTTATTCACATAATTACATTTATATAGTGTATATACTACCCCATTTACATTTAATTCCATAAATCCTTCAAACGTTATCGTATTTATGGGTGGTATTTTTATTTATTTCCTTAATTTTTATTTGACATGAATGTTACCATGTGGTATATGGTTTCATAACTCAATTTCCTTTTGTTGGGTAGTAACTCATTTTCATTGACCGTGCACTGAAACAAATATCTATTAAATGAAATCTAATTGTATTTCTATTTTTTCCATTTTTTCAAGATTTATTTTAATTTAAGATAATATCTCCATTGATTATTTCTCAAATCAATGATTTGATAATTATATGTGTTATTCATCTCCAATTAAATTTATTAGAAAGATATGTTGATGTTAAGAACATTAAAACACTTATAAAGTGTATATTTATATTTCTGATTTGACAATTTATATCGTGATTCTCCATATTTTTATAATATTTAATTTTTCATTTGATTTTATTCTTTTCCATGAAATATGATTGAAATGTCACCAATTTGGAAAATTAATTATATCACAATATCCTTTCATGTCAAGATATTTTGTGTTCTATTTCCATTGAAGAAAATCATAAAATCATATTTTGCTAAACATTATATCTTTCATTCTCCTTTTTTTTATTAATTTGGTTTACATTTTGTTTTTTTGTTTCATTGTTATTAAATCAATAATCATAAAAATTGATTTTTTGGTTGTGCAACTGATCTTTGTATCTTGTTTTAGATTAAGAATCCTTACCTTCAAGAGGAATGTTTGTTAAAAATATTTTCTGAAATGTTATTTTATAAACTAAAATTTATTCATATATATATCTAAATTTATCTCTATTCATCTTTTGATGGAATTTGATGGTAAATTTATTAACATTTTTCAAAGGGTACACATTAGATTCTATTTTCAAAATTAATAAAAAAATATTCTTTTTAATATTTATAACATGTAAATATTTTCATACAATAATGAATATTATTTTATTTAAAAAATCATTTATTAGTTTCAATGGTTATTTTCAATGAACATTATTTTCATAATATTTTTTATATTTTTTATTTTTTAAAATTTATTTTCAAAATAAAAAGAATATTTTACTCCAAGTAATTTTAATGGTATATTAATGGAATTTCCATTCATTAATGTCAAAAACACTTGATGTGGCACTCAATCCACTATATATTATTTGTAATGGTACATTTTATTTTCATTCTTGTGATGGATTATGAGATTGAAATTGAACTTTTTTCCTTTCTATGGGTTTATCAATCATTAAAAGAGCAATGATTGTTTTTATTTTAATAAGTGAAGGAATCTAAATGATTTATTATTGATTGGTAAATTGGTATTATTTATGAATAAATGGTTATATTGATATAGGTTATATGAAATATTTAGACCCATTATATCTCTAGGAAATCATGTTAGCCCGATGTAGCATATAACTTGGGTGTGCCCTGGTTGTGATCCAATTTTTCGGGTAATGTCTCTTGTCTCAAAAGGAAAGAAGTGTTAGGTGACCTGATGGTTTCTCTTATAGATTTAATTAGGAACTGAATATTAATGATGTTGGGTTAAAATTGATAATTAATATAATTATCTAAGATACAAATATGTTTTTATTATGCTTTCTATAGGGTTTTAATTATACCTTTGATCAATATTGACATTACATGTGTCATGATAATTGAATCATATAACTACTATCTCTATTTAATACGTATTACATTTTCATGAATGATGATTAGTTTAATGATTGTTATGAATTCAGTTATGTTATTATACTCCTCTTAGATTATCTCATTAACCCCTTTTAATCATCTTATTCTCACTGAGGACATTAAATGGTTAATGCTTATGTTTAATGCTACTGATCATTTTAGCTCGCCCATTTTATGTTTCCCATTTCACATGGTATAAATAAAGATATTAAATTATATTTATAATTATTTTTCATATGTTAATAGTTTTATATGATTTATTAAAGGATTAATTTGGGATATGATGAAATATGAATAATGGCAAATGTGCTCTATTGAATTCATGTGTATGGTTTATATGAGTGATTTTCCTAAGTATTAAATACACTAACCCTAAAAGTCCATTGGGTATGTGAGTGATCCAGTATTTTTCTTTGAATTTGTATGTTATGGATGGAAAAAATATCTAATATTTACCAATATCAAAGATATAAAACACATATGTTTTTAGCAGGGAATGGAAGTAATATAATAGGAACATGGATTAGATATATTCCCCCAACGATGGGTCTGATTCTCAATATCTACGAGTATTTATTAGAAGGGAATATTAGAGGAGGTGTCTTGGTTCAGGGTTTAATTGGATATTTTATTCTCATATGTATAAGGTATTATGGAATAGTTATTTATATGGATGATGATATAAGAGCTATGATTATTGGAATGTCCTCATGTCACATATTTAACATTAATATTACTGATGTTGAATCTGATTTCAAATTGATAGTGGAGTTTCATCAAGTTAGATCTATGAAATCATTGGATTTGGAGTACCATATCATAAAGTGAATATTTTTATATGGATGGGGTATGAAGGACTCTCATACATGGAGGGAATTTAACTCTACTATAGATTATTTACCCATCAATGGTTATCTATATGAGTGTGTCATTATCTATTTTCATACTGGGTCCCTACCTAATTTTTGTCATCTAATTGTCTAGGGATGTTCCATTCTCCAGCACCACTTCAAACCCTCTAATGATTTACCATGTAATGATGTTTTTTTCATTTCAATAAAAATATAATTTTCATTCAAATTTGTTTTTATCACTAAATCTGAGAGTGTGGGTTCAAGGCTATTACATGACGCCTTAGTTTGGTATCTTTTATTCCTATATTTTATCTACTAGCATTGTAATTTACTATAATAATTAATGGGATTTATTACCCTCCCTCACAAATTTAAATAACCTCCCAATTTCATTCATGTTAGTCCCTTTATTTTCATTTATGATGATTGGGTTTTATATTGAAGGAATTTCACTTGACTCTATGTTTTACTTATGTTTTCATGAGAGCCCATATTTTTTATCAACAACATTGGAATGGTGTAAAACTACAATTTCCATTTATACTATGTGTGAATGAAAAATGATTCATTTATTGAATTTAATTCCCCTATAATCAATACCTTTCAAAGACCTAGTTTTAAGCCATAGAATAATAGAGTAATCTTTCATTCAGGTTTGATGACAATACCAATAGGGTATATCTGAAGTCTTCCAAAAAATTCCTCAAATACACTAATAGATTCCTCATCCTCTGAGTTTATCTCATGTAATTCCTTCCCCATTTTTATATGATGAATATGGGGTATATAAATATTTAAAAAATTTCTCCTAATCTCATCCCAACCCAATTAATCAATTTCATCACATTTCATTAAGTCCCTAATAAGAATAGAGCACATATTTCCTCTTCTTTCCAAATAACGAACAGCCAAAATGAGTTTTCTTCTTCAAAAAACTGGTGAATAAAAACATATTTTGAATAGTACTTATCCATTTCTAAGAAACTAGTGGACCAGTAGTCCCACTAAAATAATGTATATGTTTCCCCATGATGGACAAAACAAAATATTTTCCCCTTCTTTTTCTTATTGTGAAGGTCATATGATTTATATGATAGGAAATTTTCAGGATACCAATATAATATTTTTTATTCAATCTCAAATTTCATTTGGTTTCATAGGTGTAAAATCATGAAATTGTCTATCAAATTAGTTGTTATGATGATGTCTTCTAGTTCAATCCATTAACTAAAACCAAAAGGCAATGTGAAATGATCATGTTGTAATAATAAAAGTGACTTTTTATATAGTCATGGAATTTCATTTATAGGATGTCTGAATATTTTAATATTCTTCTTTATATATGAAATCGAATGTTTAACTTTGGTAGTTTATAGCCACTATAAAGACATTAGAATGGTATCCTATAAAAATCAGTCTCCATGGATTTTTTCAACACATTATAACACTAATATCATAATATTAACTACTATCTAATGTGATACCGACTATAGAATCTCATAACTTTCCTAAATATATATAAAGTATTCATTCAATGAACATTCAATAAGTAAAATTTTATCCACATTATAACCATAATGGTTTAGTTTTATAGAGACCAAATAAATAAAAAACATATTTAGATACATTCTTTAGTGTCTCTTATAGTGATCTTCCAACACTTTACCCTTATTATCAGACCCACCATAAAACCATTCTCCCAAACAGGTGGGATAGAAAAATATTAAAGGTTGATCTCATATTCTTAATTAGGGTAAAAATTGTAGATATCTGTTAATGACCAAACAAAATAATAATATAATTTTAAGGGTATGTAATCATATCCAAAATATAAAATTTTCATACGTGACAAGTCATGGATCATAAACATGATTCATAGAAAAAAATATTTTTAAACTACATGAACAATAATGATCATGAATTATCTTAAATTAACCATGAACCATATGTTTTTATTATAAGCATAAAACCCCTTCATAAGAGTAAAAATCATCATGGAAATTAGAATAATATCTTATATCAATGTTATCTATCTAGACCATCAATTAATAGTTATTATGATATCAACAATAGTTATTTATATTATGACATATTAGAAATGATCACTTATTTAATAGAGTGGATCATCCATATCTATATGTTTCAAATATTTTATCAAGAATCACTATATATTTCCCATAGGTTATCAAGAACATATTTTTCCCATTATTTTATCATAGGATAAAAAGGATTAACCATTGCATTTAAGGGATGTATATTTTTTGGGAAACCCCATAAAATAATTAAAACTACACATATGTATTCCACATGATAATAAAACATTTATCATATCACCATTACTTAAAATGTGTAAAGGAAACATGTTTTCTAAACAATTTATGATTTCATCAAATCATCACCTAAAAATATAAATACTTTCATATAAATACCATGACCAAAATCACAAATGATTCATATAAATAATAAATATGTATTCCTTGGATCATATACTTGGTATATAATAATTAACTTTAAAGGATTTTATAATAAAATAAAACTCCATTCACAGATCACTGGAATATTTCATGAGGAAAATACACTTTTTATTTTCAAATAACTTAAATAAAATTAAAATATATCAAAAATATATCAGGGAAATTTTAGTCGAAATAATGTTGAATATTTTAATTCAAGGGTCAATTATTAAAATTTTCATTATATTATTAAATTATATTAATGTTTTTTATGTTTAAATAAATATTCATTCCATAGATAGATAAAGGTACCTCATTTAGAAAATGACAAGAAGAATACATATAAAATTTTCATAAAATTAAGATCATTTTATAAAAATTACATGTATCAATCATTGGTGTAAAATAAAAATCCTTATTAATTTTTTTTAAATGAAAAAATTGAAAAGGAATAAAATTATTCCTAACTGAATAGTTAAATATTATCATTTTTTTATAAAAACACCCATTCGGTGTCATGAGAACATAATGCGGATAAATTGAAAGGAAATTTTGTATTCTAAAAAAATAACTAGAGGATATGAAGAAATATATATTTATTAGATATTATTATATAATTTCTCAATATTAATTAAATATAAACAATATTAAATATCACGAGATTGATAATCAAATCCCTTACATCATGTCTATCATTTATTCATATATGTTAGATCCTCCTATATAGTAAATTTGGGTCTATCAAAAATTTATTTAAAAATATTTTCAAATATATCATACCATATTTTATATATTTATTACATTTTATCACCCATATATAATCAATGTTTTATAAAAATAAATTTTCTTAGTGATAAGTAATTCCCTTTTTAGGCTTTTTTGGGTTCAAAAATCTTAGCCAATGTAATTTGATAATGTTTCCACGATAATAAATATTTTAATAATAACATAAATATCATATATATTCATTATATATATATATATTTATTTATTTATTAATACATAAACTTTAAACATAGAGAAATTAATTTCACTATTCATGAAGAAAGTAAACCATATTTATGAATGAATTTGTTTTCACATCATGACAAATGGAATGAAAGAAGGGTAGACAATACATATCCTTACTAGAATAATTATTATAATATATATATATATATTATGTTTTTCCTTATTACTATCCACACAATCTAAAAATAAATCTAATCACTTCATCAAGGTGGTAGTCCACACTTACACATGAGAGACACAATCATTTTCCAATATATAGAAAGAATGTGGATAACAGTTGTTTCAACATCATAATAACAAGTAAGTATATTGGAATTATAAAATTAAATATTATATAACACATGACATTGATTTATAAGAATTATAATATGAAAAATTGAAATCTATTATTTAAGAATAATATATATTCACTACGAATCCTTCTTCAACGAACACTATAAGCTTTGAAAGGATTGAATTTTGGAAATGAAATAAGAAAATGGTTTCATTAAAGGAATATAGCATGATATTTTTTGTTGGATAAGTTTTAAATATAAAACACTATAACTAATGAAGAATATTATGTACCTTTTTATAAGTGGTGGGAAGGATACTCTAATAATTACTTTATGTATTAAATTCAAAAAAATTAATTTCATTTGAAATAGAAATCAATTGATATAATAAAATGGTTATATTATTGTTAGTAAAAAATCTAATTTTATAAAATTTAATCAATTTTTTATTATTTTTATACCCTTATGTATGAGTTTTATAACTAGTTAAAACATTTTGCTATTATTTCAATATCAAAGTCTTATACTTATTATAGGCTGGAAATAATGCCATAAAATATAAAAACTCTTAAATGGGCCAGGATTGATATTTTAAACCATATTAAATTAAATTTTCCAATGATATAGTTCTTAATATATTTCATTAACTTAATAAAATATTATTTGAAATAAGGAATCATTACTATCATTTGTAAAAGTTTGTATTTAATTTTACTTTGAATAATACATGACTAAAATTTAATTAAAATATAATGTAATAAAAATAAATATATTTTTATATTTTTTATGAAAAATTATTAGGCTCTATAATTCATCCAAATTATATTTATTTTATTTTTTTAATATAATTTATTATTATATACTACTAATTGATTAAATATTATTTTGGTGTAGAGTAAAAATTTAATATAATTAATAGGTCACTAAAAGTTTATCAAAAATTACCATGATAAATAAATTATTTCATATTTAAATATAACATTTTGATCTAAACATATCCCCTTTTTAAATTTATGAAAAAATTATAGTTATTTTAGTAAAGAGAGTTACATGTTATATTTATTCTTTTCACAAATTAATAAAATGGTTATAATCAATTAAAAACATTACAAAGTGGCCATATATTCAATGAATATTTTGAAATTTTCAAATTCCATTCATTTGATCAGATAAATGGATGTTTTTAATGAATTTAAAGCCTTGTCACATTAGTTATATCCCCAAATAATCCACTATTTAATTAACATCATAAAAATAAATTATTATGCTTATTATTCAAATTGAAAACAATAATGGGGACATATTTAAATTATTTAGCTCACCTAAATAAAATTATTGACTAATTTTTTAAAATTCAATTTCTATAATTTATAAATTTCATATAATATATAATGTAAAATACATTGAAATAATAGTTTTCCATTGAAATTTATTTTAAGTATAAATATTATTTTATGAAATAATTGAACATAATATTGATTCAATTTAAAATACGTTGATTGATTATAATATTAGAGAACTAATTTTAACTTGAAACAACTCACAAAATTAACTTTTACATTCATGGAAAAAAATACAGTTTTCAATAAAAATCAATATTTTTAATTATTCACTGTGAAATAATTGTTTTCATCAAAATATAGAAAATTCACCCAATTCTATTATTGATATTCTTATTCCAAAATCATATTATTATTATAAAATAATATATCTAAATTTTATAGAAAATAATTATATTATTCAATAAAAAAATAATTTTTGAAAAAGAAGTATTTTTTTGATTAAAATTATATATCTAAAATTTTATTGATTATTTGTTAATAATTAATTAATAAATTTTTTATTTAGAAGAACTATATATATATATTTTTTAATTTGGTTAATCGTACTCACACCATCAAATTCAACAAGGTGATAACTGTTGCGAAAAACAATCTATAGTATCTCACGGTTAGTTTAAACTCAGATTTTCATGTAAAGAAAGATATCAATGAAATAAAATTTATATAAATATAAATATATCATGAAATCATTGTGTCTAAATTTTTTTTATTGGAATAAATATTAAAAATAAGATTATATTAAAAGTGATTTCAGTTTCACCATTTTACCTCATCTTATTCACAATAGTGGTATTCATTCTTATAATGATTTATTCAAAAATTCATCAATTAAGTGTATATAATCAAAATATATTTATTTTTAACAATTTAATCAAATCATATCTTATTTAACTAACCCAAATTAAAACCCAATGATATTTACGCATATCCAAATTCATCCCATGCATATGGTGATTGAAACCCCTACATGTAAAATATTATAATAATTTTCTATTTTTAACCCCCCAACTATATATTATTAGATTAATAAGTATTCAACACTATCATATCATAAAAGGTATGAGCATCTTTCTCAATAAGATTCATGACTCGATTTCTTTTCTAGAGGACAATTTACTCATGGATGATTGTAATCCCATTAATGTGGCTTCATTTTTAAAAATACTTTCCACATATTTTTTATGATGTTTTATGAATATTGTATCCAAAGGGTGATTTAAATGATAAATATTAGTTTTCCCATAATTTTGAGTTGAAAATAAAATAATTTATATAATTGAATGAAATTAATAATTCCTTATACTATAATTTAAATTGATATTTTTATTAATTATAATATATTTTATGAAATGATTATTTCATTTTAATTGGTAATTATTTAATTGAAATTATTTTTTTTATTTACAATCAAATGAATTTTGATTTTTGGTATGTAAAAATTTCAATGTTTAATTTTTATTGTGAATATTATTATTTTTTAAAAAATCTCGTTTGAATATCTAAATTCATTATTTAATTTGAACTAATTTATAAATTTTATTTATAAATTTAATGATTTTTAATTCTTCCGTGGAGTTCAAGTAAATGATATATTATTATTTTATGTGTGATACATATGATTTTTTTATTTGCGTTAAAAAATTTGAAAATAGATTAGATAAATATGATTGTTTTTTATAGATGGTTTCAATGTTATATATTTGTTTAATAAAATCAAATGTATAATATTTAATCAATAAATGTTGATATATATCATATTTGTAAGATAATGTTTCCTAGATTATATATAATATGAATAAAATTCAATATATATCACTTATTCATTTTAAAATCCATTGAAAATCAATATGTTTCATATTTTTCAATATGAAAATAAATTTATAAATTTTTTAAAATATTTTACTTATTCATATATTACTTATCTACAAACATATCATATTTAAAAAAATTATATTGATATGGTTTACACATAAAATGATACACTATTAAGTAAACATCATATTTTCTATAAAAGTATTCAATTTAATCTACTATCAAGAACCAATGACTATATGGTGGGTAAAATCATTTCTATTTCTTGTATACGTTCTTGAACTCTTCAAGGGGTTAATCATTTTTATCTCTATATGAATTCAACATGGTAAGACGTTTTTTCTTCCATAATAAAAACACTTTTCATTCATGAGATTTTATGGTAAATATCAAAAATATTAAATGAAGGTGAAATTCTTGATTGGATTTAAAATTATAAATATTGCCTAAAATGAACTAAAAATTAACATCTAATAATATTTTTTTCCTTAAACATCAATTCTAAAACTATTTTGTGATTTAATTACGATTTCTTTTTAATTTTGAAACTCACTCACTCATTCTTCTCTTTCTAATTATATTATGTTCTAAAATATACCAAGGATAATAATAGAACTTTCTGAGAAAAATTCAATAGAATATTATAATGGTGTAAATTCATCAAAATTATAAAATTTGAAAATCCTATAAAAAATAAGAAAAAAATGTTTTATAGAAATATATTTTTTATAGGGAAATTATATATATACCGTTACACCCTAACCCTAAAGGTACATATCATTTGTCTTACATTAATATATTGGAAGAATTAAAATGAATCAAATCCAAATATATTGAATTGTTTTTTATTCATAGTAACCTTTATACATATATGGTTCCCTTTTTTACATTGGGTATAGAAAATAAAACATAAAATATAAAAAATTAAATGATTATAATAATTGAAAAATCATTCAAATATATATTCTTCATAACCAGAGAAAAGGGAAAAAAGAGTGATCTCAAATTCTCAGTAATGTGTTAACTAATAAGAACACTATCATACATCAATGAGCATAATAAACAAGGCCTGGTAGATTACTGAACACGCACACCATTTTACCAATAAACTGAAAATTTAATCCTTCAATAGTTTTTTTCATAGTCAACATATCCAGTATAATAATTACTAATTAATGAATGAAGGAAATTCATAATTATTGGATTTCATGCATCTGGTATATAAACCACTATATCATCAGTACCCACTCTGAAGACAGTTTATGTTTGGGGGTTGAAACCCATCTAATACTTATTTAAAATAAGTGATAATGGATTTCCAAAAAAAATAGTATGTCTCATGAGACTTATTTATTCATTGATGTTCTTTTATTAAATTGTCTGCCACTATGTCTTTTATGTCCAATGTATTCCTCATATATCGAATAATCAATTTGGAAAGATATTTTTTAATCAAAGTGTCCTATACCACTTTAAAATATTTGAATTATAAGCCTCATAAAAGAAAATAATTATCAAATGAAAAATTTTATACCATAATGGTAAATAGATTCATGGTATGATATATGAAAGGGGAATCACAATGAAAAAACTAAATAAGTTGTTAATAAGGTATCTCTTATTGAAATGAAAGTGTGATGAGAAAAACATTTACCTTGCACTTTCCTTTAGTTTAACGTTCATTAACCTCATATATAATAGTTCAAAGAGTGTAACTAATATTTCAAATAACCATATATGTATTTATTATATAATATGCGATCTTATTATATCATCATATCACCCATTTTTTAAAAATATTTTGTTATTACCCTTGTATCGGGTGTTCACAGCTTCAATTTACAATACCTGGTTTACTGTGTAAGTAATGGATCATTTTCATTGGATATATTGTTATCATCTAAATAATTATATTAAAGTCATAGATATCATATTTATTAATTATATAGATTGTCATAATAATTTACTAATGGATAATAGGGAAAATTAATCACATCACATCGTGGAGACTGTAGGTTGTATATACTCACGAGCGACAATATGATAAACTTATTAGTGAAAGGGTAAGGAATTTGAGGGTATATTAATAGTTATAGAATAGTAATCATGTAATTATTATAAAAAATATCCACTATTTCAATCATTAACTCATCCATGTAAAATGGTAATGGGAAAAAGTTTCACCATGACGTGGAGACACTAAATCGTATGTACGTACGTGCAATGCCTTCATTCTTTATAGAATGGATAAAATGAGAAATAAGATTGTACATTAATTATAATAACATATAAGTATTTATATTATTGTATACATATTACCTTATTATAGAAACAATATATGGAGAGGTAGTGGAAGAAGAAACAAAATTGAAAGAGTCTATAAAGACAATAACTTATTCTATGGAAGACTTCCTTTAATATATTATTAAGTGATATAGGGAAAGTATTTTTGAAGGAACATAAACTCTATATCTTGGTAAATGAAGTATCGAATAGAAATGGATAAGTTCAGGTCGAGCTATAAGGCTCAACTTTTCTTGATGAAGTGATGAAGGAGGTACACTTTTATAATTGAAGGGAGGGAAGATTTTTGAAATCCAAATAATATTAAATTATAATAAGGTTATTATAGATTCAAATTCTTAAAAATGTAATGTAAATGAATATAGGAAGAAATTATAGAGCATAAATATCCATTTTATTATTATTTAACATTTTTTATATTTTTAAATAATTAATAATATATTAATCCATTAAAATTCCATTATTTTCCAATTCAATACTATTCATTTAATTTGACGTAAAATACATCAACACAAACTGAGAATTCAAATGAAATTATTTCCCAAATCTCCAATATATCGTATAGATCTATAAAATAAATAATATATGTTAACTCAACCCTAATATATTATAATTAATAATTTAATATCAATTATTTTATTATTCTAATAATTAAATATATACTGCATTAGCATTGAATAAGAATTTAAGGTTATTATATAATTTACAAAAATTAAATATAAATTTATCAAATGAAAATAACTTAATTTGTAAAAAAATTTCTATTTATGATCATCCATATATTTATTTCACTAATATAGACATATACAAGTTATTAAATAAGAAGAGAGTGACATTTTTTAACAAACATTTTTTAAATAATATATAAGTTATTTTCATGGAAAACTATCCATTAAAAACTCCAATTATATCTTCAGATTAAAATGGTTAAGTGAACTTCCTATAATATTTTTTATAAATGTTTAGGTCACATTCCTAACCTTATCTTTTTGTTTTCAACCTTATTTAATCCCCATAACTTTTATTGTGATAACATGTATTTTTTGCATAGTGAGGGTCAATATTGTTACTATAAAATAACCTAAGAACCATAAATAAATAATTGATTATATTTTAAACCCTATTTAAATATTTTGGGAAAATTTTATATTTATTTTATATTTTATATGATTTGATAAAATATTAATTATATTAATATAACATAATTTTCAATTTTGACACTACTCATTACATTGACTTTTATAAAAATCAATAAAAAAATATAGTTTAAAAGAAACTCTTCTAAAACATCAATAACATGTAAAAGGTATCTAATGAAATTATTAGATTATATTAGTTATCTTGAATAATATTTATTGTTATATTTTTATTATCATTTATTGATATTTAAATTAATTAATCAATTATAGCATCGACATTGTATAATTATTTATGGTAATTATTTTTTTAATAAAAAATAAAAAAACATATCGTGAAGATAAATATATTATGTTAAAAAATATAATATAAATTAGAATATATTTTTAAGGAGCCAACCATTTACATAACATATTCTAGTAATCATGAACATGAAATCATATTCCTAAAATTCTGAGGATCTTTTCGTTTTAGAGTATTGATAATCAGAGAAAACAAATACAAATTAAAACCATATTTTAAAAGTGCAAAAATATACTATGTATATATTTTTTCACCAAATAAAGGTGTTTAAAATAAATCATGGTCTTTGATTTTAAAAAATCATAATATTTTTATCTATGATCTCATCCTTGTCCCAAATCTCCCTTAAACCCAAATAAAAACATTTAAATAAATTTATGATCGCAATGATCATATTCAAGAACATAAAGTAAATGAAACCATTAGTCCATTTAAAAATTTCTTAAAACGATATGATTTTACCCAACAGAAGCAATCATCATATCAAAAAGATCATTAGTTTCCCCTTTTTATAATCAAATGATTTTCATGAAAAATCAAAATAAAGAAAATATGATATAAGTAGGTAAATTTGGAAATAATTATATTAAAATAGAATATCCAAACCATAAAATTAAATAAAAGTCACTCTTAATAATATAATCACCATTTTGTTCACTTCTAAGCCCATTGCATTCAAGGTTATAACATAAAAATCTATCTTTGTATTATCACCTAACCGCTCATCATTGGATTAACACGAAACCACCTATCAAATATTCAAGTAGCATTATATAACCATAATACATAAAAGTTTAAAATTTCCAATATATCACTCTTAAAATTTTATTTGCACTCATAAGAAAATATTTCATTTTATATAAATAAATAATCCATTTTAAAATATATCTTCAATATCAAAATTTCCAAAAAAGAAAAAGAGGAGTTTTTAAAAAAACCCATGAAGATTTATAGAGGAAACTAAATATCAAAATAGTAATAAAATTTACTTTATAATAATTTAATCTCCATATAAATAAATATTTAAAATAATTTCATGAATGATTGAAAATATTTTAAAATAGAATTAGTAAATATTTAAAAAGATATTTTAAATCAATATTATAGAAGTCACTTAGAAACATTTGAATCATAAGAACCATGAAGTAACAAAATATTAAAAAATGAAATAAAATTAAAAATAAATTAAATATATTAAATGTAATATTCAATTTATATAAACCTAATAAATGTTGTTGGGAGTATAACATAAAAATATTCCACAATTAAAGGAGATTGAGATGATGTCCCTAAACATGAGTCTGACA
The DNA here is from genome assembly GCA_963277665.1 of Viscum album. Lineage (NCBI taxonomy): Eukaryota > Viridiplantae > Streptophyta > Magnoliopsida > Santalales > Viscaceae > Viscum > Viscum album. The sequence continues at coordinate 1,459,836,468 of OY728125.1, forward strand.
TGTCACATACATTTTTTATCTTCATGAATTATAAAAATAGATTAATTATATGCGTTCTTTAGTTTTTTTAAATATTATTAGTCCTTTTATATCACTTATTTTCATGATATACCAATTACTTAATTATTTAAATCTATGTGGGATGTTTTGTGGATATTCTGTATTTAAGTCCAAAATAAATTTGATCTGATGTCAATTTACAAAGTGTTCATAATTCCAATAGCTAAATATTAAAATTAAATAAATAAAAAATCACTTTTATACACCAATTATTATTTTAAATATATTAATTATACACAAATATGAAAATGAACTATGTTACAGTCATCGTTATAGTAAGTTGTATGTATGCACGATTAACGTTTCCATTTTCTTTTATCATTATAAAAAGAATATAAGTATTATTTTATATTTATTTAATTATAATAATTTAATTAATATAATACTAATCATTTAAATATACATATATATATATATATCTTCCATGTTATGTGGTTATGAAAAATGAATCACATCGCTTTGTGGATGTGATAGTTCACACGTATGCACAAATGACATTATCATATTGTTGTGCATTTAAATGTAATAAGAAATTAATATATTATCTTTTAATAATTATAATTATGTTATTAATATCATTAAAATATGTTAATTACAAATTTATTTCTAGTATTTAGAGATAGTAGTTGAAAAATAATTATATCAGTACGTGGGGCTGTAGTTCATCGTACACATGAATGGTAATTCCTTTCCCATTTGTTGGAAGTTGAAATGCATAAATGGATTGATATTTACATAATTAAATATAATTATATTAAAGATAGTTGATTTAATATTTCACCTTGGTTTAATAATATTTTTATGAAGTGGAATAAGAAATAAAATAAAAACACTTAATTAAAAATGATATATCTTTTTTAGAAATCACTCATTTTGTAAGACCTTAAGACCATAGAAGAATATGTTTTTCCTAAACTAAGAGATATATAATGTGATCAGGTATTACATTAAGGTATTTTGGATATATATTGTCCTGAAATAATAGGTTTTTTTATGTGTGAAATAGAGAATAAGAGGATCACTTTAATAAGAGAGGGGATGGGCAATGTTTGAATTTCTCAAAATAATAAATTACTTTTAATTAATTTTCAATTACAAATTTCTCCAAACTTATTTAAATTTAACATAGGACTATGATGTGTCTAAATAACATTATCTAACTTAAATTAGACAATTTTTTTATATTTTAATCCTTATCTTTTTATTTCTACCCATATATAACTTTTTTGTTTATTTATGTGATACCATGTAATATACAATTTGAGGGTTAATATAATTACTATAAAATTCCTAAAACTGATAATTGAGTCATTGATTAAATTTAAATACATATCCCAATCATTTTCTTACTTCTATATTTTTATGAATTTTATATTATTTAATAAAATATTTTTATAAATAACATTATTTCTAATTTTAACACTATCCATTTCTTGACATTTTAAAAATATCATAACAACATGATATATTCGAAAAAACTACTTTTCCTAATCAATAACATGTAAATTAAATTTATAAAATTCATGTATGATATTAATTTTCTCAATTTATATTTATTTTATTATTTTTAATATCATTTTTTTATGTTTCCTTTAATTATACAATTACTGTATAATCATTCTGTAATAATTTAATTTAATTATTTATGACCAAAAAAATTAAAAATAAAATATCATGATGAATATAAAACTTTTATATTTAAAAATCATATATATAGTCAAACATATCCCATGTATAACCCCATATTAAAAATATATCACTTTTTTAAATTAAAGGAACGAAAAAATGACATTTTATTAATTAAAATACTATTAATCGTTCAAATTCATCCAAGTGGCCCCAAGTTCACATAAAATATGACTAAAATATATTTTAATAAAAATAACTCATAAAATAAAATTATGAAATGTGTAAGGTTAATTTTATAATCTCTATAATATTATTTTTACCATTAATTACTTGATCTTCCCTTAATTATGGTAATAAAAAATAATACTAAAGTTACTATTCATATTTTCTAAATATAAAAGAATAAAATTTAATAAATTTTCCCCTTAATATTCCAAATAAGGAATAAATTGTCAAAATTAAAAGCACATACTTTGATAATATTAATTTAAAATTAATCTCATTAATGGAATGACAAAACCAGTTTTTTTAAGTCAAAATGTTCAAAACATTAAAATAAATTTATATCCAAATTTAATGGTAAATTTATTCTAAAGACCTATATTAGATTACATGATATAAAATTGATCTAAATATACATTAAAACCAATAAATAATATAATTTAATAATATAAATTATTTACATGAAAATTATTTTTTTCTATTAAATTTTTTTATTTTTCTTTATCTATCAAAATATTAAACTTATCAGAATATTGGAAAAAATTCAACCAAAGTAAATTTTTATTTTAAAATATAAATAATAAGTTTATTTTGTTAAATATAATTTATAAAAATTTCAAAATAACTATATTTTAAACAAGTGCACCATCAAAAGGTCAAAAAACTGACATTTTAGAAACATACTTCGTTTATTCATAAAATTAGATTTTTATTGATATCATGTCTAGTGATGAAATAATAATAATTTTAAATAATATATTTAATATTATACATGCATATATATATATATATATATATTTCATTAATATTAACCAAGAAGAGTGATTTTTTTCATTTATTACTATAAAATAGACCAGTGCACTTTAAAATAGATTTCAGAAAAACATTACCTTTTTAATTTAGAAATGGTTTTACATTCGTTTATAATTTATTTTCCAATGAAAAACATAATTTCACAATTTGGATAACCCTTATCGTAACCTCCATTATAGAGGTTAGGATAAAATTATAAAATTAAAATAATAATGTTTAGTTGTTTTTTATTTTTAAAGTGGGGAATCATGTACGCAATTGATCATAGTTTTTTTTAGATCAGGGTGTTAAATTATCCCCCATTTTATAAATTGAATCAAAAAAAATTTATCTCAATACCGGTAGATAAGAATTAAATTTTCAAAACACCTTTATTGAAATCCCACATCAAAAAAGGATCAATAAAACAAAAACATTAATTTAAAGAAAGAGAAGTATGAATGTCACATAAGATAATAACGAATTGTATTCCATGTAGAAAAACATGGAAATGTATGAAAAGAAAACTATCATTTTCTGATGAAGAGTAATATGTTACCTAGTCATTATAATGTTAACCATCAAAATATTGTAAATTTATGTCGGGTTAAAAGGTTACTAATTTCTTAGAAATAAAAGTAAATGTATAAAAATTTCCATTCAATATAATTTTCATAGAGTTGAGGAATTTTTTTAATATCTATGAAAATAAGTAAATATTCATACATGAAAATTTTAGTTTCATCTTTTAATAGAATGTGGTGATTCCAAAGGTTATGTTATACCTCTCATTTTTAACCCAAACCATAATTACCTAATATTCTTAATTCATGAAGCATTGTATATCATGATATTTGAAATATCAAATCTATATGATTTAATAAAACTATGAGAAGAAAATTTAATTTTTTACCTCTATCAGGGTGTCAACTTGATTTCGTTTTCCATTTGTTCATGTAGATAGAAGGTTCATTCATTTAAACATTGATTTTGAGTTTTATAAATGTATATTTCTTCCTTTTTCCTATTAATCCTTTTACAAATTTTGTCGTATAGGTGTTGGTAGAGAAATAGTTTTTGAAAATCAAATTATATGAAATATAATTTCAAAACATCTGATAAAACATTATTTTTTATAAAACATTTTGATCAAGTTTATTTTGAATTTATAAAATAATGTTTCTTTTAAAATATTGTAAGAATATGATGAAAGACTATAAGTTAAAATAAAAATATAAATAAGTTGTGGATGAGTCTCCTTTTTCCTATGCTTTCCCAAAATCCTATTGTTCTTCAAAATATTTTGATGAGGTAAAATATCTAAAAACTCCTTGATAATATTTTCCTTTGATTAAATTATGGAAATACTATGAAAATACGATCTGATTAAAAACCCAAGAACTACGATGGTATTATGGTATAGAAGAGGATTTGAATATTACATACAACATATTATAAAATATATTTAAGTTAGAAATATTTTTATAATCATTAGGACATGTCTTTGAAATAACTATTGAATGAAAATCATTAGGAAATGATATTATTTTTTTGAGATCCCCCTATTTCCATTTGTACCTAAAATTCTTCGATCTAAAAAAGTTTTTTAATAAGTATTTAACTAAAATTATATACATCTAAAATTACCCTATGAGGTCCTGGGCTTAAAAATTACATATTCTAGTATTCTTGAAATAGGTTAAAATTATTAAAAGTCTAAGGATATTTTTAGTTTATAGTTTTATAGAATTTTGATAAAACATTTAAAAATTTAACCCATTTATTACAAGTGGAAACTTATAATTAGTATAAATTTTATTCAGTCAATCAAAGGTCTCTAAAATAAATCATGGTTTATCTTATAGAAAAATACTCACAATTTTATCTTTTATCTTGTCCTTGTCCCTAAAATCCCTATAAACATATCAATCATATTTTAAAACATGTTATGAGATATAATATCCATAGGATACATAAAATAAATGAAAACATTAATCCATTGAAAACACATAACAACATTTCTTTAAAAAATTCATTTTACCCTAAAAAGGGAATCATCATAACAAAAATATCCTTATTTTAACATTTTAAAATTAAATTATTTTCATTACAACCCATGAGAAAAAATATAAAAAAAGTAGGAAACTTCAATCATAATTATACAAAAATAGAAAAAACTTGTTGTAGACTTTCATACATATTACTCTTAAAAATGAAATAAGCATATGGTCAACTTATATACCCAATACATCGGAGGTTATAATGTAACCACCCATCCTTGGTGTATCATAGAACCACCAATCAATGTTTAATCATTTAATCACCCATGAAATATCTATGTACCATTATATATTAATAATTCATAAAATATGTCAATTTTCAATATTTAACTCCAAAAATTTTATTTACACTCGTAATAAATCATTTCATGTTGTGTACATAATAAATAAATTTTTAAAACACATTTTCAATAACAATATAAATAGAAAAGGAAAGGATGATTTAATTTTTTAGAAACATAAAGTATTACAAAGGAATATAAATATAAAAAAATATACATAATGTTTAATATATATTCAATTAATATCTATATTTATAATTATATAAAATAATATAAAAAATGAAGGAAAATATTTTGAATATTAGATTGTTAAACATTTAAATGTATATTTTTAAATCAAATTGTCTCAAATGACATTGAAACATTTAAATCACAATAACCATGAAGTAATAACACTTACCAAAACATTAAATAACATAAAAATAAATTCATGATATTATATTTAAAAGGGGTTATATATACACCTCACTAAATAAGGTGGGTGGATAACACTAAAATATATAACAATAAAAGGAGATTGAGACGAAGTCGCTTACAATGAGATTTAATGGTCATGTAAAATATTTATCATCCTAAATAAAAACCCTAGGTTAGTCATGTAATTTATTTGAAACCTTTTTAATATTCACAATTCCTTTTAAAAAACTTATTATGATCTTTTAACAATTACTTAATTATTCAGGTACATGTTGTAAATTTTGTCTATATTCGGTACTTGAGTCCCAATTAAATTTCACATGATGTCAATAGTCAAAGTGGTAATAATTCCATCATATATAGAATAATAATAATGAAATAATCATCATTTTTATAAATCAATTATAATTTTAAATCAATCAATTAAATATGGGGTTGATAGTTCACATGTACGTACGAACGATGTTGTAATTTTTTGTGCATGGAAATTTAAAATAAAAAATGTTATATTAACTTTTAATAATGATTAATTTTCCATAAATATTATATATAATAATAAACTGCATAATTTTAAAAAGTATTTATGGATTTTTATGGAAAATTAATTATATTGGTTCGTGAGGTGGTAGTTCATTGTACAAATGAACGATTATTGTTTTCTTATTTGATGGAAGTGAATATAAATTCTAGTGATTATATTAACATAATAAAATATAATTATATTTAGGATACTTTATCTATTATTTAATCTTGTTGTTAGATGATTTAAAGTATGTTGAATAATAAATAATTCAAAAAACTTTAATAAAAAATGATACCTCTTCTTTATAAACCCTTTATTATACAACACATTATGAACACTGTGGTTGGTGTTCTACAATAAACAAGAGATCTATAATGTGGGTTGGGATTCTATAATGTTATTTTTATTAATCATAAGAAATTTAATTTTTTTTCTAATAGAGGATAAGAGGTTCTATTTTATAACAAAGGGATTATCACTCTTGAAATTTCTGAAAATATTATATTATTATAAATAATTTATACTTTTAAAATTCCTTAAAACAAGTTTATTTCAAATACAGTATGATTATTGGTCAAATTTAGTTTATAAAATGAAAAATATACAAGTTTTGATTATTTTTTAATCATTATAATTTTTTTCTAACCCTTATTTAATCATTTTAGTTCTTACCATGGTATCAAGTAATATACATTGTGAGAGTTAATAAAGTTACTATAAAATTCCAAAAGATAAAAAAATGAGTCATTTTTGAAATTTTAAGACTTATCCAAAAAAATTTACTAATTTTATATTTTTATGAAATATATATCATTTGATAAAATATAATTTGTTTTAAAATTTCATTTATGTCATTTTTGACATTGTTCATTACAAGACATATTGAAAATATCATAACAACATGATAGATTCTGACTAACTATTTAGAAAAATCAGTAATATTTAAAATCAATAAATACCATTGGTGGATGAAATTATTTATCTCAAATTATATTTATTATAATATTTTTTATATAATTTATTTGATATTTCCTTTACGTAAAAACCTAATGCATCAACATTTTGTAAGTTGTTAATTTAATAATTTATTTCATAAAAATTTTTTAAAAAAATTATTTTGAATATAATAATTTTACATATCCATATAATATTTATATTAAAACGTATCCCCTATATAAAACCATGTTAAAAAAATTCACTTTTAAAAACTAGGGTACAAATATTTTCTTTTCTTTGAATATAGTGTTATAAATGGATTAAATTCATCCAAGTGGAACCATGAGCTCATAAAATTGGACCATGTATGAATTTCGTCTACAATAACTCATCTAATAAAAATAGGATATTTGTTAGAGTAATTTCAAATATTTATAATATTTCTTCTACTAATAATTACATAATTATCCCGTAACCATGGTAAAAAAATATTTCTAATGTTACTATTAATATTTTCATAAAAATTAATGGGGCCTTATTACTAAATTTAGACCTTATAATTCCTAATATAGAATCCATTTTTTATAATTCAAAAAGTATAATTGGATAAAATTAATTTATTTTTTATCTCATTAATGGAATTAGTAAAACCATTTTCAATTGTGAAAACTTACAAAATACTGAATTGTTTTTATATAAAATTCAATGTGAAATTTGTTAAAATTACCTAAATAGGATTAAATGACATAAAATTGACCTAATTATTCTTTGAATCCAATAAAACATAATTTATCATTATAAATTATTTTTATGGAAAAGTTATTTTAAATTAAAGTACAAGTTTTCATTATACATCATATCACTAAACTTATCATAAAAATACCAAAATTTCAACTAAAATAAATATTGAAATTCCTATTTCAAAGAATAATTTCATTTTTTAAAATATAATTTATAAATGTTTCAAAAACATGATTTATAAAATATGTTCCATAAGAATGTGGAAAAACAATCATTATAGAAAAATACTTCATTGATGCATAAGATTGGATTTTTTCTTATATCATATATAGATAACATATAAAGTGAATTTTAAAAATAATACTGAATATAATATATATATATTTCATTAATATAATAAAAAAAATATTTAGTTTTTTATTTATTAGTATAAAACACACTTGTATGCATTTAAAATTTTTTTAGAGTCACATGAAATTTTATTTTTAAAGGGTTGTAACAATAATTTTTCAATAATTGGACAAATTAAAACATGCTTTCATAGTTCAATTTCTTTATTCATCATCGATATTTTAAAGGCTAGTTTAGGATGATAAAATTTAAAAAATAATATTTCTTTGTTTATGCTCAAAGTGGTGTGCCATGTACGCTAAGAAACATTATAGTTTTCCAACTTGAGATGTTATAATATCCACTAGAAACTTCCATATTAAAATATTCAACTTTGAAAAAAAAAATTAAGTCATATTTTACATTTCTTTATAGTTAAAAAATATAAATTGTTTAAAGTCTTCTAAGTGGATCAAAAAGTCCATTAATTATACTCATGTATGATTTTGGTTGAAAATAACTATTTCAATAAAATTTGGACAAGTGTTAGTGTAAAAGAATAATATTTTTAATAATATTTTTACTTTTAATGACATGATTTACCTGTAACCATGGTAATTAAAATTATTATGTTTATTATTCATATTATCGTAAAATAAAAGGTTCTTATTTACTAAATTTGGGCCATGTGATTATAAATATTGATTCCATTTTTTTAATTAAAAATACAGAATTTTCTAAAATGAATTTATAATTATTCATGTAAATGAAGGGTGAAAGTGGGTTTTTCATGGGAAAATGTTTAAAATTTTGTAATATTTTTATATCCAAATTCAATATAATACATATTAAAATGACCTTAATTGATTTAATAGATTTATTATTGATATAATTTTAACAAATTCAAAATATATGTTTACATTATAAATTATTTAGATGAAGAGTCATTTTTTTATTAAAACGTAGTATTTATTTAACTAGTCATCAAAAATGAAACATAAGAGAAAAATAACAGAAATTAAAATAATGTAAATTTTTATTTTTCAATTACAAATAATGTTTATTTTTATCAAATGTAATTAATTAAATTATATTTTTTTTTAAAAAAACATATTTCATCAAATGGTGAGTTTATTATCTTTAGGAAGTTATAAATTTTTAGGCATAAAAATTGATATTTTTTTATTTCATGCCAAGAAAACACATAAGATAAATTTTTAAAGTTATATTATAGATATATTATATAAATTTCATAATGTGGTTAATAATATTCATTTTTTCAAATTTAATTTGTAGGTTAGAATAATATTTCATTTTTTTATTTAGGATGGGAGTTGTGTGCAATGTATGATTTTGTAAAGATTAAATATAGAGAGGGTCATACCAAAACATATTTGGAATTCACACTCACCCCTCATTTTAAAAATTTCTTCCTTGAAATTTAAAATTTCACTTTTAAAATCAAAGGTTTATACATGAAAAATACATTTCGGGAAACCCACATCATTAATGGGATTAATAAAACATTATCATAATAAGTTGGAAAGGGTAATATGAGGGTTAAAACACAATTAGGCTAATAAATAGAAGATCATTGTTGAATGTGAAGACATGGAATTGACAGATAAATCTTACTATCATGTTCTGATGGAGCCTAATAGAGACCATGTGAATTATAATTTCAACCATCACAAAACTATTAATATTTGAATAGTAAAAATGAAATTGATTTAATAAAAATAAATGTAAAATGGTATTTTTTATCCAAAATAATTTTCCTATATTGAAGAATTCTGTTACTATTAAGATTATCACGTGATAAAATATACTTACATGACTGCATTCCAGGTCATAAGAATAATCTCATTCTTTGGTAGTTCTTTTATATATTTTCCCTTAATCCCTTATATTGTGAAATTAATGTTAATGATGAATTTTTTTAAACATGGAGCATATTAATAAATCATAAGATCTATAAGTAAATATTTTCAACATAAAATTATTACTGAAACAAAAAAAAATTTGGTATATATTATCTAATTTCATTAATCATACATTAAACTGAAAACATTATATCCAATGGTCAACTAGATCCATTTTTCAAATAGTTCATCATAAGACTCATCCAAAATATTTCTGTCCAATTTCAATTGATAAAAAATTAATGAAGAAAACTAAATTTCTAAAATCATATTTACATAATATTTTCTCCAAAAAAATATATTATAGCACTAATTTTCACATTCCAAATATATGAATACCTTTATCAACATTAAACCATAATGAAATCATGAATTCTTACAAATCCTTAAATAAGAATTACTCTAGTAAAATCTTTATATATCTAGAGTATCATTGATAAGATGACTCTAAAATCCAAATACACTCTCACTTTAATCGTTTAAATTCATTCTTAACCCTTTATCGTTTATAAGTATCACCTTCCATTAATATATCATATATTCTCTTAATCATCAATATTATAACCATTACTTGTACATCATTTTTTATTATCTTTATAATTTTCCCTAATAGTATTTCAATTAACTTTTCCCATTAAAACATTAAACCATTCATTATACCAGAAGGATACAATTATTATTAATATATTCCACTAATAAAACTTGTTATTTTCCCTTTATAATTACATAAAATGTCTGTTTTTATCAAAAACCAAAAACATATTTCTATTCCTCTTTGATATTTACCAGATTGTTTAGTATCACATTCTTATAACATTAAAAGAAAAATCATCTTACATCCATGTGTTCAATTACATAATCTCCCAGAAATATCTATAATTCTCTTATTTTGGGAGTCTGAGAGTTGGTTAAGGTGCATGATGTTAATCATATATCATGATAAATGGTTAAGCATAATCACCAAATTATTCACTATAGTCATTATCTCTTTTGATTTCTAATTGACACATTCTCAATCACATTCATACTCAACCCAGTTCCTTCAGTTTTTATCCATTTACTAAAACCAAAAAAAGAATAGTGTGAAAAAAAATTATCATATTGACATAGTCATAAGGAATAATTTTTAGGATGTTTAAAACATAAAATATTCTTCTCAACATATAATTCTATTGGTTTAACCTAGGTCCTAATTTGATATTAGAAAATCTATAGTATTATATCCTCTACTTAGACATATCATCATTGTTAGTTATAGGGTTAGGTTCTCTAAACCACGATTTCCTAAATCTAGTTCCAAATGATATTAATAAACATACTTTGATACCAACTATAATATGCAGACCCCAGAATCACAGAGACAATGCCTTAATTTATTATATTATCATGATTGAAATGAATAAAATTATTAAGGAATAAGTATTTTAGTAGTCTAGTTAAAATACATACATACATCATTCCATTTAAAATTTGGTATTAGAAATAAAACATAATACATAACAAAAGTAAATTCTCAGAATCATTGAAAAATATTTCAAAGAGCCATTTATCATAAAATGGTAAAAAAATAAGTGTGATATCAAAAAATCAATAAATTGTAAAATAAAAAATAAATAATCATAAATAAATGAGCATAATCAAGAAGACATGGTATATAACTTAACAAATATTCCTTTTAATCACTAAAATGATTATAAAATGAATCCATAAATTTTTTCATAGTGAAAATCTTTGGGATAATAATAATTGAATACTGAATTAAAAAAATGATTAATTATTGGACTTCATGTGTCTGGAACCTAAAATACTATAACTTTTTGACCTATTATCAATAATGTTAATGTGTGTGGGTGGAAACCCATCTGATTATTCTTGAAAAGAAACACAAATGGTTTTTCACTAACTAGATTGTCTCATGATACCTATCGATGCCTCAAATTTATTTTATTAACTGTTCCCCAACACATGTCTTTCATGTACAAATCATTCATCATATATCAAATAATCAATTAAAAAATGTTTTTTTTAATCAAAGTGTCCCAAAACACATTGAAATATTTTAATAATAAGTTACATAAATGTAAATAATTATCAAATAAAACATTGAATAACATGAATATAGATATATTCATGGTATTTTATATAAAATGGTAATTACACCAAACGAAATAATTAAGTACTGAATATGGAATATCTCAAAGACATAAAAGTGAGAAGAGAAAAACTCCCACCTTGAAAATTCCTTTAGAAGACAATGATTTAAACTTCTATATAGTAGTTTATATCATGTTATTAATATATAAAACAAGAATATACATATTTATTATATCATATATAATTCTATTATACCAACTGGTCACTCGTTTTTTAATAATATTTCATTTTTACTATTTATTCGGGTGCAAACTCATTCATTTTCCTATGCATGTTTTATTATGTATGTCCTGGTTCTTTTGAATTGGATATTTTTCCATAATATATAGAGGGGTTCTAAGTATGGATATAAAATCTTTATTTATTATATACAATCTTATAATCATTGTTTTATAGTGATCATAAAAAATGAATCGCATCAGGTCATGGAGATGGTAGGTCGTATATACGCATGAGAAACAATATTATTCTCGTAATGGTGAAATGGCAAGGAATTGGATCGTATATTAATTTTTATTGAATTATAATAATGTCATAATAATAACATATATTCATTATTTACATCATTTTACACATCTATATAATTTGGCGATGAAAAATGAACTACACCATGATATGGTGACATTAATCCATAAGTATGCATGTCTAATGTTTTATTTCTCGTTGGATGGATAAAATGTGTAATAAGTATTTCCCATAATTTTAATAAAATATCTGAATATATAGGATACTATATTTATTAAATAATCATTGAAAACACATTGATATGATTTGGTGAATAACAAACATTAAATATTTAATAAAGATTATTACCTCTTCTTCAATAGACTTTCTTTAATCGCTTCTTAAGTAATCTCAAATATGTATCTTTGAAAGAATATTTTAAATATCATGGACAAATTTTCATAGATTAGATTAGTTATATTAATACCTTGGTATGTTTTAATGGATGTCCCAACATGAAAGAATGAATTGTTTAGTAGTTTTGGAAAAATAGATTCAATAAAAAAAATTCATTACAATATGAAGAAAAACAACATTGAAACTCCATTAGACACAACCTTAAACTCTTATATTATTCCTACACGTCATTAATAGTAAAATTAATCTTTGTATACTTTTGATAAATAAAACATAATAAAGGGGTGAGCTCAAATTCTCATTAAGGGTGAGTTATATAGTGTGAGTTATCATAAATATAAATAACAGTGCATATTGAATAAATAAAAACACATGCCATTAAAACATAATTTTTATAATTGAATGTGATGAATAGAAGTTGATTCAATAATTATATAATAAAACATAACCATGGATATTATAGTATTTTAATAATCACATATACTATCCATCACTAATTTCATAATGAGGGAAATTCTTGAAATTGGATATCTAAAACATACCTTCAAGGCATCATTCCAATAATATATAATTGTCGAGGATTCATGCGAATAATATAATAAATTGATAAGGCATCAACCCAAACAATAACTAGTTTGTCTTATGAGACATATTGATGCATCATGGGGCTATACTGGGCCCTTCCCATCACATACTATGTCCAATTCATTCAACATATGGATGGGGATAAACTTAAACAACGTGAACATATAAAATGTAAATAACATTCCCAAATATGTAATCATAATCACTAACCAATCCGAGTAGCTTGGTGAAAGGTATCAAGATAGAACATCCATAGTCAAACTGGTCATAAAAAATTTAATAACATATGGTAGATGAAAATAATATTACATAAATATCAAAAAATCTAAAAATTCAACATAGGAGTTGAAATTTATGAAAATACTCTAATAAAATCTTATAGGAATTATTTAGTGAAATAAACATTAAACATTGAATATATGAGATATTTTGGAAAAATCATTTTAATTTTTCATAATTGTTTATATAGAACTAGTAAATAACATATATATTTTTTCATTAAAAATTTAATTTTTTTAGAATGATATTGTCCTATTAAAACATATTATGGATGGTACCTAAATATTTGTAAAACATTGAGACATTCCCTTTAATTGAGATTCCATATCAGGAAGAATTAAAAATAGATCCTTGAAAAAGCAATCATTTTTTATAAAAAAGGACAAACTAATCTGGAAGAATATGTTTGGAATATATAAAATGCATTTAGAAGAATTATATAAAAATTATTAATAATTACATTAGTTAGTAGAGGAAGAAATTATAACTCGAATGAAAATGGAGGTTCGGGAAGAGTACACTTGCCACTTTAAAAACAGTCGAACCATATTACACATGAAATTAATGATCCTAAAATAATACATTGAATAACATTAATATAAATAGATTCATTATATGGAACATTAATTGGAATTATATATACACCAAACACAAGAAATAGTGGGGTGTAGGGAATATCTCATGAAAATCAAATTGAGTTGAGAATACCCTTACCTTATGCTTGAATGCGCTCTGCATTTTAATATAAAATCCTATATAATAAATAAATCCATAAAGGTATCTTGGGGAATTAATTACATAATTTTGTTACTATCTTGGCTACCTTATTATTTTTAACCCTAATGGCTACCTTACAATGTAACCCTCACAGATACCTTTTTGTTTAACCATCATAGTTACACTTAGAGTAACCATACAGCTGACCTCCAACATACACATACCCATTGAATTGGAGGGAGATATAGGACCCAACATTCATCATAAACAATTCCCAAGAACAATAACATAGTAATAAAACATGAATAATTTCATCAAAACATTTCTATTGAATTTTGTAAAATAGCATTATGAAAGAATATTTTAAAAGAAAATTCACTTAAAAACATCATATAATTGAAGTGATACTTAATATAGTTGATAGAATATGTATATACACTATAAATACAATTAATTAAACATAATATAAATAAAATTAATCAGGAAAACAATTTTAATACAACATAATTAATGAATTATAATGATAACCCAAAGAATGTAAATGGGGTAAATAATTCATTTACCACAGGTTTGTCTTACATAAAACACGTTTGAACCTATTATATAATGTTTATAAGAGTGTTATTAATATCATAAAGAAACATATTCATGTTTATAACAAATTATATGATCATTTCATAACTTTATTTCACCCTTTAATTATTAGTTTTTTGTTTCTCCCATTATTTCGGGAACATTCTTAACAAGTTTTCTATGGCAGGTTTTTTAATTGATTTCCCTGTCGTATAGAAATAATATTCCAGAAGTGGAATGAAATGGTATTATTTTTTTAATTTAAATTAAATGATTCCATAAATAATTTTTGGTGTATGGTATGAGGGTGGTTCATTAGATAAATCATTAGTGATATCTGTTTAGTTCATTTTGGCGGTTCCTTGATATTCACAAACTATTTCATTATAAAACATAATATTATATATATATTATAAATCATAAACAAGAAATATGATATATCATTAACCTTAAAATCATTTTTTATCATTAAAATGGTTTTATTACTAGACTATAAGTAATTAATGTAAATTGAAAACACATCATCCTTGATTTCGGTAAATCAACACATCAAAGACAATGTTATTATTTTTAGAAAAAATGGAAGAGGAGAGGAACAGTGATGGTGTATTTTTTCCATTAAAATGATAACATCTAGAATATATATTATTCTGGATTTTCATACCTCATCGATAAGGGGTGAGTAAGGAATTATATCAAAAGAAAATGAATTAAAAAGAAAACATATAAAATTAAAGAGGATTCTTACCTCTTGATTTCTTCTCTTTCAGATCCTTCTTAAGGCCTTCAGTTTTGGCCTTTTGGTTAGACTAATAATGTATAAATATCATATACTACTATATTTTACTATACATAAAAAATTCATGAATTTTAGAAAAATCCATAAAGTTCACATCCTTCATTTTTTGAAAATTAGAATTCAAAAATGAACTCCATTTTTTGAAAAAAAAATTATAAATATACTTAAATTAGTGGTTAAAAATTATTTTTTATTCCAAAAATAAAAATTTAAAAACTTTAACTGATTTTATATCACCTTGAAAAATTAATAAATATCTCATTATCTTATATCCTAAAAAAATATAATAATAACAGGATATACTATTCATATGGGACGTATTACTATTCATTTTACTATTTATAATGTTATATTACAATTCTCCAAAAAAATGAATTTGGGTCTTTGAGACTCCAAATAACCTACTGATCACAACCTTTTGATATTTAAATCATAAAAGTTGGAAAATTATGTTTAACAACTAGTTTAAATGTATTTCCTTAAAACAAAGTGTCATTATGTAGAGAATCAATATTTTAAGAATTTAAATTTATTTGTAAATCCTTATGGTGTTACATTCTCTACACCTTCTAGAAATTGAGTCCTCACAATTTTATTTACTTATTAAAAAATATTAGGGTACCTTTCCTTTTGAGCATTTCAGATTCCCATGTTGATTTTTCAACCATGTGGTTTCTCCAAAAAACCTTTACGTTGTGTATTACAATGTTATACAATACTTGTTACCTACAATACAGAATATGATCAATTTTCTCATCATAAGAAAAGTTTACTTCAAACTAAACTACTTATAAGCTCAAAAGAAGAGATTAATCTCACACATACTTTAACAGAATAGAAACATGAAAACATTGTGTACCAGAGATAAACTCAGAGAAAAGCTACTCTATATTAAACTATTCCTACATTCTCCAAGATTTAAAAAGGTCTAATGAGCCATGGAATCATATTCTATTTCTTACCCAAATGTATATCACTCTTCCATGGAGAGATTCTATGAAAAACATTATCACCTACCTTGAAAAGAACCTCATTCATCCTATTATATACATAACTTTTCTACCTAATCTGAGCTATCATCATGTATTTTATGATCATATTTCATTTCTCAACCACTTCTTCTACTAGTTCCATTCCCATCAACTTCCTTTCTCCGACTTCACCCCAAAATACCGGTGTTCAAAAATGATTCCCATATAATGCCTCAAAATGAGCTATTTTTATACTAGAATGAAAAATTTTATTATAAGAAAATTGAACTAATGAAATATCCTTTGTAATCCATTGACCAAAATCTAATCATTTCTTTAAAATGTTGAATTTTCATTTATAACTTCCCATATGATTAAGTATTAAAATCTATAATGAAATTTAATTCTTTTCCCAACAACTTCTGAAGGCCTTTCCAAAATTTAGAAGTGAACCTGGGATCATGATCAGATTCAATTGATAGAGGAACTCCATGTAGCCTACCAATATCTCTAAGTTACAACTGAGAAAGTAAATCTGAAGACACAATATCCTGAATAAGAATGAATTTTGAATATTTAGTTAGTCAATCAATAATAACCCACAATGAATTATTACCTCAGGAACTCTTTGGTAGTCCTTCAATGAAGATCATGTATATATTTTCCAATTCCCACTCTAGCACTACTAAAGGATAAATCATCCCCTTCAGTAATTTCTAATCTTATTTAACATTATGACACATCAATCATTTCATGATAAAATCTCTAATATCTCTTTTAATTCCATTCCACTAGTAATACACCTGATGATCTCTGTACATATTTATGAAATGAGGATGAACAGAAAATGGATAACTATGAGCTTCACAAAAAAACTCAATCTTTATCTAATAATTACAAGGAACACAAAATATACTTCCATATATCAAAAAAATCATTTTCAATGCTAAATTCTAGAATCATAGCCATTTTAACCAACTTTACCTTTTCCTGTAGATCCCCATCTACCTTTATGGCATTTTTAAGTTTATCTGAAAAATATGACCGCACTAAAACCTGAATAAAACAAAAAAAATATTCTACACCAATGACATCTAACCCAAAAATCATCAAATCATTAATCAAGGGGTCATGTTCCAAATATAACATGGTTAAAGTTGCATGATGTTTTCAACTCATGGCATCCCCTACTTTGTTTTCATTTCTTAGATGGAAATTGATCGTGCAATAATAATATTCTTTTTCATTTTAAGGTATATTTTATGCCTTATTTTTTGTTCCTTTTGAGTTAATATATACTTAAGACTTTTATGGTTAGTATATATTTCACATTTGGGTCCATATAAATGATACCTCTATATTTTAAAAGAAAAAAACAATAGCTTTTAATTCCAAATCATGTGTTGGATAATTTAACTAATGAGGTTATAGTTGTCTTAAAACATTTTCAATTATATGATCATTTTACATCAAAACACAACCAAGTCCATTAAATGAAGTATTTTTTTATAAGAAAAAAGCTACAATTTCTAGATGGTAGGGCCAAAAATAGAGCATTCAGCAAACTCTTCTTTAGTTACTGAAAACAAACATCATATTCTTCTGTACAAGCAAATTTCACCATGTTTCATGTTAACTTGGTTAGTGTGCTATATAACCGTTAAAAGTCATTACAAAACCATCAGTAAAAACATGCTACTACAAGAAAACTAATAACCTCTGTGAAATTTATTGCACATTTCCATTCATCAACAAATTTTTTTTGCAAGGATCAATTGTCATTCTATCCTTATTTTCAATATCCCATGAAAACAAATCTGTTTCAACCAAAATTCACAGTTTCTATATTTTCCTTATGGTTTCTTTTCCATTATGGTTTAAAAAATAATCCTTGGATGTTTTTCATTCACTTAATTACTTTTATAGAATCCCATAATTTCATCAAGAAAAACAACTAAAAACTTATCCAAGTACACATTATGTATTATATTCATAATATTCATGAATACAATAGGTGTATTAGCTAACCCAAATGACATAAAAAAATTATAATTCTTATATCCAGTATGGAATATACTCTTTGGTATGTTTGCTTCTTTTATATTAAATTAATGGTAACCCCGACCTTAGTTTAACCTTGGAAAAATATTGTTCTCTCTATAGAAGATCAAACAAGATGTCGATATGAGGAAAATGATATATATTTTTAACACTGATTTTATTCAAGGATCTATTATAAATTAAAAGTCTCATGGATCCATCATTATTTTTAACATACAAAATAGAATCCGACCATTGTGACATGCTATGATGAATGGATCCTTTATTAAGAATATCTTGCAACTAATTTTTCAGTTCAAGATGTTATATTTGAACCATTTGGGAAGGGGATCTAAAATTGGCTTAGCATCAATAACTAAGTCAATTTTTAATTCAACTTCCCAATCTGTTATAACACTAGGTAACTCATCCAGAAAAACATCGAGATATTCATTTAACAATACCACTCCATTAATATGAACAGTTCCCTTATTTTCAACAATATGATCAAGATAACTATAAAGTTCATATTTCAATAGTTTCTCAGCTTACATATATTTTATCAATTTTATGTGTCCATTATTGTATAAAAACTGAAACACTTCTTGAAAAATAGATTATTTTTCTCTATAATAAATCATATCATGATAAATAGAAATCTAATCCATATCTAGAATATCATCAAACACTATTAAGGGAAAAAATAAGGTTTCAGGTAATTTTTTTACATAGATAAATTTAGAATGAATTTTAAAATGAATTTTTGTTGTAACGTTTCACCCTAGTGTTTTAACAATAATTTCTAGTCTGATTTGTTGAATCTCTATTTCCTATTTACCAAAAAAAATTCACAAATAAAGAAATGTTTTGACCCCATATCAAACAAGTCTTTATAAAAATCTAATTAATCAAATGAAGTACATGATACTACTTCATTAGATGCACCGAAACCTACTGAAGTAGTCACCAATCATCTCACTACACCTTTCTTCTTATAGTTTGGTTGCTTCCTATATTTTAGATCTCTCTATGGATAGACATTTTCATAATGACCCATCTCCCCACATTGGAAACATGTTACAGTTATCGTATAACGTTTAATCATAACATCATTTTCATTAAAATCTCAGGACATATATGCAATCATACAACATAAAAAAGACTTCTCTATTTTTATAAGGCATTCTCTAGTGTTCTCATTACCACACGTGTCACAAACTAGAAAATGAACATTATTACCATTGTATTTCTTTGATTTATTCTTACCAATCACTTTCCATATGGACGTATTTTATAATATTTCTCAAAGTACATGTGATCATAAGTGAACTGCGTTTCTATCCTCTCTTCACATAAGATAAGTTTCTTATAACTTTTTAACCCTATAGAATCCAATTACTTTGATATCTTGGCATCAATCCTAAAGAAAATTATTGATTTTTATATGACGATTCAGAATACAATTTGGAGTATACCATTCCACTCAATTGAATTTAGCTTTAAAAATGTCCATTTAATCTTCTTAATTTTTCCTCAATTAAAAGTAATTACTTCTCTATCATACGTTTAACCACATTTGAAATATACTTTTCATGGAAAATACCATTAAATTAATTAGACTTTAAGGAATCAATCTCTTATCTATCCCTAATATTCTTTACTATTAACCACCACTAGTCAACATCACCTACAAAAAGACAAATGAAAATAATTACCTATTTTATTTGATCATCCCATGACATAAAATATCATTTCAAGGGCATTAATCTATCCATCATCTGCTACTGTGTTAGAAGGTCTACTTAAAGAAGGAGGTTGTTACCTCATAAAATATTCCACTATCATCATGTTCCATTTTGGTAGCTCTAGTTTTTTACATTTAAGGATTCCACCACCATTTTTTGTATGCGTTAAGTGATCCATTACCATCCTAAACTTCTTAGTTCAAATTCCCACCATTCCTAATTGTTGATTTTGAATGATATTCGCCTCTCGGTTCCATATAACTTTGGTTTCCCTATTTCTTCTATGGAAAAACATTCTCCACCGACGCATCAAAGATGAAGAAAAAACAAAATCATCAAATGATAAAATATTTCAACATAAATATAAGGTAATAGTCATTTCTGGTATTCTTTCAACATCATTCTAACTCTTAATGTTATGTAAATCATGCTCAGATACCAACTATAAGGTCATGTACATAAACTTTATGTATTCTAGTTATTTTAAGTAGATTTCACTTCTTTACAATCCAAATAGTGTCTTTGGTATATATATTTATATTTTTAGAAAATAACTCATACATATCTTCCTACAAGCACAAAAAGTGGGTTCCTTATAACAATATCCATTTCTTCCAAAACATAAAACATTAAACAAAAAACAAAAACCTGATTTCTTTGACAAATATTCATAACATTTAACTTAACTTCCTTCTTTCTATTACACATACTTATAACCTATAAAATTATTTAAAAACATGGGATGATCATAAAATGTCTAGTAATGGATATAAAAATAAGGAAACAAAAACATAGTCCCTTAATTCTTGTAAATGTGTAAAATCATTTTCAAAAAGACATACTTGACATCAATATATACTTACAAAGAGAAAAATTTGATTTCAAATATATTTAAACAAAACAGAAAGAACATAAATAGAACCATAAAGGTATCTTGGGGCATTACATATATGTTAGGACTAATAGGGACATATATACCCGGAGAGGGGGGGTGAATCAGGGTAGGGATATTCTTTTTCAATGTTCATCCTGCCCCACTGGATCTTGAACTCTTTATTACAAGGGTCACTTTTTTTCACTTGTGTTTTTATTATGATCACTTAGTTTCTTCTTTATCTGATGATGATTCTTAAAATTCAATGCATGGAAGTAAGCAGGCAGACACATAGATTTTTACTTGGTTTACCCTCACTAGGCTACGTCCAAGGAGCATACGCTGACAAGTTGTCGGTCGTACGAAATTCCACTATTCTTCACTAGATGTGGATACAAAGGTTCGAGGACAGTCACTTTTTCTTAGGCTCACTTCCTTTACATGGTTTTAGGGTTAGTTCAATGCTTTCCCAAGGGTCACTCCATGTTTTTCTCTCTCTGGTGCACTGCCGGTGGAGAGGATCACCTTCTTCCTCTTCCTTTGCTCACTGCTCCGGAAAGGATCCACTCACAGTTTATAGACATGTAGGTCTCTTCATTATCTCTAATGAATACATCCTCTATTGTATGTGGATGCTCTGTTGAAGTCCAAATTTCACCCGTAGATGAATCTCACTTTGCACTGAAGGTATCGGGCAAACATCCAGCTTCCACGCAGCTTGGAAACACTACCGAGGAATCAACATTACTTGGCGCGCAGGTCTAACCCGACACGCAAGTCTCGGCGTGAAAGTCACCTTTGGCGTGCAATTCCACCTCCGACACTTGTGCGACACAAGCTTCTTCAACTCCAAACTTGCATGACAAAATTCCCTTTATGCCCAAACCAATGTTGGCGCGTAACAAACAACAATCGCTCTTCTTCCAATCTGGCGCACAAGTCCTACTTGCGCGACATACCACCAATTTCACGACCACAACACCTACGCGACCAGAACTCTGAATTTTCTAAGTGTTGAACTCCGTTGAAAATGAGGAGGGGTGTTCCTATATTTATAGGCGGTTGAATAACCTACGTGATGGCGCACAAGCCTCCCCTCGGCGCGCAAGTTTCAGTGCACAAGTCTTCTATCCCCATAGACACTTGCGCGGCCAACTTAAAAACTTGGGCACCCCTTCTTCCTTAGCCATATTTTGATGATTTTATCATGAAGGAAAAATGGCGCGCAAGTTTATAACCCTTCTAGGCATCAACGCACATGTCCTTCCTCGGTGCGCAAGTCACTTACGCGACCTACCGAATTCCTACGCAACCCTCTTTCCTTTTTTATATTTTGACCTTCTGATATTGGAAAACATTGGGCGCACAAGTTTCTTCACCTTCATGTACATAGAGCGCAGGTACCTTTTCCAAAAATCACCTTTTATCATTTATCGATTTTCAGGCCCAAAAATTTGGCAAATAATGGAAAACAGAGCCACCTTGTATCTGTTCTTTTTATATCACCTCCAGATCATCCATTCCTTTGTCGAAGTTCTTGAATCAAACATTGATCGTTAACCACAACTCTTAAACTCAACATTCCACCATGAAATCCCATTTGTTAACAAATTTTTATGTCATGGTTTCTTTTTTCAACAATCACAAAATTTGATGCCCACTTTTTCAACAAACACATTCACCTAAAAAATGCTTTAATGATACCTAGAGAGATTTTTTCCCAACAATCTCCCCATTTGGGTTTGTTGACAACTCTTCCAAAAGAAGATACAGTGTTAATTATTCAGCCTTCATTATCCTTTTTTTATTCTGATAAAGATCAAGTATTTACACAACACATTCTCTAAGCCCACATAATAAATGCTCGCTGTGAGAAACAAGAGTAAATGAATAGATAATCAATGAATCACTTTTTCCCTTACAATCATTGTTGACACGAAACAGATACCAATTTTTACCAAACTGATACAAATTTTTAGAAATACTCTTCCAACAACACTCTTCTACTTTTATCACAATCCTCAGCTATCGCGATATCTATTCTTTGATCAATAACTTCTATCATCATCAGATTTAATACGCTCCCCCTTTCTGCTCACAGCCTTAACCATTGTCAACTTCGAAACATTTTTAGCCTAACTGCCTGTTTTGTCCAAGCTACGCTATAGCTAAGCATGTTCTACTAGCTTCAACCCCCCTATCTAGTTGCTCCACCTATCAGCTGATCCCCATATCATTCATGATTTATCAATGTGACACACTATCTCCCCCTTGAAAAATCACTATTTTCTCCCCCTTTGTCAACGAACCTAAAGGAAACTCCTTTGTAGTCTGTAACAGAGTAGAGAACACATATCAGCACCTTAGGGAAAAACCCTGCATACCAAGGGGAGAGGGGAGGGGGTTCCACATCCACACTCTTTCAAGTGTGGGGAGTTGACTGAACTCCCAGAGCCAGTCGATGCCTCTCAAAAACTTCCTTGGGTAAGGCCTTTATCAAAATGTCTGCAACCTGTAGCTCTGTAGGCACATACTCCAGCTTTACAATTCCCTCCTCAACCTTCTCCTTGATAAAATGATACTTTATCTCAATGGGAATTGTCATTGAGGTATGGACGGTATTTTTGGTGAGATTTATAGCACTTGAGTTATCACACTGGATTCCAATCAACTACTTCACTTCAACTCCCATATCTTAAAGCTGTTGCTTCATCCACAATAATTGTGTGCTTACTTGAGTGGCCGCAATATACTCAGATTCCACAGTGCTCAATGAAATGCAATATTGATTCACACTTAGCCATGAAATACACAATCCGCAAAGATAGAATGCACCACCTGACGTTGATTTTTTATCATCTGTTAAACCGGCCCAATCTGCATCAGTATATCCCAATAACTCTGTTTGAGATTTGTCAGTATATTTCAAGCCGAAATCCATTGTACCCTAGATATACCGAAGTATTCTTTTCACTACAAGAATGTGTCTTTCCATGGGATTACTCTGATATCTCACTTCTTGGCATGTGGCGAAAACAATATCAGGCCTTTTCACGATCAAGTACAACAAAAATCCAATAATTTTCCTGTATTATGTGATATTAATAGCCTTTCCATCCTCATGTTTTGATAATTTCATCCGGGTAGCAACCAGAGTTTTCATCTACATGGAATTCTCCATGCCAAATCTTTTTAAAACCTCCTTGTCATATTTGGATTGATAAATGAATGTTCCATTCCTCCCTTGTGTCACTTGTAGACCAAGGAAAAATGTTATCTCTCCAATCATTGACATTTCAAACTCATTTTTCATGAATTCATAAAACTATCTACACTGAGCTTCATCTGATCCACCAAATATTATGTCATCAACATACACAAACACCATAATTCTTTGATTACTATTTTTTTCTGAACTAGAAATCTAATCCATATCTAGAATGACATCAAACACTATTAAGGGAAAAAATAAGGTTTCAAGTAATATTTTTCCATAGATAAATTTAGAATTATTTTTAAAATGAATTTTTATTGTAACATTTCCCCCTAGTGTTTTAACAATAATTTCTAGTCTGATTTGTTGAATCGCTATTTCCAATTTACCAAAAAAATCATAAATAAAGAAATGTTTTGACCCCATATCGAACAAGTCTTTATAAAAATCTGAGTAAACAAATAAAGTACATGATACTACTTCATTGGATGCACTGAGACCTACTGAAGTAGTCACCAATCATCTCATAGCACCTTTCTTCTTATAGTTTGGTTTCTTCCCACCTTTTAGATCTCTCTTTGGATAGAAATTTTCATAATGACCCATCTCCCCACATTATAAACATGTTAGAGTTATCATATCAGGTTTAATCATAACATCATTTTCATTAAAATATCAGGTCATATATGAAATTATACAACATAGAAAAGACTTCCCTATTTTTATAAGTCATTATCTAGTGTTCTTCTTACCACACTTTTCACAAACTAGAAAATGAACTTTATTACCATTGTATTTATTTGATTTATTCTTACCCATCACTTTCCATCTGGACCTCTTTTATAATTTTTCTCAAAGTACATGTGATCATAAGTGAAATCCATTTCTATCCTCTCGTCACATAAGATATGTTTCTTATAACTTTTTAACTCTATGGAATCCAATTCCTTTGATATCATGGCATCAATCCTAAAGAAAATGATTGATTTTTATATGACAATTCAGAAAATGATTTGTAGGATACCATTCCACTCAGTTGAATCTAGCTTTATAAATTTCCATTTAATCTTCTTCATATTTCCTCAATTAAAAGTAATTACTTCTCTATCTTATGTTTAACCACATTTGAAATATATTTTTCATGGAAAATACCATTAAATTCATTAGAATTTAAGGAATAAATCTCTTATCTATCCTTAATATTATTTACCATTAACCACCACTAGTAAACATCACCTACAAAAAGACAAATGAAAATAATGACCTTTTTTTATTTGAACATCCCAGGACATCAAATATCATTTCCAGGGCCTTAATCTATCCATCATCTTCTACTGTGTTAGAAGTTATACTAAAAGAAGGAGGTTGTTACCTCATAAAATATTCCACTATCATCATTTTCTATTTTTGTAGCTCTAGTTTTTCACATTTATGGATTCCACCACCATTTTTTGTATGTGTTAGGTGATCCATTACCATCCTAAACTGCTTAGTTCAAATTCCCACCTTTCCCAGTTGTTGACTCTGAAAGATATCCGCCTCTCGGTTCAATCTAACTTTTATTTACCTAATTCTTATATGGAAAAACATTCTCCACCAACGCATCATAGATGAAGAAACAACAAAATCATTAAACGATAAAATATTTCAACATAAATATAAGGTAATATTCTTTTTTGGTATTCTTTCAACATCATTATAACTCTTGATGTTATGTGAACCATGCTCAGATACCAACTATAAGGTTATGTACATAAACATTACGTATTCTAGTTATTTTAACTAGATTTCACTTCTTTACATTCCAAATGGTGTCTTTGGTATATATATTTAGATTTTTAGAAAATAACTCAAACATATCTTCCCACAAGCACAAAAAGTGGGTACCTTATAACAATATCCATTTCTTCCAAAACATAAAACATTAAACAAAAAATAATAACCTGATTTCTTTGACAAATATTCATAACATTTAACTTAACTTCCTTCTTTCTATTACACATCCTTATAACCTATAAAATTATTTAAAAACATGGGATGATCACCAAATGTTTAGTAATGGATATAAAAATAAGTAAAGACAAACATTAGTCCATGAATTCTTGTAAATGTATAAAATCGTTTTCAAAAAGACATATTTGACATCAATATATACTTACATAGGGAAAATTTTTATTTCAAAGATATTTACACAAAACATAAAGAACATAAATAGAACCATAAAGGAATATTGAGGCATTACATATATGTTATGACCAATAGGGGCATATATACCTAGAGAGGGGGGGGGTGAATCAGGGTATGGATATTCTTTTTCAATGTTCTTCTTGCCCCACTGGATCTTGACCTCTTTATTACAAGGGTCACTTTTTTCACTTGTGTGTTTATTATGATCACTTATTTTCTTCTTTATCTGATGATGATGCATTAAATTCATTTTAGGGAAGTAAGCAGGAAGACACCAAGATTTTTACTTGGTTCACCCTCACTGGGCTACGTCTAAGGAGCATATGCCGACAAGTTGTCGGTCATGCCAAATTACACTATTATTCAATAGATGTGGATACAAAGGTTCAAGAACAATCACTCTGTCCCAGGCTCACCGCCTTTACAATGTTTAGGGTCAGGTCACTGCTTTCCCAAGGGTCACTCCCTATTTCTCTCTCTCTGGCTCACTGCCGGTGGAGATGATCACCTTCTTCCTCTTCCTTTGCTCACTACTGCAGAAAGGATCCACTCACAGTTTATAGACCTATAGGTCTCTTCATTATCTCTAATGAATACAACCTCTATTGTATGTGGATGCTTTGTTGAATTCCAACATTGACCCATAGATGAATATCACTTTGCACCAAAGGTATCGGTCAAATTTCCAGCTTCCACGCAGCCTAAAAACACTACTGAGGAATCAAAATTACTTGGCGCGCAGGTCTAACCCGGCGTGCAAGTCTCGACATGAAAGTCGCCACTGGCGTGAATGTCCACCTCAGACACTTGTGCGACATAATCTTCTTCAACTCCAAACTTGCATGACACACATCCCTTTACACCCAATCTAATGTTGGCACGCAAAAAACAACAATCAACCTTCTTACAATATGGTGTGAAAGTCCTACATGCGCTACACACCACCACTTTCGCGACCACCACACCTACACAACAGGAGCTCTGAATTTTCTAAGTTTTGAACTCCATTGAAAATGAAGAGGGGTGGTTATATATTTATAGGTCTTTGAATAACCTGCACGACGACGTGCAAGTCTCCCCTCGATTCACAAGTTTCGGCATGCAAGTCTTCTGTCCCCGTAGACACTTGCGTGACCAACATAAAAACTTGGGCGCCCGTTCTTCCTTTTCCATTTTTTGTTGATTTGATCATGAAGGACAAATGGCACAGAAGTTTCCAACCCTTCTACGCATCGGTGCACAAGTCCTTCCTTGGTGCGCAAGTCACTTACCCGACCTACCCAAAACCTACGCGGCCCTCTTTCCTTTTCCATATTTTGACCTTCTAATATTGGAAAACATTGAGCGCGCAAGTTTCTTCACCTTCAAGTACACAGAGCGCAAGTACCTTTTCCAAAAACAACTTTTCTTCATTTGTCAATTTTCAGGACCAAAAATTTGGAAAATACTGTAAAACGGCGCTACCTTGTATCTGCTCTTTTTGTATCACCTTCAGATCATCCATTCCTTTGTCTAAGTGCATGAATCAAACATTGACCGTTAACCACTGCTCTTGAACTCAATATTCCACCATAAAATCCCATTTTCTATCAAATTTGTATGTCATGGTTCTATTTTTCAACAATCACAACATTGATACCCACTTTGTCAACAAACATATTCACCTCAAAAATACTTCAACGATTACTTGAGGGATTTTTTCCCAACAATCTCCCCCTTTGGGTTTGTTGACAAATCTTTCATAAAAAGATACAGTGTTAATTCTTCATCCACCGTTCTCATTTTTCTGTTCTGATAACGATCAAGGATTTTCTCAACACATACTCTAAGCCCACATGAACAATGCTCGGTGTGAGAAACAAGAGTAAATGAAAAGTTAATCAATGAATCACTTTTTCTCTTACAACCATTGTTGACACGAAACTGATACCATTTTTTACCAAACTGATACAAATTTTTGGAAATACTCTTCCAAAACCACTCTTTTTCTTTTATCACAATCCTCAGCTGTCGTGATATCTATTCTTTGATCTATCACTTCTAGCATCGTCAGATTTAATATGATCCCCCCTTCTGCTCACAGCCTTAAACCTTGTCAACTTCAAAACTTCTTTAGCCCAACTGCCTATGTTGTCCAAGCTAAGCTATGGCTAAGCACATTCTACTAGCTTCAACTCCCCCTATCTGGATGCTCCACCCATCAGCTTATCCCCATATCATTCATGATTTATCAAAGTGAAACACTATCTTCCCCTTGAACAATCACTATTTTCTACCCCTTTGTCAACGAACCCAAAGGGAACTCCTTTACAGTTTGTATCTGAGTAGTGAACCCATATCAACACCTTAGGAAAAAACCCAGCATACCGCAGGGAGATGGGAGGGGGTTCCATATCCACACTCATTCATGTGCGGGGAGTCAACTAAACTCATAGAGCCAGTCAATTCCTCTCAAAACTTCCTTGGGTAAGGCCTTTGTCAAAATGTCTGCAACCTGTAGCTCTGTAGGCACATACTCTAGCATCTCAATTCCCTGCTCAACCTTCTCCTTCATAAAATGATACTTTATCTCAATGGGCATTGTCCTTGATGGATCGACGGTATATTTGATGAGATTTATAGAACTTGAGTTATCATACTGGATTCCGATCAGAGACTTCACTTCAACTCCCATATCTTCAAGTTGCTGCTTCATCCACAATAACTGTGTGCATTCTTGAGTGGCTTCAATATACTCAGCTTCCATAGTTCTCAATGAAATGAAATCTTGATTCTTACATAGCCATGAAATACACAATCCAAAAAGATAGAATGCACCACCTGACGTTGATTTTCTATCATCCGCTAAACCGGCCCAGTCTGCATCAGTATATCCTAACAACTCTGTTTGAGATTTTTCAGTATATGTCAATCCAAAATCCAATGTACCCTAGATATACTGAAGTCTTCTTTTCCCTACATTCATGTGGATTTCCTTGGGATTACTCTGATATCTCGTTTCTTAGCTTGTGGAAAAAACAATATCAGGCATTTTTGTGATCAATTACAACAAACATTCAATAATTTTCCTATATTATGTGATATTAACAGCCTTTCCATCCTCATCTTTTGATAATTCCATCCGAGTAGCAACCAGAGTTTCCATCTCCTTGGAATTCTCCATTCCAAACCTTCTTAAAACCTCCTTGGCATATTTGTATTGAGAAATGAATGTTCTATTCCTCCCATGTGTCACCTATAGACCAAGGAAAAATGTTAGCTCTCCAATCATTGACATTTCAAACTCATTTTTCATGAATTCAGAAAACTGTTTGCACTGAGCTTTATCTGATCCACCAAATATTATGTCATCGACATACACAAACACCATAATTCTTTGATTACTATTTTTTCTAAAATAGAGATTGTAATCAACCCCCACCCCCCCCCCCCATGCTGGAAACCATGCTTCTTCATGTACTGATCTAGCCTTGAGTACCATGCTCTTGGTGCTTGTTTCAGCCCATAAAATGCCTTCTTCAGCCTGAACACTTTTTTCTCATTCTCATGAATGAGAAAACCATATGGCTTCTAAATATACACCTCTTCTTCTAGAATACCATTCTAGAATGAAAATTTGACATCCATCTGGAACACTTTGAACTTTCTTTGCACTGTTATGACCAAAAATAATCTGATTGTCTCCAGCCTTGCAACCGGTGCAAATTTCTAATCAACATCCATTCCCTCTATCTGGGAGTATCCCTTGAACACTAGATATGCTTTTTTCTGAATCATTGTTCCATCTTCATGCATCTTGTTGCGATAGACCCATTTAGTCCTGATGACATTCTTGTCTGCTGGCCTCAAAAAAATCTCACATTTTTGGTTCTTCTCAATCTGATCATGCTCTTCATTCATAGACTGAACCCAGTTTTCATCCTCAGATGCATCAAAAAACATTTCAGTGCCACCTGATATAAAAACCATGTTTTCTGTAATGATTTCATTCTTTGATTCTAAATTGGATCTGTCTGATCACCAATGAAATTCTGCCTGAAAATTTCAGCTTGACTCTTTGACTTCCTTGAAAACACAGACTTGACACTTTCTTGTTCATCATCAGTATCTTCTTCTGAGTCATCCTCTTCCACTTCTGCTCCCCCTGAGTCTCTTACCACTTCCTTACTTTTAATATATAACTTTTCACAATGTCATTGTTCAATAAAGTCATTTCATTGAACATCTTCTCTCAAATTTTTGTTGACACACCATTGATTTTCTCTCAAAATGTCTTGGTATCCTGAAAGCAGTCAGCTGATACCACATTGTTGGAAAATAATAGATGAACATGAGATACATTATTATTATTGCTTCTCTGACAATAATTCTTCTATTGATTGAAAACTCCAAAGCTCATTCATCCTATTATTGCATTGATAGATCTTGCATCTGATTTTGCTATTAAATGATGCTCCCCCTATGTTATAAAACACTTACTTAGGTTAGTCCCACTATTTAGAATCATTACCATTCTTCTCTTTGTGCATCATTTATTCTAATCTGGCACACAACATCGAGCCATTAACCGAATCTCTAAGCCTACTGAGTTCGAACTCATTATAGGAAACAAGAGATGGAGATAATAAAACAATCACTTCCTATTATGCTATGTTTCCCCCTTTCTTCTTCACCTTATGTACCTTATTTGAGGCAATTAAACCACTAGAGCATATCAATTTTCCACTTTTCATCTTTTTATTCCACTTCCCCTTGGATCATATCTCCCTAAAACACGAAACACATGAATCGTCGTTTTATAGATTTTTTATACATAGGGAGAGGGGAATCTTCTAGAATCCTCAAGATGAGGATTGTGGTTGATCCTAACGGGTCAACCCATTGATTCTTTCTTGCAGAGCATCACACTCCTTCCTGGATTCTTCTAGCTACCTAGCCAACTTGAACTTCTCTTTCCATATGACTAAGTATCCATCACCTGTATGCTGAGTCTTATTCTGATATGATGATTTTTAGGCCTGGCCTTTCTCACCATTTTGGGTTTAAACCCACTAGTACACCTTTCGGTCTTTGATGTTCCACCAAAACTCTATTTCCCTTGATTTATTCTCTGAGAATGAATATCTCTTCTTGTCATTATCCCTGGCTCCTTCCTCCATTGTAGGGATCTTCCTATTTTATCCACTTCTTGTTGTGGCAGACGACTTGAAAATTTTTCAATGCATTATTTTTTTATTTTCCTTCTATCATATTTCTGATTCACCACAATATTTTTCATTGGTGGTGGTTCCTCCACTAAATTTATATTCTTCTTAATAAATTCTTTAGCTTTTCCTCCCTTTTTCATCCATATTTGTTCATGTTCTTTCTTAGAGGGTGGTTGTGAGTGTGACAAAGGAGGTGATTGATACACCTTTTTTTCAGCACCAAGTGATTCTCTTGAGGCTCTATGCCTATTTTCCAATTTATCACTTTGACTTCCAGTGTAGGTTTTCTCATTATACACCACTGGATTTGTGAATCTCTTTTCCATTTCTTTTCCCTTTCCTGCTTTATTCTTGCTGCAATTTCTTACCAAATGCCCATAATCAGAACATATAAAACATTTTCCATCAATGACATACCTAATTTCATCATTTCTCTATTTAGATGTTGATGCAACTTGATTTCTTCCTCTAATATTGAGCTCCCAAGCTTCCTGAAAAATACTCATGGTGTGTCCCATTCTCCCACAAAAATAGCATTTAATGAATGCTTTCCTCTAAGAGACTCTTCTTTCTGATTTCTTATGACACAGCTTCTTCTTCTCAGATCTAGTAATGTTTCTATTTTCACAACTTGAGAATTATTCTTGTGCCTCTGAACAAAAGCTTGATGTATGACCATGAATCCCATAAAAATAGCACATGCTATCATTTCTTCCTGTAAAATCCTTTTTAGGTCTATCTCTAGCACCTAAAAGGTTTTTCTTATCACTGGATATTTTCACTGCACTTTTACTATCATGCATAAGAGTGAGATCATCATATCCATTTCCAACTTTTCCCAATATGGATGGCCATTGGGATGATACAATCCTTTCATGCTTCTCCTCTGATGTAGCGTATTTGGCTTTCATTTCATCATCACCTGCCGAAGGATAATCAAATAATAAGTGCATTTCATCCTTCAACTTGGGCTTATCTTTGGATTTAGATTTCTCCATTATTTCTTGACTGATTCTAGATCTTATTCCAATATTTGAATCTCCATATCTCTTGATTCAAGTTGGACATTGATTTCTCTTCTAAGATTATTTCCACTACTCATCTCATCTTCCAGTTGTCATGTGAGCTTTTCTATTATATCACTTTTCTCTATTACTTTCAATTTTTCTTGAGAAATAGATTCAGAGACAGATTTATTCTCTTATTGTAGCCTTTGATTCATCTGAACTTCATCAAACAACTCTGTTTCTAGATCATCATTTCTAGCTTTCATATTCTGAATGTCATCTGAATTTTTATTCTCTTCATAATCAGCAGCTTTTTGTTTTCCTTTCATTTTAGCCATATTTAGTAGTTCTCCACTTTGAGAATCATTATTCTCCTTTATTTTATTAGCCACATCAATAAGCCTTTGATTTATGTCTCTTAGCTTATTGACCTAAATTTCCAATACATGGATCCGTATATCTTTATATTTAAAATTTTCATCCAATTTATGATCCAATTTCTTTGTCATGATGACAACATCTAGTGGTGGCCTCTTTCTTAAAACTTCTTCATCATAAGTTGTTTCAGTATCACATTGATGTTCATAAACTACAATCATGCCAATATTATGATTTAGGGAATCAATATTTTCCCTATCAGATTCATCCAGGACTTCCTTTAATAAGATGTTTGATTCTTTTAGTTGAATCACACTTTTTCTATAAACACTTCTACACTTTGAGATATCACTAGACTTTTGATTCTTATTTGATGTTTTTTCCTTCGCCAGGGCACATAGAGATAAGAGCAGACTGATTCTTTAACCACACAGATTGACTACACCATATTGAAGCAACAACTCGAATAAAAGAAACCTTACCTCTGATAACAATTTTTAGGACCAATCGGGGCCTATATACCCTGAGAGGGGTGTGAATCAGGGTATGGATATTCTTTTTCAATGTTATTTCTACCCCACTGGATCTTGACCTATTTATTACAAGGGTCACTTGGTTTTCACTTGTGCATTTATTATGATCACTTATTTTCTTCATTATCTGATGATGATGCTTTAAATGCAATGTAGGGAAGTAAGCAGGCAGACATATAGATTTTTACATGGTTCACCCTCACTGGGCTACATCTAAGGAGTATATGCCGACAAGTTTCCGGTCATACCAAATTACATTATTTCTCACTAAATGTGGATACAAAGGTTCGGGAACAGTCACTCTATCCCAGGCTCACTGCCTTTACAAGGTTTAGTGTCAGCTCACTACTTTCCCAAGGGTCACTCCCTATTTCTCTCTCTCTGGCTCACTGCCTGTGGAGAGGATCACCTTCTTCCTCTTCCTTTCCTCACTACTTCGAAAAGGATCCACTCACAGTTTATAGACCTGTCGGTCTCTTCATTATCTCTAATGAATACATCTTCTATTGTATGTGGATTCTCTATTGAAGTCCAACTTTCACCTGTAGATGGATCTCACTTTGCACCGAAGGAATTTGGAAAACTTCCAGCTTCCACGCAGCCCGAAAACACTACTGAGGAATCAACCTTACTTGATGCGCAGGTCTAACCCGGTGCGCAAGTCTCAGCGCGAAAGTCACCATGGGCATGCAAGTCCACCACAAACACTTGTGTGACACAAGCTTCTTCAACTCTAAACTTTCACAACTCACTTCCCTTTATTCCCAAACCAATGTTGGCACGCAACAAACAACAACCACCCTTCTTCAAATCTGGCGCGCAAGTCCTACTTGCGCAACAGACCACTACTTGCACAAACACCACACCTGCACGATGGGAGCTCTGAATTTTCTAAGTGTTGAACTCCGTTGAAAATGGGGAGGGGTGGTCCTGTATGTAAAGGTTTTTGAACAACTTGCACGATGGCACACAAGTCTCCCCTCGGTGCGCAAGTTTTGGAATGAAGGTCTTCTGTCCCCCTAGAAACTTGTGCGACCAACATAAAAACTTGGGTGCCCCTTCTTCCTTTTCCCTATTTTGATGATCTGATCATGAAGGACAAATGGCGCGCAAGTTTCCAACCCTTCTAGGCATCAGTGTGCAAGTCCTTCCTCGGTGCGCAAGTCACTTGCGCGACCTACCCAATATTTGCATGACCCTCTTTCCTTTTCCATATTTTTACCTTCTAATCTTGAAAAACATTGGGCATGAATGTTTATTCACCTTCAAGTACACAACTCGCATGTCCCTTTTCCAAAAACCGCTTTTCATCATTTGTCGATTTTCAGGACCAAAAATTTTGCAAACAATGGAAAACGGCGCCACCTTGAATCTTTTATTTTTGTACCGCCTCCAGATCATCCATTACTTTGTCGAAGTTCTTGAATCAAACATTTATCATTAACCACAACTCTTGAACTTGACATTCCACTATAAAATCCCCTTCGTTAACAAATTTTTATGCAATGGTTTGCTTTATCAACAATCACAACACTGATGCCCACTTTGTCAACAAACACAATCACCTCAAAAATGAATCAATGATACATTGAGTGATTTTTTCCCAACAATATATAATAGTTTAACTCTCTCATCTACCTTATTATTTTTAACCCTCGCGACTACCTTACAATGTAACCCACATGGATACCGTATTCTGTAACCATCATAGTTACACTTAGAGTAACCATATAGTTGACCACCTACATAAACAATCCCAATGAATTGGAGGTATATATAGGCCCCACAGTTCATCATAAATAATTTTTAAGAACTTGAACATAATCATACCACATGAATAATTGCATGAAATCATTACTTTTTTATTTTGTAAAACATAATTTTAAAATAGGATTGTAAAAGAAATGTCCTTAAAATTATCATATAATTGAAGTGAAACTTAATAGAGTAGATGTAATATGTATATACAATGTAAATACACTAAATATAACATAATATAAAAAATATTCATAGAAAAAATTTTAATACCACATAATTAATGAAATAGAAGGTTAACCCAAAGAATGGAAATTGGCTTAAGAATTACCTTACCACATGTTTTTCTTACCCCAAACATGTTTAAACATCATTTATAATTGTTTAAAATAGTGTTATTAATATATTAAATAAACATATTCATGTTTATAACACCTTAAATAATCATTTTAAAAACATCATTTCCCCCATTAATTATTTTTATTTTGTTCCATTAATTGTTTTGGGTGCATTCTTTACATGATTTTCATGGATAGTATTGTATTTGATATCCTTTTCATTTGGAAATGAGGTTTTAGAAGTTGAATGAAATGGTCATAATATGTTTCTATAATAGTAAATTATTGAATAAATCATTTTGGTTATATTGTGTGAGGATGAATAATTAGATAAATATTGAGTGCTATCTGCTTAGGTAATTTTTTATGTTCTTTGATAATCATGAACGAGTTTCATTATATAACTTAAGATTATGTATTTATGATATTAATGAACATGAAAGAGGATATATAATATAAATTATAATATTTTTGAACCATTAAATGGATTTTATAACCAGTTTCGAAGGAATTAATGGAAATTGAAAAGACACCTTCTACAATTTGGGTAAATCGGCATATCCTGGACAGTGTTTTAATTTTTAGAATAAGACGAAGAAGATAGGAAGAATTATGGTGAATTATTTCTATAAAAATGATAAAATGATGAATATATAAAATTCTAGAGCTTTCGTTCTTATTGAATAAGGGTAGGGGGAGGAATTATATGAAAATAAAAGTAATTGAAAAGAAAACATAAGAAAATGAAAGAGGATTCTTACATATTGATCTCTTATCCTTGAGATCCTCTTTAAATCCTTTGGTTTTGGACTTTTGGTGAGACTAGTAGGTCTTGGAAATGGGGAAGAGACTTGGTAAGTGTATAGGGAAGAAATTATACAATAAAAAAATTTTAATAGGTGTTGTAGGAAGAGGTGGTGATGTTTGTATTTATAGTGAATTAGAGGAGGGGTATTACATTATTTTAATCAATAGTTTAATAATTTTTCTCAAGAAATTGAATAGTCATGATTCATGTGACCCAAAATAGTAATAAGTGCATGTATCTTCTAACAAAGGGTTCTTATGTCCTCTATGATGTTAAGAATATTGTATTTTACTGACAATGAATATATACACACAACAAAATATTTGACATTTTCCAACAGGGACATGTTTGTTGGCAAAGAAAAATTTTCTATGGGAAAAAAGGTTTACCAACATATATATCCCTTCCACTAAACTGTTGCTAAAAACTCTATTGATAATTGTTGTTATGACTAATAAAATCGTTCGGTTTCATTTATAATAACACAAACAAAAAATATATATGGTTGTTAAAATTCATAGATATTAAAATTTATCTGTTGGTAGTATTATTAAAAACATTTATATTTTCTTTAGTAAAATTATGTATCATTAAATTATTATATTATATATATAAATCTAAATATATATAAAAATTAATTATAAATTTATAATAATATTTTCTTATATGAAACTCAAACAAACTTGGGGCTTATTTGAAAAACATGTACAAACATCATTTAATAACATGTCATCAAAAGAACAAATTGATAATTAAAAAGTAATGTTTAAAAAAATCTAGGATTTCATAATCACATGAACCAACCCTACACAAAAAAACCCTTAATAGACTATCACCACAACTCCATCACCACAACATATTCCCCATACCAAATCAATAGCCCTGTCAACACAAACAACCCAACACCTCAAAATCTATAATGACCAAATCCATGTGTCTCATAGAATATCAAGCAGTAGTAACACTGAACATGCAGCATACAAAATCCATGTAATTCCTCAAGTAGAACAAATCCTCCCATGTAAAAAAAGACTTCTTATGAAGATACCTTTTCCATCTTAGATATGTAGTCTACCTCCATGAAATTGAGATTAAAATATCACCCATGCACATAACCAATGGTAGAAAATATGGAAAATAGAGCATTTAATTGATTAAAAATCAAGTTCTAGTAACATAAATTAACAATATAAGAGGAAAGTTCTAGGACCTAACTAGACATAGATTAGATCAACCCCAGAAATAGACTACAACCCCTATAACAGATCCACGACTTCTAAGAGAATGAAATTGTCACATAAACCAAAAAATACTATTCAAACCATTCCATTCAAATCACTGAATCATGATTAAATACAACATGAACACAAACAATAAGAAAACCAAACCCAAAAATCATGAAAAGATATCCCAAAACCTCCAACTTTTATGAAAAGAATCTTTCAGGAATGAACTAAATTAGAGTTAGTCACTTATTTAATTCATAATTAGTGGTCTTACAAGATAGAATTCTCTTGTAGATATCTGATTCTATATAAATAAAGAAATGATTAGGTGGTATGGGAGTATGATATACTCTA
The DNA here is from genome assembly GCA_963277665.1 of Viscum album. Taxonomy (NCBI): domain Eukaryota; kingdom Viridiplantae; phylum Streptophyta; class Magnoliopsida; order Santalales; family Viscaceae; genus Viscum; species Viscum album. Next base: position 1,459,874,986 of record OY728125.1, read on the forward strand.
TAATACCAAATGTATGATCGAATATATAAACATGAGATGCTCAAATACAAGAGGGGGTGAATTGTATTCTTTAAAAATCACTAAGGAAATTTTTTATAACCAAAATTCACAACACCTCGAAGTTCTATTATCTTGCTTGATTCCAGAAAAGTGATTCTAGGAATGAAACATAACAAAATTTGACACCAACTAAGATTCTACATTAAAGTGTATATAATCCTATAAAAAAAGTACAAGTTTAAGGAAGTATATGAATGTTATACTTTCCTCAACAACTAAAATACACAACGGAAAACAAAATATTACAAGTAACAAGTAATAACTCTTTTAACCCAAATAAGAGGATATCAACAACCCTGGATAAGAGGTCCCTTGATTTTTTACTTTCAAGAAAGTATGTCTTACCCAAACCCAGGTATTCCCTCAATCTGATGATCGGTATATGTCTTGCTAGCCCTGCAAGCCCTCGATTTGTAATGAAACTAGCACATCTGACTTCATAACCCGAAGTCTATGAATTCAAGGAAATCGCACCTATGCACTAAGAAAATAGTCCAGAATAAATGTTTGAACAAGTAGTTAAAAACTTTCTACACGAAGCCTGAGAGTTTATAAGAGACTCTATCTCTATAAATCAATTCACCAACACTTTGTTAGAAGTCGACGATAAAGTTCCAATAGTCTTGAGCTCTTTTAAATGAGATTTTATTTATAGGTATGGTTCCAACGGTCGACTCCCTCCTCCAACGGTCATATTTTTCCTTGAATTTCAGAGGGACCTATACACGTATCACTCAAACAACGGTTAGTGAGTAACTGAAAGCACAACATAATTTTATAACAAAAAAATGTATGCATGAATAAATTATGATATTATTAATGTAAGGAAATAAAAGTTCAGAGTCTAACCAAAATTTAATTCAGAATCTACATTACAAGGATATTCATATTCTATTTTATAGGAATTCAGAACCTAAATTCTATAGGATTCTGGAGTCTAAATTTCATGGAAATTCAGAATCTAGATTCACAAGAATTTGGAACCTGAACATACAATGATTGGAGTCAGAGTTCATAAGAATTTGGAGTCAGAACTCATGAGAGTTCGGAGTTTGAATTCAGAGAACTCAGAGTCAGAAATCAGAAAGTTCGTATCCAGAGGTCGTATTCAGAATTCAATGTCACAACTCAGAAAGTTTGTAACCCGAATTCTGGTTCAGAATCTGGAGTCATAACTCTGTAGAGTTCGTATCCATAATTCTGATTCAGAATTCAGAGTTCGAACTCCGAAATTTTGTAACTACAATTCTGATTCAGAATTCAGATTCAGAACTCATAAGAGTTCATAGCCAGAATTTTGAGAATTCGGATCCTAAAATAGAATGATTCATGTCTAATTAATTATGGGATTCTGCGGTTGTGGTTTCAATCTGAATTATACACTTATAAAAATTATGATATGGGTAATGAAAACATGGTAAGGATAAATTTCCTTGGGGAAAAAAATTTTCCCTTATTGAAAAAAATCATAGGGAAAAAGGAGTTTTTCCTTGAGATAGGGAATTTTTTATTATCAAAACAAGAAGGTATTGAAAAGTCATAAGGAAACCTTAATGACTCAAAAAAATCACCCTTTGACAAAGTAATGGAAAATTCATAAGGAAGACATTGTAGACTCAAAAATCTCCCCGTTTTTGGAAAGCACAAATATCCTTATGAAAAAGTATACAAGGAATTAGAAAAAAATTCTAGACATTGAATATAAAATTTATCTCCCTTTATATATGAGAAATGGTGAATACGACTAACTCCACTTAGGATTTGGAACACTAAGGATCGTATTCTATATTTCTGGAATGAGTGTTTTTATTTGAATGTGGAAATCTTCATAATGAGAACTCCCCATTACTTAGGGATATTTCTTTGTTTAGTTAGAATTTTTTCCCTTCCCCCCTTTGTGATTTTCAAAAAGAGTTTGAGGGAATGGAAAAAAATATGGTACCTGAAATATTTGTACAAATATCCAAACAAAACATGAATCTACAATTTTATTAGGATTTAAAGTATTTCTACAAGGAGAAACAGATACAACAAAAGATCAGATTTGGATCTATTTTGCTTCTTTTTCCTTGGGTATCAGCTTATTCACAATGGTTTTTAGCTTCATCAGCTCTTTATGGTCCTCCTCATCATTTTTTTCTAAGACTCTGATCCTATCATCTTGATCCTTCAGGGCCTCTGCCTGAGCCTTGAGCAATTCCTCTTGTTTCACAAGCTTTTCTTCAACATCGATCTAGAGATCCCTTTCTGTTTTCCATCTTTGGAAAACAAAATTCAGCTTCCCATTCAAGTCTTTGAAATCCTGGATCTGAGAATTTTTCTCAAGAGTTAGATTTTTCCCAAAGCTACCTGTAAGATCCGTGATTTTCTTGTCTTCGGTATCAAAAGCTTCTTTGACATCTTCTTGAAATTGATCAAGCTCTCTAAAATATACAACAATATTTTTTGAGGAGTTGGTCATTTTTGTGCAAGATTTTATGTGGGATTCATATTTGATAAGGAAATTTTTGTCTTCGGCCTCCAACTTTACACATCTATCCATCACCATGGATATGGAGTCTGATTTCTGATTCAAGCTATACTGGAGCATCTGGAATTTGGAGTCTATTTCTGGAAATATCATAATGGTGTCCACAAGATTCTTTAGGGACTAAACAACAAAATCATGTCCTAAAGCTGATGACTCCAAATCTGACATCTTTCTTAGAGATGGTTCTTCCTATAGCTCTAACAGCATCCTCTTAGAGGATCCTCCAACTTCCTTCTTCTTTAAATTTCTTTCGTTGGCGTATCAGCAACCACTTGTTTCCCCTTACTAATTCTCGGAATAACTTATTCATCTAGAGATTCTTACTCACTACCAAACAACTATACATTCTTATCTTCATCAATTTTCTATTCTTCATCTCCAACCTCAACATATTCAAGATGAATGAAGTAATGATTATGACTCTCTTTATCAGATAACTTTTTTAGTTCTTCTTCACCCTTCTCATGTATTCCAAGAATAGCATGTTTTGAAGATTTGGATTGAGAAGTCCGGATTGAAAACTTTTCGGAAGAACATTCCTTTTCATGAAATTCTTCTACATTCTTTATCAGATCAGCTGTCTCTTCAGAGCTTTGAGCTTCTTGAACTGCTTCCACAACTTCCTTTTCAATATCCTTCTCTTGGGATTTTTGCGAAGTCATGAAATATTTCCCCAATGTCTCAGGTAATGGTTCAACTAGGAAGGTTTTTGGTATGGGAATGTTTTCATATGCAATTTTAGTAGCCTTTAAAAGAGATTGCACAATCTTTGACTCTGACATCTTCTTCTTAAGATTTTTCTCTTTGGATTGCTTCTTAAGCTCCCCAGCTACTTTCTCTTTCAAAGACTTGGCCTCAACATGATCTAGGCCAAATTGTGGTTCACCTTCCTTCTGAGTCTTTTTATCCTCCCTCCATTTGGCAACCACTTCATCCAGATAGGACTTCTTCTTTTTGGGCTTTGGAGTTGCGAATTGAGCTTCGTTGGACTTAGGGGTTTTGTCTGTTTCTTCAACTTCCTTTAGTTTCCTCTCCTTTCCAGCCTTTTTTATGGTTTAGCCTCTTCAGTATTTTTTGGAATGGCTTCGGCCTCATCCTCAGGTAGATCATATTACTCACCTAAATCTTTAGTGAAACCAACCTTCATTATCTGGAGGGTATCATCACTGATAAGAATCACCTTGCAATTCCTCGGCTTGGAAATTCAAGGGATCTTGAATGATTCAAGACACCGAACTATAAACTTGGAATGTAGGCCAAGATACATGCTGATATGAGCTCTCAGATTACCATTCTTGATATTATCCATCGTAATGATAATATTATTCATCAGATTGAATTTCTTTAGATTTACCAAAAAATCTAAGATATACATATCACTTTTCTAAAGAGTGTCCTTGTCACCCTTTCTCGTTATGATAAGTCCTTAAACCCATAACTGTAGAATCTGATTATTGGTAGACAGATGGAAAATCTTTGCGGTTTCAACATCAGTACGTCTAAGGCATTCCATATCCTCCAACTTTACAAAACATCCTTGAACATATGGTAGCTTATGGGAGAAAAATGCAGTTTTTCCTTCATATGACAGTCCCACCAAGCTAGCATCCTTGGAGTGAGAGAGTGCATAAGTTTTTCTATAACTCTTGAAGGAAAAATTTTCTCTTCCATCTTCTTTGAAAAAGCTAACTGATTCATAAAATTCTATAAGAAAATCTGGATACACAACATCCTGAGCTCCTGTCATTGAAATGTCTACACTTTCCCATCCATTGATCTTGATTTTCTTAGAGATAATAGAGTCATATTTTTTGATGAAGTTCGGATGTACCAACCTCTCCCTCTATATTTTCCACTCTGAAATCAGCTTGACAGTAGACATTTCTTGAGGAGGAAATTATGCAGACATTCGGACTTGAGCACTTCTAAAGAATTCAGAATGGGATTTTGTAGAGAGACAAAGCTTCGACATGCACAAGCTTTGAAAACCGATGTGGGACAACCATCGGGGGTACCCTTTTTATAGGTGTGGGAGCAATGATTGAACATCCCTTCTAAATCCAATGGCTGAGAATTATTCTCATTTGATCTGACAGTTGAAAAAAATTGCCATAAGGAAAATTTGGTAAGATCCACTCTTTTTATGTTTTTAAAGGAAAAAACAATCGGATTTAAGTAAAATAGAATCTGATATATTTTAAAAATAAAATAAACTAATAGAAAGTAAAAAGTTATTATGAAGACTCAAGAAAGAATCATACCTTTCAGATTGTCCAGGAGAATAATTCTTATTGAGTAAAATTCTTATTGAAGGACTTTAGATTCCAAAAAAACTTGAAAATGAAAAACAATTGAGTACACAAATCATCATTATGATAATTTTCATTATGAAAATCTTCATTACGAAAATATTCAGTACAAAAAACTTCACTACAAAGATTTTAATTACAAAAATTTCCCTTACAAAAATTTCTAGTATGAGAATTTTGATTACGAAAATTTCAAGTATGAGAATTTCCATTAAAAAAATTTCAAGTATGAGAATTTCCATTATGAAAATTTCATGTCCGAAAAATTCCAATACAAAAATTTCAAGTACAAAAATTTCTATTACGAAAAACTCGAATAAATTCATTACGAAAAATATGAAAAACATCATTACGAAAAATATGAAAAACATCATTATGGAAAATATGAAAGACTTCATTTTAAAAAATATGAAAAACATTATTATGAAAAATATGAAATAATTCATTACAAAAAATATGAAAAAAAATCATTAAGAAAAATATGAAATACTTCATTACAAAAAATATGAAAAACTTCATTCCGAAAAATATGAAATACTTCATTATAATAAATATGAAAAACATCATTAAAAAAAATATGAAAGACTTTCATAAAATGTATTCCCCCTATGAAAAAGAGTTTATTTCTGTATGGATATTGGTTCAACGGGAAGTTAATGAGGAATATTACCTTACGGTTATCATTTCTAACTTCTGTTTAATGTATTCAAATCTTTCAGAGGGTAAATATTTTGTGAAAATATCTGCAAGTTGATCTTGCGTTATGATAAATTGAAGAATGATATCACCTTTTTGTGTGTGATACCTAAGAAAGTGATGCATAATATCTACGTGCTTTTCACGAGAGTGATGTTCAAGGTTTTTACTAAGGGCAATGGAACTTGTATTATCACACAAAATTTGTTTTTTGGTAAAACTCAAGCCATAGTCTGTGAGTGTGTGTTGTATCCACAACACATGTTCATAGCAACTTCCAGCTGCTACAAATTTAGCTTCAGCAGTGGAAACTGCTACTGAGTGTTGCTTATTGAAAGACCAAGAAACTAATGAATCTCCTAAAAAATGACAAGTCCCGGATATACTATTTCTATCCATTCTACATCCACCAAAGTTAGCATCTGAAAAGATTTTTAAAACAAAATCATTTCCAGAATTATAAAATAGTTCAAAATCCATGGTTCCCATTAAGTAGCAAAAAATTCTTTTAACTACCTTTAAGTGAGATTCCATAGGATTGGATTGATATCTTGCACATAAGTTTACTAAAAACATTATATCTGAATGACTAGTTGTCATGTAAAGTAGACTTCCTATCAAACATCTAAAAGATGGTTGATCTACTGGTTTCCCAGCTTCATCAAGATCAAGTGTGTATGAGGTACCAATGGGAGTACTTATACTTTTAGTGTTGTCATATCCATACTTTTAAAGAAGATATTTAATATTCTTATATTGAGATATATAGATTCCTTCTGGTTTTTGAGAGATTTGAAAACCAAGGAAAAATGTTAACTCACCCATCATACTCATTTCAAACTCAGATTTCATTAAATCTGCAAAGGAATTAGTTAAAGATTGCTAAGTTGAACCAAATATAATGTGATCAACATAAATTTGAACAATCAAAACATTTTTATTATCTTTCTTTATAAAAATCTGTGGATCTGAATTTCCCTTAACATAGTTATTTTGGTGCAAAAATCCTGTAAGTCTATCATACGAGGCTTGAGGGGCTTTTTAAGGCCATAAAAAGCTTTAGTAAGTATAAAAACGTGATCAGGATGTTTTGTATCTTCAATCCCAGGATGTTGTTCAACAAAAACCTTCTCTTGAACACACCCATTAGGGAAATCACAGTTCACATCCATTTGTAAATTTTTTAAATTAAAGAATGCTGCAAAGGAAAGTAAAATATGAATAGATTCAAGTCCAGCTACTAGAGAATATGTTTCTTCATTGTCTATTCCCTCTTGTTGATTATATCCTTTAGCAACTAATCTAGCTTTATTTCTAACAATGATTCCTTTTTCAACACACTTATTTCTAAAGAACCATTTTACTCCAATAATATAAGTTTCCTTAGGTCTTTCAACCAAGGTCCAAAATTTATTCCTTTCTAATTCATTTAGTTCATCATACATGGCTTTTATCCAATCATTATCATATAAATCTTCATCAATGCATTTGGTTCTATTGGGAAAGGAATGATAGATGTTCTGCTTCATGTCTTAAGGATCTTCTAATCTATACAGGTTTATTAATATCACCAATGATACTATCACTTGGATGATTCTTTAGAAACAACTAATTTGGTGTTTGTAAAACCTGTTCATCAATATAGGGTAGGAAATATTCTGGGGAAAATGTTTCAGAAGTATCTACTTGGACATTTTCATTATCAGAATAATCTTCTATCATAGGTTGATAATCAGTTTTTTAAAACACATCCGAGGATGTAGGTTGGGGTTGTTTAAAAAAAGGACCAGTTTCTTCAAATTTAACATGTACTGCCTCTTCAACAGTACAAGTATTTTTGTTGAAAACTCTATACGCCGTACAAGTTGTGGAGTAGCCTAAGAAAATTCGTTCATCAGATTTTGGGGCAAATTTATGGAGATTATCAGTAGTATTAAGAATGAATACCTTGCAACCAAAAACCTTAAAGTAGGAAAGTCTTAGTTTCTACTATTCCATAACTCAAAAATAGTATTATTAAGAAAAGGTCTAATCAAAACTCAATTTATATTATAAAATGATGTACTTCCACCTTCAGCCCAAAAATGTTTGTCTACAGAATACTCACTCAACATGGTTCTAGTTATCTCTTGAATAATTCTATTTCTTCTTTCAACAACACCATTTTTTTGAGGTGTTCTAGGTGCTGAAAAGTTATGAGTATTTCTTTTTCTACTACAAGATGTTTCAAAATCAGTATTTTGAGATTCTTCACCATGATCACTATGAATAGTTACAAAAGAAGATTTTTCTCATTTTTAACTTGGGCTCTAAAACTTTTGAAATAAGAAAAAGCATCAGACTTCTTTGCTAGAAAATAGACCCACATAAATATAGTGTAGTCATCAACTACGAAAAATACATAATACATACCCCTAATGCTTCCAGTTTTTTGTAGGACTAAAAAGATCCATATGCACTAGTTGTAATGCATTAGTAGTTGAGACTTCACCGACTAATTTAAAACTTGATTTATGTTTCCTTCCATATTGGCAAGGATCACAGACTTTTGAAGAATCAAATCTTTGATCTGGTAGATCCTTAACTAGTCATTTCTTAGAAATTTTGATTAAGTACCTAAGGTTATAGTGTCCATACCTTTTATGAAAAAACCAAGAATGATTTTACATTGCACTAAGGCAATCTAGATAATGGATTATATAGTCTTCTATGTTTAGTGTGTAAACATTCTCTTGCCTATTGGAAGAAATAATTAATTCTTCCTTGGAATTGTGTAATAAGAACTTATCATTCCTAAAATTCACAAGGTAACCTTCTTCACATAACTAACTTATACTAATGAGGTTGTGCTTAAGAACCTTAACAAATAAAACATTTGAAATCAATGTTTTTCCATGAAGGACGATTTTACCTATACTAATAATTTATCCCTGAGCATTATCTCTGAAAGTTACTTTTCCTCCTTTCGTCTTGATAATCATTTCGAAATAGTTTTTGTTACAAGTCATATTCCTAGAACATCCACTATCCATGTACAATGCATTGCTATTGGTACCTTATTTATCTTCCAGAAAATAAGAAAGTTAGGCTTTTGGAATCCAAACTTTCTTGGATCTAGAATTGTTAGAACAAAAAAAATTTGGGTATCCACATTTTTTTAGAAAAATAAGCTGTATGAAACCCAAGAGATTGAAATTTATTCAAGGATAGATTTTTCTTCCAATTCCCACCACTTTCACAGTTAGTGCAAAAATGGGATCTTGAAGAAACAAAATAGTTGTTTTTGAAAACCAGTTTTTGGTGAGTATAACCAACTCCAATAGTGTTTCCTTTAGGTTTAATTTTAGAATAAATCTTTTCAAAATTTTCCTTCCCAGAGGTAAAGTTTTCAAGATCCTACTTAAGAGAAAATATTTTGGATTTCAGTCTGATGACTAAATTTCTATCCTCAGGAATCATTTCCTTTGTGTTAGATTTTTCCTCAAAAACTTTTATCTCTAAAATAAAATTCTTAAGATATTTAAAAAATTTCTTCCTTAATAGAATTTTCTATCTCACTTTCTTTAGAAAGTTTTTCTAAAGGCTTATCTTTATATATAAGATCTCTAGAAGGATCTGAAATCTCTTTTGTAAGAATTTCATCCCTAGTATTTTCCTTTTCTAATTTCATAGAAATTTTACAATTTCTTGCTTCAAGTAACTTGGAAAATCTAAAAACTTCTTCATATGACATTATTTCTTCATTTTCTAAGGATGAAGTATCTTAATTAGAAGTTCTATTTTCCGAATATTAATTCTTAATAGGAGATAAATTTTTTAAAACCTCGGCAGAGCATACCTTGGCCAAAAGACATGTATTAGAGAAAGAAGTAGTAGCAATGAATCCCATATTCTTCTGTGATGATGAATTATATTCAGAAGATTCACATTCTGAAGAGTCTCCACAACTAGTACTCCAAGTATCATTAGCATTAAGGCTTTTCTTATGCTTTGATCGATAGAATTTATTCTTGTTCTTTTCGTAATTCCTTTCCTTTGTTTCCTTCTTTTTTAACAAAGGACAATCAGTTCTGATATGACCTGTTCATCAAAATTCATAACATGTAACTTCTCTATCTTTCTTATCTCTGTAGTATTTTTTCTTGTACTTATTATGATGATTCTTTTGAGCTATAATATTGTTCATTCTCTGATCAATATTTGATAATTCATTCTCCGATTTTTCTGTGTCACTAGATTCTGAATGAATAATGAATTTCTTTGACTTTAATCTAGTTACTCATTCTGGGGTCTTGGATTTCAAATGTTTAGAAGTGGTTTTCAAAGAAACTCCTCCATTTCCATTCTTCTTCTAAACATTTTCAGCATCCCTCTTCATTCCGGTTTCATGCTGAAGAAGAGTTCCAAACAACTCATCTATAGAAATCTGAGTGACTTTCCTGTTCTCATCAATAGATGTCCTCTTGGACTCGCATTAATTTTGTATGATATCAATGTTCTTGTCAAAAAGAGCCTAATCATCCAAACCATTTTCTCTCATAGTTGTAAACTATACATGATAGTCATAAACCTTTGTTGTACTTTGCTTACAGTTTCTCTATAAGGAACGTTAAAGCTATGGTATTCAGCTCTCAACATAGCTCTTCTTGTCTCTTTGAGTTTAGATGTACCAAAATGTGTAACTTCAAGTATCTTCCAGATACTGTTTGTAGCTCCACAGGATGATATTTGACTATTGATGTTCCTATTCATGGAACATAACAATGTATTATTGACTTTGAATTTTGATTGATATTCTGATTTCTCAAGATTCGTAAAGGTTCTCATTTCCTTATCCGGAATCTTATAATCTCCAGTAAGCATTAGATAGTTATCAACTCCATTATTGATAACGAAAGTCTTCATCCTATCCCTCCAGTACTCATAATCATTTCCATCAAAAATAGGAGGTCTGGTAGGATTTAGATTATTAATAGAACCAACATTTAAACCTTCCATCCTTAAGAAAATCTTTGGCACACAAACTTGTTCGTAGTAAGAGTTCGTAAACAAGAGAAAATATCCTAAGCAAGGAACTAGATATTTTATCTCTATGAAATAATGAATACGAACTTTATAAGTCCGAAAATATGAATCCGAAAATATGAAACAAAGTATGAATCCAAAAATATGAATCCAAAAATTCTATTTCGAAAACATTGAGGAGGGAAAAACTTATATGTGAATATAAGTATTTGAGAGACCTTCCTCTGATACCAATTGCTGAGATGGTATGTGATTATGATATACTATATAATACCAAATGTAGGATCAAATATATAAACATGAGATGCTCAAATACAAGAGGGGGGTGAATTGTATACTTAAAAAATCCCTAAGGAAATATTGTGTCACCAAAATTCACAACACCTCCATGTTCTATTATCTTGCTTGATTCTGGAAAAGTGATTCCGAAAATGAAACATAAAAAAACGTTACACCAACTGAGATTCTACATTAATGTGTATAGAATCCTATAAAATAGAGTATAACTTTATGGAAGTATATAAAACTTATACTTTCCTCAACAAATAAAATACACAGCGGAAAACAAAATATTACATGTAATAAGTAATATCTCTTTTATCCCAAAGAGGAGGATATCCAACAACACTGCATAAGTGGTCCCTTGATTTATATTTTCAAGAAAATCTCTCTTACCCAAAGCCAGGAAATCCCTCAATCCGAAGATCGGTATCTGTCTTGTTATCCCCACATGCCCTCGATTTGTAAGGAAATCGGCACCTCGGACTTCACAACTCGAAGTCTCTAATTTCAAGGAAATCACACCTCTGCACTAAGAAAATATGCATGAAGTAATGTTTGAACAAGTAGTTCAAGACATTTTTCATGAAGCCTGTGAGTTTATAAGAGACTCTCTCTCTAGAAATCACTTCACCAGCACTTTGTCAAAAGTCATAGCTGAAGTTCCAGAAGCCTTGAGCTCTTTCAAATGAGATCCTGTTTACAGGCACGGTTCCAATGGTCGGCTCCCTCCTCTAACGATAATATTTTTCCTTGAATTTCATAGGGACTTTTACATGTGTCACTCAAACAATGGTTAGTGAGTAACTGAATGCACGACATCATTTTATAACAAAACAAATGTCAGAATGACTAAATTCTGATATTTAGAATGTAAGGAAATGAGAATTTGGAGTCTAACAAAACATGAATTTGGAGTCTACAATATAAGGATATTCAGATTCTATATTCTAGGAATTCAAAACCTAAATTCTGTATAATTCCAGAGTCTGAATTTCAAAGAAATTTGGAATCTGGATTCACAATAATTTGGAACCCGAACTTACAAAGTTCGGACTCAGAGTTCATGTGAATTCGGAGTCAGAACTCATGGGAGTTCGGAGTATGAATTTAGAGAACAGAAAGTCAGAACTCTGAAAGTTCATATCCAGAATTCGTATTCAGAATTAGGATTCAGAACTCTGAATGTTCATAACCAGAATTCTGATTCAGAATTGGGTGTCATAACTCTTAAGAGTTTGTATCCAAAATTATGATTCATAATTTGGAGTCAGAACATAGAAATTTCATAACAAGAATTCGGATTTAGAATTCGAAGTCAGAACTCAAAAGAGTTCGTAACCAGAATTCTGAGAATTTAGATCCTAAAGCAGAATTCTTCATATCTAAATAATTATGGGATTCTAGGTTTCTGGTTTCAATCCAAATTTTACACTTAGAAAATTTTTTATTTGAGTAATGAAAACATGGTAAGGTTAAATTTCCTTGGGGAAGGAAATTTTTCTTTTTAGAATAAAATCATAGGGTAAAAGGAGTTTTTCCTTGAGAGAAGGAGTTTTCGATTTTCAAAACAATAAGGTATTTAAAAGTCATAAGGAATCCTTAATGACTCAATAATATCCCCCTTGGATGAAGGAATGGAAAAGTCATAAGTAAAACCTTATTAACTGAACAAGAAAGATTTTAATCAAGAGGAGTGTGATTTCCTTTGGTCCCACTTATTTAGAAGAAATGCATTATAAATTCATCAATTCAAATGTCCGTAAATGTACATAAAATAAAAAAGACATAAAATAAAAAATTAAATCTCCTGGATCAAAGTACTCAAACCCCCATTCAAAAATAAAAGGGAAAAACAAATAAACATATCCTCACTCGTAAAATGGGATAAATATTATAAGACAAATAAAAGACAAATTCATAAAAACAATTGAACTATAATATTAGTTCACATATAACATAACCGTTACTTGGAATAAAGGATTTACCTAAATAAAATGGAATGGAATATTATCCATATGGTAGCTAATTTGAATTGAACACTTTATATATACACAAATATCAATAATTTACCAATTTAAATTCATATTTCACACTAATATATGAGTGATAAAAAGGATGGAATTTTGAATTGATTTTATTGATAACCCAACCCTCATCAATCTCTTACAATATTATACAAACCAGATCATTTTAAACAAGTGTTTTTAATTTTCTGAATAACATAAAGAAACATATACAAATTCAATTCCACTATCAATTGAAATTCATAGAATATATTTGATACGAATATAAAAAAACAGTATCCACATGTAAAGAACTCATTATTATTACAGTTGACAACAAATATAAAATCATAATGGATGAAAATAGAATCCACAGTTTCGCCTTTAACATAGACCCAACAAATGATGGAAACTTGAGGATCCAAAAATGAGATCATGTACCCAATATTCTATATCGACCATTTTTTATAGGAAAAGAGAATCATAAGTGAAGCATTATTTTAGTGAAATTTTCATGGTCTTCGAGCTGCCTTGGCCATGTTCATGGGTGGCTAAACACACCACAATATCTGGATATCATGTGCTGGAGCAGGGAAATAGGACTAGGTCATCTTATTCTATACAAAACCCTCCCCGACAATCCAATCCTTAGGGGGTGGATTCAAAACAAAAAATACACTAAACCTAGCAGGGTAGTTTCAAGGAATACCATCCAACTCTTCTTTTAAAAGGATATCCTCATATATACCATTGGCATATATAAGACGCATATTGGTTTTTTCATTCAGGTTTTCTAATATGACGCTCTCAACAGGGAATATTGGTGTAATCCCAGATCCACCATCAAGCATCCCAAAGGCTCTAACATTGCTAACATAGTACTCATATCACCCTTTGGATCCCTTACATCTAGACCATCACCCACCTGCATCTCTCTAAAAAGGTGAGACATTCTTTCATGAAGATACATTTTTATAACAAGTTTAAAATATCCAACATGTGAATCCAATGTCTTGGGATTATATTGCTTTATAACCTCTTGGTGATTTCTATCTTTGACTTTGCAGATTATATGTTTCCCAATTGAAGACCTAAAATCGAAGTAGGATTTAGAAGTAGGAATCTAAACTTAACTTCATTATGGATCAGTTGATTTCACCTGCTAACTTTGTTGTATTTAATTTATTCATTATTCAAGAAGCCTTTGGTTTTTTGTGATGAATAAATATATGCAGCAGCATCTCCAACAGCGACAAGAAACACCATGACACTGGTGGTCTATATTTCATAATATTCTAAAAAGTCTCTTTTGTGAATTTGAAGAACCATGGAAAACTAGGTATTAATCTCAAGGATTCCAATGCATTCAGAGGATTATAACACACCTAGAACCACCTCACACTAAAAAAACAATTATACACATGAATTATGAGTTGAGAATCTTGAATACAAACCATAATAATATGTGTTATACATAGTTGTATATTATAAAATATTATAGAACATTTGATTAAGTAAATTTTATAAATAAAAAAGAATATAACACTTGAATTCCCATTAAAGTTAAATTAATAATCAAAAGACAAAACAATCAATATTTATATATAAATCAAATTATGAAAAAAAATACCATATAAAAATGAAAACAAAAAATAAGAATAAGTATTTTATGATGCCTTCACAAATGGTTGTATGTAGAAAGACTAAAAATCAGCGAGCAAGAGGTTTGTATCCTTGAGAAAATGATCAACTCGTCTATGTTCATATTTGTCTTCACTTACACACAAATATAATAATTTAAACAAAGAAAATATAACACAAAGATTAAAACCATATTGTTCAAGGTAGAAAAGTATCAACAATACAAGGCCCTTTGTTTGAAATCACTTAATCAAAAACAATTACAACTACTATATATACTCTTATATATAAATCGATTTAGGTCCATTATTTGTCATTGGAGTTGATTTTTGGCTTCATATAGAGTTGATTGGGGCATTATTGAGAAAAACAATTGAAGCAACAAAGCATTCCAACTGTACTCCAACCTCAAGGGTCACCATGGATCTCTAATATATCATAATATTAAGAAGACTTATTTTATAATTAAATTCTCTAACCATATTGTATCCACATATATGAATTTATAGGTGTTCTACAGCCAGTTACCTTGAAATTTACACTCGAAGGTACTGATAGTGCTTCAATTGATGAATGATGATTGCCACATGTAACATGAGTTGAGGTACTGAAGATTAATTGAACTATATTAAGATAAAGTATTCATTAAAATCAATAGTGATATAATAAATATCAAAGTGATTTCAAACGAAATGATCTTTAGATATATATATATATATATATATTATAACTAGTTATTCTATATATGATTCCTGCATGAATATTATATTAGTTCTGAAAGTGATAAGATTGGTAATAAAAATAAGCCTTTATAAATGAAAAGACCCAAACATTGAGGGAATAAAAAAACAACAAAAAATATGAAAATTAATCCCAATTTTCAAGTTAGAATTAGACATTTGATTCCTTCCCATTATAAGACTTGAATTATCCCAAAAAAATCATAGCCAAAACCACGAATAGTGGTTAGTGAAATAAAATTGAAATCTATTATCTAAATGACATGAATTTGACCTAACAAAATACTAATACATTAAAGCATGATGTAAATAAACAGAATTTTTCTATAGTAGATAGTAAGGAAATGATACCAAAATATTTGATGCAACGAAATACCATTCGGAGTATTCCAAGGTGGGACATTGAAGGCAGGTCAATGAAGACGTGATGCTGGTGGTAGGATCTCTAAGAGGCTGTGATATTGGGGTCGATGGAGCATTGTCAACAGAATGATCAGAAGGAGTGGTGGTGATAGAGGGGTCAGGGTGCGATGATTTTCAGGTGAGGTGGATCAATGATGGAGTTGGGGGAGATGGTGGCACATTTCTTCGGAGTTAAGGACAACAATAGGGTCGGGGTTGGGTGATGGCAGGGCAGTGATAGTGAATCAGTAGTGGATCAGGGGAGTTCATGCGGATAGGTTGTAGAGTAGCACTATGAATTGGAGGGCTATGACATATTTGGATAGAGGAGGGGTGAGGGTGTGGGGTTGTTCTTTGTCATTTTTTCTATTTTTTATGTTTTTGAACCCATAATAGATTTAATAATCATATATAATTTTCTATGTAATAAAAGTTTAATGTTTCAGACAAATTTATACATAATCTTAAATTTTGGATCAATTATATTGATTTTATACTATTTATCATCATTTCATTGTATATTATTAAATATTTATAACCTTAACTAACAATATATGAATATAATTTTATTATAAAATGATTTTTTGATAATAAATAATTAGTAAATATATATATATATATAATTATTGATAAATGATTTTCTACTATTGAATAATTTATTGTAATGCTTTTTTTTAATTATAATGATTTTTTAGAAATAAAAATTCATTTCAATAGATTTATTTTTTAGAAACAAAATTGTTTTTATAGTTATGAAATAAAAATATATTTAATAATTTGTAAAGTATCTGTTGGTATTAAGTAATTAATACCAAAATATGTATTTTTTTGAAAATATAGTTGTTGGTATGTATAATTAACACTTAAAAAGCTTTACATCTGTTGGAATAAAACAATTTTCCCCACAATTATGTTATCTGTCACTAAATTTCTATTAGTACAGTTTATGTTTTTTGCACTGATGGTATATTACCATATTTTACTATTCATAGAAAATTCCTGAATTTTAGAAAAACCCAAAAAATTCACCCCAAAATTATTTTTCTTATGTAGAATTCAAAAATAAACTCCTTTTTTAAAAAAATTTATAAATATAATTAATTTAATTTCTAAATAAAAAAATATATTTTATTCCAAAAATAAAAGTTGAAAAAATGATAACTAATTTTATATCCACATAAAAAATTAATCAATAACTCATTATATTATAACCTTATGAAAAGAAAATAATAAAAAGATTTAAAATTCATAACAATCATATTACTATTCATATTAATATTTATAAGGGTATGTAACTATTCACCGAAAAATATGTTTGGTTCTATCAGACTCCAAATAACTTACTGATCACAACCATAGATGTTTGTTGTTTGAAATTCAAATCATAAAAGCAGAAAATTATTGTTTAACAGATATTTTACAACTATCTCCTTAAAAAAAGTGCCATTATGTAGATAATCAATGTTTCATGTTTTAAAATTTATTTTCAAAACCTTGGGGTGTTAAAATAGATGATTTGGAAGTCATAATCCAGGAGGAAATTTAGGCACCCCATCTCTCATGTTTAGATCCTTATAAGAGAAGATATACTTGAGACTCTTGTGATACAAGTATATGATAAACCGCACACCCATCAGGTATTTTCACCACATCATCAACATGAATATTACCACTGCTATCTCAAAATCATATATCACATAGTTTTGCTCATGTCGTCTCAACTACTGTGAACTATAGTTGATAACCACTGGCCTCTGAATCAAAACTCAACCAAGCCCGCTCTCTAATGCACCACAGAACAATACGTACTTGAAAACCTCATCTAGAAATCTCAAGATTAGTGTGATCATCAAATACTATTGCAACTACTAAAAAGGCTGTTGAAACTTCTCCGTCCACACCAATGATTCCAATTTCAGGTTAAATCTATCATAGTTTTTGATATCATGGATAAATTAGGAATGAATCTATGGTAATATATTCACATCCTAAGGAAGAATTGTGCCTCTATCATGCTCCTATGTGGCTCCCTTTCTAACACATCCTCCACCTTGGCCAGGTCTTCTTCCCCTACATTTGTAGAGATAACATGTCCTAGAAAGTGGACAACCTAAACATAGATTTGTCACTTTAACATTTTCCTATAAATTTGGTGGTCTCAGAGTGTGTCCAAAACCATCTTTAAGTGTCATGTGTGATCTTACTTAGGTGCTAAGTACACAAGGATATATTTGATGAATACAACCATGAACTAATATAAGCATGGTTGGATGATCAGTTTCATGATTCCCATGAACAATTCAGGGGAATTATTCCTTCCAAAGGAAATCACCAAGTAATCATACTGATTGTATCTACATCTAAAAACAATCTTTGGTATATCATCATCCCATACTCACAAATAGTGATAGCATGCTCGAAGTTCAACCATCAAGAATAATAGTTCCCCTCTCCATTGATCGAAGAGGTAATCGAACCTCGGTAGTGAAAAATTGTTCTACATGTTCACATGATTTAGGCACTAGTAGTCCACACACAACCTCAAGCTCTTGTCTTCAATTTTGGAAAACAACTCTAGTGCTACCCAGGGTGATACTCTAGGCCTTATAAATCCACTCCTCTGTAAATCCTACAACTCATCCTTTATCTCATGATGCTCTAAGGGGGCATCTGATATGGTGGTGAGGATATCAGTACCATACCAAGGGGTAAGTTGACTAATAATTCTATCTCCCGAAGAGTTGGAAATGCAATAACATCATTAGGGAAGACATCCTCATACTCTTCAATTCTGGTAGAAATTTGAAGCTCAAAACATCTAATACACTGACGGTTAGCCTATCTAATTGATGAGTGGTAGGTTGTTCCCACATATGCATGAGTCCATCTTATTCTTCCAAGGTTTCATTTTAACTAATAATGGAAAAACACATTCCATCATTATAGAAAAACCGCGTCCTTCACCTAAAACAACCTATTTGGGCATGGCCTGAAGATAACCAATCCATAAAAAGAATGAAGCCATAGGGAATTGATGATTTCACTAAGTATTTCCAACTGAATATATCTCCTCCAAGGGTAAGGTCACACTTTCGACATAGATGTGTGATCATTGAGTATCCTCCAGCGGGTGTATCCAAGTGTTAGGGTCATGTAAAAGGTTCTATATGAACCTCATGGTCTTGAACAAGATATGTGGGGAGGAAGGAAGGACTTGAACCAATGTCTATACGTATTACGGATAATGTATCCATGATAGTGATCATACCTCAAATCATCCCAATTGTCCTTGGGTCATAATCCCCAATTGCATTCACCTATCACTCCCTTATCCTCCAGCTCCCAAAACCTATCATAGACCTCATGGGGGTCGTGGTGGTATCAAGACATAATGTCGACCACCTCCTACTACAATTCCATATCCACTACCATGTCCACCACCCAATAGATATGACTTCTCTTTCCTCTACATTTTCCTCGGTGGCCCGTCCATTATCTCCCTATCAGTAGCATGAAAAGTTAGAAAATATCGAGAGTGATGTCCCATGCTATCACATAAGTATAATCTCCTCACTCTAGGATGATTGGATCCACTATGTGTACCCTAAACTATATATCCACTATCTTAGTACCTTCTCCAAAAATGGATCTCGTTTTTGGGTCCGTATGACTTACATCAGATCCTTTTTTCCATCATATTTACACCTTCACATCCACTAGTGATAGTCACAAGTTGTCTCTTATAATTTTGAAAGCTCTCGACCACTGAAGCCACCACAAGAACCAGAGAAAAAGTATGAAAACTCTAAGGGATAAAACTGGGTAAGATGTCTCTACACAAACCCCACTCAATGGTCTAAGCTTGAAAGTACAGATCCTTGACCATATCAATTGAATACGTGGAACGGTTGTTAAACCTTGATGAATAATCAAGTATAATTTTTATTAAATCTAAGTAATATATTGTGTATTCATAGCTATCATTGTAACTGATGAGAAATACTATCTAGAGAGGTGATTTAACTCTATCCAAAATAGTGTCTCCTTGTCATGAGTCTATAAAGCCAAACTTCACCATCCTCCTCCCGATCCATGTAAGAAGTAACACCACCGAGACCTCAATATAAACATATGGTGTCATGACTAGACAGAAATCATGGGTCACCACCTCAAACCAGACCACAGTATCCTGAGGGGTGGTCTCACCTCGAATCTTGAAGGGTCTCTATCTCTGAAATTCATGAAGTTCACTCAGCCTTCACTCCTTGTCTTCTATTACTTCGGGTACTTGTGGTAACTCCAGTAGTAGTGGTATGTCTATTGCACCACCTGGAGGTAACATATGGAACACTCATTAATGTACAAAATTCCCATCTATAAGGTTTTCATCCCCATGATCGAGCTACTAAATCTTAGATGGTATGAATCCTGGTGGCATCCATTAAGGAAACAAGATGTGCAACCATCAAAGAGTATATCTGGATAACTGACATAAGAATCACAAGGTAATCATAACCCATTCTTATATGATGCATATACCATTGTTTTCCCTACCACTGGTTTTCCCATGTAATGAGTTGAAAAGTAGGTTATAAGTGTCCTGGTGTATGTATATGTTTGCATGTGAACTAACCGTAGAGTATCTATCCGGAAAGTTAAACTCAAAATACCTTACATTGTTTCCCCAAACTAATATAAAAAACTCTCAGTCCTACTGTAGAGCTGACCTATTATGACACCACTATGTCATAACTCATCCAATTGGAGACTATTCTGGGACTCACCAAACCTACCTCCAATAGGCAAAGGGTTGGTAACAAGCACCAAGTAGTAATATCACTAAGAGGGGAAGAAGTTCCTTAGTACTTGTATGCGTGAACACATATTCCATCCAACAATGCTGAAAAGTAAATTCACACTAAGAAAAAAATGAATGAGTAGATCTAAAACCCAATAAGAGTACAATAGTAAAGTAAAGTACAAAAAGTTAAACCATGCTATAATATAATCCCACCAAAAAGAAATTATATAAAATAGTTCCTAAAACTCAACCATAGAAAAACTTATCTGATCCAACCTAAAGTAATGGTGATGTAACTGTTGGTTAGCCTATAGAAATACCGCGGCCTGCCAAATCTCACAATGATATGTCCATTCCTAGTCTATCCTATACTATGTCAAATGGTCGCTTTTCTACAAAATACCTGACACATGCTAGAAAAACCCATGTTTGAGTGAGTATAATAATACTCAATAGGACACCCCAAAACCACAAAGTAATACAAAAAAAGGTACACTCAACACTAAAAAATTATATGTTTGAAAAATATATCAAGAATATATACATACACTCAAATAGTACCACACAGTTAGTTGAAATTCATAACCACTAAATAACAACACTAGGGGTTCAGTTCAAAGATTCCGCAAGCACATATCTGGGAGAACACACTCAGGAGTCTGGTATCACTGATAATGTTTGTATGAGAAGTACCATTTATCAGAAATCATCATGAGAGAGAGATATATTGATTTATCTGTAGAGATATAGGATATATCAGATTATAATCACATCTAGAGAAATGGGCTCATACCAACAACTCAGTCTGGATTAACCTGCTAAGTATATGATTGATGCTAGGTGAATTGGTCATGAAAATACCGAAGACTCGACCTAGATCATGGATAAAGAATAGAGGATCCACTCCATGAATCATGGTAGATTCCAGAAACAATATCTTGGATGTTCTGTCGAAGGGATTATACTCTTACGAGAAGGAAATGATGAATAAAAAACATTAGGGGAATTTTATAGGGAATGAACCCCAACTAAACACTTCTACAGTAAGCCATACGAGGTAACAAATTCATGTAGAATAGAGAGGGTTCATGTTGAGTAGTAATCACACTAGATGTACCCCTTGACCTCCCATACATCCTATGAAATGGCCCATGTCACTAGAAATATATCCAATTTTAAACCCATAATTGGTCTCATTAGTAATATCTCATTGAAAGGGCCCCAATGCCACGGAAGAAAAATATAATAGATGCTCTGTTTTTTAGTTATGATCATTTTAATAAAAAGACTCGACCGAGGTTCGGTCCGGGTCTAACACAACCAAACCCATTCTGGCCAGTTAGGCCCACTCCAACCCAACATGTTTAACCCATTTCTAAAAATTCTAGCCTCATTCCCCTGGTCTAACTCTCATGCCCGTGATTTATCTCATCTCTCACACACTATCTGTCCTGACCAATTTCCCCATGGTCCACATGGTGCCACACTATGTCCATTACGGTCTTCCCACCTCATCTGTGCATTCCCTACGTGCTCTGCCTACCCATGAACTCTCTCCTTCCATAGTCCCCTTCATCATGTCCAAGCCACTGTGCACCACCATCCACCGGTGCCACTACTTCTATTATTCATCAATCATTCTTTGATGCGTTATTTTTCAAAACAAAGCTACTTCCATGATCCTCGTGTTGTTTAATAAACTACCATGGGATCTGATTCATCATTCCATCACTCTTGGGGTATGATCACATTCGGAGACTCACGAAAAGTCGAGCCACAACCACACGGGTCCAATAGTGAATAATTCCATGATTGGGTGTAAGATAAAAAATTAACACTCTGAGGAACAAACCTATTCCTTTTTTAATATCATCCTTGATCCATTATCATTAGAAAGAAGAATGAAGAATGAAAAACAAGAAGAGATAATAGTAAACCCCAATGATTTCTAGAAATTAATCCCATCCTATAAGAATGATCGAACAAAAGGACAACATCTTTGTTAGTTGATCTTCGTAAATCATTCTTTTTAGAAACTGGGAATGAAAATAGAAGAAAAAATTCATACCTTTATTTGAATTAATAATATATGAATAATTGGTATTTTCATTGAAATTTCTTCGAATTCAGTTGTGTTGTTTATCGTCAATCCATGGTCTACCAGTGTTCATTGGAGAGTGGTCATATCCTGCCTTAGAGGAATTACAGGGTTATTTCATAACCCTTAATTAATGAAAAAATATTACTCAATGAAAAAAAATGCTATGTCAAAAAAAATATTGTTATTAAAATATTTTTTTTCTCCTTACATCGAAAAACTAATTTTCATAGTCGACCTTTGCTGACTGATTTTATGGCTTGGAAAGGGTAAAATCAATACTCTGAATGCAATTATGCCCTCAGAATTATGATCCCAGAACACTTTTAGATTTTATTATAATTTTTTAGGAAAAAAACACTCATGTTTTTTATTTAAAGATTATTTCTTTTCAATCAATTTTTATAGGAACATCGGGCCTCAGTATCATTTCCATCTCAGCATCTAACCTAGAATTAAATCTATAAAATTTCTAAAAATAATACATGAAAAAATATGGTATATTAGAATATCATCCTTTGGTTTTTCTTCAATGTATCGACACTTCATCTCTTATACCAAACTATAGATATTCAAGATTAATTTATATACCATAAGTCATTCCTTCAACTATTATATTTTTAATGAAATAAAAAGGGTTTGAATATGTTATCCAAAATCGTAAATTAGTCTTAATTGACTCAATAATTAGTAAACCATAAGACTACTTCAAATTATGTTTTCCCAAGATTTAAATTCCAAATATTTTTAAGAAATGCCACTTAACATCAAATTTTTTCCAAAATAAAATAATGTATCACTTCATATATAATACCAAACAAATGAATACCTTGATTACCTTTCAATATGTATAAAATATGCATACATAAAATTCTTTAAAGTGGTACTATAGTAAAACATAATTAATGATTCTAAAAAAACAAATACTTTAATTAGTCCACTTTTACTGTAGTAGTAGTATAATCCTTTCCTATATCCCTTTCCTTCTATTTGGGTATTTTCTCTTTGTGATTAGTTTATAAATTTTCATAGTTCCCTAGGTCATTACAGTTAAATCATTGGATATCAGAATATTCTTTATTGCCCTTACAATCATGATCATGGTCATTTTTTTCGCCACACATGAAGAAAATCATTTTCTATTTAAGAATTTACCATGGTGTTTCCTTTCACAAGTATAACATGTTGGAAAATTCATCTTAACCATATTTAATTTTTCCTTATTTTCCCCTCTGTCCACTTTTTCTTTTGTTTACCTTCAAAGCATTTAGACTTAGAGAATTATTTCATTATCTTCATTTCACACTATATTATATCCTCATATAATGAAAATTATTTGGAGAGTAATTCCCTTAACATAATTCTATTAAGAACATCAGAGAAAAAGTAATGATTAAAATGTGGACTACTTATGTGCTCTGTGAATGCCTTGATAGACTTGTAATGTTGGTTTTTGACAAAACAACATTTTCATCCTCCTTTTTTCTTAGGGTCATGAATGTTTTCCCCAAATCAACTCAATGTCCATGAGGGAATTATTTATCTGAGGAAATTTACTTAAAATCCACCTGTTACATATTTTTAATTTCTTCCACCTCCTTTTTTTATTTTATTAGTGACCACTAGTTATTTTTTATCTCCCAATAAATGATATATTACCATGACAACCCTCTACATTTAATTACTTTTTAAAGAAAGAAATATATTAAATAAGGAAAATATACATAGCTCAGCTACAAATGAGTTCTTAGTCCCATTAATGGATGGAGGTTTTTTCACATAAACTACTCTAACATTGATCATACACTTTTTGGACTAGGTGGCTCCATAAAGGTAATGTTATTGTTCATAACCAGAGTCGATAGTCCTAGAATTATTATAGGTTTCTCAAAACTAGTCTAAGCTCCATCTCTGACATCATTACCTTTTATAGGAGGAAAATTAATACATTGGATATGTGAGATGACTTTTTATCCATTCCATCCACATTGAGCCATTTCAAAATAATTGAATACACTATATTAGGTTATGAATTGTAAGGTATAATCTCAAACTAGAAAAACAGATAATATTAATATATGTTTTATGCATAGATAATCTAATAATCATAAACATTGTTTCCTTGGGGGAATATTTACTTCTAAATCCTTCTTAATGGGTTTTAATGAAAATGAGAGTTATCCTATACATATATCCAATGAGTATCAAACTAGGATCACAGTAAGGCCCGTTGTCATGTACCATGTTTCCCCAAGTCAGGCTCAGGACACCTTTTCAGAGTTCTTACACCTAGGTACAACAATTCCTGAACCACATCCACATATTGTATCTAGACGGGGATGTATTGATTGGAATATCCACATAATCAATACCTTACCAATATTCTAGGATGATCATCTATTATTATTTTCAATGTATATCTTAAGGTTATGTTCCTTAATATCTGTTTTCTAAATCTATTGTCCATTTTTTTCAATTAAAAATCCTCTGATTCCAACTGTAATGACCCTGAACCAAGTTTCTTGTAGCCAGTGCCATATATTAATACATTGGTATGTTTATGAGGACATCACATCCGGATAGACCAAATTGTTTTGCAGATTTCAAAAACTAGATGAAATCAAAATATTTATACTATAACATGAAAACAAAAATAACATTTCAACTCCATTGGAAACACCCATAAACTCTTGGATTATTCTTATAATCCTATCATAATAATATTTATTGTCACATCCTAGGGAAAAATAAATCATAAAAAAGGGGTGATATCAGATTCATAGAAAGTGTAACTAATACAGTTCATATTATCATAAACATAAACAAACATTCAAGTGGAATAACTAAAAACACATGTCATTAAAACATAATTTTGAGCATAAAATTGAAGGAATTGAAACTGATTGAATAATTCCAAAATAAAACCTAAACATTGATATTCTACTAGTTGAATAACAACATGGACTATTAATTACTGGTTTCAAAATGATGGAAATTCATAACAATTGATATCTAAAACATACCATCAAGGATTAATTACAAGAATATATTATTTTTAAGGCATTATTCCCATAATCTAACAATTGGTAAGGCCTCAACCAAAACCATATCTATTTTGTTCCAGGAGACCTACTGATGCATCGTGAAGCTATAAAATTCTCTATCCATCACTTAATAAGTCAAATTAATTCCGTATATTAATGGGGTGAAATTTAAATAGCATGAACATATGAAATGTAAATATCTTTCCCCAATCTATAATCACAATCACTAAACAATTTGGGTAGTATGGTATATGATATCAAGACTGGACATCCACAGTCAAAATCATCATAAAACATTAAAAAACATATGGTATCTTAAAAAAATAACATATCAATATCAATAAATCATAAAATTCCACAATGGTATTGAAATTAATGAAAATACTTTAAAAAAGTCATCGAGTAATTCTTGAGAGAAATACCTTATTTTACATTGCAAAGAAGAGTTATTTTTTTTGAAAAATCATTTTTGTTTTTCATAATTGTTTGTATAATACTAGTAATGAAATAATTTATATTTTCATGAAAATATTAGTTAATTTATATAAATAATAGAATTTTAAAAATAGATTATGGATGTTACTTGAAAATGGGAATGAAATCTACTTATTCCCTTTAGTCAGGATTGCGTATCGGTAAGAATTGAATAGGGAACCTTGAAAAAACATATTTTTTTAATAAAAAATAAATGGTCTAATATGAAAACATTTTTTGGAATTTATTTAATGAATTTATAAGTATATAAAAATAATTAATAATTACATTGGTTTATAGAGGATGAAATCATAACCTAGATAAAAATAGAGGTTCGAGGAGAAAACCCTTACCACGTTGAAAATAGTAGAACCATATGCCCCTATAAAATTAATGATCATAAAATAAAAAATTTAATAACATTAAAATAAATATACTAATAACATATAAAATCAATGGTTTGTATATGTACACCACAACCAATACGTAGTGGTGAGTAATGAATATCTCACGGAAATAAAAGTGAGTTCAGAATACCTTTACCTTATTTTCGAATAGGTTATACACTTGACCTTAAGATCCTAGATAATCAAATTAAATCCATTTATTTATTAACTAAGAAACTTATATACAAATATTTTATTTATTATAATTTTTTATGTTCATTTATGTACTTTTTATGAGTTATAATATACAATGTTATTTCTCAGGATAATTCATTTCCTTTATTTTCTTGATTTGTATATTTATATATGAGAATGGAAGTTCATTTTGAATGGGAATACCTTTATAAAAGAAAATTTATAATATATTTATAAAATTAAATAATTTTAAATGGATATTTATATCATTTGGTTGTATATTATAAGGATGAATCATTATATAAGACATTTAGTGATAATCGTTGACATTATTATAGTGGTTATTGATCATAGAAAGCTCATTTTATTTTATCATTCAACATTATTGAAATATGTAATCTCTAAAACATAATAAAGGTTTTAATACATATATTATAAAGTGTTTTAACCATAATAATGTTTTTATTACAATAATATAAGTGGAAATTTATTAACAAAAATATGTCATCCATGGATGTTGTAAATTGGTCTATCATGGATGATGATTTCATTTTTTAAAATAATAGGGAAAGAGAAAAAATTTTGATGAATAATATTTTGTTAACATGGTATAATTAAATTATATATATGATCATGGAGTTTTAATTATAATTTTTACACTTGTGGTGAGGATAGAATAATAAAAGAAAAGAACTTGAAAAACAAATTAATAGTAAAGAGAAGAGGATTTTACCTCTTCAATACTTCTCCTTGAGAACCTCTTTAATGGGGTTGGTTATGGTATTTTTATGAGAAAAAAAGAAAACCTATACATGGAGTAGAGGCTTGGGGAGAATATTGTGCATAAATTTGGCAAGGCTCAAATTCATAGAGGTGTGAGTAGAAGTGGTGGTGAGGGTTGGTATTTATAGTGGAGGGGTTGATTTTTTATTATTTAATTCATTTGTTTATTATTTTTCCCAAGACAAGAAATAGTGTTTATTCATGAGAATAAATAAATTAATTAAATTATGATATTTTGTATAAATGTTTTTTAACTCATCCATGAATCAATAAATAGTGCATTTAACTTATAATATATATATACACCATAAATTACTTTATTTTACTATTTACTAGACATTCATGGTTTTTTGATAAATACCAATATTTCACCTTAAACATTCTTCGATGTATAGTATTAAAAAATGAACTCCATTTTATTAAATTAGTTTTCCAATTATTATATTTTTAATTTTTAATTAATACTCTCATTTACTTGAAAAATACGGATATAAAATTTATAACTTATTTTATAAAACTATCAAAAATTTACCAAGGTCTCATAAAATTATCCTAAAATAATATAACAACAAAGTATTGATTTATGAATAAATTTTATAAAAAAATCTATTAAGTCATTTTATTATTTATAATATTATAATTAAATATTTATGACTTACAAAAATACAAACACTTAATTCATAATTTTTAAAATATTCATTTATTTAAACTATGATATAATTTTATGATATTTTATTTCATAAGGTGCCTAAATTTATATTATACATTCATGGATGAGGTTACAATTCATTTGGCTGTTTTACTATTTATAAGGTTCATATTACTATTCATAAGGGTACCATTACTATTCAAAAGGGTCAGGTTACTATATACCCAAAATTAAACGAAACCTATCAGAATCTATATATCTTACTAATCGCAATCGGGTTTTTCTTTTTTGGAGATTCAATACATAAGAGTAGAACCATTATGTTTAACGGTTAGGATATAACTATATATTTTAAATAATTATAATAACAAAGTGTTGTTTCGTAGAGGCTCAATGTCATATGCATTACATTCTAAGTTAAATTTATTTGTATATCATTGGGTTTTTACAAACATGACTTATAGATCTTAAATGATAATTTTTAAAAGATAAATGAAAACTTTCTTCTCAATCTAGGTGGATCCAATTTGTGTGATGAATTGACGGAGGAGTTTCCCATTTATAACTGAGGTGAGGGACATTTTCGGAAATCCCCAAAAAATTAAAATATAATAAGGCTATTATAGAGCCAAAGACTTCTAAATGAAATATAAATAGATATTTTAGGAAATATTAAACCATATAATTTTACATATATGACTATTTAATATTTTTATGTTTTTTAAATAATTTAATAATATCTTAAATGAATAAAAAATCATTATTTTTAAATTTTATGAAATTTATTTAACTGTAATTTAAATACATAAATACATAGTGGGAATTCGAAAATAATTTTTTAAAAGATTTTTAATATAACCTATAGAAAAATAAAATTCATTATCATTATTGACGCATTCCAAATATATCATAATTAATACTTTTAATATCAAATATTCTTTTTTTTCAAATTAAATAAATATTGTACTAGCATTGCAAAAGCATTTAATGTAATTATATTATTTTAAATAATTAATTATAAATTTCAATAATGAAACTAATTTCATTAATATCAAAACATACTTTTAGGTTCTTTCATATATCCATTTTTTCATTGTGTAGATATATAAATGATATTAAATATGAAGAGATTTACATTTGGTAACTATCCTTAATTTAAATAACATACAATTTATTTTCATAGAAAATTATCCATTAAAGAACTCTAATTCGATATTAACATGGTAAGGGTCTATTTATATTCATCCAATAATTTTTAGATAATTTTATGTCACATTATTACCATTATCTTTTGATATTAACCATTATTTTTTCCATGTAAATCTTACCATGATAACAGTGATTTTTACACTTTTAGGGTCAATATTGTTACTATAAAATAAAAAAAGAACAATAAATGAATCATGGTTGATATTTTAAAACATATCTAAATTACATGGATGAAATTTAGAATTTAATAAATTGTATATAATTTGATTAAATAATAATAATTTTAATATAACAGTAAAGTAAATTATGACACTATTCATTACGTTGACTTTTAGAAAAATTAAAAAAAACAAGATATCATCAAACAAATTATTTTTAAAAATCAACAATGTTTCAAAGATTTCTAAAAAATCTTGTATGATATGAATTATGTCAAATTTTATTTATTTCAATATTTTTAATATCATTTGTTTAAAATTTCCATTAAATAAAAAGTTAATGTGTAATCATTGTATAATTATTTGAGGTAATTATTTTTAAAATAAAATTTAAAAAAATATTTACATGATGAATATAAATATTTTATATTTAAAAATAATATTTATAGTCTAATATAACCCTTAGAAAACACAATATTTAAATATTTGACATATTAAAAACAAAAGTATGATATCTTTGACTTTTTTGAAAAAAAATTAAATACTATAAATGGATTAAAGTCATCCATGTTTCTTTAAGATCTCATGAAATTGGCCCAATTTTGATTTTGGTCAATAATAAATCATCCAATAAAATAATTATAAGTGTTATGTTAATTTTATAATATTTATAATATTATTTTTACCCTTAATTACAGCATATACCCTTAAACATTGTAATTAAAATTACTATGAAAACAATTCATAATGGCTAAAAATAAATGGGTCCTAATTAAAAAAAATTGGAATTATGATTCCAAATATTTAATCCATTATTCAAAATTAAGGACACAGAAGTTTCTAAAAATAATTTAAAATTATTCCCTAAGACATGTCATGAAATAGGGGTTTTAATGTGAAATTTTTTCAAATGTTTTAAATTTTTTTATATCAAAATTCAATATAAAAAAATTATAAAGATGGTAATTGTATTAAAATATGTTTAATTGACCTAATATTTTAATAAAAATGTTAAGATATAAGTAAACATTATAAATTATTGAGAATAAAAGTTATTTTCAATTAAAATGTAGTATTTTGTTTCTATTAATCAAAAAATGAAACATATCAGAAAATATTAATTGAACAAATGTGGCTAATACTGTTCATTACTTCCCATTTAATTTCTGGATTATAACTATATTTCATTGTTCGTTTATGTTGGGTGTTGCGTACAATAAAAACAATATAAAAGGTTAACTTTAAAGAGAAACATACTACAAAATAGTGGGGCGTTACATACATACATGAAAATAAACATGGGTTTGTAGGAATTTTAATTCATTAATTTTTAATGTAATTGTATTTTACTAAATATATCTATTATATAATTTGAAGATAAGTAATGCTTTATGTGTAGAAGATATTGATGAGGTTTTATTTTGATCATTTTTTCTACCAGTTTTAATGATTTTATCATTATTTTTTATCCAAAATTCAATTTAATTGAAAAAATTTATATTTATATCATTTTGAGTCGAAAATGTAATTGAGAAAATATTTGAATGAAAATGCTCCATTTTTTTGATAAAATTATTTATTGATTATTACATTGATTATTATTTGTTTTTATTTCAGTAGTTGTGGTTTATTATGGTAATTCATTTTTTATAATTATATTATGATATTTTTCTCAATGGATTTTGGTTTTTTTGAATTTTTAAATTAAATGTTACATGTGATTATTTGGAATATCATTTTATGGACTCATTTTCTAATCTCATCCAAAACTCTGAAATACATTATTATTCTAGGATGGTGGTTGAATTATCATTTTTTATTTATTAAAATTGAATTTCTAAATAATGTTCATATCTATGATCCTCATGTTTTTTTGTATTATATGTATGATTGTGGATTTTTCTATGAAATAATTAAATGTATTTCATGCATATGATATTTTTTGTGTAAAATTATTATTCGAAACTAATTAATTGAAAAATAGTTCATATAAATCATATTTTATCATTACAGTATGATAGGTAACATATTTTAAAGATATGGTATCCTACTCAAAATAGTGTTTAGTAATAAATTTTATATGGATTTTTTTTATAACTAAATATGTATCATGTTTTTAAAAATAATTTCATTGTGTGATATGTTTTAACGTGTAATCTTATATTTATAATATTTATCTACAAAGAAATATATTTTACATATTTTCATATAATATACACAATAAAAAAATATTTTTTTACAAGGAATAAATTAATGATGTCTATAATGAAATATTTCTTCTTCCAAGTGATGTTATTTTTAATATAATATTTTACTAGAAATTCATACATAATATAGATATGCCATGTATAGTGTGTATAGAAAATTATTTCAGATTTCAAAATATAATGAAAGTTGATATATCTCATTTCTTCCACTTGTGGACCATACATATCGAATTATATATTTTTTATGTCATGATCAAATGATATGTGAAGATATAAATTCATATAATAATTCATTATAAGCATAAAAATTAAAATTAATGAATTATATATCGAGGGGGATGATGTGGAGAGACATGGTTATAAGAGGTGAGATAAGAAATTCATCTTAAGATTTAATGAAGATGGTGGATATTTTTCAATAATGGGTTTTTTGAGATAACGTAACATTCATGTGGGGGTAGTGGAATTATGAGGGTGTTTTGGATGAGTTATATAAAGGATTTAATGAATCCCAGTCAAAGTTTCTTATTAAATTCATGGATTTTGAAGTCAATATATGGTTTCTATGAGTCCAAGAATTGGATATTTCATCTCATTAAAATCCATACTACATTTAATATTAACATTGGGATTGAGAAAAAGAGGTGAAGTTATTGATGGGTGAATGAATAAATCATTAGGTTAGAAAACAATATTAGTGTGGAGGTACAATCAACATGATAGATAAGATTCATATCCCTTTTCCTATTTTTTATTTCATAACTATTTTAAAATAATAATATAACTATAATATAATTATCATTTTTTAGAAAATAATTTTTATAGAAATTATATTTATTTCATTTCCTTTTATAAAATATTCTATATTTATTTACAGAAATTTTTTACTAGCGTTTTTATTTTTTAAATTAAATGATTTTTTCAAAACACTCAAAAGATTGATAATGGTTACACTTGATTACATTATTAATATGTTTTTTTATTGAAATAAATTAGGGAATTATGAATTTGGATTCTTGATTGTAAAACCTCGTGGTCAAAATAGAGTTTGATCATGTTGAATGTGATTATTTATTTTTTTGGGAAATTCATAATGTAAAAAACTATTGAGTTTATCCAACTAAAAATTGATAACTTTTTTTAGTTTGTGTGATTTATTTATATTAATTCATATCCTTTAATTTCAGTAATTGAAATAATATAGCATAATAAATTAAATTTTATAATGAAAAAAAGTAATAGAAAAATTAACACCTCAGATACTTATTTTAAGAGATACCGTTTAATGGAAAAAATTATATTATTCATTAGATATGTAATCTATAACACACCTCGATAGTATTGGAAAGGTAGCCTCAAACTTTTTAACCCTTTATTTTTTCTTTTTATTTAAGATAGAGAACTTTCTCTTAATTTTAGTTTATTTCCCACATGGGAAATATTTTTCAAAAACTGATTCATTAAAATAATTCAATTCATTTTTTTCTATTTTATCTAACTAATTAATATTTCAGATCAATAACAGAAAATTAATCAGTATCTCCCTTGAGAAAATATAAATCCAATAAAACCTATTTATTTTCATCACATCTTACTGTAAGAAATATATTTTCATTGGACTTAATCGACATCTCTACTATAACTAGATTAGTAGTCTCACTAAATGATGGGAATGTTTTTCCCATGATACAATCTAAAATAGGATAACCATGTTTTGGGATAACATTTTTATTCATTTTGGAATGTTTACTCATTATAGAATAATTAATCTAACCTAATATATATTTGATCTCCTCAGATACCATAAAACCAATTTTTTCTAGCTCTGCATTAGAATATCTATATTGAAAAAGAATATAGATACAACTATTTCTTCTATAAATAATTTCTAAAAAATTTAATATGCTATATTAGATCATAAAGTTTTTATTTATAAATAATTATAGATAATTCCATATTTGATTTAACAGTTATTTAAATTTAAATATTTATTCATTTTTTATCTCATAATCATGAATATAATTTACATGGGGA
Source organism: Viscum album (assembly GCA_963277665.1). NCBI lineage: Eukaryota > Viridiplantae > Streptophyta > Magnoliopsida > Santalales > Viscaceae > Viscum > Viscum album. The sequence goes on from OY728125.1 coordinate 1,459,908,712, forward strand.
TATATTTATATCATAATAACATTTTAAAATCCTTTACAGTTGATTATAAGGATACTTTTAATCACACAGATCATATCCCCTCAAAATGTAAAAGAAGGTGTACAATAAGGCATGTTGTCGTGTACCACATGATGTGTAAGGTCCCAAGTTTCTTAATGTATTTTTTTTAGTTTTTCATTGGGCCTCTTATTTTTGGATATAAAATTGTTTTTAAAGTCCTTGATTAGGATCGATGGTGTTCTTGGTGTTTGGGACATGAAAAAGAGGGAAAGGTGGACTTCTGGGCATTCTGCACGGATTGTGCACATTTTGGAAAACCATGTGAGGGGAGACCATGCAGGCAGCATTGATCCATATGGTTTTCTCACAATCTACTAAATATTTAGAGATAAGGGTGTGTAGATAGTAGACTCTGAATGGTTTTCACATGGTTTGGAAGACAGTGAGGGTAAATTGTGTGGCCTTGAAACATTTAAAAAATTACAAAATTTCCACTCCAAGATTTTAAACCACAACTTAGGATTCTCCTCCATTTCACCCTCTATAATCCTAATGATGAACATGGATGAAGGAATCTTCCAATAATTGATTCTATTTTATTTCTTTTCCATTTAGAGAATTTTTGGTCGTATATCAAATCCTTGGGTAAGTCTAACACTCGTCTTGCTCAAATTTTTCATAGAAGGGTTTGCAGTTTCATCCATCTCCTTCTGAACACCTAAAACCCTCTTTATTGGGCGAGATATAGGTTGGTGATTCATGTGACTCTTTAATTTGTATCTAAGTCCATGATTAAGAATGTTTTCATCAATGGATTCGAGGTAGGTGTTCTAAAATTATTATCCCATAGTTCTATTTTTTTTGGATTTGTGCATGGAAGTTGGTGTTCCTATTTTCCCCTTATTTGTTTCTTGGTTTTGTTGAAGTGTTTGATAAAAATGGATATATAAGTGACTAATTGAAACCCTCACTATCCACATGGGATGTGTTGAGGATTACATGACCATTTTATGTCCACCCATGGGGTTCACCATAAATCCCATACCTAGAGAGTGGTAGGGTTAAGTGAAGGATTTCCAATTGAAGTGTAAAGACCATGTAGAACATGTTTAATGGTTTATTCGGTCGTAAGTGAAATGATAATAGATATTATTAGTTTTATAAGCCATAAGGGGTTATTTGGAATGACATGAAAATAAGAAATTTTGGTTGAATGGGATTATATCAATTGTTTAAAAAATTTCAGATAGAATTTCCAAAGAGCATTAGTGCATATTAAATAGAAAACATATTATTGGAAAATGGAATAAAAAGGGAAGATGTGTAAATGATTTGAAATAAGGGAACATATTAATAAGTTTAATGGGTTAATGCATGGTAATTATGTGGTACACCTAATGGGTTTAACGTAACAAAGTGGTTGTGTTACGTGATATCCAAAATGTACATGAAATGATAAATTGGAAAAATAGGTTAATGACTTGTAAATGATGAATTCAAATAAGTCATAAGGGTTGTTGAATATGCCTCATGGGTTAAAAAAACATAAATAGTAATTTGGCTAGATGTATATGAATTGTAATGGGTAAATGTATAAATGTGTTATGGCATGATATCAATTTCCATGTTTTTGTCATGTATTGTGAATTCTAATGGAATTGCATATTCTTGGTCCTGTTATGGTATGGTTAGGGTGACTTGATTAATTACAATAATAAAATGGATTGGTAGAGTGGGTAATTTACTTGAGTTTATATGCCCACGAGTAATGTTATACTGAGGCTCTAAGATCAACCATATAATGTACATGTTTGGGAAGTGGATGGAGGCTCTATTCCCTTAACAGTGGAATTCCACCTAGACTGAAGCTTTAAGGTGACAAAAATGTGTTGATCAGAATTGTGTATCCCTATTTTGAGAAGGAATTTATTTTTTCTCCTATGCACTATGATTTATTGTCGTATACCAATCTGTAGATGAGAATTATACATTACTGATGGAACATGTGATCAATATGGATTATGTAATGAAGATGGTTTAAGAATGGGAATTTGGATAAATTCTAGTGATGCATTAAATGAACATTGTTATCTAATGGAACCTGAAAATCCACTTTCTTACATACCATTTACTTTATAATTTCATGAATTATATATTAGACTGAATATTTTTATAGACACCGTTTGTGGTGTCCTATAATGTTTTGTACTCTCAACATGCTCGGGTGACCATTGAGTACCCAAGAAGACTTCTTCGATGTTGGTTAGGAAAAGGGAAGAGGCCCTACTCTAGGATGTTGATTTCAGCTTGGGATGTACATGGATAATGACCCATACATAGTATCAAGACCTATTAAGAGTTTTGGATACATGTTTCCTTTTGGGTTTCATTCAATTTGCACTACTATTATTATATGACATTATTGTATTTGATATGTGGTTTATACCCCTTTTTGGGAAATGCTTGTTTATTCTTGTTTATTGGTTTCATATTATTTCAACAATTTATATTGTGTTCTGTTGTGTCTTTCTCTAATAAATAGGGTATAATATCCCCACATGACTTATTAAACCCTTTCTGCTAGTCGGAACCCTCTAGTGTATGGGGTTGCATGCTTGAGATCATGTGAAGACTTGTCTTGGAGCACATATTTAGTGTATTTCGGGTCGGGGATGTTAATAATTGGTATTAGTGGAGTTATTTTCTCTTTCCTACTATTTGGGGATAGTAGATAAGAGATTAAAATAGTTTCAGGCCTTGGTAATGAGCTCATGCTTGGGACTAGCTAGCCCATGTACGAGGGATAACCCATGTAACCCTGGGTGGGAGTTTTTGTTCTTGATATGTGTTGTTACAGTTGGATGATATTTCACCATTGGGTAATGAACAGGTTTTTGGGTTTGACTGATTTATGATATTTTTCTCAGGGCCATAATTCAATGAGGTTATATATTCATGCATCATTTTAGGCTCCTAAAGATAAAAGTGGCATGAATAATTATATGCGCACACACAGGATGGGTGTTCTGGGAATAGAGAGTAGAATGCATTTTACATCATTGATATATATGAGGAAAATGATTCATGATAATGGTAACGAAAGTGTCTAAATAAAAAAAATTAAAATTAATAGTTATGAAATATCAGGTATAAAGAAATGTTGTGACCGGTGTCAAAATTTTTGGTTCTGATAAATTGTAAAGGTTCATTCATTTTCTAAAATATAAAATATTTTATAATGATGGTAAAATTGTTAAGTAATTTTTCTTGAAGAAATGTGTAACAGAATTAAAATAAAGATTTTAACATGTTTTGAAATAGGAAATGTGCCTAAGAGTGAAGGAATTGTGTTATAAAATAATAATTGTGTCTAAAAGGTGTTTAAGAAAGACTTTTGAATATGTTAATTGGTTACCCCATGTTTACCATGACTATGGTAGCATACATTGTTATTATGACTGTTGGGATAGTTCATAAAGAATGTGTTTTTTAAGGTTTCTAGCATGAGACCATTTTTCCATCTATGGTAAAATCATGTCAGTATTTCTATGAATCGTTGAGTGATTGATAATTTTAAAAATGAGAATGTTTGAGTTTAATAGTAGGTATTCCTTTCGTGGTTAGTTATTCCATTTTATATATGGGTTGGGGAAGTGAGAGTGCTCTAGTTTGAGACTTTTTATTTGGATTGTTAGTCATATCTGGTTGTGATATGGATTAGATTGTGTGTTTAAGGAACCCATTGTAGATTTATGATCATTGGGTTCTGAGGTGTTGTTCGATAATGTGAGTGAGGAACCCACATGGATCATGACTGTAGGGAGTGCATGCTAGACCACGAGAATGCTGCATGGGATTTTGTGAACTTCTAAGAAGAGACCTTGAGGGTTGTTTCATGAATAATGGAGATGAGTTTTTTCTCATAGTGATTCTGAATGTGTAGACCTTTAGTGTGGGACCTAGAGTAGATGGTTGTTTGGTGGACTAGGCATAGTGTGCATCAGGATGGGGGTAAGAGTTCCATTAAAGACCATTGCTTTGTTCGTGTAATGATACGTATGGTTTGGAGAAAAGACCAATAGATTATCCAACATGTGAAAAAATTCTAGGTATTTGGTATCATTAATCCTTCAAGGTGACCTATAAGAGAGGTTTAATGGGATTTATAGTGGTTTTGGGTGTGTTATGAACATGTAGATATTTTGGACATTTGTAGTGGGACATAGTGTGCCCATGGTGATGGTTTGGCCTTTAAGGATATGTGGAGAGGTTGACTGATGGTTTTTCCAATCATGTTTTTGTCACGCTTTGATAATCTCATTAAATAATGGGTGACCTTCTAGGAGGTTATCCCAACGATGTATGTACCTCGTAATATAAAGAATGGGAGATGGTTCAGAGGTATTTTTAATGCATGGTGAGTACTAATGAGTTTAGTAAATGGTATAGTTGTGCCCTGGATTTTTTATAAGGGATCCCTAGTGTTTGTGATTGGAGGTAAGGATTTATTGGAATGGTAGTATCCTCCGAATGACTGATTCACCTGATTGGGTGAGGATTAATTATGGTATGGAAGTTGTTTTGATCCAAAAATACAAGGGTGTAAGAAGTGTGTTTATATACTTTTTCTCGATGGTGAAACTATGGTGAGGGTGTTCATGTTACTGAGCATGTTATTATGAATGGGTTGGTAGTTTGGTGAGAGGTAGAGTCCACTTTAGGGTTGATGAGGCTGACTAAACAAGATACATGGTTAGGTAAGTAAGCAGGGGATGGGCTATATGCAAGATGAGGTTTTTTTGTGAGATATCATTGGGTGATTGGTGTTGTAGACCATTGTGCGATGGTTGTTAGCTGATAGCAACACAATTAAAGAACTCGAGCGGTGTGGTGGGAGTAATGCCACATGAAAAATTGGATTTTGGATTCCTGGTGATTTGGTCATGGAGTGACGGTAAAAATTGATCAGCAATCACACCTGAGTGTTGGTGGTGAGTTTTTGATGAGTTGTGTTTGGAAAGGAGGCATGAAATCCTTAACAGGTTACAGTGTCCCATAGTTCAACAAAAAAATTGAAAAGTTGGTGGTGGTGGTGTTCTTCAATGACTACATAGTGTACCTCATAAAGTTATGAGAATGCCCAATATCTTGACATCGTCCTACGTATGTTGAGAAGCTTTGGATCACACCAAGAGACATGAAGGTGTTTGATTGGATGAGGGACATTATAAAGTTTATGCTCATGTAAATGGTATATTTCGTGCTTGATGGTATGATGTACACCATCAATGGATTGGGGTTAGGACATCATTATAGACCGAATGTCAAAAAACACCATAGGTACTGTTCACGGAAGCTTATAACGGGCACTAGGTGATGTTTTTTTTCTTGTTATTGGAAGAAAATATAGATGGACATGTCGGAGATTGGGGTTCGTCTTGTGTTTGAGTGTATGTAGTGGTGGTTAGAATACATCATGGTGAGACATGGTAATGAAACAATTATGGTGGGGAGTGATAAGTTAGTCCTGGATGTGGAGAAGAGAACATCAAGTTGACCTAGTGGAACCAGAGTGCCAATGAGGAACATGTGAGGTGCATGTCAGGTTCCTCCGAGTGGCATGTGGGACTTAAATTTGATGTCTGATGATCCAAGTGTTAGCTTGAGATTAGTGTGGTTCCCAGTGAAGCTTTTTTTTGTATTTTTTAAGTCATTTAAGGGTGTGGTTGAAAATGACAAATGGTTGTGGCAAGAAAAGTTTGGGTCCTATAACTCCAAAAAGATTGGGTTTAGCCTAGGGTAATTTTCTGTTATGTTTTTGAAATGTGGTGAAGCTGAGTGAACCTTCGCCATGTGATGTGGTGTGTTGCCAAGAGTGAATCCTGATGATTGTTTGGGGGGAAATAATGTTTTTATGATGGAATTCTACTATAAAACAAGAAATAACCTTAGTGGGTGTGTGGGATGATAATGATAGGGTTCAAGTTAGTGTGCACCATAGGAAGGTGAGAGAAATGGGTTGCATACCATCTGTGGAAGGTGGGTGTTAAGGGACAAACCAGTCGGGTGTGGTTTGACCTGAGATGGTAATATTGAATGGGTTTGGTGAGAGTGACCCGCATTTGGGTTCATATTGTAGTAGAAAGTTCCTTTTTAAGTGATGTTATACCTACTTGAGGTTAATTTTATCTTAGTCCTTGGATGGATAGTGTAAGAATGTCCTCCTCAATGGTTTCTATGGTGTGGTTGGATGCCAATTTAAGTTAATGCCCTATGGATTCTTGGGCATGGAGAGTTGGAACATGTTAGGAAATCAGAATTACGGGTTATGTTCTTTTAGTATTTTTTTTGAAAGTGTAGGTGCCATGTAACTGAAAATGGTGGAGAGAACCATACCAGATAAATGTTTGGTGGATGATGTGACTAGAGTTTCCTGATGGGAGGACTCTATTTGTCACTATTCAGGTGAGTTATCCCTGGTAGAGAGCATTGACATTAGTATAGTTGTTCGAGTACCTAGGAGACTTGGGTGGCATTTGGATTTATAGTTATCGAATGAAATGTTCATGAAACGTTTTTTTGAAGGATCATGTGGTTCCCTTCAGGTGATATCTGATTTAGGTCACCATTAGTGATTCGAAAATATAGGAAAATGATGCCTACTGATTTGGGTCATGAGTTTTGCAATGGATTGTTCTGATGAGGTGCCAGTGGATTCCTCTATGATGATGTGTTGTTGTGTGTTATGTTTTCATGTTTTTTGAGTTTAGTTTTGTCACCTAACATTCCCCCATAATGTTCTCGTGGGGAGAATGGTTAAATTAGATGAATCCTGGTGGAGTTTTCAGCTCATGTTTTGGTTGTAGTGAGAATGGATTGTGGGGAATGTTTGTTCCCTTGATTATTGTTTAGTGGAAATTTTGATGTGAAATTAGAAATATGGAGGATGGGAATGTATAGACAGGAATATTGGAATGACCTCTAGTTACAGAAGCTTTGTGATTCATGGAAGAGAGGCCCGAGGAAGAGCCAATATAAGGTTGGGAGGTTGTAAGGTCCTCGATTTTCCTAAAGTTTGATTTTTTGTTTTGGATTGGGAATCTTCATTTTGGCTTGAAAAGTGTTTCACAGGTCCTTGAAAAAGCCCACGGATCTTCCGGGGCTTTGGGATATAGAAAATGGGAAATGGGGATTTCTGTCCAATTTTTACAGTTTGTGCACAGTTTAACAAACCATGTAAGGGGATTCAATGAATGCAGAACCAATCCACATGGTTTGTTTATGGTTTATAAAAACCATTTTAGATAAGGTAATGCAGGTAGTATCCACTTCATGTTTTGCACACGGTTTGTTAAACTGTGCGAGTAAACTATGTGGCCCAGAATCTTTGAGAAAATTACAAAATTGTGATTCCAAGATTTTAAATCCAAACTCGGGTTTCTCATACACTTCACCTCTAAAACTCTAGAAAGAACCTTAGATATCCCAAGCTTCCATGATGTGATTATCTTTCTATTATTGGTAGTTTAGAGTGTCATCTGTTGCAGATCAAAACCTTAGTTAAGTGTATTGCTCCTCTTGCCCCTCATTTTTTGATTACGGTTTTTAGTTTCTTTAATCTCCTTCAAAAGACCTAAGACCATATTTTTTAGGTGAAATATAGTTTGGGGTTTAAAGGGATTCTTGAATCCTAATCTATGTCCATGATTAAGAGTTCATTCATTAACATATTCGACGATGGTGGTCTACATGTTTTATCCCACGGTTTAATTTCCTGATTTGTGCATAGAACTTGGTGTTCTGGTTTTCCACTTTTTGTGTTCTTCATTACATTGTAGTGTTTGATAAAAATAGGTGTCTAAGTTATCAATTGAATCCCTCATGATCCCTATTGTATGCATCAAGGATGACTTGACCATTTTTGGGCTACCCATAGGGTGTGCCGTAAATCCCAACCCTAGAGAGTGGATGGGTTAAGTTAATGATTTCCGAGTAAACTATAAATCCCATGTAGAACATATTTAATGGTTGATTAGGTTGTAAATGGATGATAACAGAGATGACTAGAGTGATAAGGTATAATGGATTTTTTTTAATGACATGTAAATGTTAGATTTGTGTCGAATGGGATTATGTCAATTGTTTAACGATTTTTGGTTAGAAATGTCTAAGAGGGTTAGTTCATATTAAATAGAAAACTTGTAATTAGAAAATGGAATGAAAAGGGTATATATGTTAATGAGATAAAAAATGGGAATGTATGAATAAGTTGAATGGGTTAACAAATGGGAATTATGTGGTACACCTAAAGGGTTAAACATAAAAAGGTGGTCGGGTTACGTGATTTGAGAGATGTACTTGAAATGATAAATGGGATAAATGGGTTAATGAATGGTAAATGATGAATTTGGATAAAGAATAGGGGTTGTTTAATACGTATCATGGGGTAAGGCATGTGAATGGAAATTTTTATAGATGGATATGAATTTTAATTGGTAAAAGTTTCAATGGGTTATGGAATAATATTAATTCCAATGTAGTTTTAATGTATTTTGAATTCTAATGGAATTGAATATGCCTGGTCATGTTAAGGTATGGTTATGGTGACTTGATAAATAATCATTTTCACATGTCTTTGTAAAGAGGGGTATTTATATGAGGTTCTACACCCACATGTTGAGGAATACTATGTCTATAAACTCCACCCCAAAATGCATGGGTTAGGGATGGGGGTAGTGGCTCTATTCCCCTAATGGTTTAATTCCACTCATATTTGGGCTTCGAGGTGAGGATCATGTATTGATGTGAATTGTGTATCCCTGGTGAGATAGGGACTTGATTTTTTTCCCGTTCCATTATTATTGATTTCCTTATTCCCTTGAAATGATAACAATTATGCCAACCCCTATAACATGTAATTAATATGGCTTATGTAATGAATATGATAAAATAAATGGATTTCAGATAAATGATATGAATTAATTAAATGAAAATTGTTAACTAATGGAACCTGAAATACCCCTTGCTTACTTACCATTTATTTGGTACATGCATGCACTATCTATTAGACTGAATATTTTTGTAGACTCCATTTTTTGTGGCCTACTAAGTTTGGCACTCACACCCTACTCATGCAGCCATTGGGTACCCAAGTAGACTTCATGGTTTAAGGTAAGGACAAGGGAGAAGGCCCTAGTCTAGGATGTTAACTTGGGATTGGTATGTACTTGGAGAGGGACCTGGACTTAGAGTCAGGACCTATTTGGTGTTTTGTCCATTTTTTATATTTTGGGATTCATTCATGTTTCACTACTAATATAACATGACATTAGTGATTCTGATTTGTGGTTTGTACCCTTTATTATGAAATGTTTGGTTCTGCGTGTTTATTGGTTATTAATATTGTTTCCACCATTTATATTTTCATATGGTGTGGCTTGGTTTAATAAAGAGGGTATAGTCTTTCCACATGACTTATTAGTCCCTCACTAGTATTTGGCAACCTATGGCGTACATGGAGGCCCACTTGAGGTCATGTGACGACTCAGCACGGAGCACCAATTTAGTGGCATCTGAGATGGGGATGTTACACGATGATCAAGTTAAAACCCATTTTCCCTTTTTGAGTTATTACACCAATGGAAATATATGCAAGATCCATATCTCCATGTTGTATCCAGAAAATAATTTAATATCATAGAAATCTAACATAATCTCTTTATTACAAATAATTTAGGAAGTTAATCATCAATTTTAAATATCCTGAAAGTCTATCATATATTTTTCATTCCAACTGTATTTTTCTTAAATATATTTCCAATGGTTTATAATATATTTCTCTAATAAAAATTATAAAAACCCTGACACCACAAACCCATAGATGGTGGATTTCTTATTACATTACACTACATATAGAGGTTTTAATCTCAGAGGAAAGATCAATTAATTACTCATGGAAACCTAGATAAATACCATATACTAATTTTACATTGGTAGTAAAATATAAAATATAGTAATGGAAATTATTTGGTATCCTATAACTCATTCAAAGAAACTACCTTCATATAATAGAAAAATTAAATAAAATAAGGGTGAGCACCAATTCCTAGTAAGGGTTACATACATCATAAGAAATCATTATTAGATATGGAATATTAAATGTACTAAAGTAAATAACAAAAGACACGTTCAATTTAATCAGTAATTTGAAAATGAAATACATCCTTGGATAACATAAAATCCAAAATCTAGTTGATAATAATAAATGAATTGTTATTGATGGAAATGATTAATATAAGAAATAATTATCAAAAAAATCATGAAATATTTACCTTGATTACCATGAACCATGATTATTTAAATATATTTATAGATTTACATGAAAAACAAATTTAATTTTGCCAACATATTTGTCTAAGTATACTTGTCGGTGAATTAGGGGGCTATTTAAAACCGGACACCACCCATCACTGCATGTCCAATTCATTAATCATGTATTTAATGACCAGTTAAATTCAAAAACAATATGAATTTTCGATAAATTTATGTATTTAATAAATAATGAAGAATCTCAATATATCCCACTGGTGTCAAAAAACATTCTATGTAAATATCCTAATTTATAAATGACATATGTTTCATGAAATTAGAATACTTATGATAAAAAATATGGACATTTTATAGAAATTTAATTGAAAATTACTTCAAAAATTGAAGGATTAAATATAAAGATAGTGGACCCATATGTGATAAGATATAAGATATGTTCTTTTATTCATGGGGAATATTTTTTTTTAATAGAATAATGGTCTTCCGAATAACAATCTGAATAGAAGTGAAATATTAATATAAGAATTCAGAAAATATTTTTCTTTCTGAAACCATTTAAATCTTTTAGATGAATATAAATACCATAAAAGGGTTATGATGGTCAGGAATTTTTTTGTTGTCTTATACATAAAAAATATTCCTTTTAACCTATGTAAAGAAAGATGAAAATGTATATTGTAGTAGAAATTAGAAATATTCCTTGAAAAATATTTTATAACATAAAATAATTAATTTAAAATTTACTTAATGAAACATTTGAGTAAATTTAAGGAATTTTGTAACATATTTTTAATAACATGGACATAAAAGAATAATATATATGAATAAAAGAAAAATAATATTAATTTTTCCTTTAAAAATTAAATTTCATCATTTAGGTCCAAAATTGAGGAAATTATGAAATAAAAAATGATATATCCTTATATATACATAGGATAATAAATATTTTAGACATTTTTAAGGATAAATGTTATGATTCAATCAATAAAAAAATTCAATCACAAAAGAAGGTCAGATTTTAAAACAAATGGTAACCTATTTGGAAACATTTACATTATATAACCTTTAAATAATTTAATATAATTGAAAAATTAATCATAATTAATAAATATCTATTCATGTTATATATATATATAAATGTGTGTTATACACCACAATAAAAAGAATATATGTTTATAATAGAAAATATGACTCAATGAATTAGAAGTTCCAATGAAATCCTTTACCTCACAATTTCTTATAGATTAACATGAATTAAAATATTATCTAATAGATTAGAAAATTTTATTAATTTAAACCAAAACCATATTATTATTTATAATTTCGTATATTATCCATTTTTAACATCTTATCACTCATTCTTTGAAAATATTTCATTTTTTACATTACCTTGGGTGTTAACTACCATGTTTTCTCATGCATGCATGTCATGAATGTTCTTTTTTTTCTATATCAGATATAATAACATAGTATCCATAATTATATATAAATTATAAATTTAATATTTAATCATTACATAAATTTTTATAACCATTTTATAAATCTATACGAGGAAAAAGAATCTCATCAGTTCATGTAGACAGTAGGGTGTACATACGCACTAGTGGTGATATCATTTCATTAAATTATGGAATGGTAGTGAATTGGATGGTATATTAATTTATTGAGTTAATATAATTCCATTGTTGTCATATTAATTCAATATTCTTATTATTATAACTATTTGTGGGAGGTGGTGGCTGAAAATAAATTGCATTTGTTCGTAAGTCGGAATTCATCTGTACACGCAACCGATGGTTTTATTTCCCATGTGATGGAGAAGTATATGGATATATATCATTCCACTAAGATATTAAATTATTAGTATATGAGATATAATAATTTTATTATATTGCTTTTTTGGTAAAAATAAAACGTGCTAAAATACTATGTAAAAAACCATTAGTAAAGACAATTCCTTACACTTAGAAAAACCACATTTGTATCTAGTATTGAGGACCAATGGGTTGGTCTTTAGGAGAGAAAAAAAGTTATTGAATTTAGATAATGATTTTTGGGATTTATTTTTGTTATTATTGTTTCATTATTAATATATTTAAAGGTGTTATGATGATGGGGGAGTGATTTCTCCTCTATAATTGAGGAGTGGAATTTTTCAAAATACCGAAAACTAATCTGTAATGGGAAATAATTATCAACCCATGTGCCTCAAAGATTGATAAACAAGGGATTTTATAAAATATCAGTCTATACAAAACTCAAGATCTAAAAATTAACATTTTATAATTATCTTATTCAATTTGGATCCATGGTTACTCAAATTTAACATTTTAGTTTTCACCAAGGTAACTTGTTTTTTAACCTTAAAAATTTATCAATTAATACTAAAATATAATGATTCTTATTAGATAATTTAAAAAATATTATTATGAATATGAAATATAACTTTCCAAATATAAATTCTATTTGTGTGAAAAATTAGTTTTTAACACAGACACATGTAATGCGAAAAGAACCATTTTAATATTATTCTTGTTAATTTATTTTTATTAATTTTTATATATATTATGAAAAACATTTTGTTGACCATATTAACTAATATTAATTATTATAATTACAAATTTTAAATCCATTTTATCAAATTATTAAAAAATTGTTGTAATTTAATTGAAATATAAACCCACAAATCATGTCGAAAAATGATTTTTCATTAAATAATATTTTAAGAAGAATATATTATCATATGATTAATATGGATAGTAATCATAATTATATAGGTAAAAATTCATATATATATATATATATATTTTAAAAATTTTAATTAATTAATTAAAATTATAGATTATTTTAATTAAATAATATAAATATACGTTATTCCTTAAAAACAATTTTTGAAAAATAACCAATTTCCATCCCAATATTATTATCATTATTTATATTAAATTAAGAATAAATAAATCTTAAATTCATCATATTATAATAAAATACTGTAAAAATTATTATTAATTTTTAAAAACAACATTTTCAATTATTGATAAAATCATATTTCTATGGGAAATTTTCCAAAACTCTTTCCATAATTATTTGATGATGTTAGTTAAAAATAGATATTTATCCTATAAAAGTATAATTTTTCCCTAAAATATTCAAATTTTAATTATATTATATATTTTTAAAAAATAAAATTTTACATATTTATAATTGATGCTAGGGTGTTATACCCCAAAACGTCTAACCAATCTCAGAAAAACCATAGGTCTGTGCATAATATTTTATTATGAATTAGGGGGTTCAATAGTTCTAAACAAGTAAAATAATTAGAAAATTAATAAAATGATGGGATTAAAGGGGAGATTATATATAGATTATTGGAATATAAATTCATTTACTAGAAAGGACCATTTTCCATGACATTTTTATAACTAATGATTCATAGGATAGCTACCAATAAATTATATTAATTACATTTTTTGATATTCTAGTTACAGGAAGATTCCTATATCATCTAATGATTAATAAATTACCACATTTATATGACCATTAAAAAATATTCTACTAGAGATTTCCATTTTTTCATATTAATCTACCAAATTTTTATATATTTATTATGGCTATCAATTCATACATTACTATGAGGTTAATTAATGTCTCTATTGATGAATTTTAAATTATTGCAAGCACATTTGAGAGATATAAAGAGAGCATAAGATATGATTTGTTAGGATTCCAATAGAAAAAATATCATTTTCAATTTCTTGAGGTGTCAATTTATGGTCATTTAGGGTATTAATATTATATAAAAATGTTTCTAGGATTAGAATATAATTTTACACATCAATGGTTGATGTCATTAAAAAATTACCTCTATAATGTTAAAGGGTATTAGAAGTTTCTTCTAAATTTATAGCTTCTACATGAGATTCATTATAGAATTATCAAAAATTATAAGGCTCATATATCCACTATTTTTAATAGACACATTATTTATATTTTAAATGAGGTTATTATAAATATTTAACATCATCATAGAAAAATTTAATACATCACCCATAATTATTTTAACAAATATTAAATTGACATTTGAAATTATGTGTGATTCATTTGACATACATGTTGTTATGGTTTGACGTAGTAGAATTTAAACTGGTTACGTATAGTGTTAGGTTTTAGTATACTTATAGATAATGAATAAATAAAATATAGTTCTAATGATACATAATTTATAGCTATTGTGTTTTCCATTGAGATGTTCAAATAATATATGAATGGGATAAAAGTAAATGTAATCCAAAGGGTACATGTTATCAAAAAATATAGACAATACCAGACTCATTATATATAACCTCTTATTATTGTAGAATGATATAAATATTGTTTTTAAATAATGGGATTATAATTTAATTAAATATAATATATTTACAATATATAATAAAATAATCAATGATCCCTAGATATTTATTATTCATTAATAGATGAAAATTTGATTGTTGTTTCTACACCCAAACTTCATAGATTGCTTATTTTTTAATTTTATTAACATTTTAATAATTAATTAGAGGATATACTTGTAATTAATTGGAAAAAATAATTTACAATCAAAACAACATAATTTAGATTCCAAAATGATGTTTAAGTGATAAGTTGATGGAATTTTGAAGATATGTGTTCATGAAGTTGAGATATAGTCTACTTTGTAAACATGTCATTATTTTAAAAATAAAAGAAACAATAGAAGAGAGGGAAGCTAAAAAGGTGATAAACCTGATATTATCTATTCAAATACTTTCTCAGGAGGTTATATGTTTATTGAAAAATTGTGATAAGTTTCTAAGGATATGACACATATATATATATGGAAAGATTCCCATAATATATGAATTTTGGAAGTTGAAATTTTATACATGGGGTCCTAAACAGTTATTGTTAAATTTAAATATTCATAGATTAATTAGTATATAATTGAGTTTTTCAAATAGGTTTCCTGGTGGGAAGATGTTTTGGAACATTCCATATAATTAGGCTAAAGGTTATGTTATATTCTGTAATAATACAAACCTTCCATGATATGGAGTCCCTAAGGATACTTTCCTTGATAATATATCTAATAATAAAAACCTTAAATTTATATATTTGATTAATAAATTTAAATTTTTTGTGAAAATGGTAACTATATACCACCATTAGTATAGTGAAATAGTTGATATATCAAATAGTGTACTAGGAAAAAAATTAATAAACGTTTTTTGAGTTTACAGAATGACAAGACATTAGATACTAATATATCATTATGGAAATACATCAATTCATTTAAAAAATAATAATTATGTATCCATATAGTAATATTTTTTATAAATCATTTAACATGCATGTGTAATTTTAGAGTAAATATTTTTTGGTATTCAATGTTTGGAGTTGCATCTTTAAGAGTACTGGTGAGAAAAAATATGTGGAGTCGAATATGCAAGATTACATCAAATATTATCATATAAAACTGTAAATATTTGATAAAATGAACAATGGAATTTCATTTATAAATCAATCAATATATATATTTTAAAGAATATTAGAAAATTTATTTTTATATTTCTTATCTTATGTTGTTTCCTATAAAACTAAATTCAACATCGACTATACCATTTACCATTTATGGTGTATTACTAAATGGAGCTATGTAGTTTTTTTGAGAGGATAATATTTCAAGTTTATTCATTATGAATAAATATCTACTTTAAAATAAGGTATATCCATGGGTCTAGAATATTATCTTTTTTCTTGTTGTAGATGATTCTATGAGTCTATCCATGGGATTAAAATTCTATGCATCTTGGGGTTGACCCATGATTATTTCCTTTAAATTTTTTTATTCTTTTTTATTTTCAAAATTGGAACAAAATTTTTGATGTTTTCTTGAATTAA
This sequence comes from Viscum album, assembly GCA_963277665.1. NCBI lineage: Eukaryota > Viridiplantae > Streptophyta > Magnoliopsida > Santalales > Viscaceae > Viscum > Viscum album. Next base: position 1,459,924,957 of record OY728125.1, read on the forward strand.
TTTATTCATGGCTAATAACAAAAAAATTTCTATTGTAAAAAAATAGTTCATATTTTATATATTTCTAGTGAATTAAATTTGGGGAAATATAATTCTAGTTTATCATGTTGTTATGAAAAATTCAACTGAGTTAGTATTTCTCATTGATAGAAGATGTGAAGAATCACAAGTGCTGAAACAAAACTTATTTTCAAATAAATTGAGGGGGTAAAAAATATTTTTCTAAATGCATTATTAGGAAGGGAATGAAAGGATTTATTTCATCTAAAAATAAATGAAAATATATTTTATAAAAGAGTTCCTTTCACTTTTTCACTTTTTCACTTATGTTTTCTCCCATATTCTATGAAGACTAACACTTGTAAATGATTCTATTTTAAATGTTGAAAATTATTTTAAAAATGATGATTCATACTATATTTCAAAATTGAGTTCTATAGTTTATTACTACTATTGTGATTTCCATTTTAGTAAATTTGATACATTACATGCTAGTTTTATTCTTATTTTGAAACAAAACACAAATTACACTTTATCTTTTGAAAATTGTGAATATTAATTAAATATTCTCATAGTAGCTATTTATAAAACCATTATTTATATAGTGATGTTTATACTCACTCTATGTGGGGAAATTATTTTTTTATTCTTCATTAATACTTTTGATTATTTTTTCACAACTAATTTTTTAGTTTATAACTAATTTGACATAAATTCTTTCCCCACATCCTATTACAATATTATAAATAATTTTTTTGACTTTTTGGGTGCGGTTTTTAAAAGTTCTGTTAAATATTTCATGAACTACAAATTATAAATCCCTTTAAATGTTTAACATTGAATGTTTTTGAATCCTCATACAAATTTTTTTATGGATAAAATTTTCATTATTTCTATATATTCTCCTTATAACTTTAAAGCGTTAATAATTTTCATATATTTTTTAATTCAATTAGGTAACCTATTTTTATTTGACCCAAAAAAAATTCATTTTTATGGTCAAATTTTCAATGTTTTAAAATTTTCATTCTTGATTAACTTCTTAATGGGAATAAAAATTATAAACATTTAATTAAAAATAAATTAAAAATTAATAGAATTTTTTTTTTAGATTTGTTTTTTTGGTTAAAATTTTGGGATGTGTTATTTATGCCCTCATGTAATTATAAAATAATCATATTAATTCACCTATTTATAGTTATATTGTTTTCTAAATTACATGTATTTAAATACTTATGATAAAATGGTATGTTTATAATAATAGTGGAATTAAAATTTAAATTAGCAAACATTTTATAAAAATTCAAAAAAAATTATCTTTTTTGTTTGAAAATATAATGCCACCATTTTAGAAAAACCTTTTTATTTTGAAAAATAAATCGTAATCACTTTCATAAGAACATCTATATGAATAAAATTTTTGAAAATTTTCTTTTTTTTCCATTTAAAATCATAAATTTTTTTTAATAATTTTCTTTCAATTAATATTTCTCATTAATTTATTATGGGAATAAAATGTGTTATGTGTGGTAGAAATTGATCATTTTTTTCAATTTTTTTCCAATTTTTCATGAAATTTTGATGATTTGGTATCCTAATTTAAATTTAACTGATAAATAATTTTATTTTGATATTTATTAGTATAAAAAAACTTAATATATGAATGATAATATTATTTTTTTGTTATAATTTTATGTTAATCATAAAATTATATCACATAAATTAAAAAAATCTAAATCTAAGGAATATTTTTGTGATTAATTTTTTATAATTATATTTTCATATATTTATCAATGAAAATTGGCTTTAGAAAATTATTTCCTACAATGATCTATATTTTTATTCTTAATATCCCATTTTAGAAAAAATTTAATATTACATCTTGAAATATAGAATAATTTATCATTTTATATTAATTTTTAATTTACCATTTCATATTAATTAATGCTATTTTATTCCTTATAGTTCACTCTATGGTCTAATAAATATTTCATTTGTTGGATACATATTATATAGTGGAAAAAATATATATGGTGATTGATATGGATAATTTGTTTTCCATAAATGGTTTATATTTAACCAAATTTTTAAATTATATAATATTTATATTATTTCTATATTAAAGATTCATAAATAAAATATATTAAAGATGACGGTAGATACATAATATAATTTGATATGTTATGTTCTAATATAAAAATTTTACATTTGAAAAAAACAATGGAATTAAATATGTATCATGTTTTAGAAAATAAACTAATTAAATAATGTATTTAGTTTTTCTAGGATCCTTATAATTTGTATAATTTTATACTTTGAAAAAATAATGATGTTTATTTTGAAGTACATTTTATCACTAGTGAAGAGAATAATAACAAAAATATTACCTTATAAATTAAAATATAAAATAACTCAAATTCATTTCATATGTAAAATTTTTTGAGATTTTGAAGACACAAAAGGTTTATATGTCACATTTTTTCAACTAATATCCTTTATATAACAAATAATATCCATTCTATCTTCTAGATAGATCGATCATCAAGGAAATAAATTTTAGTAAAAGTATTTTTTGGCCTAAATACATTTAAATAAAAATATAAGAAATAGGTATCAAGTATAAAGATATTGTTAATCGAGGAGGCATTATTTTCTTGATGAGAAAGATAATGAACTATTTAATATAGTTTGGGGATATTTCTCGGTATTTTGTTCTTATATTGGAAGAAAGATTCATATGGATGTCATGATATTCTTAGGGATCTTTTCAAGAAAAACATGAAGGGAATGATGAATAGTAGTAAAAGATACCAGTTTGAGCCATATGATCTATTGTCTATAAATAATTTCAATGAGTAAAATAATTGATAGTTATTTCTTATCCACGATAAGGAATTATTTAATATTACACTATGATCAAAATATATATATATATATATATAATTAAGATGTTTAAGAATAATATGTGATGAGATATGGTAGTATTAGGGACAATTAATTAACTCAAGAGATAATAAATATGTCTAATATATCTTTCTTTCTATATTAAAATTGTTTAAATTTAATTAATTAAAAATATTTAAATGATAATGGTTGTTTTATGTGATTTATAAAATAAATAATGTTGTTATGATTATAATATTCTTTGCACTCATTCTTGGTTCTCTAAACGTTGTTTTTACCAATTATTATGTTTTATTAGTAGTATGTTTCCCTAATTCATTTTGAATAAATGGTAATTTATCTTAATCAAATCAACAGGTTTTTATTGTTTTATTATTGAAGAACAATAACAACCTCAAATTCTTAGAAAAATAACAACATATTTTATATCATATGAGATGTGCAACACCATTCTTAAATAACGCGCACAAAATACATTTCCTTAAATTTAATCTCTTCAATAGATTGCAAAATACACAACTTTGATTATAAAAAAACCCTAATATTATATAATGTTATAATCTATACATTAAATATATTAAAATAAATAGTAATATATATTATTAAAATTATGTTTATCAATTGATCTAAAATAAAATAGGAATCATTTAAATGAAAAACAAATTGTTTTGAAAAAAATTGGATTTTTATAAAAGATGATTTAGTTTATCTTTGTGAACATAATTTAAAATTAATTTTTATTTCATTTAGAATTTTTTTTGGAAAAAAAATTAAAATTATCATAACGTAATTATATTATAGGGTGATTTTTTTATTTTAATAAAACATATTATTTTTTATTAATTGTGGAAAATTCTAAATTTGGATTTTAAACTACCATTTTGTTTATGTTAATTATAAAGAAAAAATATATTTTAAATAGGGTTTAAAGTAAAATTTGTACAAATATATATAAATTAATACAATATAGGTCATTTGGAACATTCCCTATTGATTTTGTATACAAGAACATTTTAATCTAGTGAATAATTTCTATTTAAAATCTATCTTTCACATCGCGTCTGTGGGGTTAATTTTAAATTATACTTTTCTAATTGTTGAAATTAAATTTTGATAAATGGAATTGTTATTTTGGATCAGAATAATTTATAATTTATATTAAGTTAAAAATATTTTTACCAAAATTAAAAGTAAAAATAGTAAAAATAAATTATTATTTTTAAGGTATAAATTGATTTACTAAAGAGTGGGTTTAACTAAGAATATAAGGCTAAAAAGGACCGACAAATACCAAATTTTCCAACATAAATTGGATGGACATATTTTGACCATATATTTTATATTTTGATTAATTTCCCATTTTTTAGTCCAAATGAATGATTAAAACATGGGTTTAATAGAATATTTTAAAAAAATTACTAGTGTGCTACTTACCTCACCTATAAAATGTCACCCCTTATCCTCTCTTGTTCAAACAATCAAAGAATTTTTTTAGGATACTACCTGCCAAAATAACATCCCAACAACCATCCTTGCATCTTAGAATCCTTATTTTTGTATGAAACCCAAAATAGGAAGTATTTTTTTGAAAACCTAATAAGTTTAACCATAGAAGATGTAATGTTATTTACAATAATTTTAATTTATTTCATATTACAAATCCATCAATTTGTACAATAAAGAGATGGAATAATATCCTAAAAATATTCGATGTTCTAATATTTTCTTATAATAAGGTAATATCCTACAACCATCTCTATATACATCAAAGGGGATATGAAATCATCATTATGGAGTACTACTGACTACTACCTCATGAAAATATGTCATTCATTTTTCCATTTCCACCAATGAAGGTTATGTTAGATGATGTGTTTAATTAATATATATTCTATTTATAATATAATTATATCTATGGATTCACTATATCACATATATATAAATATTTTTATTTATTTACTTTCCATTCCATAGGGGATAAGACAATATTGCTAATGTGTGTGGGAGACTACCGCCTCGTGAAGCGATGCAATTCTTCTTTCCTTAATGATTTAAATGTAATGTAAAAAGGATATTGTTTATTTATACATGTGATAAAAATGAAATAATTATTATATCCCTGAAATGTTCATCATTCTTAACTAAAAATGCATCATATTTGTTTTTTCCCTTTTCACTCATAGAAAGATGGTAACGTCGTTCCTGAAGATGTGGACTACCTCCTTCAAAAGTGACGTGACTATCTTTTCATCACCACACCACTTTTTTTGAATGTATAAGTATATTTAAATAAATAATATTATATTTTACCATTAAATAAATTGAAAATATTACTTAAAACTTTTATATAATGATTATTGAAAACTAGAAATGATACTCATGCCTACGAACGACCAACCATCAACATAAAAATAATGTACATGATTTAACAAAACCAAATTTCATAATTAGTTGTAAAAGATTAATTGATATATTAATATGATAATTATGTTATTATAATTATTATTATTAAGATGATATTACTATAAATTTTTTTCATGAACTCTATCATTCGTAAAGAAACATGCATGAGAAAAAAGGAAATTATCAATCGAACCAATCAAAGTACTAAAACATTATTAAAGAACATTTGGTAATATGTCATAAAATTTTCATATACAATACTATAAATAATAATATGGTTATAGTATGAGTTATTAACATTTTTAAAACCACTATACAATTGGTTAAAGCTCATTCAACTAGAAGGAAGCATGAGGTAGGTAATTTCATCTTAATTTCATTTAATTAAGGCATATTATAATGGTATATACCAAATTTCTATAATTTTTTTGTATATAATAATAATTTGACATGTATTACCATGATTAATTAATTAATAATTTTATTTTTTATTTAAATTATAATTATTTCATATAAGGGGATTTGACATGGAAATTATGATGTTGTAAAGAATTTTGTAACTCTATTTCTTTTCATTGGGTTATATTAATTATTTTTTATCATTTTTATTCAAATATTATGTTTATAATGACATTATATTAAATTATTATGTATTTAAAATTGTTTTATATAATTGAATTATTGATATAAAAAATCAATTATTTGGTTAATTCTTACTTTAATGATATGATCATTGTAAGGGTTTATTTACCTATCTCATTCTAATTGATATTGTTTATTCCGGAATTTGAGTTGATGGAAATTATTTGATCACTATATAATAAACCCATTTAATTTTATTATACTATGGTTAATCATGATATTTTAATTTAATTTTTCTATTTTATAGATTTTGGATGTTTAAAATAATTGATGAAGTTTGTCTAATAAAATCATTCTTAATTTCTATCTTCGGTCCAAAATTCATTTTATTCTAAGACCATTTTTTCTAAAAATGTTTTCAAAAATGTTTCTAATCTTTTATAAATAAATAAATAAATAATATTTACCCATTATGAATTTTTACTAAATTTTTTAAAAGGGATCTTCTTATTATTTTTTGAACATGTCACTTTTCTATCAATTTTATAGTGAAAAATGAATGTTCCTTTTGACTTGTACGACACGTGAAAAATACCCACCATCATGAACTAAATTTAGTTAAATATAACATTAAAATATTAAAAGTTTTTTTAATGGATTGTTTTCTTAATATTATCTAAATTTGTATTTTTTTAAATTCATTTTTAATGAAAACTATTTTTAAAATTTATAATTTTTAGATAATTATTTTTCAAAATAAAAAAGTTATTTTTCTAAAGAATTTATTTGAATAAATATTTTCCAATTATTATTTATAAATTAAAAAAAAGCGTACATTTTAAAAATGAAAATATGGATATGTTTTATTTATACCATATATATACTCATTCCAGATGGTTTATGACTTTTTTTACCAAGGATAGTTTTTATAGTAGCTTCCTTGAGTCAATGTTGTAGTCAATAACATTACCTTGAAATTCTCACATTCTGACAATAATTGGACACTAAATTTCCATTAAATATCTATATTATTTTTCAAGGCTATGTTTTTTAACAAGATATCTTTTATACATATTGTTTTCTATATTGAAGATTATTTGTTTACCTAAGGAAATATTGTAAAATATGTATTTATTATTCAATAAGGATATTTGATAATAAAAATATTGTTTATTAATTAAATAAATTTTTTAATATATTTGGAATTGTTTTCTCATGAAAGACACATATGGTGCCTAGTTATAAGTAACCTCTCAGTGCATCGGTAGTCCCATGAGATGAATTTATTGGCTATACTTAGTTAAAGGGGTTTCTACCCATCAGTTTGAAATTGTCTTCATGATTGATCTTGAAGATAGATGTATCGTGTTACTGAGAGATGATTTCTAATTAAAAAACATTCCATTTATTTATAATTTATTTATTTTTACCCCTGAGATTTCAGCAATGATATCATATTTTAATTCACCTCATTCTTAGTTATTGATTAAATGGAATTTGTTTTTTTTATTTACCATGTCATATTGATCATGCATTATCTCATTTTTATTATCATGTTATTAAGTAAATGGAATTATTTTTATGTTATTTACCTTAAAATATTGATCAGGTAATTAAATATATTAAAATTTAATGTGTTTTTAGTTATTTATATTATCCTGTTGATTATTATCATTGATTAATTATAGATTCTATTTTACTTAGCCCTCACTGGTCATTTGATCTCACCATTAGTTTGTTTACTTTCCCCTGAATCCATTTCCCATACCATGAATGATATAAAATAACATTATACATGGAATAATGGTAATATCAAAAAATTGATGTAATTTTTGTATTCAAATGTAATATGGGAATCATGTATGTGTGTAATTTACCATGACTACATATTATTCTGTCCTTTGGTATGCAATTCCATGTACCATAGGCCAGTGTATTAATAAAAATATTGGTTATGGGCTACTAGGGATAGGGTTACTAAAATTGGTAATATAGGAAGTTTAATAGAGACTTTGGGAACTATATTAAGGAAAAATTATATTAGGTAGAATAAGTTTATTATTTACATTGAGGATAGGTATAGAATAACATTACAAAGATTTGGTCAAGTGTATTATATGGGTTTTTCTTAAAATAAATAACTTTCAAGATACTGCAAGAGGGAATGGTTATAGCATAGGGGTATTAGGGGTATCAACTCTGAAAATGACATATTAATATCTACCTAAACATCACCAGGTTCACAACAACAAGTCTTACCATGCACTTAGTTTGACATTCATAAGGGATATGCTTTGGGTAATTCAAATTATCTTTACAAATCATTTTAATGTATTTGAAAAGATGATTAAAATGAATAACATGGGTAAAATCTATGTTATCTTTTATTTAAAATAAGGTGTCATAATTTAGACATCCAATAAATGATAACATGGTTTTTCCACTATTATTAATGTTTCCCACACTCTATTTTTTGGTTTTAGTAAATAGATAAAACTTAAAAGAATTATGTTAATGTTGATTATAATGGAAAAGTTGGTGACTATGAGAAACTAAGTGGTATGATTAATTGATTGAAATATATTGTAATTATGCCTAATTATTTTTCCCATATGAATATTAACAACCTATACCTGAACAGACTCTTAGACTCACTGAATAACATAATGATAAATTTTTCAAAAAGAACAACTAGTGGATACCATATTACAAATAAGGATTGATTTCCATCAAGTCAAAAATGTGTAAAGATACACCTATAAAAGTTTCTCAATTTAATGTGAAAATATTTAATGTTTGTGAAGGACTTGCATAAAGTAAAAAAATTGACGAACAATGAATATTATGATGGAATGGAATAAATATCTTCTTAGTGAATAACTTATAGATAACATACTAAAATTTGGAGATCATATAAATTTTTTATGTAACTTACCTCTTATAATTGTCAAAAACTATGCTAGGAAGGGGTAATCTAGAAATGAATTCGATGAATTATTTAGGTATTGGGATTAAAAAAAATTAAATTTTTGAGTTATTTATACCAATGAAATTTGGTTTATAAGAATAATAAAACATATATGCGTTCTATTGAATTTTTTAAAAATATGTGTATTCATTAACTTAAGTGTTATGTATACCATCAAGAGGGTTTATTTTAGTTATGATCATAATTTGAATGTATTAAATACCCTTTTATGTTTTATGTTATGGTACTCTATAAATATTATGGACATTTTAGAGAAATATATATAAAGTATATGTTTTAGGAAAAAATTTAGTTCTTTAATATTGCATTTACTTTTTACAGAAATAATTTTAGAGGAATCAATATAACTTATGCTTATTAAAAACATTAATTAAATTGTAATAACTATTAAATAAGATAATAATGTTTTTTAAAATGTATTGAAAATTATTGTAAAGAGGATATTAAATGATTAAATTTATTTCATGTATGTTTATATAATTTTTTTAATTTAATTATAATGATAGACCACATGTTGGGTGACAAATCATATCATATAGAAATGCTAGATGGAATGAACGAGTGACCTAAGGATGATAATGGTTCAGAAAAAACAACTAGACTACATGATGTCCAGGTTAATCTGTCATTGTATTTATTTAATTTATTTGGAAAAATAAATATTAGTGATGAACCTATGGTGTTATATGTAAGGATTAGTGATTAAATTAGTTTATTAGATATGATTTTTACTATTTGGGAATTGTAAACTATTTTAAGATTGACGTAAATACTTGTCTCTCTTTTATGTATCTTATACATTTTAGTCCCTCAAAAACAAAAACATTATTCATGGATATTAATTTCTTAGGGTAAGGTTTGTATTTCTAGATTATTAATTTACAACCAAAAGATTAAATTTTTCTTATCATCATCATCATGTAAATTTTTTTCAATGAAATAAAGGTACATAGAAAGAACAACCTGGAAAGCATGTCCAATTGAATAGGGAGCTAGGAGTTTATAATGTTTTGGAGACCAAGTGCATCCCCCCAACATTAGAAAAATTATTTGAAATAAAAATTTCATCCTATTAAATTGATATATTAAGAACATTATGTACTTTTAAATCATCATATATTTCAGTTTTTTAGGCCCATAACATTTTATTGATCATTTACTTGCTAGTGAGTAATGACCTGAATCACCCACTATAATTACTTGTTTTTTTCTTCTATTTCAATATAATCGCATAGAAAAAATGTTCTTCAAATTAGAAACCTATTAATTTTTTATTCAATAAGAATATTTTACCTAAATTTATCATTTATTAACAGGATTTTTTAAATCATTTATTATGTGTGTTTATATGAAACAAATATTCAAATATCCCACCCATGATTACCAAGTTCTAGATTAAATTACGAGAATGAAATTTATATATATTGGATGGAATGTACCACCACAAAATAATAGATGAATAAAATTTAAATTTATATCATATCAACATGAAACACCAAGAATTAATGAAACATGAAAAATAATTCATTACATTTAGTCTCTTCAAGAGCTAATGGAAAAGGAAACCCCATGTTTAAATAAATAGTAATATAGTATACCATTATATCCTAGATATTATTTTTTGGGTATGAAAATTACTAACTATATTATTAATTTTATGGTTATATATTATATATATAAAAATAATAATCATTTAATAGAAAAACAATTATTTTGTTCAAAATGTAATTTTTATAAAAGAAGGATTAGTCGTTCTTTTCACACATAATTTAAAATTCGTTTTTTAAAACTTATCGAAAATTTAATTGATAAATTATAAATAATTTTTAATATTTTCATATCAAAATTTAATTAGGGTTATTTTTCCATATTTTTCTTAAATATATCATTTTTTAATGAATAGTGAAGCATACTGAATTTTAATTGAAAACTTCATTTTCATATAAAATATTAATAAATTTAAATTATATTTTAAATTAGTTACAATTTTAATTGCTTCAATTATTTTTCAATTAATCCGATTTAGGTCATTTTAATCATTTTCGTATTATATTTTTATATAAAATATTTTGTAATGGTTTTACTATTTTCTCATTAAATTTTTTATCTCATCGCATCTGAAGATTGGTTTTAATTTTTATTTCTCCACTAATGTGAATAAAATATGTCAAAATGGATTAATTATTTTTAATCATCATATTGAAAAATTTTAAATATTTTCAAGTTAGCTTTTGAAAATATTAATAGGGAAAAGAGTAAAAATTAATTATCATGGTTAAAGTTAAAATGGATATGTATGGGGTTGAACTAAGAATATAAGGGTAAAAATGACTAACCAACTTGTTCAAACCCCATTGGATGGCCTTATATCAACCTTTTTTAATATTATATATACATTCCCTTTATTTAATATTTTAGAATTATTAAATTGTGGGTATGATTGAATATAGTATTAAATAATCGGCATCCCACTCACCTCACTAATCATTGGCCACCGCTCTCATATTTTATAACACTATAAAACCCTTTTTAGGGATAAAACTACCTATATTAGTTAAAAAATTCCATACACTCATCCTTGAATCATTTTTTTGGGTGTAAATCCAACATAGAATGGGTTTTGGTGAAAATCAGTGGAGTTTACATGAATAATAGGTAACCTTCTTCAATGATAAATGTTTATTTTATTTAATATTCCAAATCGCTAAATTATTATTAAACAATTATGATATAATAATCATTAAATCATACATTTACTTATATTTTTCTATAATATGTTAATTACTATGCCCCATCTCCACTTCCATCATGTGGTTTATGAAATCATGATTCAAGTGTACGGAGGACTACCACGTCAGGAACCGATGTCATTCCTTTTTCATTAACACCTATAATGGTTGGGTATGATTGTGGATATAAAGAATATTTATGAAATTTATAACATAAATATACCTCTTTATTCATTATTTCATATATACCTTTTTTACATTCCATTTCTTGAGGGGTAGAATTAGGTCATTCGTGTGTACAATGGAGTATCTCTTCACAATGCGATGTGATTCATCTTTCACTAATTTTTTACATGGAAGGTGGTTAGGATAAATTTAATTTCAATATATGATATAAATGAAATAATTATTATATTAATGGAATATTTAAAAATATTAAAAATATAATATATCATTTTCCTTTTTTCCATTTTCACTCACTAAATGATGATAACATTGTTTGTGAATGTGTGGATTACCACCTTTATGAAGTGATATGACTGTAATTTAACAACCAAAACATAGGGATGATATATATAAGTATACTTAAATAAATAATATTATATTATTATAATTATTTAAAGGTAAAATATCTCTTTGCACATTTCAATAAGGATCATTAAAAATGGAAATTCTACCCAAGCATATGTATGACATACCCTCTCCTTGATCATAATGTATTTTTATTATTCAAAACCATATTTAATTATTGTTATTAAAGGAATAATTGATATATTAATATGATAATTATTTCCAGATTATTATTCTATATTTTATATAACTCTTTAATATTGGGATGAATTAGATCTTTAATAAAGAAACATGCCTGGGAAAACAAGAAATTTTACACACAAAACAGTGATAATAATGAAATATTATTAATAAAAAAAGTGTTCATATACATAAAATGAATCATACATGATATTATAAATATCAATATGGTTTAATTATTAGATAATAACATATTAAAAAAAAGCTAAAAAAGATCTTAAATCACATTCAACTAGAATGAATAATGGGGTAGGGGATTTAATCTCAATTTCATTCCATTAAAAAATATTGTAATATTATACACCTAATTTTCATGATATGGTGTATATAGTACCCTTTTGTCAAGTTATATCATGATTAGTTAACAATTCAGGGTATTATGTGTTTAAATTATATTTATTTCATCATGGGGGGCTTGATATGAAAATTACCATGTGGTAAATTATTTAAAAACTCATTTTCCTTTCATTGATTTATATTACTTCTTCATTTTCATTTATATTATGAGAATTATTTGTAGATTTATTTATTATTATCTAATTATATATTTAAATTTATATTATAAGGATTTATATTTAAAAAAATTAATAAATTATTTTATTAATTCTCACCTCAATGTTATGATCACAGTAAGTGTTTATTTCACAATTACATTCTAATCGAGATTTTTTATTCTTAAATTTTAGCTGAAAAATAGTATTTTATTATTTTCTCATAAACAAATTTAATATAATTTCCCACTATTTATTAAATATATTTTCTTGTAATAGTATAAATATTCTACTATTTTGTGTATTCAATAATTGAGAAAAAAATTAATAAAATCTGAGATCAATTTTCTCTTCAGTTGTAAATCTATTTTCATCCAAAAACATTCCTTCAAAAAGTATGATAAATTATTTTTACCCTTTTCAAATTTATATATTAAATAAATTATTTGTCGATTTATTTTTAATGAAATTTTATTTGAATGTAATATTCTCTATTTTTTTCTAAATGAGACACTTTTTTGACAACTTTACATTGACAATTGAATGTTCCTTTTATCTTGTATGGAATGTATGTTTTACCACCTTCAATATTAATATTTTATTTCTGATTGAATTAAATGTTTATATGGTTATTATAAAAATTCTTTAATATTATGTAAATTTGAAATTTTAAAATATAGTTTGAATAGAAAGTATTTTTGAAATGTTTTATGTGTTTAAAAGTGATTTTAAAAATAAAAAAAATATTTTATACTATAATTTTATCAAAGTTATTATTATGTTATTTATATTAATCAATGAAAATATATTAATTTTTTCATATATTTCATGAGGTACATTTTATTAACACCATCATTATTCTATTTCTGTATAGTTTGTGATTATTTTGACAAAAACTATTATTAACATTTAATTCCTCAATTCATTTTTGTAGTCAATAATGCTCCCTTGAAATGTTTTCTTTACTCTTATCATTGGACATCACATTTCTAATAAAAATCTATATTTTTTATAAGGGGTATCTTTATTATTTATAATGTATATCAATAATATATATTGTGATTCATTAAAATTAATTTTTTATCTGTGGGAATATTGATAAAACCTTATTCCTTATTCAGAACGAATATTTGATGATAAGAGAAGTATATTTTGCCTTAAATTAATTATTAAATATATGATGCATAATTTTAAATTAAATACATGGGTTTGTCTCAGTTATAGTTAGACCCTTGATGCATCAATATTTTCATGAGATGAATCAGTTGGATATCCTTAGTTAAATTGGTTTCTACCTATTAGTTTTAAATTTTATCAAGTATAGATATAGAAGGTATAGGTATCATTCATCAAAGAAATTCTGTTTACTAATTAATCTTTATATTCATTAAAAAATTTGTCATTATTATCCATCATATTTTCACAATGATATTATACCTGAATGTAATTCATTCTTAATTATTCATTAAATAACGTGTGTTTTTTTATTATTTATCATACCATTATAATCACATCTTATCTACTTATGATAGTCATGTTGTTGAATAAATGGATTGTGTTTTATGTTATGTAACTATACATATGTATTATTCTCGTAAAATTCATTAAATGGAATTTATGTTTAGTTGTGTAAAATTTGAATTTGATTATGCTATTTTATTCATAATAGTTGTTGTTGTACATAACCCTAAATGAGTGTTTGAGTTCACCCTTATTTTTTCCCATTCCCAGGAATTCATGAAGTATACTATGAAAGATATGAAAAAATATTCTATAGAGAATAATTATATCATCAAGAAAATTTTTTATTGTCATTTTTTGTAATCAAATGAAAAATGGGAATCGTTTATTTATCTAGTTTACCATGAATACTAATATATTTGGTCCATCGTGATTTATTTTCATGTATTTCATGATAATATATTAATACAGGCACCGGTTCATGTCTATTGGGATCAGGGTTTCTCTAAAACCAATCATGCCGGAAATTTCTGGAATCTTCACATTGACATGAAATAATATAATGATATTTTGATAAACATGAACCATGTTAATTTTTTAATTCGTAAAACCCTAAAAGTTGAAAACTATTATTTTTTTCATGTAAAATTTGATCACATTTTAAATTTTGATGAATGTATATCAATGAATTTGAATCAAATATTTTATCTAATAAAATTATTGAATGAAAATAAATTCAACAATAGAAAACAAAATCTTACCCCTTGATCAAGAATCCCTACTTAATAAATTTATTATCTACCTATAGATTATTATTTATCTCCTCTTATCATCCAAATCAAGTATGACATTAAAATTGTCACGACCTGTCCCCTAGGGCCCGTGCCGTGACTTCCCCAAGCCCGCCTTCCGTAGGCTAGGGGCTAGAGACTATCATCGAAAGGAATTTTCTTTAAAACTGAGAACGCATTGCCATTATATCATGTAAACACACTCAACCAATCACAGAGAAATATACGAACACAAGTAAATTTTATATTAAAAAGTGTGTGTACAGTATGTAAAAGGGGACAAAATACAATCCCAATAGGAAAGTGTAAGAAAAATGGAAAGTACAAGTAAACTAAACATCTCTTATGAACACATGACAAGGATCCTACCTGAAGTGTAGGTACAGCTCTCAAATGGTCGTCTCTGTGGTATGCCTCATCTAAGATCCACCTCGGAGCTACCTCTAGTCCTGGTACCCTCATCCTCAGTCAGCGTTGTCCATCGTCTGCACCAAACAGAACATGGTGCGAGCTTAGCCCGTGCAGGGGTCAGTATAACGATACTCAGCAGGGAACCCGAGACACTCAAACGTCTCACAAAATCCACAAAGGATTAACTGAAAATCATGAAAAGAACTGACAACCCTACTTAGGTATATTCCCACACATATACCTAAGTTATCAAGTATACACATCTCATTCATGAGGAAACTCAAGGCCCAAATACGTAGCCAAAGTACAATTGTCCCACCAAGGAAAGAATACAACGAAGGTAACACCAAAAAGGTAAGTTCCACAAATGTAATGCCACGTAGAAGAATACCACAAAGTTATCACCATGAAGGTAAGTACCATGAAGGTAACACCATAAAACTAAGTACCAAATTGGTAATGCCACACAAGAAAGAAACTAAAAAGGTATCATCACGAAGGTAAGTACCACAAAGGTACGCCACACATTAGATTACCCCAAAAGAAAAAGAATCAGCTCACACCTGGTATAACTTAGGTACAGCTCTAAAGATTATTAGATGTTACTAATGAATCATCTTACACTCCTAAGAGGTAGACCAATGTAGGATCCTAAATCATCAAACCCACGCAGGATTATAAATCATCAGACCCACATAAGATCCTAATACAGCAGACCCATGTAGGATCCTAGAGTAGTCCCACCTGGATTCCCTGATCAGCTCCAAGTGAGACTCTCAAACACAGACCCATGTAGGATCCAAAGCATAGACTCACATAAGATCCCTTTCTCATCGTACACCCAGCCACAGGGTTCCTACACTAAGCTCACTTTATTCGGGTAGGGTCCACTCCTCACACCACAGGTTGATACTCCAACTACCATGAAGTCCCATGAAGAAATATTCCTTGGGAGAGCCACGTAAAATGGGTCTCAACATAATAGACAGTGCATCAATTGGACACCCAGTCTGTAAGTTATTGGCCTTTTACTCCCAAGGGCCCAGTTGGATTCATGTTCAATCCAACCCATTCATACCCCAATTTTATCCAAAACTCATGTGGGGTATACCAAAAGTATAGTCTCGATCCAAGGTTTCTGGTGCCACAAACTATTCATCAAATGGATGCCCATATCTCATATTATGTCTGAAAAAATGAAAAGTGGTCGAAGTTGGTCCGGGTCTGGTCCGACCCGTCCTGACCCGGCCTGGCCAACCCGACTAGGTTTTGGTCGACCCAGCCTGCTGGGTCTGGTCCGGCCCGCTGGGTCTGGCCTGGGATGCTGAGTCCAACCGGCCCACCAGCACGACCTGGCCCGCTAGGAGGCCCACGGTGGTGTGGATTCCCATGGTGTGGCGGAACGCTCAGTTCCCAGGATGGATGGATGGATGGCTAGCCTACTCCGCGCAGTGCAGTGATGTCACGCCATCACCAGTGGTCATCTCTGTCGGCCCCTCCCTTCACTGATGCGGCCTACTCTGCAGTTCTTGTATGTCGGGCGGCGTGATTGCTTCGCCGCAGCCAAAAGGCCGCAGCCCTTCTCCGTCGGCATAGTTACGCTGCCGCCTTCGTCATGGTCGGTTGTGGTTCCGAATGTCGCCCCCGAGTCCCACCGGTGCCAATCACTGGCACCGGTCCACATCCCCCGGCCTCACGAAGAACTCTTTAAGAAACCACAAAGGTTGTGGAGGGGTCTGGCCATGTTTGTTTGGCCTGCACCCTCTGTGTTATAGCAGTAACAAGCGGATCATGTGAAGAGATTCAATGCAATAAAAAAATTAATGAATATTAATCAAAACACTCCCATAACTTGAAGGTTCGTTGACATCGGTGAGGAAGTAAGGATGAACATCGGTTCATTGGAGTTGTCGAGGGGTAAAAGATGAGGTCATTGAAGAATATCGACGTTCGTCGCCCCTACTAGACACTTCTGATCCGGGGTCGGGGTCATTTCATTGTTCTTCATTGGAGCAAGTTCTTCGTTATAAAGGGAAATTTTTCTCCAATGTCCTTCAAGGCTTTTCCAACACATTTCCAATGATTTTTCCCAACCCAATAAAAAGAATAGCCAACTTATTAAATTAATATTGACCATTAACTATGATGATATTGGCATTATAAAAAGAATTACAATGATATAATTAAATGGGAGGATTCCAAGAGACTTCCCCACATTATAGAGGCGTTCGGGTGGTCCCCCCCACTAGAATTCAAGTTGGGGGTTTTCTAGTTCGGGTGGACCCCACCTCCATAACTCATATAGAGAGTTTTCAAAAATAATATAAAAGTTGGATCTTTATTTTATTTTTATTTACATGAAAAACACAAAAAATAACCTTCACCCTCGTTCTACTACCGTCTAGGTGGATGTATCCTTAATAGAATTCTGGTACTGTGAGTTCAACAGTGTCCTCGAATTTCAATTCTGAGCACCGATTCAAAAGTTACAAAAACTCACTCGCACGTTCATTGAACATACCTAAAAAAAGTTCAAAAATTTACTCTGGGCACACCGGGCCTCAAAATCATGTGTCGTCAAATTCTGTAGACTCATAAAATTCCCATATAATTAAAAAAAATTAAATGAAAATTTTGGGTCATTACATTCTCCCCACCTCAGGGCTTTGCGTCCCGAAAATAGACATCACAAAAACTAGGAAAACATGTGGGGGTACTAACCCTAAATCTGAGCCTCCCACTCTTATGTGCTCTCATGGATATTCCCATGCTGCCATTGTAAACACACTAAAGGTATCAACCGCACATGAAGTACCTTCTCTGGTCAAATCTCACACTCTACTAGAACCTCCGGGAATGTATCCTCATCATCAATGTTTGGCTTTCCCCAGTGAATGATGTGTGAAGGGTCATGCATGTATCTCCTTAGCTAGGATACAAGGAAGACGTTATGCACCCGTTGTAACTGAGGTGGAAGAGCTAAGCGTTAATCCACCTCACCAACTCTACAGTGGACTTGAAAGGGTTCAATGAACCTCAGATATAACTTGTCACCCTGGCCAAATATCCACAATACTCCTAGGGGTAAGACCCATAGAAAGACATGGTCTCCATCCTCGTACTCCAGAGTTATTCATCTCTAGTCAGCATAAGACTTCTGCTTACTCTGTGAGGTCTTCATCCGCTCTTGAATGATTTGATCCTTCTCTGTGATAGCTTGTACCATATCTGGTCCCATGAGTGTTGACTCCCTAGGTCAGTCCGGCACAAAGGAAATCTACATGTTCGTCTATAAAACGCCTTGAAAGGTTTCATCCCAATGGTGGAGTGATAGTTATTGTTGTAATCAAACTCCACCAAGGTCAGGTGATCCTCCCTATTGCGACCGAAGTTGAGGATGCAACCAAGCAACATGTCATCGAGGGTCTGAATGGTCCACTCACTCTGGTCATTCGTCTAAGGATGGAAGGGGGTACTCAAATGAATCTGTGTCCCGAAAGCCACCTAAATCCCCTTCCACAGTTAGGAAGTAAAACATGTATCATGGTCAAAGACAATCGTCTAGGGTACTCCATGTAGCCACACAATCTCTTGAAAGTAGAGGCGTCTCCATCTCTATACTGAACACTACCCTCTGATCGGAAGGTTTTTGGACAACTTAGTGAGTCGGTCGACGATCACCCAAATAGAATCATGAACCTATGATGTATTTGGAAGTCCTATCATGAAGACCATGGATATACCATCCCACTTCCACTCTGGGACATCTAAAAGCTGAACTAAGCCTGCTGGTACCTGATGTTCCGCCTTCACTTGCTGATAAGTGAGGCATCAAGAGACTAACTCTGCTACTGATTTCTTCATTCTTGGCCACCAGTGTTGTCATCAATGATCTTGGAATATATTCCCCACTCATGGATGTACCTCTAGAGGGTATGTGTGGAACTCCCTCAACACTTCCTCTCGAAGTGACACTGTTTCCATGGTACATCCTCTCAAAAGGATGACATGTTCCCCAACATCAGAAAATCCATATGGTGAATATCTTAGGGATATCTAGGCATGTCATGCCTCGTAGTCTATTTCCTCACACTACACCTTCTAGACTCGCTGAAGAAGTGGGGGAGTGACTGTAAGAGACTGAAGAAAAGTTGGGTCATCTCGATCCACAAAGGATATCTTCAAAGTGGACAGCTGCTCCATCGCCTCACCTAGCTTTTGTATACGAGATCTCCTGCTGAGTGAATATACTAGAAAATTATCTTTCCCAATAGAATAGACTATCTCAAATTCATAGTCCTAAAGGATCTCAAGAAAACACTAATGTCTCAAATTCATGTCCTTCTAAGAGAAAATAAACTTGAGACTCTTGTGATCAGAGTAGACTGTAAAATGTTCACACGTCAAGTAATGTCACTAAATCTTCAATGCGAGGACCACTTCTTCTAAAACCAGGTCATGGGTAGAATAGCTCTTCTCATTTTGTCTCAGTTATAGAAAACCATACATGATAACTGCTCGCTCTTGTTTTAGGACACATCTGACCCCGATCCATAATGTGTCGTAGTAGACTATGTACCCAACGCCCTCCTCCAGAAGCCTGAACATGGGGGCACTACTCAGTCTCTACCTCAGCTCCTGAAAACATTTTTGGCATCTCTAAAACTGCACGAAGGTTTTCCCCATCTTCATCAATGCTTATAAAGGTGATAAACTTTGGACAAATCTTGCACAAACCACCGGTAATATCTGGCCAAAACTAGGAAACTTCGTACCTCTGTCACACTCCTGGGTGGCTCCCAATAAAGTATCGCCTCTATCTTTGCTGGATCCACCGTAACTCCAGCCTCCGAGATGATGTGTCCCAGAAAGTGAACATCTCATATCCAGAACTGGCCCTTCAAGATCTTGCCATAAATTTTCTACTCTTATAGTGTGTCCAGAACGATCATCAAATGATAGGCATTCTCCTCCTCAGTAGTCTTGTAGATAAAAATGTCATCAATGAACCCTACTACAAAGAGATCAAGGTATGGCTGGAAGATCCTATTCATGAGTCCCATGAACACTGATAGAGCGCTGGTTACACCGAGCGACATGTCAAAAAACTCATAAGGGTTTTACCGAAATCTAAAATTCATCTTCTACACATCCTCTTCATGTACTCTGAACTAGTGATAGCCTTATCTGAGGTCTATCTTCGAGAACCATTGTGCTCCCTTTAGATGATCAAAGAGGTCGTCATTCCTCGAGAGTGGGCACTTGTTATTCAGGGTAACCTGGTTCAGGCACCGATAGTCAACACAAAATCTCAATATCGCATCCCCCTTCTTGTAGAAAAAAAAATCGGGGATTTCCAAGGAGAAACACTGGGATGGATGAATCCATTCCCCTAGAAGTCCTCTAGCTATACCCGTAACTCACGAAGCTCCGCAGGTGCCATCTGATACACTGGTGTAGATATCGGTTCCATCCTGGGGTACAAGATAATTTAAAATTCCACATAGTTGTGATGAGTTATACGTGGTACATCATCAGAGATGACATCCATGTACTGGTCCAACACTATAGGATATGTCAGACTCTCCACATCAACCGCTCTGAGGTTAAGCCAAGCCAACTATTGACTCATCAGCTACACTCTCCTATAGGTAAGTACATCCTGTGATGAAAAGGCTCCCTTCTCATCAGTGAAGGTAATCTGAGTCCCATTAGTGTGGACACACCACACATTGCACCTTATACAGTAAATCTGATCATGGACTGTAGATAACCACTTGATACCCAAGATGACATTTTAAGGCCTCGACACTGTTACTAGAAGATCTCAATCGAAGCTATCGCCTCCTAGAGTAATCCCACACTGCTGGCACTAGTGTGTAATAGTCGAATCCTTTCTCGTAAGAGTCTCTATCCATAATGATAAAGACAACATATCCACAAAAATATTTGATCTCCGAACGAGGGTAGTGTCAATAAAAGAATGACCGGCACCTGTCTCTATAAGTACTACAGCTAAGGTGGTGTAGACACAGTTCATACCTCATATCATCTCTGGAGCACCATGGTCATAGGCTTCAGCTGCCTGGAGCTGAGATCGCCGCTTTCCACCTTCTCCATATGGTCGGGCTGGACCACCTGGGGGTGGTGGTGGTAGCACCACAAATCATAGACCACCTCTAAATGCATGGACAGTGCCTCTTCCACATCTGCCTTCTCCCTACGAACCTCCTCGTTCAAACCTATGTCTCAACCTGGGTGGTCCTTCAACTGGTAGTTGATCATCAGTATGGTAGGTCTGGCAGTCACGAGCCATGTGACCCTAACTTTCACATGTGTAACACTGCCTGCTACTCGCATGACTGGCACTATCTCCAGTTCCCCACAGAACCGACCCGGAATCTTTTAGTCTTCCTCTTGTAGGTCTGGTCCTCTTGGACCTCTGTGACACCTCTATGCTACCTTTTTTTGAAGAATCCACTATCTGATTCCCAGTGGTGGGTCTCAATACTGGTGACAACTCAGTAAAAGACTCTCCACTAAGAGGGATCGCTCTAACACCCCCGCCTGCGTCGGGGTGCTGAGAGAAATAATCAAATCCCTGATCTCAAACCTGAGCCCATGGTCGATGGTTTAGGCCCTGAAGATTGGTTCCTGCACCATATCAATGGAGTAGCATGAGAGGTCTGTGAACATCCCTGAGTACTGAGCCACTATCATGTTGCCCAGCTACAGATGAAGAGGATCTTATATGCGCACTGCTTGAAGGGTTGGTGGGACAAACACTTCCCAAAAAAGGCTCTCAAAGTCTGCCCAGAAAAGTTTCACCTCATCGTTAACCTAGAGAATTATTCTCCACCATCTCCCTACTGCTTCCTGCAGAAGACTGGTGGCAAGGATCACCATGAGATAAGCTGGTGTCCCAACCAGTCAGAAGACTCTCACCACGGCCTCCAGCCAATCCTCAGTAGCATGTGGGTCCATCTCACCCCTGAACCTCAGTGGCCTCTGGCGGTGGAAATCGTGCAACATGATCAAGCGGCATGCACCCTCTGCTACTGGGGCTGGTGGCATCAGTGCCCCAACAGGTAATGGTACCACTGGTGCTCCACTGGTGCCCCTACTGAAAGAGGGCCCTTCACCGAGGCCTCATTGCTCTGTGGGATATCATCGAGTACTCTACTCGAAACCCTAGATGGCTGTCTTTATGGAGTCATATTGAAAAAAAATATGTGGCCATGGTCAATTAGTTATACTTGTTCAGCGGACTAAAAAAGATCACAAAGAAAACTTTTCAAAAAACACACACAATTAGTGTTTTTGTGCACTGATTCAGAAATCAGATGTCATGGTCCTAGTGTATAGATATGTCAGTTGCCACCCCAAAAATGGATTCTATAAATTGATATCCACACTCACTAAACATTACACTATTACCGTTAAAAAGATCAGAGTCCAATGTTCTATGGTAGAACTGAATCCTTTAATACCAATTTGTCACAACCCGTCCCCTGGGGCCCATGCCGTGACTACCCCAGGCCCACCTTCCATAGGCCAGGGGCTAGCGACTAGCACTGAAAGGCATATTCCCTAAAACCAGGAAGGCATTGCCTTTCTATCCTGTAAACACACACAACCAAGCACACAAAAAGATACGAAAAAAAAGTATTAACTGTGTAGTAAAAAGAGTGTGCACAGTAAGTAAATGGGGTTGTAATACAAAACCAAATACAAAGTACAAGAAAACTAGAAGGTACAAGTAAAATGAATAGCTCCTATGAACACCTGCCGGGGATCCTACCTAAAGGGAAGGTGAAGCTCTCAAATAGTCATCTTTGTGGTATGCCTTTTCTAAGGTCCACCTCTGAACTACCTATAGTCCTAGTACCATCATCCTCGGTCAGCATTGTCTGTCATCTACACCAAATACAAAAAGGTTCGGGCATAACCCGTGTAGGGGTGAGTATAGTGATACTCAGTAGGGACCCCGAGACCCTCAATGGTCTCACAAAATACACAAAAGGAAAAACCAAAATGCATAAAAATAACAGGAAAACCAAATTAGGTATATACACATACATATACCTAAGTTATCAATTATACCCATCTCATTCCTGAGGAAACACAATGCCAAAATCCTTATACAAAGTAAAAATGTCCCACGAAAGAAAGAATACCGTGAAGGTGACACCACAAAGTTAACACCACACATAAGAATACCTCAAAGGCATCACCATGAAGGTAAGTACCATGAAGGTAACACCATAAAGGTAAGTACCACGTTGGTAATTACACACAGAAGAATACCACAAAGGTATCACCATGAATGTAAGTACCACAAAGGTATGCCGCACAGAATATTTCCACAAAGGTAAAGACTCAACTCACACCAGTTATAAATTAGGTATGGTAGTAAAGATTATTAGATGTAACTACTGAATCTTGTTACTCTATTAAGAGGCAGACCTACATAGGATCTTAAATCATCATACCCATGTAGGATCCAAAATCATCATACCCATGTAGGATCCTAGTATAGTAGACCCACATAGAATCCTAGAGTAGTCCCACATAGATTCCTAGAGCAGATCCAAGTGAGACTCTCAAACACAAACCCATGTAGGATCCCAAATCACAGACCCACATAGGATCACATTCTCATGTTACAGCCAACCACAGGGTTCCCGCACTAAGCTCTCTTGATTCTAGGAGGGTCTGCTCCTCATTCATTAGTTAGATACATTAACAACCACTAAGTCCCACAAAGATGTATCCCAAGTTACTACCATGTAAAAGGGTTCTCAACACAATAGATGGTGTGTCAATCGGACACCTGGTCTGTAAGTTATTGTCCTTTTACTCCTGAGGCCTCGGTGGGATTCGTGTTCGATCAAACCTGGCCATACACCAACTTTATCCAAATCTCAAGTGGGGTATACCAAAAAGACCATCTCGATCCTTGGTTTCTAGTGCTGCAAGTGGTTCATCAAATGGACGATTTTAGATCATGTTATGGACGAAAGAACGAAAAGGGGTCGAAGTTGATCTGGGTCCAGTCTGACTCGGACCGACACAGCCTCGGCCGACCCGACCTGATTCTGGTCGACCTCGGCCAACGATGTGGCTCGGCCTACAGTGCATTGGCCCATAGTGTGGTTCAATAGGGTGGACCACTAGGCTCCGTGGCTGGCCAGATGGCTCGTCTCCTTTGCGCGGCGCGGTTGTACGCTTTGCCATCACCTGCAGCCGGCTCTGCCATCCATGCTCCATTTGCTGCCATGGCTCCTATATACTAGTCGGCGTGGATGCACTCTCCCATCCCCTTCGCGCGTCCAGCCAGAGTGTCGGCGGCCAACAGGTCGTGACCCTTCTCCAGCGGCGTGGTCATGCGACCGCCTTCATACCAGCCGGTCGTGGTGTCGGCCGACACCCTTGAGTCCCAGCGATTCCAATCACTGGCACCAGTCGTCGTCCTCCTCCATCATGAAGAATGCTTCAAAAACCACAATGGTTGCCAAGGGGTAAGACCATGTTCGTTTGTCCCACACCCTCCACGTTGGAGCAGTAGCAAGAAGCTTATGGGGAGGTATTCAAGGTTAATGAAAAATTAACTAATATTAATCATAACACATGCCTACCTCGAAGGTTCGTTGACGTCGATGGGGAGGGAAGGATAGACGTCGGTTCATTGGAGGTGTCGAGAGGTAGATGATGAATTTGTTGAAGAATGTCAACATTTGTCGCTCCTGCAAGGTGCTTCTGTTCCAGGCTCAGGTGGGTTCCTCATTCTTCATTGGAGCAAGTTCTTTGTTGGAGAGGAAAATATTTCTTGAAAAGTTCTCCTAGGATTTTCCTACCCTTTTCCAACAATTTTCCCCAACCCAATAAAAAATAGCCAACTTATTAAATTAAAGTTGTCCATTAACTATGATGATGTTGGTGTAATTAAAAGCATTATTTCGGAACAATTAAATGGGGGGATTCCAATAGACTTCCACACATTAAAGAGGGGTTCGGGTGGTCCCCACCACTAGAATTCAATTTGGGGGTTTTCTTGTTCGAGTGGTCCCCACCTCCTTAACACATATAGATATGTTTCAAAATTTAATAAAATTTTGATGTTTTTTTTATTTTTATTTACATGAAAAACATGAAAACTAACCTTCACCCTCATCCTACTGTCGTCAAGGTGAATATCTACTTAAGCGAATACTGATGTTGCATGTTCAATGGTGTCCCTAGATTTCTATTCTAAGCACCAGTTTAAATGTTACAAAAACTCACATGCATGTTCACTAAACATACCTAAAAATGTTAAGAAATTCACTCTAGGAAAACCAGGGCTTGGAATCAGATGCCGTCAATTTTCGCGAACTCTTACAAATCCCAGAGAATTAAAAAAAATTACATGAAATTATAGGTCTTTACAAAAATAGTTATCATTTATTTTCATTAACATTTTCACATAAAAATTCATCACCATATTTTCTTAGTTTTCTTTTCTTTTTTTTTCTTGGGATACAAGTTTTTTTATGCTACAAACATTTAATTATTCATCATCTGTCCGACCTCACGAGTAGCTAATATTTTATTTTGATTTAGATAAAATAAATATTACTTCAATCCAAAAATCACATCACATGTCAAAATTATTACTCCTAACATGTATTAATGATAATTAACATCATAATTCAGTCTATAACCTAACATGTAGAAAATTCAACTGAGAATAAAACTAAATTAATTATCACACCCAGTTTGTAATTCCCTTAATAAATTTTTGTTAACATATAAAATTCGTTTAACTCCTAAAACTAAATAATAAATTATTACAAAATATTAATAGTAAATAAATATGAATTAAATATGGATTAATAAATTCATATATTTTAATATAAGATAAAATAATTTTTAAAAATCCTAAATCAAGCACATATAAACACTAAAATTATGTCATTCTTTATAAACACACAATAATTTATATTTAATAAAAATTCTATGATTATTAGTAATATAAACTCTATTAATAATACTTTTATAATGAATTATACAAAAACATATGATATTAAATGAAAATTTAAAAAAATTAATTAAATTATGTTAAAAGATTGTGTAATCAAGATATTACATATTAATAATACATAAAAATTGAGCATATCAGTCTGTTTAAAATCATTTTGAAATATTTTTAATTAATTTATAAAATAGGGAATTTAAATTTGAATAGTATATATGTTTTATTACAGATAATTAATATTTTTTAGTTTAATTTTTTTTAATATTTACACTTATTTTATAATTTATGGAAAATTTATAAAGTACCCATATGATTTCAATAAAATCATTTTATATCAATTTTATATGTTATTACTTATTGACATAATAATAAATTATTTAATATTAATAATTAATTTAATATAATATTATTTATTAAATGTTACATAAACATAAAATTAAAAAAAAACATTTTATTATTAATTAATTTTGAGAAAAATTATTAAAAACATAATATCCCAAAATACCTCATACAATATTTTAAAAGAAAATCAATTATAAAATCTATTCATAATTGAGATATTATAAAAAAATATTTCCCATCACATCATATTTTGTAATATATGTTATAAATTAATCTACAACATTTCCTATTTTATAAAAAAAATTAATATTGATAGATATATAACAACAATATCAACATTTGGTTCATATATTTCTTTATTTCTGATATCTACTATATCATAAGGGTTATATGCAACACTTTTTAAAAGACACGGAGTGATGTTATCTCGTAAAAAATCATCCCCAATAATATGCTATATTATTTTGAAAAAAATAATGATTCTTATTCGAATAAAACATTTTATATTTCCTATGATGTGATATGGATATATTATATATTATGGTAAATAATATCATACAATAATCTACCATAATAATTTTCAAGAATTTTTTAAAATATTAAATATGATAAATATATGAAAATATTATTTTTCATTATTTATACAAGATTTCATGAATTAAAATGTTTTGATAAAAAAAATTTGTGAGACAAAATATACCATATAAACATATCCAATTTCATGTATATATAAACCAATCAAATAACACTATTCTTCCAGCACATCTGGCTTTATAAATAGTGGTATCAACAATGGATCTCCTGAGTAGTGATCTACACATCATAACAATTTAAGTGTTAGAGTTACATAGAATTAGTTAAATATTTATAATTCACTATAGAACCAATTTTAAATTTGTAAGGATTGAGAAATAATTAATCAATGAAGTGAAAACAATTACAATCTATAATTCAAATTATCATAATAAACTTGAAATTGAATACTTACAAACTTTGAGTGAAGAGTGTGTACCAAAATGGGGTTCAACATTTTTTTAATTCTTGGACATGTAATTTATGAATATCCCAAGGAACGAATAATAGAATCATCCCTACTAGGTATATCAATAGGTTGTACTGATTTACCCACATATTTTTGAAGGAGTAACCTACCTTCACTATATTCTAGTATCTATAGTAACATTGAAAGATGCACGAAGAGAGAATCATGTGAAAGAGAGAATCCGAAAGGGGATTGATTTCTTTGATTACCAACCCATAGAAATGGACACAGGTTTTTATATTCAATGGGTATAATCTACAAGTATCATCATTTACTCATAAAATTTATAATTACATGATTTAATGCATTATATTTTTATTTACGAGACGATGTTTTGGGTTTCCTTAGATTTGATCCTTGGAGTAGAGAGGATAAACAATACCATAGGTTAGAAAAAGTTCCCCCATAGTATTGGGTAGTCATGAACTAGTAAATATTTCTGGGATGATATTTAATTTGAAATAGTAGTTGAAATAATCAAACTTACCACAGATTTTAATAAAACATGTTTAGGAAAATCTTCTATTTAGTATCAAAACCTGAGGAATGATAGTACTTATTTATTAATTAATTCATAACTATATTCAATCTATGATCCTAAAACATTTAAAAATAACATTTAATTTTTATATATGAGACTATAATGGTGATTCAATAATAATTTTTTCTCACAAACAAATCGGGAATCTATGAAGCATGGGTACCCAAGGAGTCTTCCATATTTACAGGTTTATGTTGGGTAGAGACATGGGAGATGATATTGTATTGGGTTTGATGAGAAATTATTTATACAGGGATGAGGTAGGGAAATAAGATTTAGTAAATACTCCTATAAAATTAATTTACTCTTGTTTTTATTTTTTATATGCGATCATCTAGGTGTGTTCCCAAAAATTCTATAATAATTTGTAGTTATAATATACATTTTATATTAATGAATATATATATTGATTATATTTAATGTTATTATTAATATTTTGGATTATTCTTGGTTCATTTAAAATATTACATTGATCTATGATATTGGGGTATAGTCTACCCATTATACTACCGTTGAACTTATCTACTATTCAGAAGAATATGGGATTTTACTAGGGACAACAAAATTCATGTGGAAACACTCCCAGTTTTCGAAATTCCAAGCGTTCATAGACCATAGTACTATATAATAATATTTTATATGAGATTATATTAATAATATCAAATATTATATTAGTTTTTTGGTTTTTATTAACATTTAGGGAGATGGTATAGAAGTGGTATAAGGTCGTGTCAGAGAATTTGATCGATATCAAAATGGTTTATCATGTACTACTTTTTTGTTCATAAAACAAGGAATCATATGGTATGGGATTTATGTTATTATATTATGGTATAACGATTTTATTATTTAAACTAGTGTTATATACATGTGTTTTGGTATTATTGTTCATGTTTTTTCTTTATTTTCTAAATTGAAAAGTTCTTGTGTACATCGATCATAATGGGCATGTAAGATTCAGATGAAATTTTAATGCACGTGTGTAATTGATTTCACTAACGAGGAATTTTATTATGTTTAATGTTCAAGAAATAAAACTAAGGAATTTTATTATATAATGTGATGGTGTAATTATAATAATATTGAATTTTTTTTCTAATGACAACTTCGTTCAATCTGCTGTGAGATTCTTGTTGATGATTACTATGCAGTCACTTGTTGTAAGGGATTTATATTAACCTTTAAGAAGATTATAAAATAATTCAATTACTTTTAAATAGTTATTAAATAAATATTTTTGGTAATTTAATGTTACA
Source organism: Viscum album (assembly GCA_963277665.1). Lineage (NCBI taxonomy): Eukaryota > Viridiplantae > Streptophyta > Magnoliopsida > Santalales > Viscaceae > Viscum > Viscum album. The sequence continues at coordinate 1,459,954,726 of OY728125.1, forward strand.
ATTATATAATATATGACTTTTTTCATACAACTTAGTGATAGAAATCTGTTTTAGCGGACCGTTTAGCTATGAGATTCTTAACTCAAACTGTGACGGGATTATTATATTGTGTAAAAGTTTTAGTAAAGATGACAATTCGTTCGATGAGGGAGTTTCTCACATAGGTAAAGCTTCAATTAGTATCAAATTGAGGTTTATTATTCTCTATAGTTATTCCCTTATTTTGGTTCTCGGTGAGAATGATTTCATTTTTATCTAGAGAGTAATCATTTTATATAGGATATAGATAACTTTATTTGAGATCCTAGAGTGGGTAGTTTTGTGTGTGAGTGACCATTTTATTTTGAGATGGGAATAAAGAGATATTTCTATGATATGTGATCTATGTGAGATGTTATGTATAAGACATATTATAGTGAACATATCTATTTACATATATTGTTAGATGAGTTTAAGCATAATTAACCATTTAATAGTAAGACAAAGATCACAAAGTCCATTTCCATTAGATTATTAGGTATATAAAATAAAAACAAGAAAATATGACAAAACATATTTATTTTAGTCATTAATAATGATATTCTAACTTCCATTCTACTTATGCATCTTCATAGGGTAACCTAGGGGATACATAAACAAAATCATTGGGCTGATGTTCCTAATAGGTGTGTAAACATATGAATAAATAAAATTACATGGGTTAGAAGGAGTGAAATGATGAAAAAATGAATATAACATGAATAAAAATATATAATAAAAATGTATAGTGAATGGTCACATGTAATCATAGAATCATAGAATTATGGAAACAACACACAACATGACATAAACATGAGTCAAGGATATTTACCAAGGCCATTACACATGGATGAAAAAGTCTCATAATAGAATCAAGTTCACTCCTCGAATCAACATGAAATCTCATGTGGCTTATGATTACCCAATTCATTGGAGTTATATCTGATCACACCCATCATAACAACTTTATTCATATGTTTTCTGTATGAATAATCAAGAATAAGGGTTATCCTTGTAAATAATTATGTATCATAACCATGTCATGGGGCATAAAAATGGTGGTATCATAAAGGTGTACATGAAAGAATATATTTAACACTTAAATATAAATTCATAATTGAAATTATGCATAAAAATGACTTATGTCAAACTATTGTGAAAACATGTAAAATGAGTGTCTAAAAACGTTACAAATGGGCCACTTTAGTGTTGATTAAGAGAAAATTTTAATGATTCTTCTAAAATGGAAATGGAATAATTGTTATTATATAACCATATATTAATCACTATTTTTTAATAATAATATGATTTATTTTATAAAAATAATGGTTTCATAGAATTTATTATGGAGTTTACTAGAAAATGGGTTAGAAATCGAGAAGTTCTCTTTATTTGGGCCTTCTAATCTGGAAGAGTTGAGATGAGAACCTTGTTAAAACTTGTATTTATATATAAAATATTAATTTAATGATATAGATACATGATTTAAGAATATATAAATATAAATTAGAACTATATTTTAGGATAGAAGTGTTTTATTTGGGTTAAGAGAGAGAAAGAATAACCCGAAGGAAAAAATGAGGGTTTAGTGGGAGTCTTTTACCTTATGCATGAAAGTGTTCTGCACATTATCATAATGTAATGCATAATAAAATTAAAAATATTAATTAATTAACTTATATCTCTTTATAAATGTATTTAATTTATTATAATTTTATTAAGTTCATTTATGGTCTTTTTGTTGAGTAATAAGATACAATTTCATCGTTTGGAGGTATTTGTTTCCTCGGTTTCGTTTATTAGTTGTTTTTTATAAATATATGAATGGTAATAAAAATGTTAATAGATATATTGAATTGAATTTATATGTTATTAATGAATATACAGAATATAAAATTTTTATATAATTCATATGTTTATTTTGGGGGAGGATGAATCATTATATAAGATTTCAATGATAATTATTTTGATTATTTTGGCATTTCATTGGTCAACACAATCATGTTTTGTTAAATAATTTCATATTATGTTAATTTGTTAGTTACAAAACATAAAATTGGTAGTGAATTACATTTTATGATTTCTTTAAAACATTAAAATGGCTTTATAACAATCCTTTACTGTGTTAATAAATAACAAAAACATGGCATCTATAAAGGTGGTGAATTCACACCTCACGGACTATGTTTTCATTTATTTAGAATAAAAGAGAGAGGATTAGAGGATTGATGATGAATTATTCCAACAATTGGATAATGTTTTATTATACCTAATATAATTAATTTTTAATGTCACTTAGATCAGGGGAGGTTAGGATAGAATAAGATAAGAAAGAAAATTTCATAAAAAATTTAAAGATAATGAAATATGGTTTCACATCTTGAATTTCTCCTCCTTGGGAACCTCCATAGGGAAAAGGGCTTGGTATTTTTTGTGACCAACGTCTCTTAGAGGTGGGATATAAGACTTATATGATTATTATGAGCTATTTATAGAAGGTTAAAAATTTAATTGTGTGAGGAGAATTGCTGGTTATGGGTTGTATTTATAGGTGAGGAGAGGGGTCTTTTCCCACTATTTTATTCATTATTTTATTATTTTGGATCAATATTTTTAATAGTTTGAACCTTATCACGAAATATAATAAAATAATAAATTATTATTTGATATTATTGGAATAAATCATTCATAAATGATCTCTGACTCACTAATTCATGTATTTGTTAAATACCAGAAATTAATGTATTTCACTATTCAGAAAAAAATCAACTATTTTAGAAAAGTCCAAAATATTCTCTCTAATAATTTCTGAAATTTTTAATTAAAAAATGGACACTATTTAATGAAAATAATTTTATAATTATGTTAAATTTATTTTTTAAATAAAATAACAATTTATTCACAAAATACTAATTTCAAAAATATAACTGATTTTATGACACTTTGGAAAATTACATAAGGACTCATAGAATTATATTATAATCAGAATACAAAAAAATATTATGTTATGAATATATTTTTAATAAATAAAACTTTACTTTAAATAATTATATTTATTATATAATTATAAATAAACATTTGTGTCTTATAAAAATATCAACACTTAATTTATAATTTTTAAAACATTTATTATCCTACCCTCTGATATAAATATGTCATATTCTCTTTTATATAACATAAAAATGTTATTTATATTTTCATATCTATGTTTATTATTATTTTGGCTAGTTTATAATTCAAAAGTGTAATATTATTTTTCCAATGCTCAAATTACTACATTATTGGTATAGGTACCTTAATTTCTAGAATACCTTTAATTTCATTAATTATTTATTTGTAAGGTTTGTTTTGTTTTCTCTATATAATTTTACACTATATCAAATCACTATAATAATAGAAATTTTATTGATCGAATTATGGTTTTTTATATTCTTCCCCCTTATGAAATTTATCACTCTAAATTTTGTTTTAAAAACTATGGGGAAAATTGGTGAGGGTTCCTCTCCTTTATTACATCCTCTCTTTCCCATGTTGTTTCATGGTACTTATAGTTACTCCATAGTTATTTGAATATGATAGTGGTATATTCAAATAAAAAAATTATCTTTATGATCCGATATTCAAATGATACTCCTTAGAAAAGATATCATTTTCCAACTGCACCGCCTCTAAATTCAATAAATGTGGGGGATCTGGTATTTAATTTCTTAGGAGGGATCTGTGGAATACATATTGTACTTGATACATGGTAGTTGGATGTGCTAGTTGATAGTATATGACTCTGACCTGATCAATAATTTTTAAGGGACTCATGTATGTGGTACTTATCATTCCTTGCGTCCTAAATCTCATGACCCTCATACATGGAGATATGTAGAGGAATATCATGGAATGAACCATAAACTCAAAATCTCATATATAGTTATCCACATAGAACTTATTCTTACTTTGGGATGCATTGATATGTTGTTTAATGCTTTCCACACCTTATACAATTTTTTGACCATTTCTGGTCTTATGAGCGTATGTTCCCCAACTTCATTCCAACATACCAATGTTCAACAACTTTTCCGATAGAGGGATTCATATGGATCCCTTTTGATTCTTGATTGGAAAATTTTATTTAATAGAACTCATCCAGAGGAAAGTATTGATCCCATCCTCCCTTGAAGTCCATAAAAAATTATCTCAACAGTACATCTAGTTTTTGAATAGTCCGTTCATATTGGATACCAGGTTGAGGATGTTAAATCATAGTTAAGATCTACATAGTTTCTAGATCATTTTGGATACATTTCTAGACCATAGTGTTGAATCTCTATTCATAATCATATAAAATTGATAGTGTTATAATATGAATCCATAATACTTACCTGATGTATATCTGTGCATCTTGGTCTAGTGATAAGTCCTCTTGATTTGAGATAAATTGGCATGCCTTTGTAATAGGATCCATAATGACCCATATATAATTATTTCTTATGGATGTATTTCGATATCTAGAAATAATGTCTTTTGTGATTTCTTCTCACTTCCATGTTTTAATGGGTAATTGTAGAATTATCCCCTTAATTCTTTCGTTCATTTAAACTTCACTTTTTGATACATCAGGCATTTTGATGAATTTTTTGTGATTTCCTTCTTCATATTATCCCACCAATATTTCTCTTAGATATCTTGATACATATTTTTTCTTCATAGGTGAATTGAGGAACTCAAGCTATTTGCATCATTTAGGGGCATCTCTGAATTGGACTGTACTTTTATTTGTAATACAATCTTCATAACTCATTCGTCAACCATTTTTAACGCTAAGGATTTCCAATTCTTAGTAGCTTATACTTTTTCTAAATTTAGTCATTATTTATTTGAGAATATTATATTTTCTTCTAATGTATGGTTGAGAAATATTTTGAGAAAAGATTTATGATGTTATTTTCTTAATTATTCCCTTGTTGACCCTTTTTAGTTCTTATAATATTGGATCCTTCTCAATTATCATCAGGGATAAAGTTATAGGATTTTTTTACTCAAATAATTGGACAATTTAATTTCTTTCTCTAGATCATAGTGGAATAAGAAGACATAATACAATGAGAACTTGAACCAAATTTTCTATAAAATAATCATATCATTCTGTGTGAATATATATTTTAGGATCTTGCTATCAGTTTATATCTTACACTTCTCTGCATTGGGATATGACCTCTATGATTTCAATGAAATAATAACAATGTCCAACTCTAGGTCATATATGTGATAGCTTTTCTCATTAATTTTTAACTTCCTTGAGGCTTAATAAATCACTTAATAATTTTTCACCAATACAAATCCTAAGACCTTATTTGAATCACCATTATACACCATAAAATCAATCCAATTATAAGTATTGTGAGTAGTGGTGAATTGATAAGCCTATGTTTCAACCCTTTGAAGAAGTATTCACATTCACTAGAACAGATTAAATTTACTCCTTTATAAGTCATCTTGGTTATTAGGTTTGAAAATTATGATAATTGCTTCACAAATCCCTAGTAATACTCACCTATGCCATGTAAACTAATGATCTCTATTAAATATGTTGTTCAAGGTGACTTCTCAATTTCCTTTGTCTTCGAAGGGTATATAGATATTATTTTCTTAGTGATAACATGATCTAAAAAGGATACTTACTCTATATAGAAAAAACATAGACAATAAATTTCATAGAGTTTTTCCCTTAGCAAATGTTTTATCATATTATTCAAATTATCATCAAGATCCTCCTTCCTTTTGATGTATATTATAATATCATCGATAAATATTACCATATATTTTTTGTGGAAATATCTGAAGACTCTATTCATTAAATCCATGAAAATTTATGGAGAATTATTTTGTCTTAAGGGAATAAAATTAATCTCATAGTTTCTATAGCTCATTCGAAGTAAATTATTGGTAATATATTCCTTCTTCACATTTAATTGGTGACATTCTGATTGAAAATACACCTTATAGAAATACTTATCCCCATGTAGTTGATCAAAAAATTCATAAATCCATGGAAGGGGTAAAATTTTTTATTTTTATTTTTTGGAGATCATTGTAATCAATTTAGAGGCACATTGATCCATTCTTATTCTTGATTTAGATGACTCGCACACCCCATGGTGAAGCACTTGGGGGTGTAAACCAATTTTCCATTTTATATTTTAATTGATTATATAGTCATTATATCAAAAAAATTCAATTATATATGTTTTCTTGATATAAGAAATGATCTATGAGTAAGTTAAATTAATAACTCGACCTTTGGATTATGAGGATGACCTGGTAATTATTTTAGTAACACATCAGTGTAGTCCCTCACAACCAGCATGTATTTGCTAAAGATACTCTCCATTGTCTTAATCATTTGATCTAGATATTCTTACTCACATGAAAATAATATCCACAATTGATATAATTATTTTGATAGAGATTTATCCCCATCCTTACAATTGTACATAATTGGATGATACCATGAGATATGAAGAGTGATCTCCCCTTTCTAACAGTTGATGTTGTATTTATATAAAGATAAATAATACATCCCTAATATATCATATAACTCCACAAAAATAGGAAATATAATGTTTTCTTGGAGGTTTAGTACACAAAAATTAACTAGGAGTCGTTATATACATTGTATACGATAGTATCCCCATTTTCTTATTCTCACAGACAGCTCAACTTCGATATTTTGAGGTGGTGTTTAAATTATACTTCTGAATATGAAATATATGAATGAATGGATAGATCCAAAATCAAATATCATTTTCTATATTAATTAATGAATAACTAACTTATCATTCACCACTTCATTATCATGATCCACCTCAGATGGAGTGATAGAATATTCCCTTACATGTTTCCTTGGAGGTTTTTGTTGTCGATTGCCTCCAAAAACCCTTGGATTATAGAAATTATTTGAATAATTATAATGTTCCTTGTAGTTGAAACACAAAACTATGGGTTTAGTGTTATTCTAAACCATCCTTTATTCTTCCTTAGTAGTGGTATTAATTATATCCCTTCTGTAGTTATTAAACATATGCCCCTCTCCTTAACATTTGAGCCATCTCATGGTTCACTTATATAGTATCATAGATTCTTCTTCCCAAACTTTTATCATGTGGGATAACATGTTTTATTTCAATCAGGTGATTTATATATTTATCCACTCATATTGAACTCTATTTTCCTATTTTCTAACCAGACCTAAGAGACCATTTAGATTCTTTGATCTCCATTTCAACATTAAGAGAAAAACAGAAAATCTCTGCATAACTGTTGAAGTCTAAAATCATCAACACTATTTTTGGAATAGTCTTTGGTTAACTAAATATGAAATAAACATTTATTTTTGTTATCATGAAAAAACCATAGGCATATTGTGCAAGCATTGTGATGTTTTTCATGTAATCTCCAATATAATCATCCTCCTTTTTCACCAATCCAATAAACCCCCTTTACATATTAGGATGGAGGGTTTGGGGAAAATATTTAGTGAAAAATATATTATTTAAATCTTCTTATTCCATGGAATCATTTTCATTTTCCTACTTTTTCTTCTTGATTAGTTTCTAACACTGATCCACATCACCATCCAAATAATATTCCACCAGAACAACATTCACTTTTTATGAGCATTTGTGGACAAAAAATATCTTCTCAATGGAGTTAATCCATTTTTCCGTGATGATAGGATTGGAATATCCACTAAATATGGTAGGACTTTTTTTATTAATTATTTTTCTGAAACATTATTTTTCTTAGAAGAATAATGGTGTACCACATAGTTCAAGTTGTCATTCATAACTTGATCCATTTGAGCAAGTACTGTCACAATGTTTTGAGCACTTGTTCCCATTATATTTGGCATATCATTAGGGCAATCATCACAATTCCTATCCCATTGATTCTTATAACATGATCTTCTATTTCCAACCGTTATCTAATCAAATTAAATTAAAATTAGTGGTGATGAATACTTAGCTCATAATAATATATAATTATAACATTTAATATATAATGATTAACTTGTAAATATAAAGTGTTTCCAAACTTGTGATACCGTATGTTTCATTCTAGGTTATACATGGTGATAGAAATATCTCTAGGGTTCTAAATAAATTATCTAGTCATAATATCCAAAAATAGATATAGCTTTCTCTATTACCAACTAAAGATACCCTAGGATATTACATATATAATTAAGTGATTTTATTTATAATTAACCATAAAATTAAAATACAAGGATCATAAAGTCTAGTGTATTGGGATGATTAGGTAAAAAAATAAAAAAAACATGGAAATATAATAAAAAATATTTATTTTATCCATTAATAATGATTTCCTAACTTAGATTCACTACTTTTCCAATAAAGGATAACCTAGGGAATACATAAAAAAATGGGGAGAGAAAAAAGGCCATGTAAGGGTGTAAACATAGGAATAAAGAAAACTACATTAGTTGGAAGGCATAAAATGAGAAAATAAAAGGGAATGGAACATGAATAGACATACAGAATAATAATGTGTAGAGATAATCATTTCATCATAGGAATATGGAAACAACACACTCCATGACATAATTGCAAGTCAATACTTACTACCAAGACCATTGGATATGGAAAATAAACTCTCGTAAAGAAATATGGTTCACTCCCTATCCCAATATATAATATATTAAAAATAAAAATTACACAATGAATTGGAGTGGTGTCTGGGTGCACCTATAATAACATTTTCAAGCATATGTGTTCCACATGAAAAAATCAAGAAAAAGGGTTACCCAAGGAAATAATTGGGCAACATAACCACATTAAAATGCATAAGAAATGTGTGTATCATAAATATGTCCATTGAAGAGTTGATTTAAGTAATACATGGACATTAATAAATTAAATTTGGCATAAAACATTATATTTGATATAAAACTGAATTGAAAAATTTTAAATAGTGTTTAATAAAAAGTAGAAATGATCGAATTTAGCGTGGTTGATGGGAAAAATTTAATGTCTATTTAAAATGTAAAATGTATAATTGTTTGTATAAAATAAAAAATCAAGATAGGTAGTTTTTCATGATAAAATTATTTATTTCAGAAAAATAATGGTTTGTTGTAATATATAATAAATTTCTCTTGAAAGTGTATGAGAAATTAAGAAATTCCCTTTATTCGGGCTTGCTTATTGAGAATAATTGAGATGAGAACCTTATTAAAAATGTATTTCCCTATCAAAGAAGGATATAATGATCAAGATACATGAGTTTGGAACATATACACATCATTTTTATGTATATAAAAATATATAATATTTACATTGGGTTAAAGAGAGAGAAATTTTAACCCAATTAAAAAAATGAGGGTTCGGTGGAATTCTGCTACCTTATGGATGAAAGTGTTCTTCAGTTGATCTTAATGTCCTATCTAATCAAATTAAATATATTAAATATTTAATATAGAATATTTTTTTCATTCACATTTTTTATCATAATTTTATTATGTTCATTTTTGGTCTTTTTGATGAGTCATAAGATATAATTTCATCTTTTGGGAGAGTCTCTTTTCTTTTGTTTTCATGATTGTTTCACTTGTAAAAATGTATGAAAGATCATGTAAAATGGGAATAAATATCCATAATTTTAGTTATACTTTAATAATAAAAATAAATAAGTTTAATTTTTTATATAATTCATTTGGTTATTTGGGTTGGGGAAGAATCATTAAATAATATTTTTATGATAATAATTTAGATTATTTTGGCAGTTCTTTGATCATCATGAACTAGTTTCATTTTTTTGTTTTTTTTTATGTGCATTGGTTTTTCCAAAAAATAAAAAAAATTTGAAATTAATTTTAATGTTTGTATCAGCAATTATAACTATTTTATGACCATCCTTGATGGAGAAAATGATAAATTCAAAGATGTCATCCACTAATGGGTTGAATTGAAATCTCACGGATGATGTTTTCATTTTTTAGAATAAAATAGAAAGGATAAAATATTTGATGATGATTTATTACCATGAAATGATAAAATTACTGTATATATATGATAATGGAGTTTTTCTGTCACTTGGATATGGTGATGTGATGAAATAATAATAGAATAACATAAATTTAAAATGAAATTAAAAAAAATGAAACAGGATTTTACCTCTTGGATTTCACCTCCTTGAGAACCTCCTTAGGGAAAAGGGGTTTGTATTTTTTTGATACCATGATCTCTTAGATTGGGGGTATAGTATTGGTAATATTATTGGGAATAATTTAGAAAAGTATCAAATCTTCCAAGGTGTTAAGAGAAGATGTGGATAGGTGTAGTATTTATAGTGGGAGAGGGTTGTTTTCTCACCATTGTATACATTATTTTTTTGGATCAGTACTATCAATAGTTTTAACCTTAACACTGAGCATATTAATTTAAATAATGAGAGTTCTAGATTATTAGTTTAAATCATATATACATTATCTATAAAAACATAATTGAAGTATTTGTTAAATACAATAAATTATTATCTTTATCTATTCACTAAAAATTCAACTATTTTAGAAAAATCTCTAAAAGTATATATAAAAATTGTTTGACATGTAGAATTATAAAACAATCCCAATTATATGAAATTATTTTTCTAATTATGAGAAATTTATCTTTTAAGAAAATAACCATTTATTCAGAAAATATTGACTTTAAAATTAAAACTGATTTTATGACACTTTGGAAAATTACATAAAGTATCATTAAATTATATTATAATAATAAAAATACATATTATGTTTTCAATACTTTTTATGAAAATAATTTTTTTAAATCATAATACTAATTATAAAATCCTAAATAAATATTTAGGTTTTATTAAAATTCCAACACTTAATTTATCATTTTTAAAATATTTATTTACTTACACGGTGATATAAATATATAGTATTTTCATTTATACGATACCTCAATTTTATTTATACTTTCATTGGTGAGGATACAATTATATTTGTATGTTTATTATTTCTAAAGGTCATATTACTATTCCATAGGTCAAGTTACTATTCTATTGGAATAGGTTATTTAATTTCTAAAAATACCTCTTATTTCATTCATTATTCCTATATGATTTTTTATTCTACTATCTATGTGATTTTATACTATATGACTTAATTATAAGAAGGGGAATGTAATTGATATAATTCTCAGTCATTACATAGATGAGAAAAGATGGTGTCATTATGATGCATCACAAGATTGGTGTGATGATTTCTATGGGTGAGATGAATATAGATATATGAGTGTGACCCTATATAGGGATTATACTAGGAATTTGAGTTCCTTAATGATGATAATTATTCATATATGCTTCTGGTTATGAGATAATTTCATGTATGGTTCAACAATTCATGTGATATCGGTAAAGTGTTTAATAAAAATATTTTGATGTAAAATAGTTGAGGGTATTTTTGGATTTATTATTTTTTAGGGTATGATTTGTTGAGTGATTTACACTTTTTATATTCAATTGTTTTTAGAAATATGGGCAAAGTGTGGGGAGAAATTTGTTATTTTTAAATGATTCCCATGTGGATTGGTTATTTTGTTGTTACCTCATCATGTGAGGTATTTTATGCATTTTAAAAAACATGAAATTATTTCTTTTGTTTGATGGGATTGATGTGTAATGATCATGGTTGTTAATATATGAATTAATTACTAGTTATGATGATATATAACCAATTCGATCATGTTTTAGGTTTGGAATTTGGTTATCACAAGATAATATTTCATTTTTATTTGGATGACATCAGTCCTATGAAATCTATTTACACATGATGTCATTGAAGTTTTATATTAATGTGTATATCTCTATGGGTTAAGGAATAATTGAATAAATAATTTTCCTGTTGTATTAATTACATTAGGGTTTGATGAAATGTGGAATTTTCCATGTGGTAGTGTTTCCCTTTGGAAAATGGGTTGGGTTAGGTATCATAGTTTACCTAAGTGATGATCATGGACATGTGTTTTCTGGAGATAAAATGAACATGAATTGTTAAGAGATGCATAGGATGAATAATAAACCTATTGAGGTTATTATACTTGATAAATGTAAGGTTGGTCATATTTTTTAGAGTAGACAATTAGGTATTAGAGTATGTGGTATACGTTATAGATGGAATATCTATATAATTTAAGGATGTAATTCTTAATGAGCATGGAATTGGTAGTAGTTTATATATTTCATTATCACTCAAGTATTATTAAGATGGTGCCAATGACCCTGTATCCAAGTGTTATAAGCTCTTTCTTGGCATCCAAAAGATCCAAGATCGATTACAGGAAGGATAGAAATTTTTGGTACAATAGCAGTACTGTAGGATGGCACTATACTAGTATTGTAGAAGTGGAAGAACTATAGAAAAAGTGGAACTATAGTGGTGGAGGTACTATATTGGGAACTATAGTAGTAGTGTTACTATAGAATATTTCGTAGTATCCTAGGTATTGTACAAGTTCTATTCACCAGAGGGCCCTTTGGGCTAAAAAATGGGCTTTCATACCCTGGTGCCTTCAGGCTATAAAATGGGTCTCCATCTACCAAGTTAAAAGAGGTCTTTGATTTGGTTTATTAATAAAATGATGCATCACCCCCAACATTTTAAAAAAATTATAATATGGATGGTCTTGCCTAATAATTACATGTGGTAATTGAGGGATATTTTTCTGAGGAGAAATGGCCCCATATAGGTATGGTCATGGGAATGATAGAACCTATTGTTGAAAATTTGATATAGCATTTGGATGATAGTGAGATGGTGAATCTAAATTTAACTGGTCCCTTAATAATAATATATTTTTGGGTCCAATGATGTATTTCATAGAGTGGATGTGTTGGAATTGGTCTTAGAGTTTATTTGGTGTGATATGAAGTCAATTTTTTGTATATAACCCTGATTCTGGTCCTTACTCATGAGGAAAATTGTGATTTTGGTTGTGATTTATGGTGTAAATCCCAATTTGTATCATGTTACAGGTGGTGAACCATGATTCATTACATGGTTCGGGGTGTGAACTATGACATGATTCAGGGGGGATCATTTGTATAGTATGCATTACTATGATTGATTTGAAGGAATCACCCTAGATGTGTTCTTCATAAGTGAGAATTATAATTTTGAGGTAAAACTTTATCTTAATGATGAATTGAGTAGGTTTTCATGACCATGAATGGTTAGTTCAAATGTTTTATAGAACACTGAGGATTCTCTCAGATGAAAACTGCTATGGTTGGGATGTTGTATAACCCTAGGAAAATTTTGTGTTGTCAAATTCCAAGGTATTTTGAATTTCCATTTTTTATTGTTCATTTCGAGAACCCATACATAAATTGATATAATAGGAATTTCAATGTGTTAAATAATTTTTTTATATGTGTTGTTTGTCTTGTAATGTGCCTTAGGTGTTTTGTGATGTGTCAAAGGATGGTTTGGGGGATGAGCCTTTATAATATAGGAAAATAATATAATTGATAGTGTGAGCATATATTTTATGACATCATTGATCTATGAACATGGGTGAACACACAATCTCAAGAATTTAGTCCATGATATTTTGATTCTTACTAATCACATTCAAGGGAAGTGGGGATTAATTGCATTAACCTCCCTACAAACATCCTGAATATTGACTAGATATATTTTTTGAGTTGGTTAATTCCTATCTTTTCTCAGGATTAATTTTTTTGAATATGGCATCTTTAGGGACTCATGTGAGGTTATTTCATGGTTTTTATGTATTGTGACCCTTCTTTTGTAATTTTATTATTACATCTTATTAATGATAAACAACTTAAAATAATTACATGACCTCGATCCAGATTTTTAGTTTCATAGTCAAATGAGTACCGTACGTAACATTTAAAAAATAAAATGTAAAAATTTATTTAATTAAATATTCTTTATCTTCTTATTGGCCTTCATATTCTCCTTAGTACATGTAATCTCCTAAAGATATACATAAAAAATTGGTGTGCAATAAACTCTATAAGAGGATAGAGAATGAAATGAATAAATATAACATGGGGTGGGAATAATAATCATCATCACAACATAGTAAAAAGATCATAAACATGAGGGTAATCATTAATAAAGGTATTGGAATGTGTCAATGCATTAAAATGAAACCATATGTCATAGTCGTTAACTACCACACATAGTTGTGAAAAAAGATAGAATCACGTTCACACATATTTCAAAATAAATAATGAGACTCATCACATTACCCGATGAATTTTAGCGGTATATAATTCCGGACGTAGAAGTCAAATCATTACATTTACATTGCGCTATTTAATTCCAGGCTCACCCATCACATCATAATAATTACATTATCACGCATGCCATATAGAACATATATGAATCATGGACCTAAAATAACACATGGAAAATAATGGGTTTCATTTCATAAATTATATATTAATAAACATTTGGTTCCCAAATTTATGAGGGAGTAACATAATTGATATAGAAATAATCAACCTTGAGTGAAGAAGAAACAATCTTGGGAAGAAAAGGGAGTGTTTTTTTAAGAAGAGTTTTTTTGGAAAACATATTTTTTTCATTAACTCAACTAGACAATATTTATATACCATAAAAGGTATGATAATGATGAATAAAATGTTTTTAATGAATATCCATATTGAAAATGGGGTTAAATAGAGAAAACAAAAAGAAACAGAGTTGTGTTAAATAATTCCCCTTACCTCATGTCTTAATACTATTTTCACATTATTAATCTTTATAATAACATTAAGTTCATTAATTAACTAATAAAATACCTTTTATACATTAATTTTATTTATTATGGTTTTATTATGTTCATTTATGGCTTTCTAGATGAGCTATATTGTTTAATATATTCATTTGAGAGCATTCTTTATCATGGTTATCGTGATTTGTTTAACTGTATTCGTGAATAGATGTTCATGTAAAATGAATAAAAATAATCTGAATTTTTATTATATGTTATTAATGATAATAAATAATATTAAATAATCTTACAATGAATTTGGTGATATGGTATGAGGATAAATCATTAGATAAATGTTAATGATGATCGTTTTAGGATAATTTTGGGGGGGTTTCAATCACAACAAACTCGTTTTGATTTATCATTTACTATTATGTTTATAAGTTATTTATAGAGTACATATAGGGTTTTAACATATGAATTATAATCTATTTTATCCTTTATAATCGATTTATTCAAATCATTGAAGGTGTTTATAGAAAATCAAAGTGCATCGCCCACAATGTCGGGAAATCGACATATCACAGGCGACGATTTAATTTTTAGAATAAAAGAAAGAGAGGTGTGAGTTTATTGATTCATATTATATTAAAATGTTAAATTACATCTATATCAAACATAATTTATTTATCATTCTATTTAGATAAGATAAGGAGAGTAAAATAGAATGAGATAAATGAAATTTAAAAGAAAGAGAGAGAGGATTTACCTCTTTAATTTATCCTCCTTGTGGACCTCCTTTTGGAAAGGTTTTTTTTATTTTGATGAGACCAAGAGATCCTAATAGTAAGAAAGGGTCCATATAATATTATTGGGCATAATTTTGGAAAGGCTAAATGCATTATACGTGTGAGGATAAGATGTTGTGAGAGATGGTATTTATAGTGTATTAGTGTGGTTTTTTCCAATTATTTTAATCTTTAGTAAAATATTTTGTCTCAAGACACTGAATATTTTGAGCATTATCACAAAAAATATTAAAATAATTAAGGTATGTTAGAGAATATGGATCATAAATTAGCGTGGAATCAATGAATACTTTATTTAATTTATAATGCATTTATACTTAAAATTATCATATTTTACTATTCACTAAAAAATAAGTATTTCAAAAAAAATTCAAAAACTAATCGTAACCAATTTTAACCCTGTAAAATTCTAAAATGAACAGAAATTTATGATATTAATTAATAAATATGAAAATTTGAATTTATAATTAAAATTTCCATTTATTGAAAAAAAAATAATTTTAAAAGTATAACAGATTTTATAATATGTTAAAAAATTACAATAAGGTCTCATTAAATTATCATAAAATCCTAAGACTACAAAATATTAATATATGGATACATTTTATAAAAATAAATTTTATTTTTAATTATTAAATTAATTATAAAACATTATATATTTATGATTTACAAAAAATCCAACACATAATTAATATTTTTTTAAACATTTAATTACATAGTCTATGATATAATTATACAACAATTTTATTTTTATGATGAAAAGAATTATTTATAGTTTCATGGTTCAGTTTAAAATTTATTTGGACAATATTTTATTCATAAGGGTCATGTTACTATTCCTAAGGCCATGTTATTATTTCATCGATATAGTTGCCTTAACTTCTAGAAATACTTCATATTTCACTAATTATTTATTTATAATGGTTTTATTATGAACTCTAAGGGATTTTATGTGATTTATAATATATTAATAACTATAATAAGGGATAAATTCCATTGATAAAAGTGTGGGTCATTTAATTTTCCCCCATTCATGACTCTACATTGACTATATTGTATTTTAGATGTTTCTAGGTGTGTTCTATGTAATATTTTTGATGTGTTATTCCTTCATATCCATCCACTCTACCTTATAGTCATTCAAAATTATTTTTGGTTGATTTTGATATATGGTATATTATGATCACATTTAATAAGTGTGGGAATCAAATTTATCATTTAGTATTTCTCTCATCATGTGTAGAGGATGTCCTGAGATGGATATTACACACTATTAGAAGTTGATTTAATGATGGATTTATCCCAAACATTTTTATTTATTATTTTTGGTTATATATAATTAATATGGTGATTAATATATAATTTTGTGATATTTATTTTTTGAAGGATGTATTATGTGTAGGCCTTGGACCTTCTGTAGGAACATGGTCACGGTTTCAGTATAAAAACAATGATCATTGTGATTTAAAATGATTCTAATTAAATTATTTTTAATTTTCTTATATTTTTTTATAGTTTGTTGAATAATTAATTTTAAATCATTATATTTAATTATTTGATGATTTTATGTGCGTTAGGGCCTTGTTATAATGGATTATGGCCTATTGAATATGGAATAGAATGTGTAGAGTTGGAGTGTAGTGAATTTAATTGTGAAATTACTTATAGTTGATGTTGGATTTCCATGAACATGCCTTATGGTATTTTTAATTTTTTTATGGAATTTTATTTTTGGTCTAAAAGAATATAGTGTTCAACTATTTTTCAAAAAATGAAAATTTTAATTTTAATTAATTCCCATTATTATATCGATTTTTTTTTAAATTCATGAGGGACCCTAGGATCTACATTGATTCCTCAACCATCGATGGATAGATCTAGGATTAAAAACTATATTACTTATGATGTATACACCGTGAGGGGTGTTAATCATATTCTTTGAATGTAATGAGTTGGAATGGTTAAGGTTACCCTTTAGATATTTTGATAGTGCTACGTAATTTATTATGATTGACATCCATTGTTTGGTCTGGTGGGAACCCTCAAATCCATTAGGAACTTTGGGTTAGTTGGCACAATTATAGGGAAAATATTCCTTCCACATTAATATCTAATAATTATTATGGGAAGGAACTCATAATTATATATAGATAGGTTGGGTGTGAGAACAAAATTAGTGATATCTTGTGAAGAAAAAAGGCATGAGGTTGTCTCCCTTGTGTAATATAAATATGGAATTCCCTAGGTTTTAATTAAATAATTTAAGAAAATTAATGATGTTGTGGTATATCATTCCTTCTATATGATATGTACTAACTTGGGAGATTATTTTTATTGTGACTTACCGCAGAGATGTGTCCAGTCAGTGATATAAAGTCGGGAAACAGTTTACGTTCCCAAGTGATATATTAACACTATGGAGGGTTCATATAGGAAATGTGTAATGATGATTGTGGATATAACCATAGAACATAATTATATAATATTATCATATTATTGGTGGGATGATGAAGGCTAATGCACTAAATAAGATGACATGGGTTTGTAGGATGAGTTTGGGTAGATGGCCAACCAGACCTGAGGATATTAATAAGTTGTTTGAGGTGAGACACACATACCAGTATGATGTATTAGAGAATCTTGGTATTTTTAAGTGATTATCCTGTAATTAATATGTTAAGATCGATTTGACCCCTCATTTTTGGATTACTAAGACTAGGTCCATGTATCTATATGGTTCAATATAAAATCCATCCAGATTCTATAATTTGTTATACCATGGGTTGGAACCAAGAGTACCATAATATTATATTAAATCAATTAGATCATGGAAAATAATGATTTGTGTATCCATTTATTTTATAATAAAGTACCATGATTAAGGAAATAATAGTTTTTTTTAGGATTCCATGATTTGGGTTATATTATATTTAGAGAAAAGACACCATTATTTCTGATAAAAATGACATCCAGATGGGATGCTATAGTTTTTTATACCTTGGGGTTGAATGGATACACTTGTTTCAGGGATAAATGATGACCCCCACCCATTGAATTGTGTCACCATGTTGTTCTTCCATGCTAATAGTATGATATTTGGTTGGAATTATTATAATACATTCATAGAGACATCCTAATACTAGCCAAATTTTGATTTAGTCTTTCATAGCTTTAATATAAAACTATGTGTACAAAAATTGGTTATTTGTTTTCACATATATAGCTAGATTTATTTTCTGATTATATCACATGTATAATTACATTTATTGGTCATATACGAGATACGTTCATTGGTGCCTCAACATTTTATACTCGCACCAGACATGGGATGCCATGGAACATTGGTACCCAAGCATAATACATTATTTACATGTTCGGTTTGGGTAAATTACCATTACTATACCATTATCCATGATATCTAAGATGGTATTAGATTTGGGATGATGTGTGGATTGAGTTTATAATAAATCCTCTAATGAATTTAATTTATTCTTTCATTAATTTTTTATGTTGTCATCCCAGTGGGGTTATTTTGAGTGTGTGTTACCCTCTTCTATTGCACTACATATGATATAGATGGATATGTATATTTTCTCTATATACTATGATTATTTTTATTGGGGATGATATTAGATTTATTTGTTTTTATTACCATTCACTCTAGTATGGTGGTATAGTCTCCCCATAGTATAACCATAGGCCCCACTACTTGTCAGAAGTATCTGGAATATATGGAGTCATGCATAACTTTTATTAGTGACCCCTCTAGTTCAAGCACCGCCTAGTAGCTACAGAACTAGGGAGTGTGTTACAAATGTTTTAATTAACATCATTTATGATAAAATTGGTTTCCATAATAATATTTATTTAATTTGTAGTTCCCTCATAAACATACAACTGTAATGTAATTTTCTATCTTATTTTATTATGTTCAATCCCTATAGAAATATTCATGATGTATCATTGGTTTCCATACATGTTTAATAGTGAATTTAATTATTTTTTTAGGGTTTAATGTATCAAGTTATGGTATGTTTTTTCTTTGTGAGGCAAAAAATATATATATAAAATTTAATAATTGATCATATAATTTCATTTATTTTTAGTTGATGACTATTTTGTGAACTATTTTCTAGGATTTTCATGTTTATGTTATGGATTATGGAATCATGTTTGTTAGATTCGTATCATCATATTTCACATGAATATATTTTTCATTATATTTATTTTACATAACGGTATTTCAATCTTATTTATTAGGTCCCAATATTACACATGTTTATTGGATAAATATAAAATTATATTTTTATATAATAATTTATACTCTATGAGGATAGAGGCCTATTATAGATAAGGTTGTGTATATTTATATGATTATATATAGATAAATACATATAGTTCCTTTCTATTAAAATATTTATGGCCTCTTAGAGTAAGTGATCTAATTATATGTATATAGTGTTAAACCATTGAATGTGAGTGTGATCTACTGGTTTTGATGATTATCAATACAAACATTTATATATATGCATTGTAGTATGTACATTTTTACAAGCTAGTAAACTGCTTACAATAGTGGATGGTATCTGATGGGAATCATCTACTGCAAGGCCCATTATGGAACATATGTACTAAAACATTGATTTTGGAAATTATTAAATATTTATTTGGTTGATTCCCACTAAGATATCACTATATATTTATCATAATATGTCTCTGTTTTTTACTGAATCATTATTTGATAAACTTCATTGTTATTTCATTGATACATGACACCTTTGTCTTGTAGCATTATACAATTGGGTTAATGATAGATTAGTTAAGGTCATCAATTGGATTTCATGTGGTGAAATGTTTTCACAATATGAACATGTCTTATGTAAATGTAGGTATACCTAATTTTACATTACATGGGTAATGGGAAATCACTATCATGTTTGGACTGAAGGTGCTGGATCTTGGGGGACCATGGATCATGTTGTGCAGAGATATTATGGAATAATTTAGAGTTTTTTATTTATGATATTTTAAATGGAATGTGTTTAATTAATAGACATTAGTAATTTTCCAAATTTACGAATGTTTTTAGGGTTATGAGGTCTCTTTTAGTGCATCTTGGGTAGTTGAATCCTCAAAGACAATGAAGAAACCTAAAGAAACATACATACAAATAGGGATATTTGGATATAAAGAGTCTAACATGATTTTAATTTTATATGGTTTTAATTGAAACTAATTTAAGAAAGTGAGTTCAATTTATGAGAAAGGGTTGATCCTAGGTTTTTATAAGGGATGTATTGGATGAAAATCCTTTTTAACTGTTAAAATTTATTATACTAAATAGTGATTCATTTAATGATATTAAAACAAATACATAAAAAATTGGTTTAATAATAAAAAATATAAATTGTAATTAACTATAATCTTGAAGGGTAATTTCTATGAACACTCCTAGGGAAAGGTTCTTACTACCACTTGAAGTGTGTGGCCTAGAAATTCAATAAAGATGAGGAATTATTATGATCGTCAAATGAAATTCTCAATTATAACAAGTGATTACACATTAAATGAGTGAGAAATAATAACCAATACATAACCTTTTTACACCCTTGGATCAACCCATGATAGGATTATTTCCCAATTGATTCTATTCTTTTAAAGAGAGAAGGAAGTAGAGTCCTAAAGGTTGAATTGTAGAAATGATAAACAATGAAATAACGGTCACTCCATCACTCTATAAAGAACATCACAAGGTTGGGTGTGAATATGTTCACAACCTGAGTAATTTTATCAACTTGATATTAAAAATAATAGAACTATAATATAATGAATAATTTAATTAAGAAAAAAATGTGAACTAAATAACTTATATAAGAAAGAAATGTTATTACAATGACAAAGAGGAAATGTAAAATTACAATGAAACAGCCACCATGAATCATTAAATAGTCTAACAATAATACCTTAAATTGGAATTTTGAAAGCATTTTCTTGAGACTCCAATATTAAAAGTAATTCCATTGGCGTAAAATAATCCTATGGTGGTAGAAATTTTGAGGAATTTGGACTTTTCCTCCCTTGATCCAAAAATGGTGGTTAACTTGATTCCACCAAAAATAGGTGCCAAAAAGATCACCTAGATAGCTGAATTTGAGTTGGAAATATAATAAGAGATTATAACTCCATATGTATTCTAATATTCTGTAAAATGTTATCCCCACTTGAGGTTCAGTGGGAGATATATTATCATAATGGTGGGTTTTTTAGGCCAATGAATCTTGCCCAGAATTTCATCTTCAACTTGTGCTTTGTGGAACACCCTTTATACAATGGAATTAGATCTAGAAACTATATAATTAAATATTACACAAGATTTCAAATATCTATATTTAAAATTATCCATTAAATAGGATTGTATCATAGCCACTACATTGATATTCTTGGGTTGTTATGGAGTTCAATTTGATTAGAATTTCTTGGGTTGAATATCCAAAATAGTGGTCCTCGCATGTGAATCTTAAAGTGACCCAAAAGTATGGATTGTTACAAATTAAACGAGAAACCTAAAAAATGAAATATTAATGTAAAATCAAAATCATTGGGGGTTATATGAGGTGTTCAAAAATGTACCATGTAATAGTTCACTTTAAGAAAGAATTTCTATCATAATATGAAATAATGTTCAATTTGTAAGATGCACTAAAAATGGTGCTTATGAGAAATTTAGAACATAAAAATTATATATATTTTCATTGAATATTATCCTATTTTAGTGTCTAATCACCCCCACCCCTTTGAGTTTTTGGAGTCTGGAGAAAAATCAATCTAAAAAAATGAAATTCAAATTATTATTTCCCAAAACTTTTTAATACAAAATTATCACTAAAAGGACTTATACTAAAAAATTATAATACCCATCAAAATATTTTAATATGCTATATTTATAACAAAAATATCCCAACCACAGTAATATTAAATCCTAAAAATACTTCTCCACATTATATCAAAGTTCAATTAGGAAATATTATGTGTTCCACATCATAATAGACATTGGGGTTCATTTTTATTCAATGGAAAAAATGGAATCACTCTGTGGAATCACATTTTAATATTAATATGAGTATTATTATTTTTTCATTTTTTTATTTTTCAATGGTAATTGAAACTCTATTCAATCATGTCATCCCATACAATAAGTCTCTTAAAATGACTCCCAAGCTCAATGACCATAGGGAACGAAGTGAATCTCACAAACTAATTTTTCATTTTTATTTAACTGAATAAATATAAAATTATAATTCAAAAAATAGAGATAAATTCGAAAATCTAGGCCAAAACCCAATGGATCCACAATCCACATGTTATGAAATCCATGCATTAGGTCATCCCATTTCTCTATGCACAATTTAATTGTTACTTTTTTGAGTTTTTTATTTACTTATTTTATGATGTATGTATTGAATACTCATGTTAAAATTAAAATTATCACAAACCCAACACTAGTTATAATGGGACCTCGAGAACTAAAATTATTTCCAAATAATCCAATGGACTTGTATTATTAATTTTATTAATGGATGAAAATATAATGGGTAAAAATAACATTAGAAAGCCACACTTTTCAAAATCTATACTCAAGAACTTATAAATGAATTAAAATAGGAATCAAGGAATGAAAAATTATTTCGAATTTAGTTTCAAATATTGAAATGTATATTATCATTTTCATGCCTAACAAAGTTGTTCATTCCATTAAGGCACAATTATTTCATTTTAATTTTTTTTAAATTTTTTTTGTTTATTAATGTGCACAAAACAAAATTTTTATTTCATATACGTCCCCTGGAACATAAAATAACATTTTACCTGTTTTTTTAAGGAAATAAAACATCATAGGGTGGTAGAGGTATAAGAGTAGAGTTCCAAAATTAAAATTTGAAAATTAGTTCTATTACAATGTCACCTGATGGTGTACTGATGAAAGTCGTTCCACAACAAAAATAATTCTTGGATCCTCCTGTCACTCATGGAATCTCTGTAATGGATGGTATAATGTTTTGGAATTTCTGTATGTATGTGCTTTACCTATAAAAAAATCGAACCTAACATCCCTTGTCACCCAGAAACCAAATTAGAAGCTATAGAAACCCAGATAGGTTCCCTTGAATAAAATAAAACCAATGAAAAATGAAATGATAAAAAAATGTACCTATTTAAATTGAATCTCCAGACTTTGAGAAAATTTACAATTAAAGTCTGAGATGCTTCCTAAAAAGTGATTTTTTAAATGTTCTGAGCTCTATATGGACCCTAAATCTATCACCTATTTTATATATTTTCTCTATTAAATACTCCTTTGTTTCATGTTTATTTAATGATTCAATGAATAGTTTTCACCTGTGACCATTGACTTTGATGACATGACCACTTTTGGTATCTTGAATCTCTATATCCCCTGGATGGTAGACATGATTCACTATGTAAGCTTCTAATCCATAACCACCAAATTGTTTTCAAACCCATCCAGCAACACATTCAAGAACCAATCCAACTACCAAAGTATCGTTCTATAATAAACCAACCAACACAATCTCATACACAATATATCTCTCTTCTAATAATTGAACAGTTGTGTAACCAAATGGAGAAACTGAACTCATATGTATCATCGCAAAATAATTAATTTCACATCATTAAAACTAAAAATGTATCCACGTCTACTCAGGAAGTACTATCATTGACCTTAAGTGGAGAATCCATTTCCACACAAACCTCGCATGAAAAAATAAAATTAGTGTCTATCTTAAAGGGATGGAAATCCAATTAAAACCTAAACATACCATTCTAAAACCCGTAAAATTTTCAAAATAACCTGAAATTATGGAATAAACACCATATGATTCTAAAATATACAATGAGAATGTGAATGAACCACAACCACACCAAACAATCTAACAACCTACTCCCTTCCCTCAATGCATGAGAGTAAAATATAAACCTGAACTAGATGAAACATTGATGTAAATATTCTCTTCAGTAAAGTTGAACATTCCTCTTCCCAATTAATTCCAAACTAATATTTTCTAATCAAATTACCTTATGTAATTATTTACTTTTAAAATGAAATTATCACTTCAAAAGTAATTCCATTTGGATTCTAATTTGAGTACCACTAAACAACAAATAATTCCCCCTAAGGTGAAAGACTCCATATGTCCTTACTTTAATGTTGATTTAGGAAAGAATAATGTTTTCAAAGTCCTTTTTCATCTAGAATCTAGTGTTAACTTCTTTCTATATGCCTTTTATTATTTATTAGGGCATGAGGAACTCCAACCCACATCTCTCACTCTTCAACTAGCTAATCTCTGTTTTTGAGTTCCTAAGGGGATATTTAAGGATTTCTAGGTAAAATATTAAATTATCAATTAACATGATGAATTCATTGTCCTGGATAATCCACAATATTATTTCATAGGGAGAAAAATCCCATCATCCTTGGTGATCCTTTCTCTTCAATAATCAACACAGTCATCTGAGTTAGGAATATTAACATGACAATAACCTTTGGAATCACGAGACTCGATCTAAATATATACCATGAATGATCTAAAATTGGGGATGATTAAGATATCCATGTGGTAAACTAAATAGGTAGCGCTAATAATGAACTATAGTAACATTAAGTAATAGTTGAATAATATTTAAGTCAAGATGATATTGATTTCCATTTTCACATGAGTTAAATTTATCTCCTTGTCTTGAATATATTTTAGATTACTCGATTGATGATTTATCAGGATCACCAATCAATGATACTATTGGTTAAATAAAAATCATAGATTCAATACCCATTCATGACTCTGGTATTAAAAATTTGGTGGTTGAAACTTTTTCTCAAAAGGAACCAATTCTATGATGAAATTTTGAAAATGAATCTGAGATCGATAAAATGTTTCATCATCCTTTTGTATATTTTAAACAATCAAATATTTAATTTAAGGTTTTACCTTCCTCACTAATATATAATGTCCTAGAGGACAATCAAACCTTTCATGTTGTCATTTATTCTTCTCTTGATGCCCTTAAAGAGATGATGCTTCTAGATTTCTTATGAATGTATAATAATGAAATTGGATGGACACTTTTTGATATTCATGGGATTATACCACTCATTTGAACTCATATGATTGTTCTAGAATCATAATAAAAAACATTTCATAAACCATATTAGAGGATCAATCCCAATCTTATTCATGTGGTACAGAAATAAATTTTTAATTTTTTGAAAGAGGGTATCATCTACACAATTTTTGAGATTAAGTGGGTGATCCCAATACAAGATGTTCTTAAGAAGGTTTGAATCACTATAATCACCAATGTGGATAGTGATATTCTCCCCATATGGGTAATTAGTGGATGGAGAGTTTGCATTGATTATAGGAAGTTAAAACCATGCACTAAGAAAAACTATTTCCCCTTACCCTTCATTGATCAAATCCATTAGTGAGTTCTAGGTCATCAGTTCTACTATTTCTTAAATATATTCTTCTGGTATAATAAAATTTATTTCTCCTTATGGGATCATGAAAAAACATTCACATGTATATTAAGAAGTTTTTTCTTCAAGCTCATGCCCATTGGGTTATGTAACGACCCTCTCACCTTTCAGCAATCTGTGATGGGAATCTTCTCTAACATGGAGAGATTGTTTAAAGGTATTTATGAATTACTTCTATGTCATTTAAAATAGAACTTTAAAATTGCAAGATATCATTTTTGGTGGGTGGATAAAATATGACTTGATTGTTTAGAATGATTCATTACATCTTTCTATCTATATTAATGGATAATATTTCACCAAAATAGTAAAAATTGGTCGGGAAATTGAGCTGCAATTCCTAATGGACCTTTTATAAAAACATTCATGCCCTAAGAAGTACCTCACATCCTTGATAATTATTGTATAAGGATGGTGATTATGATATTAACCTTATATTTATCAACTAAAATAACTATATCAGATACCTGATGTCCCAAAAGAAGTCCTTCTGTTTTGATGAAATGAAAATATCACAATTTATGATGATACTCATTAACTCACATCCTGATAAAACCTTTTTAACATTTATAAGGAATACATTAAATGTATCTTAAAATATAGATAAATATTCCATAAAGAGCATTAAACAATCCCCAACAATTTTAGAGAATATTCTCATTATGCACTATTGGAATGTATAGAGGGAAGTACATAACCCAATGGGCATGTACTTTAATGGACAAGTGTATAATGGACTGGTGGTGGTTTTCTCTATCTAATCATCTAAGTAAACCATGATTTGATTATACCCCTAAAATCCATCATAAAAATAGTAGAACTAATGACCTTCCACTCACTCGAGGACTTGATCAATGAATGGTGAGGGGAAATGCTATTTAATGGTTCATGAGTTAAACTTAATATAGTAAATGTAGACTCTTCATCCACTAATGACACTTGTAGGGAGAATATCACCACCCTCACTAGTTTTTACAGTGATTATACCATTCTTTTTAACAAAATGGATTGGGCTTATCCACTAACTCTCAACAATGGGGTAGATGATAACTTTTTTATTAAACTAAAGAATTTCATTCATTACCAAATCCATAAGATTCAGATTGAGTCTCTAAAAAGGATGATGAAATACATTTGACTCAGATTCAAGAACAATTATATAAGTTCTACTGACTGGGCTAATAACATGAATAACAAAAATAGTCCATCCAATTACTTTATTTTGATTTCCAAGGACAATTAGATGCATCCAATATATATTGTAATCTAGTGAGGAGGAAATAACATCAGAAAAGGTTACATTGACCCCTAAAAATACATACATGAGTGATGAAAGTAGGAACTTAAAATTGAGATCAGATTGGTTAACTCTATCAAAAGAAGGATGGTACTTTGTATCGAACATGGTCTCTTTTTCCAAATTTATTAACAAAATTAGTTCCTTTTGAACAGAAGTTTCATCCACCAAATTGACATGATCAGTGCCATGAATGGGTTTAGACCCAATGTTTTTTTATTTCACTAATGGTATCATTGATTTTTGATCCTCATAAATCATAAAAGGATTCATCTAAAATTAATTCAATACAATGAGGTAAATTTCCCTAATGTGAAAAACAATCAATATCAAATTGACATAAACATCCTTCAAAATTTCATTAATGTTCCACTAGTTTAATATTAGTATTACCTATCTAGATTACGTTATATATCTATTCATCATCCAAAATTTGAGATTTTTCTTTATAGATATTCATATTGCGGCTCATGTTTTCAAAGGTTATTATCATGTTACCATTCCTCACTCGAATGAATGAGATGATTGTTTATATGAAGGGATGAACAAGATTGATATGTGCTTTATCCCTAGGACCTAAGCATGATTGATTATCAAGGAAAATTATGTTAGTAGCATAAATTAATTTTTTAAATTATTCCATGAGATCCTTTATAATTCCGATAGGAATTTGAACACTACAATCATCTAGTTGAATAGTTAAATATGTGTTTTGGAGTTATTAGTGCCCAAACTGACAAGATATGGAATATTGAATGAGGTTCATAATATCTCCTAGATCAAAAAGGAAATTATAAAAGACAACCCAACCTTTTCTTTTAAATTTCTACAAGGATTGGTGTTGCCTAATAAATTTCTATGTTTTTATCCTTTCCTTTTTGTTTCTTTGTTTTTTTTTAGTCAGGGGAACCACTCATGACTTCATAATGTTTCAAATTTGGTTTTTGTGTGAGAAGTAGAGATTGTTGATGTCAGTGTTTTTTCTAGTAAATAACCCACATCAATAAAGTCCACACAATTCTACCATCCACTATGGGGAGTCCATGAGTGACGTGGGGATCATAGGATAATTTTTTTTTGTGGTGTGACCTTCATCATTAAACCAACATGTGACATTATTATAAAACTAATTCTACAATTTTAATTTTGGAACTCCTCTAACTCAACCACTACCCCTACTGAATTTTTTTTCAATAAACATTGTGTAAAATGTTATTTTATGTTAGGATAAAATGAAATAAAAAATTCTTTTGTTTGCCTAATGAAAAACAATTTAAATGATTCGAAATGGAAATAAATGTGCCCTAATAGAAGGAAAAATTTACATAACCTGGAAGATGATAATGAACATTGAAAACATTGATAATAAATAAAAAATAATTTTTTTATTCATTTTTTTAAATATACCCATATATAAGTTCATGATAATAGATTTTGTAAATAGTGTTTGTCTAATGTGATTTTTCAACTTTTATATTTTCAACCATTTAAAAAATCAAAATGCTTGTCCTTTGGAATGTGGGGAATTAATTTTAGTTCTTGGGGTCCCAAAATATCTATCATAGGTTTGGTGATAATATTAATTATAAAATGAGTATTCAAAATAAATATATTATCAAAATAATATAGATAAAAAATATCAAAAAATTATAAATATATAATTGTGTATAGAGAAATGGATTAACATAATGTGTTGGATTTTGGAACATAGGGATTGTGACTCCATAGTATTCTGGACCAATTTTTTGAATTTTATATATATTTTTTGAGATTTTAATTTTTTATGGATTAATTTAACTCAAGATAATGGATGAGTATGTGAGATTCACTTTGTGACCAACAGTCATTGAGCCAGGGCATCATTGGAAATATTTTTATACATGGGTTGACTTGATTGACATCGACATAAATTACAATCAAAAATTGAAAAAAATGAATAATCATATTAATATTAAATTATGATTCCAATTAGATCTTTAATCTTTTCCCTATGAATTAAAATGAACCCCTATGTCTATTGTAATGAAAAACACATCATCACGCTCAATTGAAATTGGATGAAATGCGGTGATGAATATGAACAAAGTAATGATCTCAGTCATGGTATATATTTATCAATGTATATTGGGAAAAAAATTTCATATGGGTTTCATAATTGGTTTTTATGGTGTTATTTGGTGAGCATTGTGTTTTGATATTTTTTTTAGGAAAAGTGAATTTAAATTTCATTTTTTAGATATATTTTCTCATTAATAAAAAAAATAATGTTTATGTGTGATTATATATTAAAAGTGGATAATATTAATTATTAATATATTTAATATTCATGTTCAACATTATCCATAAACACTATTTTTTGTTCATTTTACAAATTGATCATTATTTCACATTATGATTATAATCCCTTCATAAAAGTCACTATTACATGGTAAATTATTGAACACATCCTAAAACACCAAAATATTGTGATTTTACTTTCATATTTCATTTTTAGGTATTTCATTCCATTGGTAAAAATTCATAATTTTAAAGTAGATGAATATTTTCATTGGAATCCTCTATTTTAAATATTTAGCCAATGAAATTATGGGAAAAGTGAATTGGAAAGTAGCCCAAATATATCATTGTAGAGAAAATGATCAAATCCTAAATAATATAACATTTGAAATACATATAGAGAAAGTCATGGGATACATTTTATGAAACAATATTCAGAAACAATTCATAAATTTGAAGGGAGTTACAAGGAGTCCAATTTGAAAGTGAAATTATGGTCTATATTCTAAAGAAAAGAAAAAAATAGAATTTTTTTTTTCATATCTCACTAACTAGAAATCCAATTGAACTAAATGTTTATAACATGTTAGGAGAAATCGGGAGATTCAATATTTTCTTATATAGGCCAAATCAATTCTTCCACCTATAAACTCATTTCAGAACCTCTGTTTGGTGGATGTAATAAAGCTTCCACATTGTATTATAGGTTTAAAATTACTAATTTCACAAATATTCAACAACAATAGACCTATGATAATCAATTGGTAGGAATTGTACTGTTTGGTAATATATACAAGTATTCCAAAATACTAAATTAAGGAAGTAGTGTTGGTGTATTTAGGGATGCATTGTGTTTGTTTCATTGTAATATTTTTCTGATGCTTTGTCTTTGTAAACACATTTAATTATCATTTAAGTTGTTCAATTAACCTTATTTTATTAATAAAATTCCATTTTCTACTCTTATTATATTTATCTTAATAACATGTTGATATTATTTCCTCAATGTATTAACTTATTCAAACAAAAAATGACAGGATTATTCACACAACAGTGGAGTGACTGTTACTTCATTGTTTTTCACTTATTTAATCTTAACCTCGTGAGTATAGTCCATATTTTATTGAAAAAATATAATTAATAGAGGGATAAACCTATTATGGGTTGATCTAATGGAGTTACATTGATCTGTATTGAAATGTATTTCTCACACTTCTAATGTTCAATCACTCCTTTTAGTTGAGAATTTCTAGGGAAGATCTTAATACTTCTTCGTCCATTATAAATTTTAAGGACTCAATATTCAGGTTATAATAATAACCTTTACCTTGGAGTGATAATAAAAATCATCCTACAAGTGTATGGGTGGTTAGAATTAGGTTTTTGTTGTTATTAAACCAATAAAATATGATGTTTTTTGGATCTATTTTATTGAATCACTCTAGAGTAAAAGAAATTTTAATCTTTTAAAATAAATTTCATCTAATCCATCCATTTTAATAACCTAGGAACAACTGTTTATTGTAAATTGAAATCTTATAGATGTTGTAGTTTTAATTTATACCATATCGATTCAAACTCATGTTGGTCATTTCATAACCCAATCTCCCTCTTAGAAAGAATGCGTCTCTTGGTTTTTTCATATGTACCTGGGGATTTGACAACCCAAGATACACTATAGGGGACATCATAACCATAAAATCATGGGAATATTTTCATGAAACTATATTTAAACATGTTTTTAGGGTTACTGTTTTGTTGGTTATCTTTCTAACAGAATCTTAGACGGTCATTATACCATGGATTGGAAGTGTGTTAGTACATTGGCATATGAAAATTCAGAGCATTAAAAATTATTTGTGTTAATCCAAAAAATAAAATCATTAATGGAAGGTATGGTTAATAATTTTTCAGGATTGTGGTAATGATTGTTAAAAATTGTAAAAATAGGGTGAACTATATGAATTTCATGGATCTTCCTAATATCAATGTCATCGAACTTCCTAGTGGGTGTGGAAATTTGTTTCTCTAAGGGTTTCATGTTCTTTAATGGCATAGATTACTCCAGATTTGAGTGTCTTATAATATTAAGGTGTTGTTTCCCATGTTTGTCTGTGTTCGACCAGTCCATCTGGATACTCATTTGCATCATTTGTGGCATTGTTTTTGAAGGTTCCATTACAAATCAGTTCAATTAATTGATTGTTTCTCGGACCCAACCCTTCATATAAAATTCAAACTTGTCATAGGAATAAAAAATGTTGAGGTACCATATTGGTTGTGTCTTTGACCCATTACCATTTTTCATAAAATTAATCTCATTTTTTAAAAAAATTGACTTCTCTTTTTAAGTGAAGATGTTTTGTGATGGGGAAGTATTTTTTATAAAATTATATTCAAAATTGGTTCCAATTGTGGATTAATTAGGGTATCATATTTTTTGAGAAAATCATTTCTTGATCCTTATGGGGTAGAGGAAATAGCCTAATCCAAGCTGACTCAATTTTATGTGGTGGTAATTTCATTTCAACAATGTTGTTGAACTCTTTGACATGAATGTATGACATTTACGAATCCATACCATCCAATGATGAAATTTTATTTATGGCATGAGATTTGAATACATAGGGATCTTCTCCTTGAACATCATGTGTAATTAAATACTGTTCATTGGTCTCAGAAGGTGTGAGGTAGTCATTCATGGTTTCATCGACTGTATTCCCCAATATTGTGGATGCCTCATTTGGAATTCTATTTTGGTATATGATTGGGTTTATAAGTTGTTTTATTTGATGAACCACCACTAAAATGGATTCACTTTTATAATATGAGGTATTAAGTTGTTTATAATATAATGTAAGGATACCCCTAGGTGTTCTTGACTCCCGAAACCCAGGACTATCCAATTGAACTAGATGGTTTGAATGGTCATATGTATAGGTGGAGATGCCCCATAAAAAGTGGAAAAATATAGGGAAAATATAAGAGAAATTTTGTTGAGAAATGATAATTGGGATAGAATATAAATAGTATTTAGTTGAATTACTTGGGTCCCCATAGATGAAACCAATATTTGGTCTCACCTAAACTAACCCAAGTTTTTAGGGTTATGCATTCACTTCTAGTCTACATTGGGTTGTCAAATCCTCAGAGACCTATAAAAAATTCTAGAGAAACATAGATCTTATGATGGATATTTGAATATGAAGGGTCCAAAATTAGTTTTATTTGATATGGTGTAAATTAAATCTCGGTTACCTATGTGATTTTAATTTATGATAAAGGGTTGATCATAGGTTATTACAAGGGATGGATATGATGAAATTATTTTTTAACAATTTAAATTTCTTATACTCGAGATTGATTCATTTAAATAGAGAAAAACAAAGTCTCCAATTATTGGTTTAATTAGAAAACAAACCTAATTATAAAAACTTACACTAGTAGGATATTTATTTATCACTCTAAGGTGAGGGATTTTATTATCACTTAAATTTTGTGGACTTCAAGTTAAATAAATATGAAGAGGTATTAAGATCGTCAAATAAAATTTCCCTTAATATAATTGATTAAACTATAACAGATTTAAAAATAACATATATTACAGACCCTTTATAATCCATTGGATCAACCCATATGAGTTTTATCCCTTCATTGATGTTATTATTTCAATGAATGTGGGTAGTAGACTCGTAATAGAGGAATTGAAGATGAGAAAAACAATGAAATAACGATCACTCGACCATTGTGTGAATAATTTTTCTAGGGTTGGTGAGAATAAGATTACAAATTGACTAAAATTATCCAATTGATATTAATAGTAAAATAATAATATTATATGAAGAAATTTTATTGAGAAACTAAGTCGAATTAAACAACTTACATGAGAATAAAATCTGATTACAATGACAAAGTGGCAGCATAACATTACAAAGAAAAAAAAACAATGAATCCTTAAATCCTCCAAAACCACAAAATTTAAGAGAAGTTATTCAATACTAGGGTATATCTTACATAATTAAAAGTCATTCCACTATAGTATGGTAGTCCTATGGTGGGGGAACATTTGGAGAATTTGGAATTTTCCACCCTTGACAAGAAATGGAAGCTAGCTTTCATCCACCAAAAACAGGTACTGAAATGAGCATGGCAGAATTGGAGTGGGACATAGTAGAAGAAATTGAATACATTGATGTCTCTTAATAGCCTATAAATATTGAGCATAATGTGATATAGGATTCATGAGATATGATCCAAATGGTGGGATTTGTTTTTGGGACACAGAATGTAGCCTAAAATTTCATATTCAATTTAAGCTCCATAGAACTCCATTTAAACATCATAATTAACTCTAGAAATTGTTTATAAAATGTGTCACATGATTTCTTATATATCTAGTTAATATTTTAGCTTAATTATGATTCAATCTGGCCACTAAAGTGATATTTTAGGGTTGTTGTCAAGTTTATTATTCCCAGAGTTTCTTTTGTTCAATGTCTAAATAGTGATCTTCCCATGAAAATAATCAAGTCCCTAAAAACTATGAATTGTTACCAATGGAATGAGAAACCATAAAATTAAAATCATGACCATTGTGTGTTTTATATGGTGTTAAAAAATGTACCATTTAATAGTACATTTTAAGAAGTAATAATAATCATAATGTTAAATAATGTTCAATTTGTAAATTTCACTAAAAATGGTGGTTTTTAATAATGTATCATAAAAAAATTATATATATAAATAGTGAATATTATCCTCTTTCAGTGTCTAATAATCATTCCATTTTAGATTTCCCACATTGGTTATCTCTTATATTGATCATTATGAGACATTAGGTTCACCCAAATATTTTTATCAGATATCATAATTTTTTGGTTGGTTTCATTTTATAAAGAATATATATTTTTAATTAATCTTGTTATAACAATGATATGGATAACATGATATCATCTATGATTACATGTTTTGTTATTCAAAAACCATTAGGTTCATATATGACTTTTTAGGTGATCCTTAATGATTTATATATAAATATATAGGTGTTAAATCATCTCCAACTAATTTATTACTAATTAATAAATGCATATTACATCTATTTATGATTATATGGTGTGGATAATATATTATGGAACATTCGATCTGATAATCATTGTGTAATCAAGTAATAGTCATACAATAACAACCCATGAGTTTCTTATTTGTTAGAATAGATTGGTTGTGTGACATAATAATATAGTATCCATGTGTTTATTATACATGATGGTAAGGGTGATATCATATCCTAGTAACATGTTATTAATGAAATAAATTGGTATGGGTGATAAGCCAAATGAGTAACTGGTTTTTTTAAGGACTAGAAATTTTAAATGATATGCCATTCTAGTATCTATTTTATTATGATCATTAATTGTTCATTCTTGACATTAAACTACCTTTTCAATTTGGGTTGGGTATAAATTATTAATGGAGGCATACAATGATTCCATATAAGAGAAATTATTATCTTTAGAAAGGTATTGAAACTACTACCAATGGTGTATGATGAGTCTATATACCAACATTGTAATTATAAGGTATAGTTTATTAACCTTAAACATTACATATTCTTGTATTAATTTAATAATTCACATTGAGGATCTTTACAGGTTTAGAGTTTTAGAGAATTTTTTCAAAACTTATACATGACAACTTTAATATTACAAGCAAGCACTTATATTCACTATCCATTTTATTGATAAAAAACTCTTAAAAACCTATCTAGTTCCACTACTGGTAATCATTGTTTTCCCAACACTTGTATACCAACGGTTCAAAAGAACCGTTGGTATAGGTTTTCTTTACCAACAGTTTGCATGAACCATTGGTAAAGAAGGAATTTAGATGAGTTTTCCCAACGGTTTGATGAAACCTTTGGGACAGAATTGTTCTTTACCAACGGTTCATGAAAACTGTTGGTAAAGATGTAGTTTATATGAGTATTCCCAACGGTTTGATGAAACCATTGGGAATGTATGGTTTTACCAATGCTTTTTAATAACCATCGGCAAAAAAACCCCAATTTCGACTAAAGCAGGTGACCCCCCCCCCCCCCCCCCGATTCCAGAAGAAGATTATAGAAGGTCAGAGACTCTCCCAGAAGAAATTTCTGACTCCCACAAGACCTTGAGAATCCCCACCACAAGTGCACCTCTTCTGTCGTATCAGCTGCCAGGTTAGACTCCTTCCAACTCTTCTCAAGGATATCCTTTCACATGTTCTTCTACTCTCAAGGATATCATTATTCCCTATTTATAGGGGTTTTGAAAAAATTTATGATTCACTACTCCATGAATTGTGTACTCAAATCACTACATCAGTGTACAAATTGTCCAATTAATGTTTTCAATACACATATACATTTATAAGGGAATGATGTCTCTTTCTTGTGTTCTAAATTTAAAGATTCATAGTTTTTCTTAATCTCAATGCTTCAAATATTACAGCTTCATGTATATGAACTCGTAAGAAATTGTTTGCAATATTTATTCATAGTGTTTCATGAAAATAACTTCTTTCATTAAGATCAATTCAAACATGAAGATCTTATTCATCTTAATTTTTGTACACTATGTGTATTACATAACTAGTATGTATCATGTTTCTATCAAAATTTATATATATATATATATAATGACACACTTTCCAATTATACTTTGTATAATATAACATATGGAGTATCTTCTTAAACTTTTTAAAATAGTTTTTAGTCCCTAATTATTATTCACAGAAGAAATAAGAAATACTTAACCATACAATCCTATGTTCTTTATGAATAAAATATCTACAAAGGGAACTCTCTATGGGACCTCTCCTTTTCCCATGTAGTAATTCTTCCTTCTTCATGAAACTAACTCCCAGAATTTCAAATTCGAAATATTAATGAATATTAGTTTTCCTATTATAAACATTAATCATTTTTCTTTCTACATCATACATG
This sequence comes from Viscum album, assembly GCA_963277665.1. NCBI lineage: Eukaryota > Viridiplantae > Streptophyta > Magnoliopsida > Santalales > Viscaceae > Viscum > Viscum album. The sequence goes on from OY728125.1 coordinate 1,459,991,429, forward strand.
AGTTATTCAATCACCTTTTTAAAACACAATGACCATTTTCACTGATTTGGGGTTCCTCAAAATGCTTGGGAAATGGTGATTGAATAACTCATGTATAACAGTGGTGATGGTGATAGGGATCAGGGGTAGATTGATCCATTACATTTTTAAATTATGTATAACTCTTTATTTTTTAACCTGGTTTTTCACTTTGGTATGATTATTTTTTTAATTCAGTATAACTCTTTATTTTTTACCAAATATGGAAACCTATTTAATTTAAGAATAATTTAAATTGAATTTAGATTCTTTCTTAATTATGCTTAGTTATATTGAATTTCATATCTTGAATAAGTTTTCTTTAATATAATTGTTTCATTTGATAAATAAATTCAGGTTTTTATAATAAAACCCCTCCAACAGAGTTGCGCTGTCTGTGAAAACTCACAGTGATAGTTTAGGGTGTGATAATTTGACTCTCAATTAATAGTTTCAACTACCTAGTACCACTTTTAAAAACAAGGAATATAAAATATATTTATTTATCATACCACAATCTTGAATCAAGAGTCTATTTTTTACAACATAAGATCAGTTTCTATAATGTGAAAGACAACTACATATGATTTATTTGGAATCCTCGCTAGAAGATGTTTCCCTATGGATGTCGTTGGACCGGGACAACACGTCGCGGTCATGCCACCGTCACGTCGTCTTCACGCCGATGTCACTTCATGGTCATGTCGCGGTCACGCTGCGGTCATGCCGTGGTCATGTAGTAGTAATGTCGTGATTTGACCATGCTCCAGGATGACACCCCATGGTGGTTCGTAGTCTTGTCGGAATTAAATGTATGATACCTAGATAGAGTTTTAGATACATTACCTACCCTCCTTCTTGGACCCCAGAAAACCCCCCCTCCCCCCTGAACAGCCTCCCCACCAGCCTCAATCCGAGGCATGGTGTGGTCAGTACCACTCAAAGTGTCTTTTTTTTGATTAAAATGGATACTCTTTTAAGTAAAAACAACTCCAATATGGAAAACTGATCAAACGCATTCGGATATTGTTGATACATTATTAAAAATATAAATGAGTCATTTTTGATGTGTATGAGTCAACCTCACCTCAATCTGAGGTGCAGTGTTGCTGGCACCCCTCAAAGTGTCTCATTTTTATTAGAAATGGACAACATTTTAAGTGAAAACAACAACTAGCATACGAAAAACTGACCAAATGCCTTCAGATTGGGTTGATACTTCAACACAATGATCCATAGGTCATTTTTGATTTGTACGAGTCAACCTCCCTTCAATTCGAGGCGTGGTGTGGTCGGAACCACTCAAAGTATCTCTTTTGTTTCAAAAGGTCATCATTTTAAGTAAATACAATAAATGACATATGGAAAACCGACCAAATCCATTCGGATTCTATTGAAATGTTAGGAAAACGATCCATGGGTCATATGTGACGCGTACAGTCAACCCCGTCTCAATCTAAGGGCTGGTGTGGCCGGCACCACTCAAACTGTCTCAATTTTATATGAAATGGCCACGATTTTAAGTGAAAACAACATCTGGCATACATAAAACCAACCAAATGCATTCAGATTCTATTGAAACTTTAGGAAAATTATCCATGCGTCATTTTGGATTTGTACGAGTCAACCCCACCTCAATCTGAGGTGCGGTGTGGCTAGCACCAATGAAAGTATATCACTTTTCTTTGAAATGGACAACATATTAAGTGAAAACAACAACCGGCATACGGAAAACCAACCAAACGCAATCCGATTGTGTAGATACATTAGTAAGGTGATCTAATTATTATTCGTGAGGTGTACGAGGAGACGACATGTCATTCAGGTGTGCGGTTTGCGCGGCACAACTGAATATGTGTTTTTTAGGTGTTTGGTGAGCTTGAAAAGCTTGCGTGGGGTGGTCGAAACCTACCGAACGACCTCGGAATGCCATGAAATCAGACGACAACAAAGGGTGGGTAAATTGTGAAATGTTCGGCCAGACGGAACGTCAATTGAAAGTGTCGTGTGACCGTGCTGGATGAAAACGCACTCCGCGTGTCGTAAATGGATAAAACATGTGTTTAACGTTCAAATGCATGCCGAACAACATCAGAATGACTTGAAATCACATGAAATCACCCTAATTATTATTCGTGATGTTTATAATGAGACAACATGTCATTTGGACATGCGTTTTGCACGAAACGGCTGAATATGTGTTTTTTAGGTGTTTGGCGCGTAGGAAAAGCGTGCGTGGGGAGGTCAAAACCGGCCGAACAACCTCAGAATGCCATTAAATCGGTCAAAAAAAGGGTGGGTGCATTTTGAAATGTTTGGCAAGACAGCACGTCAATCGGAGGTGTTGTGTGAACGCGCTGGCCGAAAACGCACTCCACGTGTCGTAAATGGCCAGAACATGGGTTTTACAGTCAAATGCATGTCGAACGACATCGGAATGACTTGAAATCACACAAAATCACCCTAATTATTATTTTTCAGGTGTATGAGGATATGACTCGTCATTTGGACGTGCGGTTTGTGCGGAACAGCTGAATATGTGTTTTTTTAGGTGTTTGGCACGCTTGAAAAGCGTGCGTGGGGGTGGTCGAAACCAGTTGAACGACTTCGGAATGCCATCAAATCGGACGAAAACAAATTATGGGTGATTTTTGAAATGGTCGGCAAGACAGAATGTCAATTGGAGGGATCATTTGACCGCGTTGGCCGAAAATGCACTCTACTTGTCGTAAATGGCCAAATCATGGGTTTTACGGTCAAATTCATGCCAAACGACATTGGAATGACTTGAAATCACACGAAATCACCATAATTATTATTTTTGAGGTGTAAGAGGAGAAAAAACATCATTCGGACATGCGGTTTTGACGGAACAGCTGAATATGTTTTTTTAGGTGTTTTCTGAGCTTTAAAAGCATGAGTGGGGTGGTCGAAACCTACCAAATGACCTCAAAATGCCATTAAATTGGACGAAAACAGAGGGTGAGTAAATTTTGAAATATTTGGCAAGACGACACGTCAATCAGAGGTGTCGTGTGACCGTGCAGGCCGAAAATGTACTTTGATTGTCATAAATGGCCAAAACATGGGTTTTACATTCAAATGCATGCCGAATGACATCATAATGACTTCCAATCACACGAAATCACCCTAATTATTATTCTTGAGGTGTACGAAGAGACAACACATCATTCAGACATGCGGTTTGCGCGGCACAGCTGAATATGTGTTTTTAGGTGTTTGGTGAGCTAGAAAAGCGTGCGTGGGGTGGTCAAAATCGGCCGAATGACCTCAGAATGCCATGAAATCAGAAAAAAACTAAGGGTGGGTGAATTTTGAAATAGTCAGAAAAAAGGAATGTCAATCGGAGGTGTCGTGTGACCGTGCTGGCTGAACACACACTCTACTTATCGTAAATGGCCAAAACATGGGTTTTACAATCAAATGCATGCCGAATGACATAGTAATGACATGAAATCACATGAAACCACCCTAATTATTATTTTTGAGGTGTAAGAGGAGACAGAACATCATTCAGAAGTGCGGTTTGCATGAAACAGCTGAATATGTGTTTTTAGGTGTTTGCCGAGCTTGAAAAGCATATGTGGGGTGGTCGAAACCGGTCAAACATCCTCAGAATTCCATGAAATCAGACGACAACAAAGGGTGGGGGAATTTTGAAATGTTTGGCCAAACGGCATGTCAGTCGAAGGTGTTGTGTGACCGTGCTCTCCAAAAATGCACTCCGCTTGTCGTAGATGGCCAAAACATGGGTTTTACGGTCAAATATAGGCCGAACGACATCATAATGACTTGAAATCACATGAAAACACCCTAATTATTATTCGTGAAGTGTACAAGGAGATGACATGTCATTCTTACATGCGGTTTGCGCGGCATGGTTGAATATGTGTTTTTTAGGTGTTTGGCGTGCTTGAAAAGCATGTGTGGGGTGGTCGAACCCGGCCTAATGAACTCAGAATGTCATGAAATCGGATGACAACAAAGGGTGGGTGAATTTTGAAACGGTTGGCCAGACGGCATATCAATCGGAGGTGTCGTGTGACTGCGCTGGAAAAAAACGCACTCTGCGTGTTGTAAATAGCCAAAACATGGGTTTTATAGTCAAATTCATGCCGAATGACATCAGAATGACTTGAAATCACATGAAAACACAATAATTATTATTCTTGAGGTGTAAGAAACGAATACACATCATTCGGACGTGGGGTTTGTCCGACACGGCTGAATATGTGTTTTTTAAGTGTTTGGTGTGCTTGAAAAGCGTGCGTGGGTTGGTCAAAACTGGCCGAACCAACTCGTAATGCCATAAAATCAGACGAAAACAAAGTGTGGGTGAATTTTGAAATGGTGAGCTAGACAGCAGGTTAATCGGAGATAGCATGTGATCGCGCTAGCCGAAAACGCACTCCGCGTGTCGTAAATGGCCAAAACATGGGTTTTACGGTCAAATATATGCCAAACGACATCAGAATGACTTTAAATCACATGAAAAAACTCTAATAATTATTCTTGAGGTGTATAAGGAGACGATAAGTCATTCAGATGCGCGGTTTGCGTAGGACGACTGAATATGTGATTTTTAGGTGTTTGGGACGCTTGAAAAGCGTGCATGTGGTGGTCAAAACTGGTCGAACGACCTTGTAATTCCATTAAATCGTACAAAAACAAAGGGTGGGTGAATTTTGAAATGGTCAGAAAGACGGAACATCAATCAGAGGTGTCGTTTGACCGCGCTGGCCAAAAACGCACTCCACTTGTCGTAAATGGCCAAAACATGGGTTTTATGGTCAAATGCATGCCTAACAACATTGTAATTACTTGAAATCAAATGAAATCGCCCCAATTATTATTCATGATATGTAAGAGGAGATGAAACATCATCCGAACGCGCGATTTGCACGACACAGCTAAATATGTGTTTTTTAGGTGTTTGGCGAGCTTGAAAAGCGTGTGTGTGGTGGTCGAAACCGGCCAAACGACCCCAGAATGCCATGAAATCGGACTACAACAAAGGGTGGGTGAATTTTGAAATGGTTAGCCAGACGTCATGTCAATTAGAGGTTTCTTGTGACCACGCTGGCCGAAAAAGCACTCTGCGTGTCGTAAATGGTCAAAACATGCATTTAACAGTCAAATACATGATGAACAACATCAGAATGACTTGAAATCACACGAAAACACCCTAATTATTATTAGTTAGGTGTACAAGGAAACGACATGGCATTTAGTTGTACAGTTTTCGCGGCATGGCTGAATATGTGTTTTTAGGTGTTTAGCGCGCTTAAAAAGCGTTCGTGGCGTGGTCGATACTAGCCAAACGAACTCGGAATGCAATGAAATTGGAAGAAAACAAATGGTGGGTGAATTTGGAAATTGTCGGCCAGACATCATGTCAATCGGAGGTGTCATGAGACCGCGCTGGTCGAAAACGCACTCTACGTGTCGTAAATGGCCAAAACAAGGGATTTACTATCAAATGCATGCCGAACGACATCAGAATGACTTGAAATCACATGAAAACACCCTAATTATTATTCGTGAGGTGTAAGAGGATAAGAAATGTCATTCGGATGTGTGGTTTGTGCGACATGGATGAATATGTGTTTTTTAGGTGTTTGGCATGCTTGAAAAGCGTGCGTGGGGTGGTCGAAACCGGCCGAACGAACTCGGAATGCCATGAAATCGGATGACAACAAAGGTTGGGAGAATTAAGAAATAGTCAATCATACATCACTTCAATCAAAGGTGTCGTGTCACCGTGCTGGCCGAAAATGAACTCCACGTGTCGTAAATGGCCAAAACATGGGTTTTACAGTCAAATGCAAGCCGAACGACATCGGAATGACTTGAAATCACTTGAAAACACCCTAATTATTATTCGTGAGGTGTAAAAGGAGATGTCATGTAATTCGGATGCGCGGTTTGCGCGACACGACTGAATATGTTTTTTGTAGGTGTTTGGTGAGCTTGAAAAGCATGTGTGGGGTGGTCGAAACCAGCCGAACGACCTTGGAATGCAATTAAATCAGATGAAAACAATTGGTGGGAGAATTTTTAAATGGTCGGCCAGATGGAACATTAATCAGAGGAGTCGTGTGACCGTGCTGGCCGAAAATGCACTTTGTGTGTCGTAAATGGCCAAAACATGGGTTTTATAGTCAAATGCATGCCGAACGACATCGTAATGACTAGAAATCACACGAAAACACCCTAATTATTATTCGTGATGTGTATGAGGAGACGAAACATCATTAAGACATGCGGTTTGTGCGTCATAGTTGAATATGTGTTTTTTAGGCGTTTGGCGAGCTTGAAAAGAGTGCGTGGGGTGGTCGAAACCGGCCGAACGAACTTGGAATGCCATGAAATCGGATGAAAACAATGGGGGGCTGAATTGTAAAATGGTTTTCCATACGGCACGTCAAGCGGAGGTGTCGTGTGACCGTGCTGGCCGAAAACGCACTTCGCGGGTCGTAAATGGCCAAAACATGGGTTTTACGGTCAGATGATTTCCTAATGACATTGGAATGACTTGAAATCACAAGAAAACACCCTAATTATTATTCTTGAGGTGTACAAGGAGATGGAACGTCATTCGAATGTGCAGTTTGCACGAAACGACTGAATCTGTGTTTTTAGGTGTTTGGTGAGCTTGAAAAGCATGCATGGGGTGGTCGAAACCGGACGAACGACCTCAGAATGCCATGAAATCGGACTACCACAAAGGGTGGGTGAATTTTAAAATTCTCGGCTAGAAGGAACGTTAATAGAAGGTTTCTTGTGACCGCACTGGCCGAAAACGCACTCCGCGTGTCATAAATGGCCAAAACATGGGTTTTACTATCAAATGCATCCCGAACGACATCGGAATTACATGAAATCAAATTAGAACACCCTAATTATTATTCATGAGGTGTACAAGGAGACGACACTTCATTCAGATGCGCATTTTTCATAGCACGGCTGGATATGTGGTTTTTAGGTGTTTGGTGTGCATGAAAAGCATGCGTGGGGTGGTCTAAACTGGCCGAACAACCTCAGAATGCCATGAAATCGAACTACATCAAAGGGTGGGTGAATTGTGAAATGGTCGGCCAGAAGACACGTCAATTGGAGGGGTCTTGTGACCTCGCTGGCCGAAAACGCACTCCGCGTGTCGTAAATGTCCAAAACATGCGTTTAACGGCCAAATGGATGACAAACGACATCAGAATGACTTGAAATCACACAAAAACACCCTAATTATTATTCGTGAGGTGTACGAGGAGAAGAAACATCATTCAGATGTGCAGTTTGTGCGACACGGATGAATATGTGTTTTTTAGGTGTTTGGCGCGCTTGAAAAGTGTGCATGGGGTGGTCAAAACTGTCCGAACGAACTCAGAATTCCATGAAATCGGATGGAAACAAAGGTTGGTTAAATTGTGAAATGGTCGGCTAGAAGGCACGTTAATTGGAGGTGTCGTGTGACCGCGCTGGCTGAAAATGCACCCCGTGTGTCGTAAATGGCCAAAACATGGGTTTTACGGTCAAATGCATGCTAAAATACATCGTAATGACTTGAAATCACATGAAAACACCCTAATTATTATTCGTGAGGTGTACAAGGAGACAACACATCATTTGGTTGCTCGGTTTTCACGGTACAACTGAATATGTTTTTTTAGGTGTTTGGCGCGCTTGAAAAGCTTGTGTGGGGTGGTCAAAACCAGCCGAACGAACTCAAAATTCCATGAAATCAGATGACAATAAAGGCTGGGTGAATTAGGAAATTATCGGCCAGACGACACGTCAATCAAAAGTGTCGTGTGACCGCACTGGCCAAAAACACACTCTGCATGTCATAATTGGCCAAAACATGGGTTTTACGGTCAAATTCATGTTGAGCGACCTCGTAATGACTTGAAATCACATGAAAACACCCTAATTATTATTTTTGAGGTCTAAAAGGATACTAAATGTCATTCGGATGTGCGGTTTGCGTGGCACGATTGAATATGTGTTTTTTAGGTGTTTGGAACGCTTGAAAAGCATGCGTGGGGTAGTCAAAACTAACCGAATGACCTCGGAATTCCATGAAATCGGAAGAAAACAAAGGGTGGGTGAATTTTGAAATGTTTAGCAAGACGACACGTCAATCAAAGGTGTCATGTGAACGCGAAATCTGAAAACGCACTCCGCTTGTCATAAATGGCCAAAACATTGGTTTTACAGTCAAATGCATACCGAACGACATCTGAATGACTTGAAATCACCTGAAATAACCCAAATTATTATTATCGAGGTGTATGAGAATACAACACGTCATTCGGACACGTGGTTTGTGCGGCACAGTAGAATATGTGTTTTTAGGTGTTTGGCGAACTTGAAAAACGTGTGTGGGGTGGTCAAAACCAGCAGAACGAACTCAGAATGCCATGAAATCGGATGACAACAAAGGGTGGGTGAATTGGGAAATGGTCGGACACACGACACGTCAATCGGAGGTGTCGTGTGATTGCACTGGCCAAAAACACACTTCACATGTCGTAAATGGCCAAAACATGGGTTTTACGGTCAAATGCATGCCGAACGACATCTGAATGACTTGAAATCACCCTAAAACACCCTAATTATTATTCGTGAGTTGTAAAAGGATATAGAACTTCATTCAAACATTCGGTTTGTGCGGCACGACTGAATATGTGTTTTTTATGTCTTTTGTACACATGAAAAAAGTGCATGTGGTGGTCGAAACCGACTGAACGACCTCGGAATTCCATGAGATCAGATGACAAAAAAGGGTGGGTAAATTGTGAAATGGTTAGTAAGACTTCACATTAATCGGAGGTGTCGTGTGACCGCGCTGGCCGAAAACGCGCTCCGCTTGTCGTAATTGGCCAAAAGATTGGTTTTATGGTCAAATCCTAGCCGAACGACATTGGAATGACTTTAAATCAAACAAAATCTCCCTAATTATTATTTTTGAGGTGTACGAGGAGACACCGCCTCATTCAGACGCACGGTTTGTACGGATTAGCTGAATATGTGTTTTTTAGGTGTTTGGTGAGCTTGAAAAGCATGTGTGGGGTCGTCAAAACTGGCCAAACGACCTCAAAATACCAGGAAATCGGACGACAATAAAGGGTGGGTGAATTTTGAAATGTTCAGATAGACGGCATGTCAATTTGAGTCGTCATGTGACCGCACAGGCTGAAAACACACTCTGTGTGTCGTAAATGGCCAAAACATGCATTTAACTATCTAATGCATGATGAATGACATCAGAATGACGTGAAATAACACGAAAACACCCTAATTATAATTCGTGAGGTGTATGAGGAGATGGCACGTCATTCGGACGCACGGTTTGCACGACACGACTAAATATTTTTTTTAGGTGTTTGGCGTGCCTGAAAAGCATGTGTGGGGTACTCAAAACTGGCCGAATGAACTCAGAATTCCATGAAATCGGATGACAAAAAAGGGTGGGTGAATTGTGAAATGGTCGGAGAGACGACACGTCAATCGGAGGTGTCATCTGACCACTCTAGTCGAAAACGCACCCTGTGTGTCGTAAATGGCCAAAACATGGGTTTTACAGTCAAAGGCATGCTGAACGACATCAGAATGACTTTAAATCACACAAAACATCATAATTATTATTCTTGAGGTTTATGACGAGACGAAACATCATTAGGATGCACGGTTTGTGCGACGCGGCTGAATATGTGTTTTTAGGTGTTTGGCACGCTTGAAAAGCTTGTGTGGTGTGGTTGAAACTGGCCGATCGAACTCAGAATGCCATTAAATCAGACAACAACAAAGGGTGGGTGAATTGTGAAATGGTCAGCCAGAAGGCATGTCAATTGAAGGTGTTTTGTGACTTCACTGGACGAAAACGCACTTCTTGTGTCGTAAATGGCGAAACATGGCTTTTACAGTCAAATGCATGCCGAAAGAAATTGGAATGACTTGAAATCACACGAAAACACCCTATTTCTTATTTTTGAGCTGTACAAGGAGACGGCATGTCATTCAGATGTGCGGTTTGTGCGGTACAACTGAATATGTGTTTTTTAGGTGTCAGGAGAGCTTGAAAACTGTGTGTGGGGTGGTCGAAACCGACCGAACCACCTCGGAATGCCATGAAATCGGACGACAAAAAAGGCTGGTTAAATTGTGAAATGGCCAACCAGAAGACACATCAATCAGAGGTGTCCTGTGATTGCGCTAGCTAAAAACGCACTTTGCGTGTCGGAAATGGCCAAAACATGGGTTTTACAGTCAAATTCATGCCGAACAACATCAGAATGACTTGAAATCACACAAAACACCCTAATTATTTTTCATGAGTTGTACGAGGAGAAGACACGTCATTCAGACGTGCGGTTTGCATGGAACGACTGAATATGTGTTTTTTTTGTGTTTGCCGCGCTTGAAAAGCGTGTGTGGGGTGGTCGAAACCAGCCGAACAAACTCTGAATGCCATAAATCGGACGAAAACATAGGTTGGGTGAAATGTGAAATGGTCGTCCAGACGACACGTCAATCGGAGGTGTCAGGTGACTGCGCTGGCCGAAAACTCACTTTGTGTGTCGTAAATGGACAAGACATGGGTTTTACGGTCAAATGCTTGCCGAACGTCATCGGAATGACTTGAAATCACACGAAAAAACCCTAATTATTATTCGTGAGAAATAAAAGGAGACGAAACATCATTCGGATGCGCGGATTGTGCGGCGCGACTAAATATGTGATTTTTAGGTGTTTGGAGAGCTTGAAAAGCATCTGTGGGGTGGTCGAAACAGGCCGAACGACCTCAGAATGCCATGAAATTGGATGAAAACAAATGGTGGGTGAATTGTAAAATGGTCGGCCAGACGGCAGGTCAATCAAAGGTGTCGTGTAACCGCGCTAGCCGAAAACGCACTCCGCGTGTTGTAAATGGGCAAAACATGGGATTTACTGTCAAATGCATGTCGAACGACATCGTAATGACTTGAAATCACATGAAAATACCCTAATTGTTATTTTTGAGATGTAAAAGGAGACTAAATGTCATTCGGACACGTGGTTTGCATGGATCTACTGAATATGTGTTTTTAGGTGTTTGGCGTGCATGAAAAGCGTGCGTGGGGTGGTCGAAACTAGCCGAACAACCTCAAAATTCCATGAAATCAGACAAAAACAAAGGGTGGATGAATTTTCAAATGGTCAGTCAGATGGCATGTCAATCGAAGGTGTTGTGGGACCGCGCTGGCCGAAAACACACTCAGCGTGTCGTAAATGGACAAAACATGCGTTTAACGGTCAAATGCATGACAAATGACATTGCAATGACATGAAATCACACGAAAACACCCTAATTATTATGCGTGAGGTGTAAAAGAGACTACACATCATTTAGGTGCGCGGTTTGTGTGGAACAGCTGAATATGTGTTTTTTAGGTGTTTGGCGCGCATGTAAATCGTGCGTGGAGTGGTCCAAACCAGCCGAGCGACCTCGGAATACCATGAAATCAGGCGACAACAAAGGGTGGGTGAATTTTGAATGTTCATCTAGATGGCACGTTAGTCGGAGGTGTCATGTGACCGCACTGCCCGAAAATGCACTCTGCTTGTTGTAAATGGCGAAAACAAGGGTTTTACGGTCAAATGCATGCCGAACGACATCAGAATGACTTGAAATCACACAAAAACACCGTAATTATTATTCTTGAGGTGTAAAAAGAGAAGACACATCATTCAGATGTGTGGTTTCCTCGGCACGACGGAATATGTGTTTTTTAGGTGTTTGGCGCACTTGAAAAGCGTGCGTGGGTGGTTGAAACCAGCCGAACGAACTCGGAATGTCATGAAATCAGATGAAAACAAAGGGTGGGTGAATTTTAAAATGGTCAGCTAGGTGGCATGTCAATCGGAGGTTTCGTGTGACCGCACTGGCCGAAAATGCACTCCGCGTGTCGTAAATGGCCAAAACATGGGTTTTACAGTCAAATACATATCGAACGACATCAGAATGACTGGAAATCACACAAAAACACAGTAACTATTATTGTTAAGGTGTACGATGAGATGAAACGTCATTCGGACGTGCGTTTTCTGCGACACGATTGAATATGTGTTTTTTAGGTGTTTGGCGCTCTTGAAAAGCGTGTATGGGGTGGTCAAAACCGGACGAACGAACTCGGAATGACATTAAATAGGATGATAACAAAGGGTGGGTGAATTGTGAAATGGTTGGCCAGACGGCATGTCAATCGGAGGTGCCGAGTGACTGTGCTGCCCGAAAACACACTCTGTGTGTCGTAAATGGCCCAAATGTGGGTTTTACAGTCAAATGCATGTCGGGCAACATTGTAATAACTTGAAATCACACTAAAACACCCTAATTATTATTCATGTGGTTTACAAGGAGATGACATGTCATTCAGATGCGCGGTTTTCACGACACGACTGAATATGTGTTTTTTATGTGTTTGGAACCCTTGAGAAGTGTGCATGTGGTGGTTGAAACCGGCCGAATGACCTCGGAATGCCATGAAATTGTACGACAACAAAGGGTGGGTGAATTTTGAAATGGTCAGAAAGACGAAACATCAATCCGAGGTGTCATGTGATCGCGCTGGCAGAAAACACACTCTGTTTGTCGTAAATGGCCAAAACACGGGTTTTATGGTCAAATGCATGCCAAACGACATCGGAATGACTTGAAATCACACGAAATCACCCAAATTATTATTCTTCAGGATTATGAGGATACAAAATGTCATTCAGATGCACAGTGTTCATGACATAGCTGAATATGTGTTTTTATGTGTTTGGCGAGCATGAAATGCGTGCGTGGGGTGGTTGAAATAGGTCGAACGACCTCAGAATTCCATGAAATTGGACGAAAAGAAAGGGCTGGTGAATTTTGAAATGGTCAGATAGACGACACGTCAATTAGAGGTGTCTTGTGACTGCGCTGGCCAAAAATGCACTCTGCGTGTCGTAAATGGCCAAAACATCCATTTAACGGTCAAATGCATGACAAATGACATCGGAATGACTTCAAATCACACGAAAACACCCTAATTATTATTATTGAGGTGTAAGAGGAGACTACACATCATTAGGACGTGTGGTTTTTGTGGAATGATTGAATATGTGTTTTTTAGGTGTTTGGCGCGCTTGAAAAGCATGCGTGGGGTGGTCGAAACTGGCCGAACAAACTTGGAATGCCAAGAAATCTGACGATAACCAAGAGCGCGTGAATTTGGAAATGGTCGGCCTGACATCATATCAATCGGAGGTGTCTTGTGGCCGTGCTGTCCGAAAACGCACTCCGCGTGTGGTAAATGGCCAAAACATTGGTTTTACTGTCAAATGCATGTCAAACGACATCAGAATGACTGAAATCACATGAAAAAACCCTAATTATTATTCTTGTGGTGTAATAGGAGACAAAACGTCATTCGGATGTGTGGTTTGTGCAACACGGCTGAATATGTGTTTTTTAGGTGTTTGGCGCGATTGAAAAGCGTGTGTGGGGTGGTCGAAACTAGACAAATGAACTCGGATTGCCATGAAATTGGACGACAACAAAGTTTGGGTGAATTGTGAAATGGTCGGCTAGACAGAACATCAATTATAGGTGTTGTGTGACCACAATGGCCATAAATGCACTCCGTGCATCGTAAATGGCCAAAACATGGGTTTTACGGTCAAATGCAAGCTGAACGACATTAGAATAACTTGAAATCACACTAAAACGCCCTAATTATTATTACTGAGGTGTACAAGGATATGTCACATCATTCAGATGCACGGTTTGCGCGACACGACTGAATATGTGTTATTTAGGTGTTGGCGAGCTTCGAAAGCGTGTGTGGGGTGGTCGAAACTGGCCGAACGACCTCAATATGCAATGAAATTGGACGAAAACAAATGGTGGGTGAATTTTGAAATAGTCGGTCAGATTTCACGTTAATCAGAGGTGTCGTGTGACTGCGTTGGCTGAAAATGCACTATGCATGTCATAAATGGCCAAAACATGGGTTTTACGGTCAAATGCATGTCGAACGACATCAGAATGACTTGAAATCCCACGAAAACACCCTAATTATTATTCGTGAGGTGTACAATGAGATATCACGTCATTTGGAACGCAGTTTGCGTGGTACAGATGAATATGTGTTTTAAAATTTTGGCGTGCTTGAAAAGCATGCGTTGGGTGATCAAAACCGGCAGAACGAACTTGGAATGCTATGAAATTTGATGAAAAAAAAAGGGTGGGTGAATTTTGAAATGTTCTGCCAGACGACACGTCAAGCGGAGGTGTCGTGGGACCTAGCTGGCCGAAAACGCACTCCGCGTGTCGTAAATGGACAAAACATGGTTTTTACAGTCAAATGCATGCCGAACGACATCGTAATGACTTGAAATCACCCGAAAACACCCTAATTTTTATTTGTGAGGTGTATAAGGAGACAAAACATCATTCGGACATGTGGTTTGCATGGCACGACTGAATATGTGTTTTTTAGGTGTTTGGAGAGCTTGAAAAACATGCGTGGGGTGGTCCAAACCGGCTAAATGACCTCAGAATGCCATGACATCGGACAGCAACAAAGGGTGGCTGAATTGTAAAATGGTCGGCTAGACAGCTGGTCAATTAGATGTGTCGTGTGACCGCGCTCGCCGAAGACGCACTCCGCATGTCGTAAATGTCCAAGACATGGGCTTTACGATCAAATGCATGCCGAACGACATCGTAATTACATTAAATCACACGAAAACACCCTAATTATCATTCTTGAGGTGTACAAGGTGACGACACGTCATTCAGACGCGCGGTTTTCACAGAACGGCTGAATATGTGTTTTTTAGGTGTTTGGCGCGCATGAAAAGCGTGGATGGGGTGGTCGAAACAGGCCGAACGACCTCAGAATGCCCTAGAATCGGACGACAATAAAGGGTGGGTGAATTGTGAAATGTTTGGATAGACAGAATGTCAATCGGAGGTGTCGTGTGACCGCGCTGGCTGAAAATGAACTCCGCGTGTCGTAAATGGCCAAAACATGCGTTTAATGGTCAAATGCATGATGAATGACATCGAAATGACTTTAAATCACAAGGAAACACCCTAATTATTAATCATGAGGTGTACGAGGATATGACAAATCATTCAGACGTGCAGTTTGTGCGACGCGGATGAATATGTGTTTTTTAGGTGTTTGGTGCTCTTGAAAACCGTGCGTGGGGTGGTCGAAACCAGCCGAACGAACTCGAAATTCCATGAAATCGGATGACAACAAAGGGTGGGTGAATTGTGAAATGGTCAGCTAGATGGCACATCAATCGGAGGTGTCGTGTGACTGCACTAGTCGAAAACGCACCTCGCGTGTCGTAAATGGCCAAAACATGGGTTTTACTATCAAATGCATGTGGATGACATCAGAATGACATGAAATAACATGAAAACACATTAATTTTTATTATTGAAGTGTAAAAGGAGACAAAACATCATTCGGACATGCGGTTTGCACGACACGACTGAATATGTGTTTCTTAGGTGTTTGTTGCGCTTGAAAAGCGTGCATGGGGTGGTCAAAACCGGCCGAATGACCTCAGAATTCCATGAAATCGGACGACAACAAACAGTGGATGAATTGTGAAATGTTCGACTAGAAGGCACGTCAATCAGAGGTGTCATGTGACCGCGCTGGCCGAAAACATACTCCGCGTGTCGTAAATGGTCAAGACATGGGTTTTATGGTCAAATGCATGCCGACCTACATTGTAATGACTTGAAATCACACGAAAACACCGTAATTATTATTCTTGAGGTGTAGAAGGAGACAACACATCATTTGGACGCATGTTTTGCATGACACAACTGAATATGTGTTTTTAGGTGTTTGGCGCTCTTGAAAAGCATGCATGGGGTGGTCAAATATGGCCAAATGACGTTAGAATGCCATGAAATCGGTGGCAACAAATGGTGGGTGAATTTTAAAATGTTCGGAAATACGAAATGTCAATCAGAGGTGTCGTGTGACCACGCTAGCTGAAAACGAACTCCGCTTGTCGTAAATGGCCAAAACATGGGTTTTATGGTCAAATGCATGTCGAACGACGTCATAATGACTTGACATCACCCGAAATCACCCTAATTATTATTCGTGAGGTGTACAAGGAGAAGAAACGTCATTCTGATGTGCGTTTTGCGCCGCAAAGCTGAATATGTGTTTTTTTTGGTGTTTTGCGAGCTTTAAAAGCGTTTGTGGGGTGGTCGAAATTGGCCGAACTAACTCAGAATGGCATGGAATCAGATAACAACAAAGGGTGGGTGAATTTTGAAATGGTCAGCCAGACGGCACGTCAATCGGAGGTGTCGTGTGACTGCGCTGGCGGAAAACGCACTTCGCGTGTCGTAAATGGCCTAAACATGGGTTTTACGGTCAAATGCATGCCTAACGACATCGGAATGACTTCAAACCACATTAAAACACCCTAATAATTATTTGTGTGGTTTACAAGGAGACGACACATCATTCAAACGTGCGGTTTGCATGGCATGACTAAATATGTGTTTTTTAGGTGTTTTTCACACTTGAGAAGCATGCATGTGGTGGTCGAAACCAGCCAAACGACCTCAGAATGCCATGAAATTGGACGACAAAAAAGGTTGTGTGAGTTTTAAAATGTTCGGTAAGACGACACATCAATCGGAGGCGTCGTGTGAACGCACTGGCTAAAAACACACTTCGCTTGCCGTAAATGTCCAAAACACGGGTTTTATGGTCAAATGCATGTGGAACGACATCTTAATGACATGAAATCACACGAAGTCACCCTAATTATTACTCGTGAGGTGTACGAGTAGACAACACATCTTTCGAATGCGCGATTTTCATGGCACAACTGAATATGTGTTTTTTAGGTGTTTGGCGAGCTTGAAAAGCATGCGTGGATTGGTCGAAACTGGCTGAACGATCTCAGAATGCCATAAAATTGCACAACAAAGGTTGGGTCAATTGTGAAATGTTCGGCTAGAAGGCACATCAATTGGAGGTGTCATGTGATCGCGCAGGCTGAAAACACACTCTACGTGTCCTAAATGGCTAAAACACACATTTTACAGTCAAATGCATGATGAACGACATCAAAATGAATTGAAATCACACAAAAAAAACACATTTATTATTCTTGAGGTGTACGAGGAGACATAAAGTCATTCGTATGCGCAGTTTGTGCGGCATGGTTGAATATGTGTTTTTTAGGTGTTTGGCGTGCTTGAAAAGCATGCGTGGGGTGGTCAAAACCGGTCGAACGAACTCGAAATGCCATGAAATTAGACGACAACAAAGGGTGGGTGAATTGTAAAATGCTCGGCCAGACGACACATCAATTGGATGTGTTGTGTGA
The DNA here is from genome assembly GCA_963277665.1 of Viscum album. Taxonomy (NCBI): domain Eukaryota; kingdom Viridiplantae; phylum Streptophyta; class Magnoliopsida; order Santalales; family Viscaceae; genus Viscum; species Viscum album. The sequence continues at coordinate 1,460,008,865 of OY728125.1, forward strand.
CCGCGTTGGCTGAAAATACACCCCGCGTGTCGTAAATGGCCAAAACATGGGTTTTACGGTTAAATGCATGCTGAACGACATCGGAATGACTTGAAATCACCCAAAACACCCGAATTATTATTCTTGAGGTTTACGAGGAGACGATATGTCATTTGGATGCGCGGGTTTTGTGGCACGATTGAATATGTGTTTTTTAGGTGTTTGCGCGCTTGAAAAGCATGAGTGGGGTGGTTGAAACTGGCCGAATGAACTCAGAATTCCATTAAATCAGACGACAACAAAAAGTGTGTGAATTTTGAAATGGTCAGCCAAACGACACATCATTCGGAGGTTTCCTGTGACCGCGCTGGCCGAAAACGCACTCCTCGTGTCATAAATGGCCAAAACATGGGTTTTCTGGTCAAATGCATGCCAAACGACATCAGAATGACTTGAAATTACAGAAAAACACCATAAATATTATTCGTGAGGTGTACAAGGAGACGACACGTCATTCGGATGTGTAGTTTGTGCCACACGACTGAATATGTGTCTTTTAGGTGTTTGGTGAGCTTGAAAAGTAGGCATGGGGTGGTCAAAACCATCCGAACGACCTCGCAATGCCATGAAGCTTGACAACAACAAAGGGTGAGTAAATTGTGAAATGGTCAGCTAGACGGTACATCAATCAGAGGTTTTGTGTGACCGTGCTTACTGAAAAGTCACTCTGTATGTCGTTAATGGACAAAACATGGGATTTACGGTCAAATGCATGCCAAACGACATCGGAATGACTTGAAATCACAAGAAAACAAACTAATTATTATTCTTGAGGTGTATGAGGAGACTACATGTCATTCGGACACACGGTTTGGGTGACATGGCTGAATATGTGTTTTTTAGGTGTCTGGCGCACTTAAAAAGCGTGCATGGGGTGGTCGAAACCGGTATAACGAACTCGAAATGCCATGAAATTGGAAAAAAACAAAGGGTGGGTGAATTTTGAAATGGTCAGCTAGACGACACATCAATCGGAGGTGGTGTGTGACCGCGCTAGCCAAAAATGCACTCCGCGTGTCGTAAATGGCCAAAACATGGATTTTACGGTCAAATGCTTGCCGAACGACATCAGAATGACTTGAAATCTCATAAAAACACCCTAATTATTATTCATGAGATGTAAAAGGAGAGGTCACATCATTCGGATGAGTGGTTTTTGTGGCACGACTGAATATTTGTTTTTTAGGTGTTTGGTGAGCATGAAAAGCGTTCGTGGTGTGGTTAAAACTAGACGAACGACCTCAAAATGCCGTGAAATAAGATGACAACAAATGGTGGGTGAATTTTAAAATGTTTGTCCAGAGGTCACATCAATCGGAGGTGTAGTGTGACCGCGCTGGCCAAAAACACACTCATCGTGTCGTAAATGGTCAAAACAAGGGTTTTTTGGTCAAATGCATGCCGAACAACATCAGAATGACTTGAAATCACACCAAAACACCCTAATTATTATTTGTGAGATATATAAGGAGACGACACATCATTCGAGCGTGTGGTTTGCGCGGAACGGCTGAATATGTGTTTTCTAGGTGTTTGGCGCGCATGAAAAGCATGCATGGGGTGGTCGAAACCGGCCAAACGACCTCAGAATGCCATGAAATCAGACGAAAACAAAGGGTGGGTGAATTTTGAAATGGTCGAATAGACGGCATGTCAATCGGAGGTGTCGTGTGACCGCACTGGCCAAAAACACACTCTGCGTGTCATAAATGGCCAAAACATGAATTTAACGGTCAAATGCATGACAAACAATATCAGAATTACTTGAAATCACAAAAATCAACCTAATTATTATTCGTGAGGTGTAAGAGGAGGCTACACATCATTCGGATGTGCGGTTTGTGTGACACGGCTGAATATGTGTTTTTTAGGTGTTTGGCGTGCTTGAAAAGCATGCGTGGGGTTGTCGAAACTAGCCGAACGAACTCGAAATGCCATAAAATCGGATGAAAACAAAGGCTTGGTGAATTGTGAAATGGTCGGCTAGATGGAACGTCAATTGGAGGTGTCGTGTGACCGCGCTTTCTGAAAACGCACCTTGTGTGTCATAAATGGCCAAAATATGGGTTTTACGGTCAAATGCATGCCGAACGACATCAGAATGACTTGAAATGACTCAAAAACACCTTAATTATTATTCGTGAGGTGTAAAAAGGGACGAAACGTCATTTGGACATGCGGTTTGCGTGGAACGACTGAATATATGTTTTTTTGGTGTTTGGTGCACTTGAAAAGCATGCGTGGGGTGCTCGAAACCGGCCGAACGAACTCGGAATGCCAAGAAATCAGACGGAAAAAGGTGGGTGAATTGTGAAATGGTCAGCCAGACGGCACGTCAATAAGAGGTTTTGTGTGACCGCACTGGCTGAAAATGCACTCTATGTGTCGTAAATGGCCAAAACATGGGTTTTACGGTCAAATGCTTGCCGAACGACATCATAATGACTTGAAATCATACGAAAAAACCCTAATTATTATTCGTGGGGTGTAAAAGGAGAGGACATGTCATTTGGATGTGTGGATTGTGCGGCACGACTGAATATGTGTTTTTTATGTGTTTGGAGGGCTTGAAAAGCATGCGTGGGGTGGCCTAAACCGGCCGAATGACCTCAGAATGCCATGAAATCAGACGAAAACAAAGGGTGGGTGAATTTTGAAATGGTCGGGAAGAAGGAACGTCAATCGGAAGTGTCGTGTGACCGCTGTGACATTCCAGGTAAATGAAGAATAAGACATATTTCATATTTATTAATATTTATGTATGAAATATTAATTTTACTTTAAAGGGGTTTCTATGTTCAATAGCGTACCCGATACGCAACAACGGGTTTCTTTGGAATCTTACGTTGCACACTAATAATATAATATTATTATTTTAAATGGTAGTTAACTCCTAGTCGTTGTATTGGCGGGAATGAATGAAACTAACTACAATATGATTATACATTTTTGTTAAATGTATTTACATTTATCCAATAAATGTTAGAGGCTTAAAATGTGAATGAATTTAATTTTAAGCATAATTTACATTAAAATAACGATTTATCGACTTTTAATGGAGAACCCTCTTTAAATCTAGTTTTTGTTACTTTAGTTCATTCTATATGACCAAATAAAATCCTTTTTTAGAATGGGGGCATCAAAATTTATTTTGTGTAAATTTTTGTAATTTTTCAGATAAAGTTCATTTTTTAATGAATAGTGAAAATATTGTATTTTAATTCAAAACTATGCTTTAATATAATTTATTTATATGGTTATATTATCTTTTTAATTGGTTTTAAAGTGAAATTATAATATATTTTTACCATTTAATCCAACTTCGGTCATTGGAATTGATTTCACTTTAAAATTGGACATAAACAAGTATCAATTTTTTTATGGTTATTGTTTCATAAAAACACGCTATTTGTTTTAACAACAAGAATTAATTTTAAAATTAATTAATTATACTTATATGTTTTGAATTTGGAAAAATAAACATCAATTTTGAATCCGGAATATCAAATAATGCTTAGGCTGACTTTTTGGTATTTTTTAGAAAAACATCAATTTTGATGAATAGTGAAACCTCTTAGTGGAAGTTAAAAAAACTGACATTTTCATTTAAATCAAATTTTACTGCTTCTGTGAATTGAATTTCCAAAATCTGACATACATGGTTGTTATTAAGAACTAAAATTTGGTTCAATAAGATGAAAATAATTTTTTGTGAATAGTAACTTTTGACTTTTATTTACTACAGTTAAAGGTAAGTAATGTAATTCAAGGTTAAAAGAATATTATAATAATTTTGAATTACCTTAAAAATTGTCCTATCCTTATTGGATGAGTAATGGCTCAACATAAGCATCTTTGTGTCGACTTTGGGACCCCATTGAGCGACATGAGAGTGATCATGACAATTTAGATTAATTAATTTAATGTGAAGACAAAATTGACATTAACAAAAATCATTTAGTAATTAGTTTTTATGTGGAGTTATATAAGTCATATTTTCAACTATAAATATTCTTGGGAAATATAAAGAGATTTACTATATCACGGTATTTGTTTTATAATTTTTATACATCAAATAAATTAAATTACTTTTGACACAATAATGATGCAGGATTTACCTCATTAATAAATGATTTAAATAAATAAGATTCTAATGATTAAAATACTATCCAAAACATGTTCAATTATAATTGGATGATTTTATTTCGACCATGAATAATATTATCTTGGACTGTAATGAATTTTGGACCATTAGAAACCGAATATTATTATATTATAAAATAATATTTTTACACTTTCCTGAAGAGCCCCTCCTCTCCCTTATAAAAGGAGACCACTTCTATCCAATTACTCACACCTCTCAAGCCATTTGTCTCATCAAACCTCCAACCAATTAAGCTCCCTAAATCCATATCCTCCCCCCTAAAAGCCTTACCTTAGGCAGAAGGCACTTCAATAAGACCTTTGGTTCAAACCAAAGGGAGTTACCCAAATTAAAGGTAACGATTTCTATTAAATTATTTTCATTTATTTTACTTCTCCAACCACTAAACTCTTTTTATTCCTTTATTTTGTAACAAAACCAGTATCCTAAATATACTAGGATAGTTTTATAAGAATTATTAGAACTAAACATACACACACCTCTATCTAATGGATGAAGAACATAATGTTTCTGTGGATGGAAAACTAACACCTCATGAAATGATGATTGTTCAATTACATCTTACCACCTCTCCTAGTGGCCATTATGATGGAACTGTATTTATATATGATATATATTATGTTTATTATTTCTTTATTGTTCTGTAATTTCCATTTATATCATGCCTTTATGGTTTCCATAGTGGGTAAATACGATAATCTCATTTGAGGAAGTGCGGACTACCGCCCCCTCAAAGTGATGTGACTCATTAATGCCTTATGTGGGATGTATAAAATATGAATTTAATGATATTATATATTATATTATACTGTAATTATAATATGAATATGTATAATTATGTTCTAATTCCATTAAAATAATAAATAGAAATGAAATTAGCGTTCATGCGTACATATGGCTTACCGTCTCCATGAACAGTGCATTTCATTTCTTGCCTCTAAATGTTATGTACTATTATAAATACATGTATATAAAAGATATATATGATATATTTGATATCTAAATAATTAATATCATTCTGGATATAATGGAATATTGACCACATGGAGAAATTGTAAATATAAGGTGTTCATTTTTTACTCAAGTACCAAATATCGACAAAACGAACATTATTAACGTAAATTATTGTATAATGATTATAACATGATAATAATTGATGAAAAAGGAATAAAAAACTTGAAAAAGGTTCTTAAGAAAGTATAAATTAAATTTAGTATATTATTAAGGAGATTAAAGAACGAACGAGTCAAGTCGGACACGAGGTAAGGGACTTCGTCTCAATCCTCTTTCATTGAGGCATATTTTCATTTATACACAACGTTCTTTTATACGGTGTATAAACCTGATTAGTCACTAAAAGTGGCCAATATTCGTTTTCAATATCTTTATATTCATTTTTCCAAAGTCCATAAACATTGTTTGTAGTGCATTATATAAATAGAACATCATTTCTCATCTTAAATACAATTCATGTTTAAAATGAAAATTTGGGCCCAATCATTCATCTATTTGTGGACAACATAATATTCACCTTCTGAATTTGATATTTTGGGATCTGATTTATCACATTGTTTGGAAAATTTTATCTTTTAGGTCCAATGGATGAATCCCAAGTGAAGATGGAAATTTTTGCGCCTGAATGAAGAAAGTTGCTGGAGAAAGCATAATGGGCCTCAGGCCCATCAAACAAATGTGGGGCCCACAAACCAAGCCCAATGATGCTCAAATTTTTACAGTAGAAAGAGAAAAATATAGGGATCATTTAATTAAACTGTGGTTAGAGCAAATTCATAAGATTTCCATGAGATACAAGGGGATGGAATTTAGAATTAAAATGGTGGGCCATAGCAGAATGCTCATAACAACTGACCACCATGTTAAACATAACTCCAAAACGGCTAAACCAAATCACCTGAACTTTTTAGAGCTTCTATAAGACACATGTGTAACGCCCTGACCCCAGCTACCCAGAGCCGGTGCCTTACTTCGTAACATTGGCATGATCACAAAAGATCAAGTCTCGAAAGACCGATTAGTTTAGTAGCCTTAGAAACACTAGATATATTCATAAGTCTTACATTGCATCATAAAGTAAAAAACTAATAACACTACTGGAAAATGGGTCTATACCCACGGTTTTGTGCAGAACCGTGGGTATAGGCCCCCCCTATACCCACAGTTTTGGAAACAATGGGTATAGGGATAGTATCAGGACCTATACCCACGGTTTTGGAGAACCGTGGGTATAGGTCCCCTATACCGACGGTTCTCCACAAAACCGTGGGTAAATGTTTTTTTTGAAGACCTATACCCACGGTTTTGGAAAAACCGTGGGTAAAGGTGTTATTCTGCAGGCCTATACCCACGGTTTTTGAAAATCGTGGGTATAGGTGGTATTTTTTTCAAAGACCTATACCCACGGTTTTTTAAAACCGTGGGTATATCGTTCTCGAGTTATGGCGGGAACAAAAAAGTACGCGGGGGAGGAAATTTTTTTTGTGAATAAACCATCTTGAATAATATAAATATACGGATTTGAAACATTAAATCGTAAAAAGAGTGTAGGTTTGTTGGTTTGAAACACTGGTTTGAATGAGGCAAACTCGGATCAAATCCCGCGGTTACACTTTTTTCAAATATATTTGTAATATGATTATAATTGAAGCGACGAATATATATAAATCAGTAATGGCTGTAGGTTAGGTGATCAGTTTGTGTTATACCTCATACAGGTCGCTGGTTCAAAAGTTTTCGGGTTCATTTTTTTAGAGTATATCAGTTATATTAATATATTAAAACAAAAGTATATTGATATACAAATTGCTGAGTTAGCTCGGTTGGTCGCTGGGACTTTGCAGGAAATGGGAGGCGCAGGTTCGAAACCCGGCGCCCTTTGATTTTTGATTATAGAAAGAATATTAATATAATAAAATAGAATTATATATATAAGTCAACAGAATTGTTAGCCCTGTTGGTCAATTGGTCGGACGCGGAATTGAGGCGCTCCGTGAGGTTGCGGGTTCAAATCCCCGCTACCCCATTTTTGGAATTTAAATACCCCACGGTTTTCAAACCGTGGGTCTGCTCGCCACGTTGGAACAGAAATTTGGCACACTTTGACCCCCCTATACCCACGGTTCTCCAAAACCGTGGGTATAGGCTGTGACCCCTATACCGACGCCGTTCCAGCCCACGGTTCCCAAAACCGTGGGTATAGGCTATACCCACGGTTTTGGGGGCTATACCCACAGTTTTGAACCGTGGGTATAGGTTGTTTTTCGAGTAGTATAACAAAGTCTTCATAGTCCAAACTCATATCCTCTCCTGACTATCCCTACAGGTCATTCCTAAAATACTTCTTCACATCCTGGAAAATATTAAAACATTGAAAGGGGTGAGCTCAGATGCTCAGTAAGGATAACAATATAGCAGAAGCTTTCATCAATATACATAAACATTTAAGGCAATGTATAACTAAAAAAAGCCTTTTAAACATGAACTTCAACATAATATGGAAAAAGTAAAATGAGATAATTCCATTCACTTCTTCCCATGGATATTCTACTGGTCGAATAATCACATGCAATATCAATAACCACATTCATAATGAGGGAATGTATAATGCCAGACATTCTGAAACATTTTGTCAAGGCCTCGGCCAAGACGTCTAAAATGATTAAGGCCTCAGCCAAAACCATAAATCAAATTGGGAAAGGGCCTTGGTCAATTCCACGTCTAGTTGTCTCATGAGACCTACCGATGCATCTAGGAGCTATAGCAGGCTCCACCCGTCACTTATTATGTCCAATACATTCCTCATATGAATAGGTTTAAACATATCATAAACCATAACATAATCTTATCACATAAAAAATGCATAAAGGAAACATAACATTTCCACATTTCAATCACAAGATATCAATACAACACATTGATATAATAAAAACGCTTTCAAAACCATTTTCAATACCAAAATAAAATAAAGTTAAAACTTTGTATTTATTTTTCATTAAAAAAATGATGGCTTGTAGAGGAAGCCAAAACTCAAATAATGGTAACGGCGGCAGAGAAGTCGTTGTCGCCGCATAAGTACGAAAAGAAAAACATTCCCTTTTGTCTTTTAGCAAAACGCTTCATATAAAAAAGATTCCTTTTGAATAAATGTAAAAGTCAAAGGGGTTTATACACCGTATAAAAGAAAGTTGTGTATAAAACCAAATATGCCTCAATGAAAGGGGATTGAGACGAAGTCCTTAAAAAAATCATTTTTTTAAATAAAGTACATCTATAATTTGTATTCACTATAATTAGACATAAATAATGTAAAAATACAAGATAGGACATAATAATATCATGACATAATTTGAAAGTAGGAGATTAACCCAAAAAATAGAAATTGGGTTAAGAAGTTCCCTTACCTCGTGTCTGACTTGACTCAACCGTTCTTTAACCTCCTAAATAATAAACTAGAGTTAATATATAATTTATTAAGAACCATTTTTAATTTCATTATCCTTTTTATATCACTTATTACAATGTTATGAACATTATGTAATTATTTAAGTTAATAACGGTCGTTTTGTCGATCTTTGGTACTTGAGTCAACAATAAATTTCTTATAATTACAAGTTGTTTATGTGGTAGAATATCCATTATCTCCAGAATTATATTCATGATTTAGATGTAATATATATCATATATATCCAGTACATACATTCATTTATAATATTATGTAACATTTAGAGATAAGAAATGAAATGCACCGTTCATGGAGACGGTAAGACGTACGTACGCATGTACGCTAATTTCATTTCTATTTCGTATTTAATGGAATGAAATCATAATAATATAAATGTATAATATAATTCCAGTATAATATAGTGTATAATACCATTTAATCCATCCTTTATACATCCCACATATGGCATTAACGATTCAAATCTCTTTGAGGGGGCGGTAGTCCGCACTTCCTAAAATGAAATTATCGCGTTTTACCCATAATGGAAATCATAAAGTATTCCATAAATGAGAAATACAGAAGCATAAGTAAAACATAAACATATTATATATCATATATAAATATAGTGACATCTTAATGGCCACCTTTGAAGGTGTTATATGAGTGTTGAACAATCATCGTTTCGTGAGGCAGAAATTCGCCATCCATAGAAACCGTATGTTCTTTAACCATTAGATGCATGTGTGTGTAAGTGTAGCTCGAATCCTTCTTATAAAAACATCCTAGTATATTTAGGATAATGGTGTTGTTTCAAAAGAAATTAATAAAAAGATTTTAGGGGGTTGGAGAAGAAAAATAAAACAAAACAACACTAGAGAAGACATTACCTCAAAATCGGGTAACTCTTTTTGATTTGAGCCAAAGGCTTCCTTGGGAAGAGTTCTGCCCAATGTGAGGCTTCTAGGAGTAAGAGGGGGAAGTTGGGAAAGTATTTGGGCAGAGGTTGGCCGAGACAAATGGCTTGAAGGTGTGAATAAGGTGGGAGTGGTGGGGGCCTTTTATAAGTGGAGAGGAGGGGCACTTTTGGAAAGTAATGAAATGTTATTCAATTATACAATGCTTTTCGGATTCTAAAGGTCCCACACTTATATAATTCCCGGATAAGGTGATAAGGGTTCGAAATATACCCATCCAATAGTCTTTGGACAAGTGTAAGCCTTAGATTGTACATTATCTTTTCATTTTGTTAAAATCGTTAAATAATGAGGTCATCGCTGCATCATAATGATGTAATAAATAATTTAATTTATTTAATGTCTAAAAATTATAAAAAAAGTGATATGATGTAGGAAATCTGTTTATCTTTCTAATGAATATTTATAGTCAAAAGTTGGACTTGTTTAACCCCACTTTAAAATTGTTTTAGTAAAACAACTCATGTTTGTGTCAATTTAATTTTAACATTAAATAAATATATATTAATGTCATTTTCCAACCAAAGTGGATCCATGGGGTCCCCAAGTTGACCCATGGGTTGTCTTGGTCGGCCATGACTCATCCAATAGGAGTAGGACAAGTGTCAAGATCATCTCATATTATTAAAACTTTATTTTTACCTTAAACTACACTAATTACCTCTAATCGCGATTAAGAACTTAAAAGTTACTATTCACCAAAAAAAATTATTTTAATCTCATTGAACCACATTTTACTTCTTAATGACAACCATGTATGTCGGATTTTTGAAAATCAAATCACAGAAGTGGTAATATTTCATTTAAACGAAAAATCAATTATTTAACTACCACTTAGTGGTTTCACTATTAATCAAAAATTGAAGTTTTTCAGAACAATGCCAAAATTTTACCATAAGCTATAATTGATATTCCAAATTCAAAAATGATGTCTATTTTACAAAATTCCAAACATATAAGTTGCATTAATTAATTTTATAATTAATTCCCGTTGTCACAACAACAGTGTGTTTTTAAGAAACAATTTATATCAAAAGATTGGCAATTGTTTATGTCCAATTTCAATGTTAAATTAATTCTAATGACCTACATTGGATAAAATGGTGAAAATATATTCTAATTATACTTTAAAACCACTAAATAGTATAATTTATCACTATAAATTATTTTGATTAAAAAAGTTGTTTCTAAGTAATTTTCACTATTCATAAAAAATTGGAATTTCTCAGAAAATTAAAAAAAAATCAACTTTGGATAATTTCGATATTACAAATACAAAAATGAAGTCCATTTTGAAATATAAAATTTCTATAATTTTAAAAGGTGGTTATTACTATTCAAAATGGCTACTTTGATTAGTTGTGGTGTTTTAGAACTCGAAGTTGCGTACAATGCAAGATATTGCATTATTGAATGAGAAGCGTATCATGGAAGCTCGAGGTGTTACATTCTCCCCTCCTTCAATAAATTTTGTCCTCGCAATTTGATATTTTTCTTTGAAAATAAAAGTTTGAAAAGAGAAAATACCTTTGAGGAAAACCCACATCGGAAATAAGATTAATAAAATTTAGCCTTAATAAGAGGGAAAGGGAAATGAAAAAGTCACCACCCAATTATGATCTCTATTAGGAGAACATTGGTGGCAATTAGAGACATATAATTGGAGGAAAAATTTAAATATTTGTAGGGAGTAATTGAGGTCATCAATTACAATCAACTGTCAAATTGACGGCCTCAAAGCCTTCAATATATGTTGATTTAAAATATCATCAGTTCAACAAGACATAAGGTATTAGTATAACACATTTTTTTGTTTTAATATCCCTTTACTAAAGTTTAAGAATTAATTTATTCATTGAATAAGAGATAGGTATATATATATTTATGCTTGACAATTATAGTTTCAACCTTCAACTCATCTTTCACTCAAAAAGATAATAGAACTCAAAAATATTATACTTATCCTAATTGTATAAGGTTCCAAATGTTAACACATACCATTTAGATTAGTAAAATTATTTTGTAATAACCAGGGACTTCCTGTAGGCTAGTGTTAAGAAATAAAGGCCTGTCGCACTATGATTGTGGGTTCGATTCCTACAGTTTTGTCCGACGTGACGGGTTATGCCCCATCCTGCAGGTTGTCCTTTTCCTAAAACTATAGTATCATAATATTCCAAAAATAATCTTCATAAATTTTTTAACAATACTATCCAAAGATAAACTTAATCCACTCCAACCTTTATAATCATCCAAAATACCTCTGTCTAGACTTTCTCTAAAAGGTCTCTTAATTCCAAAATCAATTTATCAGATTCCCCAAACAAAGTAAAGTTTCTCTTATTGTCACATACTAAAAATATAATTACCTTCATCATATTAAAACCTTACTGAAATCAACATGTACTGAAGTACAATCCTTATATATATATATATCACATTATTCTAATAACCAGAATATAATCCATGATTCCAAACGCACCAATACATTAGTTATTCTGCTTCAACTGTAGTAACAACATAAGATTGTCCTTGATCCCTTGGCCTTTTCTGAGGTAATTTTCCCTGACGCTTAGGACATTCATTTTAATAATGACCCATTTCTCTACAATTGTAGCATTCAACTTTGATAGCCTCTTTCTTTCCCTTGAAATCACGAGCCTGGTGACCCTTTTCTCCACATTTATAACAAACTCCCATTCCTTTTAGGCAAGTACCAGGTTGATTCTTCCCACAATTATCACATAATTGAAAATCCTTCTTTCCCTTTTTCCCTTTATCTGTCTCTTGTTCCACCGTTCTCTTCTTCTCTTGCTTTACTTTGTTGTCATAAGACTTAGAGAATTCCTTTTCTATCTTGATAGCACACGAGACAATATCTTCGTATGATGAGAAGGATTGTGATACTAAATCTCGACGGAGAAATGGTTTTAACCCATCAATGAAACGATCAATCTTACTCCTTGGGTTACGTATATAATCAGCAACATGCCTCGCTAACCTTGTAAAGTTAGCCTCATACTTTGCGACATTATCATCCTCCTTCTGCCTCAGACTCAGAAATTTCCTTTCCATATCCGCTCGATGGTCTCGAGGAAAGTATTTTTCTAAGAACAGCTCTTTGAACTCCTGCCATTCCATGTTTGTTAATTCATCATCTTCCTTTGTGTTTTGAATTAGTGACCACCATTGATCGGCATCTCCAGTGAGGCGGTAAACTGCCATGACAACTTTCTCTCTTTCACTACTCCCCAAGGCATGAAATATTTTCTCTATGGAATTTATCTATTGCTCAGATACTATAGGATTTGTACTCCCATTGAAGGTTGGTGGTTGTTGCCTCATGAAACGGTCTAGCATTGATCCTTCACGTTGTGGATAAGGGTGCTCCATACGAGTAAGGTTATTATTCATAACCTGCGTGAGTTGTCCCAGTACGGTGAGAAGCTGATCAGCACCAGTTGTATCACTAGCTCCACCATAATTATCTTGAGCAGGAGGGAAATCCCTACACGGAGTGTGTGCATTGATACGGTTTCCATTCCTTCCACTAGGTGCCATTTCTAAATAATGGCATAAACTGGATTAGTTTGTGAATCAAAATACATAATTCCATACTTGTAAAACACTTAACATAAATTGAACTAATTATGGATATAATCCATAATTATAAAAATGTTTTCTTTGAGGAAGTATATACTCGTAACCCTTCATAGTGGTTTGTAAAGAAAATGGGAATTATCGTAAGCATATCCCCCGGGAGTGTCATAACCAAGAGTGCATCAAGGCCCATTGTCGTGCACCAGTTCCCGTTCGAGTCTATCTCAAAGCGGTGTTTTCGGGTTTTACCCCTAGGTACATCTGTGCCAGAGCCGCCTCTACCTGCTCGTATCCAGACAGGGATGTATTGCTCGGAAAACTCACAAAATCTCTACAATACCAAAATTTTTAGGAAGTTCTTCTATACTAATCCTCAAAGTTCATCTTAGGTCTACGTGCTCTAATCAAAGTTTGTCTAAATCTAGCTTCAAATGTTAGTACTAAACTGCCTCTGATACCAACTGTAACTCCCCGACCCCAGCTACCCAGAGCCGGTGCATTACTTCATAACTTTGTAATGATCACAAAAGATCAAGTCTCGAAAGACCGATTAGTTTAGTAGCCTTGGAAACACTAGATACATTCATAAGTCGTACATTGATTCATAAAGTAAAAAACTAATAACAAAGTCTTCATATTCCACACTCATATCCTCTTCTGACTATCCCTGCAGGTCATTCCTAAAATACTTCTTCACATCCTGGAAAATATTAAAACATTGAAAGGGGTGAGCTCAGATGCTCAGTAAGGATAACAATATAGCAGAAGCTTTCATCAATATAAATAAACATTTAAGGCAATGTATAACTAAAACAAAAGCCTTTTAAACATGAAATTCAACATAATATGGAAAAAGTAAAATAAGATAATGCCATTCACTTATTCCCATGGATATTCTACTGGTCGAATAATCACATGCAATATCAATAACCACTTTCACAATGAGGGAATGTATAATGCCAGACATTCTGAAACATTTTGTCAAGGCCTCGGCCAAGACGTCTAAAATGATTAAGGCCTCGGCCAAAACCATAAATCAAATTGGGAAAGGGCCTCGGCCAATTCCACGTCTAGTTGTCTCATGAGACCTACCGATGCATCGAGGAGCTATAGCGGGCTCCTCCCGTCACTTATTAAGTCCAATACATTCCTCATATGAATAGGTTTAAACATATCATAAACCATAACATAATCTTATCACATAAAACATGCATAAAGGAAACATAACATTTCCACATTTCAATCACAAGATATCAATACAACACATTGATATAATAAAAAGGCTTTCAAAACCATTTTCAATACCAAAATAAAATAAAGTTAAAACTTTGTATTTATTTTTCATTAAAAAAAATGATGGCTTGTAGAGGAAGCCGAAACTCAAATAATGGTCACGGAGGCGGAGAAGTCGTTGTCGCCGCATAAGTACGGAAAGAAAAACATTCCCTTTTGTCGTTTAGCAAAACGCTTCATATAAAAAAGATTCCTTTTGAATAAATGTAAAAGTAAAAGGGGTTTATACCCCGTATAAAAGAAAGTTGTGTATAAAACCAAACATGCCTCAATGAAAGGGGATTGAGACGAAGTCCTTAAAAATATCATTTTTTTAAATAAAGTACTTCTATAATGTGTATTAAATATAATTACACATAAATATTGTAAAAATACAAGATAGGACATAATAATATCATGACATAATTTGAAAGTAGGAGATTAACCCAAAAAATAGAAATTGGGTTAAGAAGTTCCCTTACCTCGTGTCTGAATTGACTCAAACATTCTTTAACCTCCTGAATAATAAACTAGAGTTAATATATACCTTATTAAGAACCATTTTTAATTTCATTATCCTTTTTATATCACTTATTACAATGTTATGAACATTATGTAATTATTTAAGTTAATAACGGTCGTTTTGTCGATCTTTGGTACTTGAGTCAACAATAAATTTCTTATAATTACAAGATGTTTATGTGGTAGAATATCCATTATCTCCAGAATTATATTCATGATTTAGATGTCATATATATCATATATATCAATTACATACATTCATTTATAATATTACGTAACATTTAGAGGTAAGAAATGAAATGCACCGTTCATGGAGACGGTAAGCCGTACGTACGCATGAACTCTACTTTCATTCCTATTTCATATTTAATGGAATGAAATCATAATGATATAAATGTATCATATAATTTCAGTATAATATAGTGTATAATACCATTTACTCCATCCTCTATACATCCCACATATGGCATTAATGATTCAAATCACTTTGAGGGGGCGGTAGTCCGCACTTCCTAAAATGAAATTATCGCGTTTTACCCATAATGGAAATCATAAAGTATGCCATAAATGAGAAATACAGAAGCATAAGTAAAACATAAACATATTATATATCATATATAAATATAGTGACATCTTAATGGCCACCTTTGAAGGTTTCATATGAGTGTTGAACAATCATCGTTTCGTGAGGCAGAAATTCGCCATCCACAGAAACCGTATGTTCTTTAACCATTAGATGCAGGTGTGTGTAAGTGTAGCTCTAATCCTTATTATAACAACATCCTAGTATATTTAGAATACTGGTGTTGTTACAAAAGAAATGAATAAATAGAGTTTAGGGGGTTGGATAAGAAAAATAAAACAAAACAACACTAGAGAAGACATTACCTCAAAATCAGGTAACTCTTTTTGATTTGAGCCAAAGGCATCCTTGGAAAGAGTTCTGCCCAACGTGAGGCTTCTAGGAGTAATAGGGGGAAGTTGGGAGAGTATTTTGGCAGAGGTTGGCCGAGCCAAATGGCTTGAAGGTGTGAATAAGGTGGGAGTGGTGGGGGCCTTTTATAAGTGGAGAGGAGGGGCACTTTTGGAAAGTAATGAAATGTTATTCTATTATACAATGATTTTCGGATTATGAAGGTCCCACACTTATATAATTCTAGGATAAGGTGATAAGTTTTCGAAATATACCCATCCAATAGTCTTTGGACAAGTGTAAGCCTTGGATTGTACATTATATTTTCATTTTATTAAAATCGTTAAATAATGAGGTCATCGCTGCATCATAATGATGTCATAAATAATTTAATTTATATAATGTCTAAAAATTATAAAAAAAATACTATGATGTAGGAAATATTTTTATATTTCTAATGAATATTTATAGTCAAAATTCGGACTTGTTTAACCCCACTTAAAAATTTTTTTAGTAAAACAACTCATGTTTGTGTCAATTTAATTTTAACATTAAATAAATATATATTAATGTCATTTTCCTACCAAAGTGGCTCCATGGGGTCCCCAAGTTGACCCATGGGTTGTCTTGGTCTGCCATGACTTATCAAATAGGAGTAGGACAAATGTCAAGCTCATCTCATATTATTAAAACTTTATTTTTACCTTAAACTACACTAATTACCTCTAATCGCGATTAAGAACTTAAAAGTTACTATTCACCAAAAAATTATTTTAATCTCATTGAACCACATTTTTCTTCTTAATGACAACCATGTATGTCGGATTTTTGAAAATCAAATCACAGAAGTGGTAATATTTCATTTAAACGAAAAATCAATTATTTAACTACCACTTAGTGGTTTCACTATTCATCAAAAATTGAAGTTTTTCAGAACAATGCCAAAATTTCACCATAAGCTATAATTGATATTCCAAATTCAATAATGAAATTTATTTTATAAAATTCCAAACATATAAGTTTCATTAATTAATTTTATAATTAATTCCCGTTGTCACAACAATAGCGTGTTTTTAAGAAACAATTTATATCAAAAGATTGGCAATTGTTTATGTCCAATTTCAATGTTAAATTAATTCTAATGACCAACATTGGATAAAATGGTGAAAATATATTCTAATTATACTTTAAAACCACTAAATGGTATAATTTATCACTATAAATTATTTTGATTAAAAAAGTTGTTTCTAAGTAATTTTCACTATTCATAAAAAATTGGAAGTTCTCAGAAAATTACAAAAAACTCAACTTTGGATAATTTCGATATTACGAATACAAAAATGAAGTCCATTTTAAAATATAAAATTTCTATAATTTTAAAAAGTGGTTATTACTATTCAAAACGACTACTTTGATTAGTCGTGGTGTTTTAGAACTCCAAGTTGCATACAATGCAAGCTATTGCATTATTGAATGAGAAGCGTATCGTGGAAGCTCGGGGT
This sequence comes from Viscum album, assembly GCA_963277665.1. Taxonomy (NCBI): domain Eukaryota; kingdom Viridiplantae; phylum Streptophyta; class Magnoliopsida; order Santalales; family Viscaceae; genus Viscum; species Viscum album. Next base: position 1,460,026,311 of record OY728125.1, read on the forward strand.
GTTACAACATGGACGAAGATATTTCCTATTTATGAAACCTTCAGGTTCTGCCTTATGAAGTGTCAAACACACACATCAAAATGAAGGATGAATCTGGTTGGTTTTGTGGTCAACTTTGTAACATTAATTTCCTTTTGATTCTTCACACTCCTTTTGACTCTCTTAATTGTTGGGGGGTGAATTTATTGTTGGGGGTGGACCTAAGGCTACTAATATTCCTATATAATGATCTCGTGGTGATGGGAATAATCATGTAACATTTTTCTTTGAATCCATGTTTTTTCTTTCATCCATTTATTTCTTTAAATTGTAATTTCCCGCTTTCGTTTTGTAATGGCATCGTCAATTTCCCTAATGTAAGATTTTCTTTCACATTTATTATTTTAATAAAATTTATTCTTATTATTCACTTTTTATTTTACTTTTATTCACACATTGATACCATTGAATCATGGTGTAAAATTATTCACACCATCACTTGTGAATTCAATCACACAACGGTGGAGTGTTCATTTTTCAATAATTTTCTTCTTCTTCAATTCCGCCCCCATAAGTCTACATCCCGCTTCCATTGGTATAATAGAATCAATGGAGGGATAACCACTTAAGGATTGATCCAAGGGAGTAGCAAGGTCAGGGATTGGATGTTATTTCATAGACTTTAATTTTTAAATATGTTTTGTTATTTTAATATTTCCATTCGATGAGTCATGTTCTTCTTCATCTTTTCCAAGTCTAACGACGACACATTTTAAGTGCTAGTACAATCTATTTCCATTGAGTAATTAGTAAAGTGATCCTCAAAGTGAATTATTTATTGTCCTTTGAATTGTGTAAGGATTAAATTGGTGAATGATTTGGGAGAATTATCTTGTTGTTTGGATGCATCTTCAATTAATGGCATGAAATTTTTAAGAAAAGAAATTTATTCAATCCACCCCAAGTGAAACCCTTAGATCAAACCATCATCAATAAGTGTTTATTTCACATCATTTTGCTTATCTATTATATAAATTATATCATTAGTTCTCCAATTAAAATCTACCTCAAATTTGGCCACTTCATAGCCAATCCATCCACAAATTTGAGTGTCTCATGGTTTCTTCTTCGGTCCATGTGGATTCGATCCCTACTTTTACTTCAACGAACGCTTTTACCAGTAGGGTAAATTTGGGCACTACTAAATTTTGGAGTTGTTTCCGAGGACCCAAGTAATTTTTATTAGACACCCACCTTCTATTCTCGCCTAACTTCTCTTTTCTCGCCTATATTTCTCTTTTTTCCCCTTTCTGTTTTCGTGTGTCCAAAAAAATCGAAATCCAAACTCCATTCAACTCCAATGAGTATCATCAAAAATTTACTTTCATAAACTTAGGCTGGAATCAAATAGAAAATCATCAATAATGGGAATCTCCTCACACAGAAAATTACTTTGATTAGAACATGAATGATTGCCCCACACCCGATTACATGAACGATCATTGTGATGATGAATGTTTAAAAGATCAATTTCCATACCTATCAAGAATGACTGAGAAGATAAATATTGAGGAATTACATGATGTCCAAACATCTATCAATCATAATCCTGATTTGTTTTTAAAAAATTCTGTGAACAAATGGAAAAATGAATTCAGAGGTATCAATTTTTAGACCAGAACTACAAAGCATTAAAACATGTGTGGACCCCATTCCCACTCAAACCATCCCTTCCTCAATATTGATTGATGAATCTTGTAACAGACAAACCCCTCATGCCTTTATTGAAGAACCAAACATAGGATTTGGGATAGTTGGAGAGGATCGAGGAGTTTTTTAAGGGTCATTAAATCAGGAAGAAACTGTTTTTTTGGATTCAAAAGAGAAAAATTTGACATCATGGATTGAGTTTCTGGAACATGGCTCCATTAGTGAATTTTTAGGACCACCGATCACTGAAAAATTGGGAGAAATATCAAACATTGTTCCCATACCTACTCCTATAATTCAAATGCACACTTTTGGGGATGAATCATATTTTTATAAGGAACCAATTCATTCTGATATTTTTGGAGAAGAAACTGAATTTCATTCAAATTGCCAATATTCTTTAGGAAATTTCAATCTTTCTGAACTCAAAACAATTTTCCTTCCTTCCCTACTCGAGTATCCCATCATTTGTGATAAACAAGAGCTTCGAGTTTTCATTCATACATCTCATAAAACCCAAAAGGGGGGTTGATCTTTGATTTATTTGGAAAGACTACAGATGAAAAAAAAATCAATCATTTCTGATACTCCTTGAATTTTCACATTCATTTTTGAAAATAGGATTTTTCATGAATCAAATTTAAAATCTTCTTACCAAACACAATGGATACACATTATAAATCATGTTGAAGTGGAGAAATATGAGGTCATTAAAATTTTTACAGTTGGAATTGGATATGATGGGGGGTTCAAGTCGAGCTAACGACGTTAAACAAAAGCATTGCATGGGAGGAAACCCATGGTTTTCATGTTTCTAATCATTTTGAATCATTTTAATTCTCATATAATAAATTACTGTAGATTGTTGACCTGTTCATATTTTATGATTTATGATGGGTATGTAATGGGAGCGCCATATTCATCCATGTCACGTGGTGTGATCTCTGAGTAATACCTTACCCATAAATCTGAAAAGAAGAAAATGTATCATCGGTTTATTTGGTTTTGTTTATTTTTATGTTTTTATAGGTTAAAAAAATAAAAGTAAATGTTGTAAGTCATTAAGAAAATCTATTCACCACCATCCAAGCCACTGAGACTTGAACCTAGGATTAAAGGGAGACATTGGCATTCAATTTCTTCATCAAACACCAGGTGACTTCATTCCATGATTATCATTTTCAATTTCCTATTTTAACTCCTCTCCTACCCCCCTTCTAACTTTTATATTATTTAAACACTGGGGACAGTGTTATTCTAAGTTGGGGGGAGATAAAAAATGTTTTTTTTGTGAATAAAAAAATGCATGAAAAGAAACCTTCCATTAACCTTGAACATGATAGCACACATTACAAACTCTGAAATTGGATATCAAATAATTATGCATGCCTTGATTCTGATTTTAATGAAATTTTAAGTTCATGAGCATAGTTTTTGGAAAGTGCGGTTGTCTGATGTGATTTTTCAAAGTTTACATTTTCATCCTCTTAATAAAAATGTCACAATGTATGTCTACTGGATCGTGGTTGTAAATTTGAGTTCTTGGGTCCCTTTCATTATAGCATAGGGTTTTGGGGTCACTTTTAATTTAATTTGAGTATCCAAAAACAAAAACAAAACAAATAAGAAACAAAATTTGAAACAAAAAATAATGACCGCATAGATCAATTTTTTGTCCAAATATTTGGTTTCTGGAACTTGGAGATCGTGACTCCATAGTTTTCATGCCCAGAGTTAGGCTTTATATCTCTATTGTATAGCATGGAATTGACAATATGTGTGGCATCCGACACTTGGGGATCGTGACTCCATAATTGTATTTCCCAGAGTTAGTCTTTTCATATCTATTCTGGTTAAAAAAATCATCAAAAAAATGGATACTCATCTTAAGGTTTAATGTGATTCCCACCTAGCACTTCCATTTTTTCCATTGAACAATAAAATGGTCCCCATATGTTTTGTGATGCACAACACTTTATCATACTTAATTGAAATTGGACGAAATGTGGCGATGAATTTGAATAAAGGAATGGGATTGGGATTGGGATATGCTTATGGAACTAGCTTGTTATAGATGATTTTGATGGGTTTTATAATTTTTTTGGTATGAGATATTTGGGTGAGCAATGTGTATTAAAATGTTTTTGGAAAAGGGGATTCAAATTTCATATTTGTAATATATTTTTCTCGGGACTATCAAAACTCAAGTTGGGGGTGTGATTAGTCACTAAAAGTGGATAATATTTATTTTTAATATCTTTATATTCATTGTTCAAAAGTCCATAAACATTGTTTTTAGTGCATTATATAAATAGAACTTCATTTCTCATCTTAAATACAATTCATGTTTAAAATGAAAATTTGGGCCCAATAATTCATCTGTTTGTGGACAACATTATATTAATTTTATGAATTTTATATTTTGGGAGATTATTTATCACTTTGTTTTAAACATTTTATCTTTTATGTCCGATGGATGATTCCTAAGGGAAGATGGATATTTTTGCGCCTGAATGCAGAAAGTTGCTGGAGAAAGCATAATGGGCCTAAGGCCCATCAAAAAAATGTGAGGCCCAAAAACCAAGCCCAATTAAGCTAAAATTTTTAAAGTAGAAAGAGAAAAATATAGGGATTTTTTATCCAACTGTGGTCAGAGCTAAATCCAAATATTTCAATGAGATACAAGGGGCTGAAGTTTCGAATTAAAATGGTGGGCCATAGCAGAATTCTCATAAAAACCGACCACCATTTTGAACATAACTCTAAAACGGCTAAACCAAATCACCTGAAATTTTGAGATATTCTATATGACACATGGAAAAATATATTCCCTATTTATGGAACCTACAGGTTCTACCGTATGACGTGTCAAACGCACACGTCAAAATGGAGGATGAATCTGGCTGGTTGTGTGGTCAACTTTGTAACATTAATATACTTTTGATTCTTCACCCCCCTTTTGACTCTCTTAATTGATGGGGGTGGACCTAAGGCTCATAATATGCCTATTTAAGGAGCTTGTGGTGAAATTAATAATCATCTAACATTTTTCTTTGAATCCAAGTTTTTTCTTTCATCCATTGTATTTCATTCAATTGTAATTTCCCGCTTCCGTTTTGTAATGGCATCGTCAATTTCCCTAATGTATGTTTTTCTTTCACATTTAGTATTTTAATAAAATTTATTCTTATTATTCACTTTTTATTTTCCATTTCTTCACAAGTTGATATCGTTGAATCAAGGTGTAACTTTATTCACACCAGCACTTATGAATTCAATCACACAATGGTGGAGTGTTCATTTTTCAATAATTTTCTTCTTCTTCAATTCCACCCCCATAAGTATACATCCCACTTCCATTGGTAGAATAACATCAATGGAGGGATAACCATTTAAGGTTTGATCCAAGGGAGTAGAAAGGTCAGGTATTGGATGTTATTTCATAGACTTTAATTTTTAAATCTGTTTTTTATTTTAAGATTTACATTCAATGAGTTATGTTCTTCTTCTCCTTTTCCAAGTTTAACAACGACGCATTTTAAGTGCTAGTAAAATCTATTTCCTTTGAGTGCTTAGTAAAGTGATCATCAAAGTGAATTAATTATTGGCCTTGGAATTTTGTAGGTATTAAATTTTTGAATGATTTGGGAGAATTATCTTGTTGTTTGGATGCGTCTTCAATTAATGACATGAAATTTTTAAAAAATGAAATTTATCCAATCCACCCCAAGATAAACCCTAAGATAAAAACATCATTAATAATTGTTTAGTTCACATCATTTTCCTTATCTTTTATTTAAATTATATAAATAGTTCTCCAATTAAAATCTACCTCAAATTTGGCCACTTCATAACCAATCCATCAACAAATTTGAGTGTCTTAAGGTTTCTTCTTCGGTCCCTGTAGATTCGATCCCTACTTGTACTTCAACGACTGCTTTTACCAGTAGGGTAAATTTGGACGCTACCAAATTTTGGTGCCATTTAAGGGGACCCAAGTATGTTTTATTAGACACCCACCTTATATTCTCACCTAACATCTCTTTTCTCACCTATATTTCTCTTTTCTTTTCCCCTTTCTGTTTTCGTGTGTCCAAAAAAATCGAAATCCAAATTTCATTCAACTCCAATAGAGTCTCATCAAAAAAATTTATTCATAAACTCAGGCTAGAATCAAATAGAAAATCATCTATAATGTGAATCCCTTAACATAGAAAATTACTTTGATCATAACTTGAATGATTACCCCACACCCGATAACAAGAACGATCTTTGTGATGATGAATGTTTAAAAGATCAATTTCCAGACCTATCAAGAATGATTGAAAAGATAAATATTGAAGAAGTACATGATATCCAAACATCTATCAATAAAAATCCTGAAAAAAATCTTCAAAAATTTTCTGAACAAATGGATAAAATGAATTCAGAGGTATCAAGTTTTAGACTATAACTACAAAGCATTAAAACTTGTGTGGACCTCATTCCCACGCAAACCATCCCTTCCTCGATATTGATTGAAGAATATTGTAACACAAAAACCCCTAATTCATTTATTCAAGAACCAAACATAGGATTTGGGATATTTGGAGAGGATCGAGGAGTTTTTGAAGGGTTATTAAATCAGGAATAAATTGATTTTTTGGATTCAAAAGAGGAAATTTTGACATCATGGATTGAGTTTACGGAATATGGCTCCATTAGTGAATTTCTAGGACCACCGATCACTAAAAAATTGGGAGAAATCCCAAAACTTCAGCCCATACCTACTCTTATAATTCAAATGCAAACTTTTGGGGATGAATCATATTTTTATAAGGAACCAATTCATTCTGATGTTTTTGGAGAAAAAACTGATTTTCATTCAAATTTCCAATCTTCTTTAGGAAATTTCAATCTTCCTGAACTCAAAACAATTGTCCTTCCTTCCCTACTCGAGTATCCCATCATTTTTGATAAACCAGAGCTTTCGGTTTTCATTCATTCATCTCATGAAACCCAAAAAGGGGGGTTGATCTTTGATTTATTAGAAAAGACTACAGATGAAAAAAAAATCAACCATTTCTGATACTCCTTGAATTTTTACATTCATTTTAGAAAATAGGATTTTTCATGAATCAAATTCAAAATTATCTTACCAACCACAAGGGATACGCATTCTCAATCATGTTGAAGTGGAGAAAGACGAGGTCATTAAAATTTTTAAAGTTGGAATTGGATAAGTGGGGTTCACGTCGAGCTAACGATGTTAAAAGAAGCGCTGCATGGGAGGAAACACATGGTTTTTATGTTTCTAATCATTTTTAATCATTTTATTTTTCATATAATAAATTACCATAGACTATTGAACTATTATTCCTTTATGAGTAAGGGTGGGTATGAAAGGGGTGCTTTATATTCATCCATGTCACGTGGCGTGATCTTTGAGAATTACCTTTCTCAGAAATCTAAAAAGAAGACAATTTATCATCAGTTTATTTTGTTTTGTTTATTTTTATGTTTTTATAGGTTAAAAAATATATGGACATGTCGTAAGTCATTAGAAAAATCCATTCACCACCATCCAAGCCGCTGAGACTCGAACCCAGGATTGAAGGGAGACATTGGCATGCGATTTCTTCATCAAAAACCAGGTGACTTGATTCCATCATTATCATTTTCAATTTCTTATTTTCACTCCTCTACTACCCCCCTTCTAACATTTCTTTTCTTTAAATGCTAAGGACAGTGTTATTCTAAGTAGGGGGGAGATAAAAAATGTTTTTTGTGTGAATAAAAACATGCATGAAAAGAAAATTTCCATTAACCTTTGACATGATAGCACAAATTGCAAACTCTAAAATTGGATATCAAATAATTATGCATGCCTTGATTCTGATTTTAATGCAATTTTATGTTCATGAGCATAGTTTTTGGAAATTTCGGTTGTCCGATGTGATTTTTCAAAGTTTACATTTTCATCCTCTTAATAAAAATATCACAATGCACATCTACTAGATCGTGGGTGTAAATTTGAGTTCTTGGGTCCCTTTCATTATAGCATAGGGTTCTGGGGTCACTTTTAGTTTAATTTGAGTATCCAGAAACAAAAAAACAAAATAAAACAAAAAAAATTGAAACAAAAAATAATGACCACATAGAGAAATGTTTTGTCCAAATGTGTGGCATCCAACACTTGGTGATCATGACTCCATAGTTGTTTTGCCAAGATTTACGCTTTATATCTCTATTGTAGAGCATGGAATTTACAATATAAAAGGCGTCCGACACTTGGGTATCACGACTCCATAGTTGTGTTACCGAGAGTTAGTCTTTTCATATCTATTGTGGTTAAAAAATCATCAAAAAAAATGGATACTCATATTAAGGTTTAATGTGATTCCCACCTAGAGCTTCCAGTTTTTCCCCTTGAATAATAAAATGGGCCCCATATGTTTATTGATGCACAACACTTTATCATACTTAATTGAAATTGGATGAAATGTGGTGATGAATTTGAACAAAGGAATGGGCTTGGGCTTGGGATATTCTTATGGACCTAGCTTGTTTTAAATGATTTTGTTGGGTTTCATAATTTTTTTGGTATTATATATTTGGGTGAGCAATGTGTATTAAAATGTTTTTGGAAAAGGGGATTCGAATTTCATATTTGTAATATATTTTTCTCGGGACAAGAAAAACTCAAGTTGGGGGAGTGATTAGTCACTAAAAGTGGCTAATATTAATTTTTAATATCTTTATATTCATTGTTACAAAGTACATAAACATTGTTTTTAGTGCATTATATAAATAGAACTTCATTTCTTATCTTAAATACAATTCATGTTTAAAATTCAAATTTGGGACCAATCATTCATCTGTTTGTGGATAGCATTATATTCATTTTCTGAATTTGATATTTTGGGATATGATTTATCACTTTTTTGGAACATTTTATCTTTTAGGTCCGATGGATGAATCCCAAGGGAAGATGGTGGTTTTTGCGCCTGAATGCAGAAAGTTGCTGGAGAAATCATACTGGGCCTAAGGCCCATCCAACAAATGTGGGGCCCACAAACCAAGCCCAAGGAAGATCAAATTTTTACAGTATATATAGGGAAATATAGGGTTTATTTTATTCAACTCTGGTCAGAGCTAATTTAGAAGATTTCAATGAGATACAAGGGGCTGAAGTTTAGAATTAAAATGGTGGGCCATAGAAGAATGCTCATAAAAACAGACCACCATTTTGAACATAACTCCAAACCGGTTAAACCAAATCACCTGAATTTTTTAGGGATTCTAGAAGACACATGGAAGAAGATATTTCTTATCTATGACACCTTCATCTTTTTCCATATGAATTGTCAAACGCACACGTAAAAATGGAGGATGAATCTGGATGGTTTTGTGGTCAACTTTGTAACATTAATTTCCTTTTGATTCTTCACCCGCCTTTTGACTCTCTTAATTGTTGGTGGGTGAATTTATTGTTGGGGGTGGACCTAATGATCCTAATATGATTATATATAGGAGCTGGTGGTGATGGGAATAATCATCTAACATTTTTCTTTGAATCCAATTTTTCTCTTTTATCCATTGTATTTCATTAAATTGTAATTTCTTGCTTTTGTTTTGTAATGGCATCGTCAATTTCTCTAATGTAAGTTTTTATTTCACATTTAGTATTTTAATAAAATTTATTCTTATTCTTAACTTTTTATTTTCCTTTTTTTCATATGTTGATATCGTTGAATCAATGTGTAAATTTATTTACACCAGCACTTCTGAATTTTATCACACAACGGTGGAGTGTTCATTTTTCAATAATATTCTTCTTCTTCAATTCCGCCCCCATATGTCTACATCCCATTTACATTGGTAGAATAGAATAAATGGAGGGCTATCCACTTAAGGTTTGATCCAAGGGAGTATCAATGTCAGGGATTGGATGCTATTTCATAGACTTTAATTTTTAAATCTGTTTGTTATTTTAAGATTTTCATTCGATGAATTATGTTCTTCTTCATCTTTTCCAAGTTTAGGACGACGCATTTTAAGTGCTAGTAAAATCTGTTTCTTTTGAGTGCTCAATAAAGTGATCCTCAAAGTGAATTAGTGATTAGCCTTGGAATTGTGTAGGGATTAAATTGGTGAATGATTTGGGGGAATTATCTTGTTGTTTGGATGCGTCTTCAATTAATGACATAAAATTTTTATGAAAAGAAATTTATCCAATCCACCCCAAGAAAACCCCTAATATCAAACCATCATCAATAATTGTTTAGTTCACATCATTTTCCTTATCTTTTATTTAAATTATATCATTTGTTCTCCAATTAAAATCTACCTCAAATTTGGCCACTTCATAGCCAATCCATCAACAAATTTGAGTGTCTCAATGTTTCTTCTTCAGTCCATGTAGATTCGATCCCAACTTGTACTCCAATGACCGCTTTTACCAATAGTGAAAATTTGGGAGCTACCAATACCCCTTTGACATTTAATTTTATTCAAAAGGAATCTTTTTCTATGAAGTGTTTTACTAAATGAAAAAAAGAATGTTCCTTTTAACGTACGTGGTGACAATGACCTTTTCTGCCGCCGCGAGTATTGTTTGATATTTGGCTTCTTCAACAAGTTGTAATGTTTTTAAAAGAAAATAAATACCATATACAATTTTACAGATTTTTTGTATTGAAAATGGTATTGAAAATGGATTTGTTATGTCAATATATTTAATTGATATATTGTGATTGAAATGTGGAAATGTTTTCCTTCCTTTATATTTTCAATATTTTATGTGTTATGATTTTATAATGGTACTTAGACATTTGACGGGTGGTTACCTGATAAACCAATTGATGGGTGGTGCTGTGAATACAAGGATGGGTGGTTACGTTATAACTTTCAATGCATTGGGTATGGAAGTCGGCTGTATGGCTATTCCATTTAGTGATATTTGTGGAAGTCGACCATATGGTTATTCCATTTAAGTATGTTTCTGTCCCAATTTACCTTTATGTGTTATTTGTTCTTTATATTGGTTTTATGGTAATATTTTGGTTATAAAAATGGTATGTAATGATTTTTTATTTAGTGAAGAGTATTTATTACTTTATAAAGGTGAAAAGTATTACTTATGTTATAGTATTCGTGGTTTACTTGTTGTTTTAAAAAACTATCAGTTTTCCTTCTTTGTGTATCCCTTACTGAGATTTTTATGCTCATCCCATGTTTTTGAAATGTTTTTCATAGGACATAATGTGGAATAGGTTCAAGGATGGGATCAAGAAAATTTTTATCTGTCATAAACATGGAAATAGACATGACTCATTTTTTCAAGAGTTCATGTTTTGTAAAAAAAATAGAAACTGTGTAGAAGCATCTACTTTGTAAATCTTTTGAGATGTAATAGTTATGTCCTAATTCTCTAAAAATCTAAACATGAAATGATCCTCAATGTGAATTATTCATTTAATTCAATATTAAGAATGTTTTACGGTCGGGTCCTTATAACCACGCTGGCCGAAAACGCACTCTGCTTGTCGTAAATGGCCAAAACATGGGTTTTACGGTCAAATGCATGCTGAACGACATCAGAATGACTTTAAATAACACGAAATCACCCTTATTACTATTCTTGAGTTGTACAAGGAGATGACACGTCATTCGGACATGCGGTTTTCACGACACAACTGAATATATGTTTTTAGGTGTATGGTGAGCTGGAAAAGAGTGCGTGGGGTGGTCGAAATCAGCTGAAAAACCTCAGATTCCATGAAATCGGATGACAAAAAAGGGCGGGTGAATTGTGAAATGGTCAGCCAGAAGGAACGTCAATCGGAGGTGTCATGTGACCGCGTTGGCCGAAAACGCACTTCGCTTGTCGTAGATGGCCAAAACATGCGTTTAACGGTTAAATGCATGCCGAAAAACATCGGAATGACTTTAAATCACATGAAAACACTCTAATTATTATTCCTGAGGTCCACAAGGAGACAACATGTTATTTAGATGTGCGGTTTGCATAGCACGACTGAATAAGAGTTTTTTAGGTGTTTGGAGCTCATGAAAAGCGTGCATGGGGTGGTTGAAACTGGATGAACGACCTCAGAATGCCATAAAATAGGACGACAAAAAGGTTGGGTGAATTCTGAAATGGTCGGCCAGACGACACATCAATCAGAGGTGTCGTGTGACCATGCTGGCTGAAAATGCACATTGCGTGTCTTAAATGGCCAAAACATGCATTTAACGGTCAAATGCATGACGAATGATATCGAAATGACTTGAAATCATACTAAAAAATCCTAATTATTATTCTTGAGGTGTACAAGGAGACGAAACATCATTCAGACATGCGGTTTGTGCGACACAGCTGAATATGTGTTTCTTAGGTGTTTGGTGTGCTTGCAAAGCGTGCGTGGGGTGGTCAAAACTGGCCAAACGAACTCAGATTGGCATGAAATCAGACAAAAAAAGGGTGTGTGAATTGTGAAATGGTCAGCAAGATGGCACGTCAATCAGAGGTGTTGTGTGATCACGCTGGCTGAAAACAAACTTTGCGTGTCGTAAATGGAAAAAACAAGGGTTTTACAGTCAAATTCAGGCCGAACGACATCGGTATGACTTTAAATCACACAAAAACACTCTAATTATTATTATTGAGGTGTAAAAGGATATTGAAAATCATTCGGACGCATGTTATGCATAGCATGACTAAATATGTGTTTTTTAGGTGTTTGGTGAGCTTGAAAAGCTTACGTGGGGTGGTAAAAACTAGCCGAACGACCTCGGAATGCCATGAAATCGGACTACAACAAAGGTTGGGTAAATTTTGAAATGTTAGGCTAGACGACACATCAATCGGAGGTGTCGTGTGACAGTTCTGGCTGAAAACACACTCCACGTGTCGTAAATGGCCAAAACATGGGTTTTATAGTCAAATGCATGTCGAACGACATCAAGAATGACTTGAAATCACACTAAAGCACCCTAATTATTATTAGTGAGGTGTAAGAGGATACAGAACGGCATTCAGACACACGGTTTCCATGGCACGACTGAATATGTGTTTTTTAGGTGTTTGGTGTGCTTGAAAAGCGTGCGTGAGGTGGTCAAAACCAGCCGAACGACCTCAGAATTCCATGAAATAGGAAGACAACAAAGGGTGGGTAAATTTTAAGATGGTCATTCAGATATCACATCAATAGAAGGTGTCATGTGGCTGACACCATTCAAAGTGTTTCTCTTTGGTTTGAAATGCACAAAATTTTAAGTGAAAACAACAACTGACATACTTAAAACTGACCAAACACATTCGGATTGTGTTGATATTTTAGGACAATAATACATGGGTAATTTCTGACATGTAAAATTCAACCCTGCCTCAATCTGAGGCATAGTATGGCTAACACCACTAAAAATTTCTATCTTTTGTTTAAAATGGACATCATTTTAAGTGAAAACAACAACTGACATACGGAAAACTGACCATATGCATTCAGATTCTACTGAAACTTTAAAAAAACTATCCATGGGTCATTGTTGATGTGTATGAGTCAACCCCTTATCAATAATAGGTGTGGTGTGGCCAAATCCACTCAAAGTGTCTCACTTTTCTTTGAAATGAACAACATTTTAAGTGAAAACAACATCTGACATACGAAAAACAGAACAAATTCATTCGGATTCTATTTATACTTTAGGAAAAGGATACCTGGGTCATTTGTGATGTGTAAAAGTCAACCCCGCCTCAATCAGAGGGACGGTGTGGCTGGTACCACTCAAAGTGTCTTTCTTTTGTTTAAAATGGATATGCTTTTATGTAAAAACAGTCGGCATACGAAAAACCGACCAAACGCATTCGTATTGTATTGATAATTTAGGAAAACGATCCATGGGTCATTTTGGACATGTACGAGTCATCCCAACCTCAATACGAGGTGAAGTGTGGCTGGAACCACTCAAAGTGCTCTCTTTTGTTTCAAAAGGACATCATTTTAAGTGAATACAACAACTGACATACGAAAAACTGACCAAATGCATTCGTATTCTATTGAAACATTATGAGAATAATCCAGGAGTCATATGTGACATTTGAAATTCAACCCCACATCAATTTGGGGGCCAGTGTGGCCGAAACCACTCAAAGTGTTTCTCTTTTGTTGGAAATGGACACGATTTTATGAGAAAACAACAACTGGCACACTTAAAACTGACCATACGCATTCAGATTGTGTTGATATTTTAGGAAAACGATCCATGGCTCATTTGTGACTTGTAATAGTCAACAACACCTCAATTAGAGATGCGGTGTGGCCGACACCACTCAAAATATCTCTCTTTTGTTTAAAATGGACATCATTTTAAGTCAAAACACGAACTAACATACAGAAAACCAACCAAATGCATTTGAATTCTTTTGAAACTTTAGGAAAACGATCCATGAGTCATATTTGATGTGTACGAGTCAACCCTGCCACAATTAGAGGGTTAGTGTGGCCTGAACCAATCAAAGTGTTTCTCTTTTGTTTGAAATTGACAAGATTTTAAGTGAAAACAACAACTGACATACTTAAAACTGACCAAACGCATTCTTATTGTGTTGATATTTTAGGAAAATGATCCATGGGTCATTTGTGACTTAAAAAAATTCAACCCTGACGTATATGGAAAACCGACCAAATGCATTCAGATTCTATTAAAACAATAGTAAAATGATATAAGGGTCATTTTTGACGTATATGAGTCAACCCCGTCTCAATACGAGGTGTGGTGTGGCCGGCACCACTCAAAGTGTCTCACTTTGATTTGAAATGGATAACATTTTAATTGAAAAACACAACTGACATATGGAAAATGAACCAAATGCATTCAGATACTATTGATACTTTAGGACAAGGTTCCATGGGTCATTTTTAATTGTATGAGTCAAACCCCCCTCAATCCGAGGTACGGTGTGGCCAGTACCACTCAAAGTGTCTTTCTTTTGTTTAAAATAGATACGCTTTTATGTAAAAAAAACCGGAATACAAAAAACCGACCAAACGCATTCAGATTGTGTTGATACTTTAGGAAAACGATCCTTGTGTAATTTGTGATGTGTATGAGTCAACCCTGCCTCAATACCAGACACGTTGTGGCCGACACGACTCAAAGTGTCTATCTTTTGTTTCAAAGTACATCATTTTAAGTGAATACAACAACTGAAATTTACACTCATCAACGATAGTCGCAAACTATTTTTCATGAGTTGGATAGTTTCACTCATAGGGTAATAAGTGAAGATATTACTAAGAAAATAAAATTTCACTATATATTATAAAAAATACATGTTCATTGAAAAATGCATCACAAATCATTACATACCCAAATCTAGGATCAGAAAAATAAATTGGGATTTGAACCAATTTAAAACTCTTATTCAACTCTAATAAGTATTTCTCATACTATTATTCCAATTAGAATTTGATGGGGAGGTGGGGGGACTGTGCTGGTTGGGGGGGTTGTGCAGGGGTGAGGATAATTACTACAGGATGAGTGGTTGTCATATGAATATTGAAATGGGTGTAAATAATGTTTGAGTTATTGAAACTATTATTAACTCTACTAGATGATTGTTGTCATATGAATATTGAAATAGGGAATTGTAGTACATGACATGGTTGAAAATGATTGATGGTTTTATGTATTTTTTGTGTTATTTTTGGTGTTTTTTATGCTGTTTTAAGTCTGTATGTGGTTTTTGTGATATTTTTTATGCAGCTGTATACTTGAGGGGCTACTACTGGAGGGGATACTGGGGGGCTGTTATGCAACTGTTCTTGAAAAACACAATACCAACAGTTTTAAACTGTTGGTATAGTAGTTTTGGACAACCACAATACCAACGTTTTTAAACCATTGGTATAAGTTCTGGGAAAACACAATACCAACAGTTTCAAACTGTTTGTATATGTTCTGGAAAAACACAATACTAACGGTTTAAAACCGTTGGTATAATTTGAGAGAAATTAAAAAAAACTATACCAATGGTTTAAGAACTATTGGTAAAAATGTTTACTATTCAATATATACCATCGGTTTCAAGAAACTGTTTGTAAATCAATAAATATAGGGGTTATACCAACGGTTTACATCAAACCGTTGGTATAGGGCTTTCTTCATGGCTTACTGCCCAACGGTTTGGAAAACTGTTGGAATAGGATATACCAACGGTTTCCCATCCTGTACCAACAGTTTAAAACCATTGGTATAACCTTATTTTCCAGTAGTGTTACATGTTCTAGACAACATGACTTTTAATTGATCCCATCCTTGACCCTATTCATCTTTATGTTTTTTGGAAAATATATCATAACTTGGGATGAGCATAAAAAGCTCAGTAAAAGATTCATAAATAAAAAAAACTAATAGTTTTAAAAAAAATGTAAACCATGCATACTTAATCTTAATGTAATACTTCTCGCCTTAAAAATAAGCAACAACAAGTTACTGAATATAAGCTCATTTTATACCCTTTTTATAACCAAAATATTACCATAAAACTAATATAAAACAACCTTTAGAATATAAAGATAACTTAGGACTTAAGCATACATAAATGGAATAACCATATAGTCGACTTCCATACATACAACTAAATGGAATATCCATACATCTGACATCCATACCCCATGAATAGGAGGGTATAACATAACCACCCATCCTTGGTTTAACAAGGAATCATCCGTAATTTGGTTTATAATGTAACCACCTATCAAATGTCCATGTACCATTATATAATCATAACACATAAAATATTACAAATATCAACATTTTATAATAAAAAAATATCATTTCAAGATATTGAAATACTACATCCATTTCCAAAAAAAATTCAATATAAAAACAAACAAAACGGGAATAAGGGATTTATTTTTCTTTTAAAAACATTAAATCTTATTGATGATTCCAAATAACGACTATGGCGGCGGAGAGGTAATTATTGCTACATACATTAAAAACATTATTTTTGTCAGTTAGTAAAACACTTCATAGATAAAATATTCCCTTTGAATGAAATTAAAAGTCAAAGTCGTTTATAAACCATATAAAAGCATGTTGTTTATAAATCAAAACATGCCTCAAAGAAAAGATATTGAGGCAAAGTCCCTTACCTCATGTCCAACATGACTCGTTCATTCATTAATTTCCTGAATAATAAACATAAGTTAATTTATAATTGCTTAAGAACATTTTTCTAGTTTATTACTCATTTTTTCCACTTTTTACCTTGCTATAACAATTAGTTAATTATTTGATTTCATATCGGACATATTGTCGATGTTCAGAACTGGAGTCAAAAATTAACTTGTTATAATATTAAATTTTCCATGTGGTTAAAATTAAATTATCTCTAAAGGGATATTCATGATTTATATATCCTATATATCATATATATCATGTATATATGTATTTATAAATGTCCATAGCATTTTGATATATGAAATGAAATGCACCGCTCATGGAGACGGTAAGTCGTACTTACGCATGAACACTACTATCATTTTTTTCATATTTAAAGGAGTGAAATATAAAGGATACATAAGTATATTATAATTACAGTATAATATGAGTTTTATATGTGTTACATAATTTAATTATTTTCTTCCTTTATTCATTCCATGTATAGCATTAATGAGTTATACACATTGAGAGGGAGACATTCCACACTCCCTCCAATGAAATTATTATATTTATACAACATGAAAATAATAATGGTATGATATAAATGAGAAATAAAGAAGTATAGAGATAAAATAAATTTCATATATATAATATATAAATATAATTCCATCATAATGGCCACCATATGAGGTTGTAGGATAACATTGAACAATCATCGTTTTATGAGGCAGTAGTTCACCATCCACAGAAACAGTATGTTCTATACCCATTAGACGGAGGTGTTTGTAAGTTTAGTTAAAATAATTATCATATAAACCACATAGTATATTTAGAATAATGGGGTTTTTTGTAAACAAAGAATATAAATACCATAGGGGAGAAGGAAAAATAATAGAAAGAAACCTGAGAGAAGAGGTTACCTCAAATCAGGTCACCTTTTTTTGATTTGAGCCCAAGGGATCTCTTTAATTACCAAATGACATGGGGAAGGCTTCAATGGGGAAGGGATGGATTTTGGGATATCATTTGAGAAGATTATGGATGATCCAAGGGGCTTCAGATTTGTGAGTAATGGGTTAGAGGTGATAACCATTTTTAAGGGGGAAGAGGGGCTCTTTAAGAAATATTGAAAGCATTATTTTATTATAAAATGTTTTTTGGTTTCAAAATGTCCAAACCTCATTACAATAAATGATAATATGACTATTTTTAGATCTAAAATCATAAAATATTAATTTTATTGGTTTGGGATATTTTTAATCCTTATCTTTTTTTATTTTTACCCTTTTTCACTCTTTCTATTTTACTATACATTTAACAATTTGAGAATCAAAATAGTTACCAAAACATGACAAAAAATCCAATTAAAGACTCAATAATAAAAGTGTAGACCTATGATAACTATTTGGAATAATATTATATTTTCTTGGAATTTTTTACTTTTTAATAAAATATTTTTTATTTAAATTATGAATTATGTCAATTTTGAAACTATTCATATCGTGACTATTTTAAAAATCCATAAAAAGTTAATTTTAAAAAAAAAAATTAATAAAAAAGTGGACATGTAACTATAAAATAAAACATTCGTCTATAAAGTCAAATTAACTAAATTACACTTATTTTTACATTTATAATATCATTTATTGGAATCGTTTATTTGTAAAGCAATAACTACATCATCATTGTTTCATAATTAATATTTTTTATTTAATGTCTAAAAATTATAAATAAAATACCATGATGTATGAAATTTGTTTATCATTAAAATGACTATTTATAGCCAAATGAATCAGTTATATAACCCGATATATTGTTTTACTAAATTATATATGTTTATGTTGCATTTTCTTTTTCTTTAAATTAATTTTTATAAAATGTAATTTTCACATACAAGTGGCTCCATGGGGTCCCAAAATCGACCCAAGGATTCCCATGGTAAAAAATGTATCATCCAATTGGTTTAGGACACATGTTAAGGTAATTAAATATTATTATAATATTATTTTTTACCCTTATTTAGCAAATTTACTCTTTAACCATATTAAAAAAAATATTCTCTGAAGAAACTATTAATAATGTATAAAAATTGAAGATATATATTTACACAATTTGGAACTCATGGTTCCAAATATGGAATCCATTTTTTCAAATTTAAAATTGAAAATTTTCAAAAATTAATTTAATATTAATTCTCGTTGTCAAAACCAAAAAGCATGTTTTTAAGAAATAACAACTATTAAAAGATTGACATCTGTTTATGTCTAATTTCAAAGTGAAACTATTTCAAATTACCCACATTAGATTAAATGATAATAATATAATATAATTACACTTCAAACAAAATTAAAAGGACAATATAATCATATAAATAAATTATATTAAAAGGAATTTTGGAAATAAATGTAGTATTTTTTCACTATTCATTAAAAATTGAACTTTATTAAAAAATACCAAACTTTTTCCCAAAGTAAATATTGATTCCCCTCTTCTAAATAATAAGTTTATTTTGTCAAATGTAACATATAAAAGTGACACAAAATATATTTAAAAAGGTTAGTACATCAAAAGGCAGTAAATTGACCTTTTAAAGAATATTAGAGTATCTCATGCTTAAAATTAGATTCATTATTATTTTAATCCTCTAAAATATATTGGATAAATGTAAATACATTTAACAAACCTCTGTAAAAATAATGCAGTTAGTTATGTTAATTCACAAAAAGAAAATGGATATGCGGTAACTACCATTTAATATAATAATATTATTATATAATTTTATGGTATAACTCAATATTGTGTACTACATAAGAATTCAGAGAAACATGTTATTGCGTATTGAGTACGCTATCGAAAAATGTGTACTCTTTAACATAAAATTAATATATTATTAATAAATATCAATAGATATTGTTGGTCGGAGAAGTTTACTCAAGAGGGGGGTGAATTGAGTACCAATTAAAATTTCTGTATTTAAAAACAATGTCTTAAAGACCACCAAATAAAATAATAAATTAAACTGTAGTGAATTTATATCAAAGTAGAGGTTCTGTCAGATTCTCAAGGGATTGATTAATTCCCAGTTAATCAACACAGGAGTGTGTGATTATCTTTTGAAACTAACTTACTAATCTACACTTAACATAAACACTTGCTAATTTAATTATCAAAGTAACTTTAAAAACAGTATTGGTTTTAAAGTGTTTAGCAGCAGAATAAAACATTGAAAGAGATGGCACAACAGATGTAACCAAGAGGTTCAGTCTCAAGCCGAGACTTAGTCCTCTCAAAAGTTTATATAAGAATGATCCACACCCTGGATCGGGGTTCAACAGTTTACAACTGTCCAGGTCCAAGACCTCTACCACTGTTCTTCGTGGGAAACAGTTCAACAGCAACCAGCTGTCCAGGTCACACACGACCTCTACCACTGTTCTTAGTGGGAAACAGTACAACAGCAACCAGCTGTCCAGGTCACACACGACCTCTACCACTGTTATTCGTGGGAAAGAAAGAATGGAAGAGTTTGGTAAGGATTTACAAATCCTTCAGTTTGAGTACAGGAGACAGTGTATGTGTTAGATACAACAGATAACACACACTGCTCGAAAAGAATGGTAATAAATCACAGAACAAGAGATGTAGAGTTTAGAGATGGTTCTGGTGATTGCAGTATAGCTCTGGACTCCTTCAGATTCGATCGCAAGTGAGTTTGAGTCCTCTTCTCGTTTCTGTTTGAGAAACAGAGTGTCGTATGCTCCAGGTTCACAGGTAGTGAGAATGTAGTCGATGAAGTTCTTCTTGTATGCACAGAACACTTCTCGAGTATGCTTGATTGTCTATGAGCTTCTCTGTGTTCTTCTCGTTCTTGTGTCGTTTTTGGTATATTGGATGCACCGCACTTTTCTGGTTCGCTTCTTGTTGTTGTTTGTTTTTCCTTCACACGTTCACGTTATTCTGGTATGTAGTCTTCTCGTATTTATCTCCCATCAGGGGACAGAAAAGATTTCTTTTCAGCAGGTACGAGGTACGGGTTCCTGAAATCCGACAACCTTTATCAGATATTTGACAAATCATTAAAATGTACATGATATGACCGTTAGATAGATTAAATATAGGAAATAAAGAAATTCAAACAGTGAGTCGAGTGATCAGTAGGTAATCAGCATCGGTAGCTTGAACATCGGTAGCTTGAACATCGGTAGCTCGAACATCGGTAGCTCGAACATCGGTAGCTCAATGTCATTAGTTGCTTTGACTCTATCGGTGGCTCTATGCGTCGGTTGGTACATGCTTGTATCAGTGACTTTGTTTATCGGTAGTTCCATGCGTCGGTTGGTACATGCTTGTATCAGTGACTTTGTTTATCGGTAGCTCCATGCGTCGGTAGGTACATGCATCGGTAGCTCCTATGCATCGGTAGCTGTGAGTCTGTATCGGTAGCTTCGTCCATCGGTGACTCTTATTCCATCGGTAGCTATTTATACTTACACCGGTAGCTCTACGTTTGTATCGGTAGCTGTCTGTAAGTCAGTAGCTTATATTTTTAAGTACATCGGTAGCTCTGTGTTAAGTCTATCGGTAGCTGTCTGTCGGTAGACTAAGTCTATCGGTAGACTGGTTACCGGTAGCTCTTTATCAGTAGTTATAGGCAGATTACTTATGTTTTATGCAGAACACATCCGATTGTGTTAGAATCAATTTATAACTTGTATGAACATGGATAAGTGATGATTAACATATTCCAAAGATTATTTTAAAAATTATTATTGGTTTGATCACATATTTGAAAGAATTAAAGTATAGATCAATGATACTCAAACAATATCATAGAGAATGAAAACATAATTGGTATTTTCAACACATATGAATACATGATTGAGATTATCAAAATAGGTGAGGTCAACAATCTCCCCCTTTTTGATAATCACAATTTATGATATTGGCATTTAACATAGTGAAAATATAATAGTAAAGAGTATAATATTGAATTCAATTTTCTCAGAGAAAACAGCCTAGAAAAAAAAATTCATAAGGTACTATATATACATAAGATATCAAAGGTAAAAATGAAAACAAAACAAAGGGTAATGTGTCTCCCCTTATTCCTTATTTTTCTCCATTGAAAATATTTCTCATTCTCTCATTTTGTTCTCCCCCTTATTCTCCCAGTTTGTTCTCCCCCTCTTATTGTTCTCCCCCTTTGTGATAATCAAAAAGTGGGAAAGCATATATAGATATATATAGGAGACAAATAAAACAAGAGAAGTAAAAAGAGTTCTGTATTAGAGTAGTCAAAAAGTACAACGACAGATTACAAAGGAATTCCTATCAAAAATCCTGGCCACTGGTTCAATCCTCATCTACAATGTGAGATTTTCCTTTAGGATCAGAAGGATGCTCGGGTAGTGAGGATTCAGGTGAAGGTTTGGGAATGCCAGAAAAGATCAAAGGAGGATGGGCCACTGACACAGAGTCAGGCTTGTAGGTTGAAGATTTTTGGGTGATCATTGGTGTGAGGCTTCGAATGGCTTGAACAGGAGTCAGCTAGACTGTGGAAGCAGCTGAAGCAGAAGCAGGCAAAGCAGGAGGGATGATGACTGGTCTGGCATCAACATGCAAGAAGGGAAGCAGCAGATTTCTAAAATCCATAATAATTCCTCCTCCTCTTTCCATAGCAGAGATGAAATCATCTTTGTTCTCCATGAATTTCTCTAAGGCAGGAGTCAGTTCTCTTAGCTTGCTCACTTGTTCTCTGAAAGCTTGAGTGACTGGAGGGAGCTTCATGTGTTCCAACAATAGATTGAAGTGATGTTCGAGTTGATGCTTGGTGAAAATTTTGGAGAAGTAGTAGTCCACTTTGCTTTTTATGGCTTCCTGAGAGGCAGAGGCTTCTCTCATAAAGTCTTGAACAATCTTCATGATTTCTCTGGTAGAATCTCTTGTAGAAAGCACCACTCGGCTCAACTCTGATGAGTCCACAGTGCCACTGGTAGAAATAGAGCCAATCTCCTCCTTCAACATTGCTCGAACTTGATTCAGGTCAACTGATAGGTTGGATGTGAGAGGGCCAAGAGAGAAGGAAACAGTTTCTTTAAAACTCTTAGACAAACCACTGATTAGACTTTGAACTTGAGAGTCTTGCAATTGAACATGATCCTTCACTGAGGTTTTGAAACTTTCAAACACTGAGACAAACTGGCTTACTACACTCTTCACATAAGCTTGGTCCTTGTCAGCTTGAGACTTGGAGCTCATATAGGAATCCAAAGCAACAAATGATGTCTTGAGAGCTTCCAGATCTGCTTCGATCCTTGAAGACTGACTCTGGCACTCTTTCACTTCTTCCATAAGCTCAGACATAAAGGAAGATAAATTACAAGCCAGAGATAGCTCGAAGGATCTCTCTAACATTTTCATTTCTTCATAAAAGCTTTCCTTCATCGCAGCAACTGATGCACTGAATGATTCTTTCAGCTCATTCTTCATGGATTCAAGATCTGATTTGGAGACAAAATCACTTGGGATAACTGCAGCAGATCCCCTTGCTAAGGACAAAGTAACTACAGAAGTAGTCATTATCGAATTAATTGAGGATGCAAGAGAGGTTTCCATTATCTTCACTTCTTCAACAAAACTGGATTTGAGGTCCTCTTTCAGCTTATTCAGATCATGAAATTTGACCACATCATCTGGGAACAACTCAGCAGCAAGATCATAATTGATCTTCGGTCTATCCACAGACACCTCATTGTCAGAATCCAGATAATCCAATCCACATACTATAAACCCTGGGTCTTCTACCCAGTCTCCAAGCTCAACAGCTACTGTAACACTTCCAAGCACAGACTGATGCTCCCCCTCAATGGGTGCATTCTCATGTATCACAATAGCTTTTTCTGCTGGCCTTTCTTCATCAGAATCTTCCACAACAACTTCCATCTCAGCAGCAGTAAGGAGGTTTTCTGAAACAGGTACAGCTTCTTCTGTAACTCTTTCTACTTAATCAGCAGGCATAGCTGAGCTTGCAATCAAAGGGCTCATACTTAAACTACCAGAAGCAGGCGATTCAGATACATTCTCCTTTTCCTATTCTTCTTGGTGAGGTACAGACTGGTCTTCCTCATGAGTAGATACAATTTCCTCTACCTTTCCTTTCCTAGAATAGACCAATTCTGCAACAGGACTTGGGGGCAAGTCTGGATCTCCTCCAACATCCATGGGAGTTTCTTCTTCTTCTTCTGTTTCATCACTATAAACAGGTTCCTCTTCATCAGGTCTCAGACTCGGATCTCTCATATCCTTTGGTCTTGAGGGATGATCCACAGGATTAAACCTATCATATATCTTCTAATCATCACTGATCCATTCTCCCTTCCATGGGTTCCAGTTAATTTTCATATACATACAAACAGTCGAGGTGATACAGAAATTGTTCTTGACTACAACTGTCTCATCCTGAGACTCAGCTATTTATTTCACTTTTATCATCACTGAAATCAGCTTGGCAAAGAACAAAGCATTAGTCTTTGACTTTGGTCTAATCATGTCTTCCATTTGAAGCATTAGCAATCTGCACAGATTGATTTTTACACCATGTCTTAGCAAATGAAGAATATAGATATCTTGATATCTCAGATTTGCAAAATCTCCTCTCCTCGGTATCAACACATGCTGAACAAACTTGAAAAGCAGTCGATTCTCTCCATCCATTTCGGCAGCCACCACTTGCCTTTGGTTTCCATTTCCAGTCAGTTCTTTTAAGGCGGTTTCATAATCAAAGATATCACTACTAGGTGGAATTGCTCTTGATACATACCCAGAGACACCTTCATGTGGTACTTTCAAACTCTCAGCCCACTCTACTGAAGAAAAAGACATCTCTTTTCCATTTACAAAAGATCTAACCCAATTCTCATTCTCAGACTTCTCAAAGGTTACAAACTCATAGAATTGCTTTACCAACTTCGGGTAGTATGGGCCATTGTTATTCGAGAAACAATCCACCCATTTCTCGTCTTCCAGAATCTCGATTACTAAGGATTTGATAGGCAGTAGCCATTCCACACATAGTTCCTTCTCGATTACTATGTCTCTATTCTGTAAGTGAGGATTCACTGGTCGCCTTCCCGATCTAGTTTTGACTTCACTAACACTGGATTTATGCTGTGTCTTCTGCTTCTTAGCGTTTGGTTCTACACTTTCATCTCTGACGATAGGAAGCTTGGTTTTTGCCATCGCGGGTTTAGGGTTCTTGGCCGATTTGGGAGGTAAGGTTCGAAGGTGAGAGGTTTTGAGCTCGGTGAGGTAAGAAGTGGCTTAGACTGAGTTTTATCATTTAGGAATTCCAAATAAACGACTAAAATAGAGTAATAAAAATAATATAAAAAGATTCATATTCTTGGGGGCAGACAGAAGTTTTAAAACCTTGCATCGGTGTGAGTTAATCATCGGTGAGAAAAACAAATCGGTGAGAATTTCTACGTCGGTGAGAAACTTACATCGATGAGAATTTTCACATCAGTGAGAATTTCACATCGGTGAGAATTTCACATCGGTGAGAATTTCACATCGGTGAGAATTTCACATCGGTGATAATTTCACATCGGTGAGAATTTCACATCGGTGAGAATTTCACATCAGTGAGAATTTTCACACCGGTTGTGATTAAACATTCCCAGTTCGTGTCTTATGTAACTTACCCTATCCGAACTTAAAGGTTTAGTGAAAATATCAGCCAATTGATGTTCAGTGCCAATAAATTCAAGAGAAATATAACCTTTTTGATAGTGATCTCTTAGGAAATGGTGTCTTACATCTATGTGTTTGGTTCTAGAGTGAGATACAGGATTCTTAGAGATGTTTATTGCACTGGTGTTATCACAGTTGATTGAAACATGTTTAAAAACGTATCCATACTCCAAAAGAGTGTATTTCATCCACAGAATTTGTGCACAGCAACTACCAGCAGCTATATATTCTGCTTCGGCAGTAGATAATGCAACTGAGTTCTGTTTCTTACTACACCAAGAAACTAAGGATTTTCCAAGAAAATGACATGTTCCTGATGTGCTTTTTCTATCTAACTTACAACCAGCAAAGTCAGCATCTGAATAACTCATTAACTCAAAGTATTGTCCTTTTGGGAAAAACAAACCTAAGTTAACCATGTGTTTGAGATATTTAAAAATTCTTTTAACAGCAAGCAAATGAGATTCTTTTGGATTAGCTTGAAATCTAGCACACATACACACACTAAACATAATATCAGGTCGACTAGCAGTAAGATAAAGTAAACTACCAATCATACCTCTATAATTTGTTTGATCAACTGGTTTCCCAGTTTCATCTGCATCCAATTTACAGGTAGTACTCATAGGAGTTTCACATTCCTTGATACTATCCAGACCAAAACGTTTTAAAAGATCCTTTGTATATTTACTTTGATTCAAAACAATACCATTTTCATTTTGAAATACTTGAAATCCAAGAAAGTACTTAAGCTCTCCCATTAATCTCATCTCAAATTCATTTTGCATACTTTTTGAAAAATCAGTACATAAAGAGTGTTTAGAAGATCCAAAAATAATATCATCAACATATATTTTTACAACTAAAACATCTTTAGAAATTCTTTTAATGAAAAGAGTTGGATTAGCAATCCCTTTAGTAAAACCTTTTGAAATAAGGAAATTGCTAAGTCTATCATACCAAGATCTTGGAGCTTGTTTTAAACCATACAAATCTTTAGAAAGTTTAAAAACTTGATTTGGAAAATGGGGGTTAGTAAATCCAGGTGGCTGTTCTACAAAAACATCTTCAATTATAAAACCATTTAGAAATGCACTTTTCACATCCATTTGATATAACTTGAAATCCAGATGTGCAACATATGCATGTAAGATCCTAATGGATTCCAGTCTAGCTACAGGTGCAAAAGTTTCCTCATAGTCTATACCTTCTTCTTGACTGTATCCTTGTGCAACTAGTCTAGCTTTGTTTCTAACTATATTTCCAGATTCATCTACTTTATTTCTAAAAACCCATTTTGTGCCTATTGTCAAGGTGTCCTTAGGTCTGTCAACTAATTCCCAGACTTTGTTTCTTTCAAACTGATTTAATTCTTCCTGCATAGCTATTACCCAGAATTCATCATTGATAGCATCATTGATATTTTTGGGTTCTAGCTGTGAATGAAAGGCTTGATGTTCAACCTAGTTTCTTAGAGAAGCTCTAGTTTGTGTTCCTCTATCAAGATTACCAACAACAGCTTCTAAATTATGATTCTTTAGAATCCTTGTTGATCTGGTAAAGGTTGGACTAGAAATTTCAGGTTCATCTATAGGTTCGGGTTCAACAGAAGCAGATTCTGGAGAAAGTCTAGAACTGGATACTTTTATAACAGGTTCTTTAGATTTATCATTAAGGTCCAGAATAGATAAGTCTTCTTCAAGATTCTCAAGAGAGATTTTAGGCTCATGTGGATCAGTTTCATCAAACTTGATGTGAACAGATTCTTCCACACATTTGGTTTTCTTATTGAATACTCTATAGGCTTTACTTGAAATAGAGTAACCCAGAAAAATTCCTTCATCACTTTTAGAAGAAAACTTAACCAGATTATCTTTGGTATTCAGAATAAATACTTTGCAACCAAAAACTTTAAAGTAATTAACCTTAGGCTTTCTATTGTTCCACAATTCATAAGGGGTTTTCTTAAGAACAGGTCTGATTAAGACTCTATTAATGACATAACAAGCTGTATTTACAGCTTCATCCCAAAAATAAATAGGCAGATCATATTCATTAAGCATGGTTCTTGCAATTTCTTGCAGGGTTCTGTTTCTTCTTTCTACTACACCATTCTGTTAGGGTGTTCTGGGGGCAGAGAAGTTATGAGTATAGCCATTGTGTGAGCAATAAGATTCAAAATCTTGATTTTCAAACTCACGACCATGATCACTCCTCAAAGTTTTAATCTTAAGTCCACTAAGGTTCTCTACAGACTTGGAGTATTTGACAAAGTAAGAACAAGCTTCACTTTTGTGAGCTAGAAAATATACCCAAGTATATCTAGAAAAGTCATCTACAAGAACATAAACATAGTGCTTCCCATTTAAACTAGAAACTCTTGATGGTCCAAACAAATCCATGTGAACCAATTCAAGTGGTTGAGAAGTTGAAACTTCTTTCTTTGATTTAAAAGAAACTTTGTGTTGTTTTCCCTTTTGACAGGGGTTACACACTCTATCATTTGGGAATTCTAATTTAGGTAGGTCTCTAACTAGGTTTTTCCTAGAATGTTTTCTAAGTGGGTGAATGTTGCAATGTCCTAATCTTCTGTGCCATAGCCAAGATTCTTTATGAAAAGCATTCAAACAAGTAATATTCTTCTTAGCTAAAGAATTCAGATTAACAGCATAAACATTTTCATTTCTTAAGGCAGAAAATACCAAAACATTCTTAGAATTAAAAACTTTGCAAGAATCATTTTCAAATTTAACATGAAAACCATCATCACATAACTGAGAAATACTTAATAGATTGTATTTAAGGCCATCAACAAATAAAACTTTAGAAATCAAAATTGAATCAGTGTTACCAATCTGGCCTAGGCCGATGATTTTCCCTTTTGAATTATCACCAAAGGTGACAAAGCCTCCATCAACTTTTATTAAACTCTTGAAACAAGAGAAGTCTCCTGACATATTTCTTGAACATCCACTGTCCAAATACCACGTCTCTTTATAGGAGCTCTTCAAGCAAGTTCCCTACAAAACAGATTTAGATGGGAGATGATTTTGGTACCCAGATTTTCTTGGGTCCAGACAGGTTAGCCAATAACACTTTAGGTACCCATATTTGCCTAATGGGTCTCATATAATTTGTAGAATTGACATTATTTGAAAGATAAACTTTATTAGATCCATAGCCATGTATATAACTGGTTGAAGCATATGAAGTTCCAGAATTACCTTCATTCTGTCCAGATTTAGAAATGAATCTAGTTTTAGCAATTTTCCTTTGTCCAGGTTGGTATCCTATACCAGTAGTATATTTAGGTGATACTTGCTTTCCTAGCATCTGTGTTAGAGTATTCTTGCCATTGGTGAACTTCTCTAAGTCTTTTCTGAGTTGTTCATTAGACAATTTTAGTTCAGTATTTTCTTTAAGCAACTGAGCATTTTTCTCTTTTTCAATAGTGAGTTCGGTTTTAACTGTAGTGGTGAGAGCATGCTGTTTCTTTAATGACTTGTATTTATCCTTAAGTTCATTACATGTCTCTTCTAGCATATCACAGTATTCAAACAGTTCAGATTTAGACATGTTATCACCTTCAGAATCATCTCCAGAATAATATGAATCTGAAGCAGTAGTTTCAGCAGTTACCTCAGAAGTGTTTGTCATAAAACACATGATGGCTCGATTCCTTTCAGAGTCTGAAGATTCAGCTTCACTTGTGCTGTCTTCTGAAGCACTCCAAGTAGCCTTCATGGCTTTCTTAAACTTATTGTCCTTATATTCATATTTCCTTTTATACTTTAGCTTTGGACAGTCGGCTTTAATGTGTCCTTTTCTCTTGCATTCATAACAGACAACTTCATCTGATTTGTCATTCTTCTTCCAATCCTTTTTCCATTTGCCTTGGTGATCATACTTACCCTTATAGTTTGTTTTTCTGAAGAACTTCTTTTTCCTATAAAATTTCTTAAATCTTCTAGCAATGTGAGCCATCTCAGCATCACTGTCAGAATCACTTTCACTGTCTTCACAGCTTGAACTTTCAACTACAGCTTGAAGCTTTTCTTTGTCCTTATTCTTTGAAGTTGAGGATTTGAAAGCGACAGACTTTCTTGCAGGTTCATTTTCTTCCTCTTTGTTCACTTTAAGCTCTTCTTCATACATCATCAGTTTGCCAATTAGTTCCTTGACAGGTAGAGAAGCTATGTCACATGATTCTCTGATTGAGACAGATGTGCCTCTCCATCTATCAGGTAGACATCTCAAAATTCTCATAATTTGTTCCTTTGATGAGACATCCTTTCCCAGCGAGATCATTGTATTGACAATTTCATTGAACCTGAGATACATGTCAGAAATGGGTTCGTCAGGCTTCATTTTAAAATTGTCATACTTGATAGTATATGTGTTCAATCTCATTTCTTTCACATTAGTTGTTCCTTCATGAGAAACAGCTAAGGTATCCCAAATTTCAAAAGCAGTTTTACAAGCAGAAATTCTATTAAACTCTTCATCTCCTAGAGCACAGTACAAGGCATTCATAGCTTTACAGTTGTTATTGTAAGCAGTCTTTGTAGGTTCATCCCAAGTAGATCTAGCAGTAGTAGGAATTTTGTATTCTGATTCAATAGCAGTCCAAATATCAAAACCTATGCTTTCTAGATGAATTTTCATTTTCAGTTTCCACTGAGCATAATTAGTTCCATTGAAGAAAGGTGGCCGGTTTGTAGCAGCACCCTCAAGTCTATTGTCCGTGATGAGAAAATTTCAAAGAGATAAAAATTTAGAAATAACAGAAATTTTAAGAACTTTAAAATACAACTAAAATCACAGTTCAAAAGCAGAGTACTTTAGAAAGTATTTTCAACCTCTGATACCAAGTGTTGGTCGGAGAGGTTTACTCAAGAGGGGGGTGAATTGAGTACCAATTAAAATTTCTGTATTTAAAAACAATGTCTTAAAGACCCCAAAATAAAATAATAAATTAAACTGTAGTGAATTTATATCAAAGTAGAGGTTCTGTCAGATTCTCAAGGGATTGATTAATTCCCAGTTAATCAACACAGGAGTGTGTGATTATCTTTTGAAACTAACATACTAATCTACACTTAACATAAACACTTGCTAATTTAATTATCAAAGTAACTTTAAAAACAATATTGGTTTTAAAGTGTTTAGCAACGGAATAAAACTTTGAAAGAGATGGCACAACAGATGTAACCAAGAGGTTCAGTCTCAATCCGAGACTTAGTCCTCTCAAAAGTTTATATAATAATGATCCACACCCTGGATCGGGGTTCAACAGTTTACAACTGTCCAGGTCCAAGACCTCTACCACTGTTCTTCGTGGGAAACAGTTCAACAACAACCAGCTGTCCAGGTCACACACGACCTCTACCACTGTTCTTCGTGGGAAACAGTACAACAGCAACCAGCTGTCCAGGTCACACACGACCTCTACCACTGTTATTCGTGGGAAAGAAAGAATGGAAGAGTTTGGTAAGGATTTACAAATCCTTCAGTTTGAGTACAGGAGACAGTGTATGTGTTAGATATAGCAGATAACACACATTGCTCGAAAAGAATGGTAATAAATCACAGAACAAGAGATGTAGAGTTTAGAGATGGTTCTGGTGATTGCAGTATAGCTCTGGACTCCTTCAGATTCTATCGCAAGTGAGTTTGAGTCCTCTTCTAGTTTCTGTTTGAGAAACAGAGTGTCGTATGCTCCAGGTTCACAGGTAGTGAGAATGTAGTCGATGAAGTTCTTCTTGTATGCACAGAACACTTCTCGAGTATGCTTGATTGTCTATGAGCTTCTCTGTGTTCTTCTCGTGCTTGTGTCGTTTTTTGGTATATTGGATGCACCGCACTTTTCTGGTTCGCTTCTTGTTGTCGTTTGTTTTTCCTTCACACGTTCGCGTTATTCTGGTATGTAGTCGTCTCGTATTTATCTCCCATCAGGGGACAGAAAAGATTTCTTTTCAGCAGGTATGAGGTACGGGTTCCTGACATCCGACAACCTTTATCAGATATTTGACAAATCATTAAAATGTACATGATATGACCGTTAGATAGATTAAATATAGGAAATAAAGAAATTCAAACAGTGAGTCGAGTGATCGGTAGGTAATCAGCATCGGTAGCTTGAACATCGGTAGCTTGAACATCGGTAGCTCGAACATCGGTAGCTCGAACATCGGTAGCTCAATGTCATTAGTTGCTTTGACTCTATCGGTGGCTCTATGCATCGGTTGGTAAATTATTGTATCAGTGACTTTGTTTATCGGTAGCTCCATGCGTCGGTTGGTACATGCATGTATCAGTGACTTTGTTTATCGGTAGCTCCATGCGTCGGTAGGTACATGCATCAGTAGCTCCTATGCATCGGTAGCTGTGAGTCTGTATCGGTAGCTTCGTCCATCGGTGACTCTTATTCCATCGGTAGCTATTTATACTTACACCGGTAGCTCTACGTTTGTATCGGTAGCTGTCTGTAGGTCAGTAGCTTATATTTATAAGTACATCGGTAGCTCTGTGTTAAGTCTATCGGTAGCTGTCTGTCGGTAGACTAAGTCTATCGGTAGACTGGTTACCGGTAGCTCTTTATCAGTAGCTATAGGCAGATTACTTATGTTTTATGCAGAACACATCCGATTGTGTTAGAATCAATTTATAACTTGTATGAACATGGATAAGTGATGATTAACATATTCCAAAGATTATTTTAAAAATTATTATTGGTTTGATCACAATTTTGATAGAATTAAAGTATAGATCAATGATACTCAAACAATATCATAGAGAATGAAAACATAATTGGGATTTTCAACACATATGAATACATGATTGAGATTATCAAAACAGGTGAGGTCAACAGATATGAATAAATATTATTCTATAAATACCCGGGTCGTTATATCTTTCCCACCTTTTGGAAATTGTGTCCTCACAATTTTAAAAATTGGGCTTGGAATCTTCATGGAAAATCCCACTTCAGAAAAAAGATTCAATAAATCTGTCACATTAAATTAAAGAAAGATAAGTACAAAAGTCACCCAAGATAACACATACAAGGATTCTATGTAAGAAAAAATGGATATATAAGAGAAATAAACCATACAGTTTTGATGGTGAGTGATAGAAAACATGATCAAGAAAAGTTAACCACCAGAAAACCAAAATCTTATGATGGGTTAAATGATCTTTGATTTCATAGTATGAAAAGTAAACATATAACATTTTTTTAATATCCTTTTCATAATTATGAGGAAATTATTTATGAGCATCACTAAGAACATAAGTAAACATTCATACTTGTTATGTATACTTTCACCCTTTACTAAATTTATACCACAAACTCATATTTTCTCTAAACTATGAGTATTCACAATGACTTGGACACATCAAAAGTTCTAGAATCATCTTCTATAAAATCACATAATCCATAAAAGAATAATTATATATTTCCCTTGTATTTAGACATTAAGCAAAACCAGAATGGTTAGTAAAATATTAAATAATCCCACAAAGGATAATAATTTATAAAAATAAATACTACTCTTAATATCCAAAATTTTTCAACAATACCCAAAGTCAAAAAAATCCATTCAATAAAATATATTCCTAAAAATAATTCAAAATAATCCAAACTATGTTTAAAATCAATAATTTAGAAGGATTTGATCACATGGCCTTCCACGATAAATAATAACATTTATCTTCAAATACCATCGAATACCCTTAAAGTCACATACTTTTAAGTAATTAACCAAATAACATATTCTCTATGATAGGTTAATCATTTCCATAAATAACCCAAATCTTTATAAATCCACAATAAAAACATAGATTATATGAAAATAAAATTCTACCATTACTTGTCAAATGAAATCCTATAGTATTATGTTATCCTTAGGCATATAGTGTTACCAAAAGAGAAAACATCTTCCAAAATAACCTTTATCACTTAATCACCGAATCATTTTCCTATACTAAGGATATATAATTTATAAAACATAAAATCCAAAATTAACTTATTATTAATCAATAAATAATTTTACTATAAAGAATAACTCATACTAACTAGGGACTTCGCGTAGGTTAGTTGTAGATGATAAATCATATTCACACTATGGGTGTTGGTTCAATTCCCACAGCTTTGTTTGACGTGATGGGTTTTCACACGGTCTACGTGCTTTCCTTTTCAAAAAACTGTATAATTTAATTACATTCTCATAAATGAGATAAATTCCTCAAAAATAATCATAACATAGTTCAACCTCAAATGTTATATCATACCTTGAATTTACATCCCAAAATGTAATAACCTATAATTACATCAAATTCAAGGATCATATAAACCAAAATGGTTCTTGATAAAAATATCAACAAAAGATAATTATTTCATGAATAAAATTTTCACATATCAAACATTAGGGTTACACATACTAGAAAAATTCTTCCAATGTAATCCTATCATTAATACATTTAAACATATCAACATCCATAGATCCAATATAACTCTTCAAATCCTAAAATGTATACATATTTATCATCGAACATTATTCATGATACTTTATCTATGCTTTTACATATTATTATTTTACACACACTTCCTACAAAAAATCATGCATAATGTTCTAAGATTTCAAATATGTTAAAAAATGAGTTAAAAAAATAATCCATACCTTTCATAGGTTATTTTCAATTTCCTCATATATAATTGGAATGGAATTAAGAATAGGTAAACATATATTAAAATAATCCTTCTGATCTCATAACCAAACATTTTTATAGGACATCTAATTTTATACTTATTATCCATGCAACATTTAAAACATTCAATTGATCCTTCGTAAAACAATTCCCTTTCCGAGAGTCAGCTGGACACTTCCTTTTTCTATGGAAGGTTCTTTCTTTATGACCTTCATTACCAAATCGAAAAGATCTTGTTATCCCATTGAAGCATTTTCCTAGGTTTTTATTTCCAAATACTTGAAACATAGTTTTTTCAAAATACACACCTTTATGATTATTACATGAACTTCTATAGGGATTTTTTTCTATCATATACGATGACTTATAAGAATCACCAAGGTTTTGGTGATCAGTCATTACTCCATATTGTTTATTAATAATAACCACAAAATTTCTTATTTCATCAGCAATTTCATTCAGTTTCTCATTAGGAATGCCACCAAATTTTCCTTCACATCCATTGTTACTTTGGTTCCAACTAGATCTATCCATTTACTATTTCCAAAATGGTCAGTGTGAGTATATAAGTTAAATCACCATATAATATCATATAATGAGGGAAAAAACTAATCTATATTTATTCATGTTATCTTGAACTCATTCAATATATCTAAATTAACTATGACACTGTCTAATATTATGAACATTATGGTAATGTCACTTATGCTTAAATAACACCATAACTTCTAATGTTATCCTAACTGGCCTATGATACCAACTATAAGGACCCGACCTTAAACATTACCTAATCTTAAATTAAGTTAATAATTCAAATTGAGTGTCTTTTCAGGTTTAGACCACTTAGTGAATTTGTTCATAACATATAAATAAAAACTAGAATATTTAAAGTAGACACTTCTACTCACTATAAATTTGTTTAATAAAACAAAAATTATTAAAAACAACATGTCTAGTTCCATGTTTTAGATAGCATGAATTTTCCTTGATCCCATCATTGACCCTGTTCATCTTTAAGTCCATATAAAAACATTTCAAAACATGGGATTAGCAAAAACATCTTAGTAACAGATACATAAATAAGGAAAACTGTTAGTTTTCAAAACAACATGTAAACCATCCATAATTAATCATAAAGTAATACTTTTCATCATAAAAAATAGAAAAAACACTTTACTAAATATAATCCAATTTCTTACCCATCTTGTAACAAAAACATTACCATAAAACTCATAGAAAACTATGTATATCATGTAAAGGTAACTTGGGATACAAACATACGTAAACGGAATAACCATATGTTCAACTTCCATACATATCATCAAATGGAATAGTTATACGGCTGACTTCAATACCCAATGAATTGGAGGTTATAATGTAACCACATGTCCTTGGTTTATCCTAGAACAACCCATCGTTTGGTTTATCAAGTAACCACCTTTCAAATGTCCAAGTACCATTACATATTCATAACACATAAAATATTGCAAATATTAGCATTTTGCAATCAAAATATATCACTTAAAGAAATTTAAATACTCAATCCATTTCAAAACCCATTTTTTATATGAAAACAACCAAAAATGTATAATGTATTTCTTTTCCTTTTAAAAACAATATGTCTTATAGAGGATTCCAAATAATGACTGCGGTGGTGGAGAGGTTATTGTCACTACAAAAATTAAAAAAATTCATTTTATCATTTAGTAAAATGAATCAAAGATAAAATATTCCATTTTATTTAAATTAAATGTAAAAGAGTTTTATACACCATATAAAAGAATGTCGTGTATAAATCAAAACAAGCCTCCAATAAAGGAGATTGATACAAATTCCCTTACCTCATGTCCGACTTGACTCGTTCACTCTTTAATTTTCTGAATAATAAACTTAAGTTAATTTATAGATTATTCAATACTTTTTAATTTTTATTAATACTTATTTATTAGTAATTAATTTTATATAATAATTAGTTAAATATTTTAGTTCAGATCGAACATTTTCTCGATGTTCGGAACAAGACTCCAAAATGGTCGTCTTATAATTATAAACTTCACATGTTGTCAAAATTATATAATCTCTAGAATGATATTCATGATTTATATATCATATATATCATATATTTCCAGTATATATTTATTTATAATATTCCATATAATTTAGATAAAAGAAATGAAATTCACCATTCATGAACACGGTAATTCATACGTACGTATGAACACTACTTTCATTTCTTCTTCATATTTAAAATAATAAAAAATAAATGATACATAGTTATATTATAATTCAATTTTAATATATATGTTATATATGTTAAATAGGTTCATTTTTTCCATCCTTTATATGTTCCATGTATATCATGAAAGTTTCATATCTCTTTGAGGGGCGGTAGTCTGCACTTCCTCAAATGAAATTATCATATTTATACAACATGAAAAGCCTAAAGGTATGTTCTAAATGGGAATTACAAAATAATAGAGACAAAATAAACATCAAAAATATCATACATATTTATTGATCCATTATAATGTCCACCATAAGAGCTGGTAGGAGAAGATTCAACAATCATCATTTCGTGTGGTAGTAGTTCTCCGTCCACATAAACAATATGTTCTATACCCATTAGAAGGAGGATTGTGTATGTTTAGTTCCAAAAAAACTAATAACAAAAACCTATTATATTTATCATACTATTTTTTTATGTAAAATAATAATAATAAGATAATAGGGAGTGGATAAGGAAAAATAATGGAATGAAACTTGAGAGAAGACGTTATCACAAATCGGGTAAATTCTTTTTATTTGAGCCAAAGGGCACTCTTGAATTTCCCTACGCCAAGGGTAAGGCTTTAGTATGAAATAGAAAGTTTTTGGAAGGTTATTCGGGATGATTTTGGATGATAAAAGGGTCTCTATAGGTATGAGTACTGTGTTAGAGTGGATGACCTTTTATAATTAGGGAGGGTCTCTTTAGGAAAGATTGAACGTATTGTTTTATTATAAAATGATTATCAATTTAAAAATTTCCAAAACAAATTAAATTTAAATATAAGATGACTATTTTCTAAAATAAAATCATCCAATACAAATTTGATAGGTTTTGGATATATTTTCTTACTTATCTTTTTTATTTAACCCTTTTTACTCTTACCATTTTATCAAGCATTTAGCTATATGAGAATCCAAATAGTTAAAAAACATGAAAAATATCCAATTAAAGAGTTAATAAGAATATTTTAGACTTATGATAATTATTTGGTGGAACATTATATTTTATGGAATTTTATTATATTTAATAAAATATTTTATATTTAAAATATGAATTATATCATGTTTGACACTATTCATATCATGAATTTTTTTAAAAAAATCCATAACAACATGATTGATTAAAAAAAATCATTTATACAAAAAAAATGTAACTATCATACTAATAATTCATGGGGGACTTCAAAATAATCAAATTACATTTATTTTAACATTTATAATATCATTTTTTTAATCTTTTATTAATGAAGCAATAATTGCATCAGCATTGTGTCATAATTAAATTTATTTTTTAATGTTTGAAATTTATAAATAAAATCCCATAATTTAGGAAATCTTTTTATCTTTATAATGACTATTTTAGACGAAAGGATCATATATGTAACCCCATATAAAACAATTTTTACTAAAAGATATATGTTTTTGTAACATTTTCCTTAACATTAATTTAATTTTTACAAAATGTCATTTTCACGTACATGTGGCTCTATGAGGTCCCAAAATCAACCCAAGGATTCCCAAGGTCATAAATGTATCATAAAATAGTGTTAGGATAAGTGTTAAGGTGATTTAATATTATTATAATATCATTTTTTACCCTTATTTTCCATATTTACCATTTTTCCATGGTAAATAAAATCTTTACCACAATTATTATTCATAAAATTTAAAAATAAAAGTTATCTATTTAAAAAAATTGGGACCTGCTGATTCAAAATATGGAATCCATTTTTCTAAATTCAAAACATATATGTTACAAAAATTAATTTAAAATCAATTCCCGTTGTCAAAACCAAAAAGCGTGTTTTAAAAAAATAATAACTATCAAAAGATTGACATGTGTTTATTTTAAATTTCAAAGAGAAATTACTTATAATTAAAAAACTAGATTAAATGATAAAATAATAATCTAAATAAACTTTAAACACAATTAAAAAGTCAATATAATCGTATAAATAAACTAGATTAAAAGGCATTTTTGAATTAAAATGTAGTATTTTAGTTATTCATTAAAAATGACCTTTATCTGAAAAATACCAAAATTTTACCCAAAGTAAATGTTTATTTTCCCCTTCTAAATTATAAGTTTGTTTTATCAAATGTAACATATAAAATTGACAAAAAATTGATTTTAAATTTTTTCTCCATCAAAAGGTGGTAAATCAGTATTTAAAAAATATTAGAGTATTTCATGCTTAAAATAAAATTCATTATTATTTTAAGCCTCTAAAATTTATTTGATAAATGTAAAGACATTTAAAAAACATGTTTAATCATAATTTAGTTAATTATGTTCATTCGCGGAAATACAATGGCTATGCGTTAACAACCATTTAAAATAATAATATAATTGTATTATATTTCAGAATAACTCATCGTTGTGTGCAACATAAGATTTCAAAGAAACCCATTTTTGTGTGTTGAGTACGCTATCGAACAAACTGTCATCCTTAACATAAAATTAATATCCTATTCATAAATATTAATATATATGAAAAAGAATTATTCTATAAATACCTAGGTCATTACATAAGGTATGTGTTTATTTTGAAATGTTCATCTTCAAAAATATATAGTGGTTTATCATCATGGGAAAATTTAATATGAAATGCTATAATTTATTTATACACCTTGTATGTTATCCTTGGTATGTTTTCATACTAAATTATATCAAGGGGTTTAATCTATTATCTATAGGATTTGTGAATATATTATAATAACTCAAGGTATGAGTTGAACTTTACAAGAGGACACCAATGACCTATGGATATGTGTCCTTTATGGTTTATTATTTCTATATTTATATTTCTTATTATAAATTTATATACCATTTTTAATCTATTATTGATGTATGATATTCCTATATAGTAAAAAAGAATTCAATTTACAATACAATATTTTACCATAGTAATCATTATATGGTTTTTGTAGTAAATCCTCGTATTGATATATTTTATAGTATATCATTTTATTTTGTTGTATATCTATTATAGTTTATTATTATATTAATTTTTCACCTAAGAAAACATTTTTAGAACCAACCACTATTCTAACACCTCATGTGTGTGAGGATGTATATATTTGGTCATGTTTCATCTCAGATCAAGCCTATAGATGGTTATACAATCTTAAATTTTGTAGAAAAATGTGATATATAATTCAGACCAAAATTTGTGTTGATTAAAAAGTATAACCTCTTGGGTAATAATATAGATCCTGTATATAATTATATATATCTATGAACATAACTATACTCCAACATTAATATCATATTCTCAAATATTAAGTACAACTATAGCCAACGAGCCCAACGAGCCCGTACTCGAGTGGTAAGGGCTCCAACTTGGCATCCAAGAGACCCAGGTTCAAAACTGGGTGGCGGTGAATTTCTGAGTACTGTAGCAGTCACTACAGAGATAACTGTAGAAGTCACTATTCAGTACTCTAGCAGCCAGAACTATTCACCCGATTTGGTCCATCGGGCCACCAGTTTGGGCCTATGGGTCTCAAGGGCCTTCAGGTCATCAAAGACCTTCGGGACACAGGGCCTTCGGGCCACAAAGACTATGGAGTAGCCCAGTTCACACAGAACATGCCCTAAATGGGGATCAGTGAAACAATAGTAGAATCCACCAGAAGTATAGCTAATTATATTGGAAGAATGAGTGGGTATAGCAGCCGCCATTAGGACTAGGCACCATAGAGCATTAAATGGTGCAATGCTAGCTAATTAGCAGTGAAAGGTGGGGAGCTAGCTGATCAATGACACAGAATATTGGGAGGGGTAGTTCTAGTGGGTTGGACCTACGGGTCATGTAATGGGAATGTTATGCCTCTTGGCCTTCCGGTCA
Source organism: Viscum album (assembly GCA_963277665.1). Classification (NCBI taxonomy): domain Eukaryota; kingdom Viridiplantae; phylum Streptophyta; class Magnoliopsida; order Santalales; family Viscaceae; genus Viscum; species Viscum album. The sequence continues at coordinate 1,460,066,732 of OY728125.1, forward strand.
TGTATTTTGGGTCAGTCAGGCCTTGTCCCTTTGTCCTGCAAGTCATGCACGAGTTCCCCTTCAACCCTTAAAAGAGGGATTATCCATAATAAAATAAAAAGAAGGCCTTCGGTCCATTCAGGTAAGTATAACCATAGATAGCCCATAAAATTAATGTAATACATCATAAAGTGTTAGAATGCATTAAAAATGTTTTTAAAGGGGTTATAAGTGTTATATAAAATAAGTTATACTTTTAGTAGGAGACTTAATTATCCAATAATGTGAAGATATTAGGATAAATCACTGCAATGTAATTTCAAATGAATGGAAAATTCTTCTAATTCAATTTATGATACTAGATTATTTCATACTATATGTAATATAATATTTGATTCTATATATCATGCATCGTATTTTTATTATTTTCTTATAAATAAAATACAGATAAAAATATTATTTATATATATATATATATATATCCATGAATGAAACAGTTTTCGATATCATTACATTGCTAACAAACATGGATTTTCATATCCTAATTTTCTTTTAGTGTGATATAGTTAAATTTAATAATGCTACAAAATATAACAGAATGTTTATGAAGAATTATGAAATTCACTATAATAAATTGATATATAATATTATTTTCATACTTATTATCAATTAAATAACTGAAATTTCATAAAACCTAGAATGTAAGTATCAAATTATTAAAAATAAAACACTTATTTTGAGTTGGTGAAACTTATCAGTAGGTTGGGTTATGTCATTTTAACCATTCAATATTTAAATGTTATTAATTTTTTAAATTTTTTTTCTTTTTTTAGAGAAGTTTCATAAAAACAATTACATCAAAAAGATTTAAATTGTGTTCAAACAATCCCTCCTTGATGTTATAAAATTTTCCCTCTCATGCCAGTAGTTATTAGTTTTTTAATCACAATTGATATATATCATTAAATCCAAATGATGAAAAAGGTCACATATGAATTTTTATAACATAAATTTAATATTTTCACATATTTCATCATCAAAATATTATATAAAAATATAAAAAAATGAATATTTGGGAACTAAAGGTATTAAAGGAAAAGAAATTTGTTTTCAGAAGTTCATAGACAACATTTATAATGAAAACAATTGAGGGGACACCAAAATCCTACAAAAGTTGATGTTAAAAATATTTTTTTATACCGTATATATTTATCATCCATATTCTTTATATTAACACAACAACCACATTATTATTAATTTTTTTAGTTTATTTATTTTCAGGTTTTTTGAGATACGATTTAACAATAATTCCTGGGATATTTTTTTTAAAAAAACATTATAATAATTATAGTATGTAAGAAAATATATGTCAACATATTGGGATCATTTAACCTTTATTTATTATTTTTTAAACTATTTATTTAATATTTTTATAGTTAAAAGATTACATTTATTATATTTTACATTTTTTATTTATTTCATAAATATTTCATAATGATCTTATAAATTGTTTCACAGTCCTTATCATGAATAAATGATATTCAATGTGACTTATTGATTATTTTAAATTTTTAATGTACATTAAATGAATATATTTACCAATGATCTTCCTGATAAAATTATATTCTAGAAGTATACCATTTATCACCTTGAAACATATAATTAAAAAAGGATTATTATGAACAAAAAATATTCTTACAAATTATTAAAAACAAAATATGAAATTAAATTTGAAATGTAGAAGGAAGGGGTAATAAAAATTAATTTCCCCAAAAAATCATAAAATAATTTTTTTTTAAAAATTATCCATCCTAATAGCTTCTATGATGAAATTTGTCAAGTCAAGGAAAATTTTACAAAGAGGACCCCTTAGATTTCAAGAGAGGGTTTATTTTAATCTATTATTATAACTTTAACCTCCTATATTTCCCATGAAACATCTATTGGAAACACACTTCATCTTCCAATGTCCTCTTATATTTTATAAAGGATAACTTAAAAGAATAAATTCATAGATTCATGGTATAATCATCCATTTTTTAATTAAAAACATAAATTAAAAAATCATTGTATGACTTATTTCTACCAAAATTTGAGTATAGAGGGATCTTAATATTATCTAAAAAACCCCATTACTAACTGAAAATCCCCCAAATCTCCATTGATAACATAATGATTTAGTCATTGAGTAACTTTTAATTGAATTCTATCATTATAACCATGTATGTTTGGTTGAGTACCAACATCTATATTACTCCCTCTTTAACACACTTTTCTTCCAAAAGGGGTGTTCATCCCAATATTCGTGTTCAAGGTGGAGAAAAAGTATTTTAAACCCTACACCCCTGGACTAATCTCTCATAGAGAATTTTTCCAAATCCCTGAAATTGTTATCTTGATCCTCTTTAGCTGCCTAATTCTGTGAGATTGTATTAACATCACCTTTTACCTTATACTCTAAAACATTTTTTTTTGAACATTACCCAAGATTATTAAGAGGTCCTCATCTATCTATTTTGTTTCCCATGGACCACATAAACATATTAGCAATGGTCAGTAAAATATCAAATGGCTATTTTATACAAAAAATCATAAAATAATCTTCATTAATGTGTCATAGGATACTATATTTCCAACATATAATATTTTTGTGATGGTACATTTCTGAGTGATTAAAAATATTTTAAAATTTCAAAATACTAAGGATTTTTCTAATAGTACCTTAAATGATTAATATCATCATCTAAATTAATATCAATAACCACAATAATGATGTAATTATTTATGTTACCACATTAATGAAATTAATTTCACATCGATGAATGTGAAGAGGAATTTAATTTCATAATATAATAATTTATTATCCACTATCAATTTGAAAATGAACAATTAGATATAACATATTGAGTTTTATGGAAGAGAAGATTTTTAATATAATAAAACATGAATGAAAATATGATGTGTTGTAAAATATTTTGAATAATGTAATTATTGAAAATGTTGGACACTATGAAAGAAATTCAACAGCTTAATTCAATAAAAAATCATTGAGGAAAAACGTTAACATCATCACACTGAAGCATATTTATACATGATAGATAGCATTGAAACCCTCAATGAAAATATTTTCCGAACTAAGGGTAATGTTTTTTTAAATATTATATTTTCATTGTTAAAAACAATTTTTTATTTTAATAATGATTCAAATTAACATATAATAATCCACATTTTAATTAAAATATTTATTGATACATTTTTTAATTAATTTTTGGACTAATTTTAATGATAATTAAATATTAAAAAATAACCAACTCCTTTTGGAAATTTTTTAAATAACAATATTTTATAATTGTGAGAGGAATATCAATAAATTTTTTATCACATATTAGTTATATTGATGTTGAAATCAATTATGAGAATAAAAATGTAAAATAAGATATTTTTTAAATGAAGTTTATCATCAAGGTATTTATAAAATAGTAATTTCATAAACATATCATTCAATTAAATGCAGTGATTAAATTTAATATTTATATATAATTATCCATCAATGATACAATATCTGAATAATTCATATGGATTATCAATACTAAATAAATAATGACCTTGGGAGTCATAAGGTATACGAGTTCTAAAAATTTATTGTTTAAAATATATGAAAATATTACTATGTGAATATTGAGCATTCGTAATAGTTTTTACTTTCTTATTATTAAATTTATTACCATCAAATAACATATACATTTTTTCTGATAAAATTATAGGGGATAAATTTATGTGAATCTATTGGGGAAGAATTTATTGTTTGTGGGGGTATTATAATGATATAATACACAATGTTAATGCATGAATGAGAAATGAAATTTTTTTTAAAAGGATTAATTTTAGATATTATGGATAAATGTATATAATTTTATTTTTATATTGTAGTTCATGAAAAATAAAAAAATAATTTTGTAGTTATCATATAAACATTATATGTAGTGTAAGCAATATACTTGTTTTAGTAAAATAATGGTCATATGTTTGAGCATAACATGATGATTGTTAATGGGTTGATGTGTCCACTTGGTTATATAGGGTTATATTTAACCTTTTATTATAATTTGATTATGTGTGAAGAAATATATCTATATTCTGATATCAATGTCTTTAACGATGCAGATATAATTCTAGATTCACTTTCAGGATTTTCTTATAACTAATCATATCTCAAATGGGTTATAAAAAAAATTAATATTGTATTAGAACTAATTAAATATAAAAATAGGATTCTTGTGCGCTATTAAAAATATAATTCATTAATGTAATCAAAGTATATAAAGTATGGGAAGAACATGAATATGAGAATAAGATAAATTATCTCTAAATTATAAATGATAATGAATATAAAAGTAAAACCCTTTTTTATTTTATGTTAATAAAGTGACCAAAAAATCTATTATGAAATATAATTGATATAATAAAAAAGCATTTATAGTGTTAATGATTATAAAATTATATATATAATGAGATAAATATGAAATACTACATTCTTAACCAATGTATATTTTTCAAATGAATTAAAAGTATCCCATTATAATGGAAATTGATCTCTAAAAAATATTATTATAAAATAGATTGTAATATTGTTATTTATTATTAATCTAAGGAACTATTATCAAAAATATACTTTTAGATGTAAATTATAAGAATTTAATAAAAATAAAAAAAAGAAAAAATTTGGATTAAAAATACCAAATATAACTTTTAAAGTGATATACTGATGGTTTTATATTGTATTATTTTTGGTACATCTAATTCTAGAAATTAATAATTATTATAATTGTTCTATATCCCTAAAAAGAATCAAATAAATGTATATTAAATAATTCTAAATTAAATTCCTGAAACAACTCTTATTTATTTACCAAACAACAATAAGTTTAAAATGATTTGATATTTGATGTTACATTAGTATAAAAATCAAGAGTTTATTGAGTTGAAAACATTGTAAACATAATATGAAATTACACTACTAATGTGACACTTATATTTAAAATCTAAAAGAAATAGTTTTTGTTTTTTAAATTGTAGATTGGGAAACTTTAATTTTTTGAGAGGTGATTCACAATACAACCATATAACATTCAATAACATTAATATAAGTGGAACTTTCATCCCCTTAAAAAAATAAGACTTGAAAACATATTTCATTAAATCATGGAAGGATTTTATTTATTAGGAAAATTTAAATCATGATATTATTAATTGATAGCATCTTTGTAGTGTTATTTAAAGAAAAAAAATTGGCCAAAGGATATGACCCAATTAATTGTATTTATTTGGTGACCCTTTTTTTATGGTTATAAATACATTACTATCAGTATATTCAAAAATTATTCCCTTTTAGAGTTATATATTGAACATTTACATGTATAAAATAATTTTCATCATATATATCTAAAATAATAATTTTCTATTCCTAAATAATATTTTTTATTTAAAAATACTAGAAAAAAGTATATATATATATATATAATTGATTTTAAATCATGACATTACGTAATAGATATATTTCTAAAAAATGAAAATTTATCTTCTTTTTGTCATGTGGAAGATGTCATAAAACATATATTTTGATCATAATTAAAATTGTAGTAAATTTATGTGATGAAAAATAAGGAGAGCATTCCAAACGTAGGTAAAAACATTCAATGGATGAAACTAGGGGTTTATTGAATTTTTTTCCTCTATCCAAGTTTCAACTTAATAATTATATACCTAATCAAATATCAATAAATTACATTTAGTTTTTAATGTGGGATATCCATTAGAAATTTATATTTTTCATGTAATGTTTTAATATCTTTTTAAATTTAGTTTTATGATTATGTTAAGGCATGGGATGAAAAAATAATAATTTTGTTTCATTAATTAATATTATTGTTAAAACCTAATTTTATATTATTTATTAAGAAAAAAAACACATGGTAAACAATTCCTAATGAATATATTTTATATGGTTTACCACATTGGTATATTTTTATAATCAGTGTGCTAAAATATATTCTATATCTGATATATTAATAAATTTGATAAAGATGTTTGAAAAATGGATACATTTCAAATTCATTTGTACATTAAGATAACAAACATAAAAAATTAGGTTTTTGTTTTTGTTTTGATAACCATCACACTATATTTTTAATCATGTCAATTATCAATGTAAATATTGAGAAAATATTTTATTTTTATTATTATAGTATAATCATACAAGAATCAAGTTATTTAAAAAAAATTAAAACTAAAATAAAAAAACTAATAATTGATATATGACAAAAATTAAATAAAATTATCAATTACGTATTATTGATGTGTATTTAAAACATAATCATGAATTAGAATAATTAAAAAAACACATTTATAATTTTTAAAAATATCATTATAATATATCTCTATGATCTAATTAAACATTATAATCAATCATCCAACAGTATTTTAAATTTTTTTAACATATTCGATGACTGTGACTGGGTGTCTTAAAAATAGAACATGTAATGTAAAATATTTATATCTTCTATAAATTGTTATATTTTAAAATAAAATATAGTTGAAAAAAATATTATTTGTAAAAGATATGATGGTTTTAGTAAATACTAACTCATATATAAATCATTCATGAGCACTCGTCTTAATCCTAGACCCCTCTTCTCTCACTATGGTTTTATCCCTTGTCCTCTCTGATATCATCACCTCTCACTAGAGGTTATGGTGTTATTCACCAAAGTCGCTAGGGCCTCCCTCTCACAAATTCTTTGAGTGATATTGGTAGAAGCTCTAGTCATCGGAGTTAGTAGGAAGGAAAATTTTTTTAGTGTTGGAATGTCTAGCTCAGATCATCAGTTGATAGAGGATGGGTGAGGGAGGGTTTATGTTAAATGATAAAATGGAAAGGCTCTTACATAATGTAACTTCTAGGTTTCATGCTTCACACTTTCATATCATTCATCCACAATGGATATTTCTTCGACATACAATATGCATATCAAAGTATCCTTTGAGGATCTGAAATTTTTTCCTTTGATGGATCTGGAATCTTCCCCTTTGATTTATGTATATGTAGTGGTCATCATTCCACATAATTTCGATTTATTTTTTGCGCTGTTACGCTCCACTGTGTTGGATGGTGGGGAATATTTAGGTTCTGCACTGTGGAAGAGTACAGTTATCAATAGGGTTTAGGCCTATAGGTCATCATCTTGGCCTTGGGAATGTGATGAGACATTGGTTCTTGGTCTACAAGCCAATGGGATCTCATGGCACTGATTTTTATGTCTATATGCCTCTGGACCATTGGGATTGTATTGAGTTCTCCCTGCACCCAATTCATAATGGTTTTCTCTTTTTTTATTCTTTAATAAATGAGTTTTCTCCAACATATTTTTATCATAAATAAATCCAAAAATACAACAAGAATACACTATACATTTTTATCTATACAAAGTAATAGTAATTAAAAAAATATGAATAGAATATAAAATAAACATTTAATTAAATAAAATATATATATATAATTTATTATTTATCTATAACATAAAAAATTTCATCGATAATCAAACTAAATTAATTTATTTTCATGATCTACTGAGTTTTGATTTGGTAAAAATATTTACATTTATAAAAATATTTAAAAAAAATAATTAACTGTTCTAACCCATTGGTTAAATTATTATATATGTATTCCAAAGAAACTATTATTTAACATTACCAATATATAATTATTCGTTAGGGATATAATATTACATTATTTAATTACACCTAAAATAAATAATCAATGATAAAATAATTATAATTAAAAAAATTATTATTCACGGTTGTATGCCTTTTGTGACATTAAAATTGCCAACACTACATAATTTTTATCTAAAATGTTTTGGAATAATATTTAATAACTTCTAAATTTTTTATATATTCTATTATGTGTAATAAAATATTAATCCATTAACCAATAAATTGATTATGTGTGTTTTTTATTTTAAAAGTGTTAAAATACATAGTTCCACACTAATATTATTCGATTATAAATTAAATATTTCAAATATACCAAAAAAAATATAAAATTCAACTAATATATAAGAATAAAAATAGAATATATTTTTTATCATCTCCAAAATATAATATTCTATGATTCCATTCTTCAAGATAGTCTTTTTTAATGAAATTTCATTATTATAGAATTCATAATAGCCTCTTAAAAAATATCCAATAAAAAGGATTTTTCATGAATCATGTGGGTCTTATTTATTAAAACATATAGAATTTTTATATTTTACCATAATCTAAGTATGTCTAAAAATATGTTTTCCCATAGATAGAATCATATAATTAAATTTGAATATATAACTTTCTACTATCAAATAAAGATATTAAAGCCTTCAAAATTAAATAATGGATTTTCTAAAAGAATATTTATTTAATACCTCAACTAATTTATAGAATATTTCCCTTTTAATAATTTTTAGTTATTTTTTTTAGATTAAATGATAGAGAAAAAACCTCAAAATTATCATTTAATTCATCTCTCAACTATTATACATTATGTGTATGTATTAGATGAGGTAATGATTAATTTCATAATTGAAAAAAATTATAAAGTTAAAAATATTTCACAAGGATAAATTTGTGTAATATCCTAAAAAACAAATAACATAAATAGATAGTGAGTTAATAATAATATTTTTTTAAAAATAAGAGATACCTGATATTTATAATATATTTAAATCATCATAAATGAAGTATTTTTTGTTATCTAGAAACTTATTCCCTTTCGTGATATCTATAATAGTTATTTAATAAGGATCTCCATCCTCATGATCAAAAGAAAAAAAAATCAAGATATATTTAATGTTTCTATATATTTTAAAATCATGACACACTCACCAGTAATTCAACCCTCTCATATTAGAAAAATCAACTATAATAATTTATTTTATAAAAAATTAAAATTGTTAACTAAAATATTTAGTATCTATTAAAACAGTGTTTTATAATGATTTTTTAATATATATTAGGTTTTACAACTAGTCTCATGACATTTGATTCAATATCATTGTATTAGAATATAGAAATTTATAATTGATACACCATTGTAATTCTATTAAAATATCAAATATTTATTATTTTCCTAAATGGGATCTTCATTGTCCATAACAAAAATATACATTTTTCAGTTCAACACATGTATTAAATAAAGACATTTTAAATCTGTTTCTAATGGCTTCAATATATTAGATAAATTATCAAGTATTTAATCAGACACATATGTATGAGTTTAAATAATTTTTTATATACACAACATAATTTTAAAATGAGGAAAAAATAGAACTCAATAAATGAATTTAAATATATAAGATTCAATACATATGATAAATAAATAAAAAATACAAATAAAATGTCATTGAATAATATAATAGGGTGGTCAAACCGTGGTTCAAGCTGGTGTTCCTCATGGCCACATGTGCATATCCCCACAAGAAATGGGATTTAAAATAGTGGCATGGGCTTGAATGATGATGTGGGAGATAGTACATTTAATAATAATCACCATAAAACAAAATCACCCAAATGTAAAAAATCAATATCCCAAAATAGAAAAAAAAATCTTAAAGAATATCATCATTCTATGAAAAATTACATTTTTGATATAAAATATAAGGTAAATATATGTGAATATGGTACGTCAACTATGGTAAGATAACTGAAGAAAAAAAATAAACACCCCATAGAGATGGTCTAGATCTCATCCTGACATTATCTCTATCCTCTAAGTTCCACCTTATCTACTCTATAATTCCAGGATAATGGGAATAGATAGATACATGACCATAAAAATCCCATGTGCATCAATATGTCAACATATGGGGTGATTATAAACTATTTATGATACGAGATAAATACAATTAATAGGAAATTTCATATTTAAATGGACATGTAAGTATTAAATGGAAGTGAATTCAAAAAAATGAAACCAAATATATTTCAGGGGATTGTGTATTGATTAGGATTCCATGATTCTTATTTTACATTTTTCATCTCTATAAAATATGAAATGTATCTTAAATCGATGCATACAGAATCATGATGAGAGGCTGACACATTTCTCGGAACAAGTCTCACTTCTAAAGAAGACACAATTAATGCCATAGTGATGTCACACCACTAGTTATTCCTTGGGATATGAAATAATTACATCATACCCTTTCCTCTACATGGTTGGACCATATGTCTTTATACCTTATGATTTATCCTAGGACAATCCAAATAGTTTTTATACAACTTCCATGTCTCTAGGTTCTGTTTTCATTATCACTGCATGTTTTATTAACCTATTATCCCATTGCAAGTTCTAAATAATTCTTGACAATATCAACTCTCACATTGATACCATCCAAAAACCTATAAATCCCAATCACTAACACGTAATATGGAATAACACAAAAAGGAAAAAATCTTAGAAATTATGTGTTGGTATCATTGGCCACTCTCATACTATATGTAAATCCAAAGAATACCATATCACATAATGGATATAATGTATAAGAATTTCCCATAAATGTCAAACATTCAAATCATACATTATATTAACTACTTATATGATAAGGTCTTCATATATACATTATAATGATGATAATTTCTAAGATCAATCACTGATCCAAGAATGTGAACCCATAATCCCTAAATCTAATCAAAATTCATTAAAATATGGATTATAGAGTCAATATTTAAGATGAAGAACATAACATGGTCTTAGAGGTATATTAACCTACACAATGATATCTTCCACCAATGGTAGATCTAGATCTATTTAAGGAGGAACTGGAAGTTCAATATATGTTTCCGCATATCCTATTCCAATTTGAGTATTCATCATTAGATTATGTTATAACCAGAAGATATATCTATGATATCCCAAAATACTAAATACATAAAGGGTGATGAGAGGAATTCTTGAAGAGAGATGAAGAATATAGGATGAACAACCTTATACCTTGAATTCTCATGATCTAATGCCAAAAAAATCAATAATAATTTGACTTTGGAGAGAGTGTAATCTCTAAGAACAGAAATTAGATTCCATGGGATCATGATCCATAGATTAAGAATGATAAATTGAAGCTTTTGGAGCTATTATATATTGTATTTAGAAGTTTTAGATTAATTAAAATTGTATCCTTGGTTTAGAAACATGGTATACCAAACTGTGCACCTATGATATGGCGTTCACTTCCACATTTTGGTACTAAAATGGTTAGGACATGCTTTTTGGTAAATCATGCAACAACAATTACTTGACCTCTATTATAAATTATATGTTTTATTGGAGAGATTCCATATATTAGTCTCTATATGTGATCAAATGGTGTGCTATATACTTCCAATCTTTACTAAGAATTTCTATTTTCTAGGGTGAACAAAATAGTATTCTTAGACTAATTTCAAACATTGAAAACACTAATGGCTTCAAAAACACTCTAAAATCATTCATATGTAAGTCGGGACATCACATAAGCAAATAATAACTATCAAAAATTTAGATAATGTTTTCAATTAATGTGTAACATAGCTAAAAAATCAATCCATTAAAAATGAGATAAATAATATTAATTTTTTACCATAAAACAATAAATATGAAAAAAATAATATTATAAATATATTATCATACATAAAAAAATTAATTTGATCATTTCTGTATAATAAAATTTTTATGTTAGTATTTTATGAGAATAATATTATGATACGTATTAATTTCCCCCAATTAAAAAAATTATGAAAAATTTTCACGTGACAAATAAATAGATACTTTAAAACATGATTAGATATAATAGAGATTAAAAAGAATAATGAAATGATTAATAATAATTCATAATAGAATAAATATTGTTACATGAATTAGACTATATAATTAAGAAATAATTTTTAAAACTCTTTATCGTTTTCAATCTAGATGATTATAATTTAAAAAATGAATATTTACATATTTTATAATTTGATCATGAAAAAAAATCAAAGAGTGATAAAATAATAAAACAAATTAAGAAATGATTTATATATTTATGGAATTCTCATAACATATATTAGTGATTAGTATATATATAATAAAGTATTAATAATTATAGGTTAGTAGTACCTTCTGTCATTTTTTATATAGGGGTGTATGTTGTTAAATCCAACAATTTAATCTACATTTTAACAGATAAGGATTTTTCATTTTCCATGTATATTTAAAAACCACTTCTTATTTAACAGATAGAAATAAAAAAAAAGTTACATTACTTATCATGAAATATAGGGGGTAAATATTTTTTTACCCTTATAATTTATCTAATTTATGGTAAAATTGTTTTTCAGAACCACTTATAGCATCAAACCGGTAAGATCATCTCATTTACCTAGATAATTTTTATTATTATAAGTTATTTAAGACTTTTTAAATTCAATAAATGTTCCTTATTCCTATATAAATTGGTGTTTTATAGGTTTTTGGTGCATAGAGGAGGAAAAATAAAGATTCCCTATAGTGGATTATTGTATAGGAAATTTCATGGTGAAATAGGATGGTTGGTCCATTCTATTGGTTAGTATATGGTTTCCACTAGCCAGATGTTATACAGGGTAGTAGCTCACTAATCCTAAAGAAGCCCCACTAGCCTATTGGTGAGGCCCATGGGGTAGCTAGTGGATCTCTATCAGATTGGGTTTTCTAGAAGAAACCAAATATCTAGCTAGTGGGGTTCTCAAAGGCACATACATGCTTCCTGGAACCACTGGCTTTCCACCAGAATCTAATAGATAGCTATTGGGACTAATTTAGGAATGGAAATCAAGGTGAATATTCTTAATTTCCCATCCCATAGACATCTTTTTAAGCATTAAAATCCCTTCATTTGAAAATACTGTAGTTTTAATGATGTTGATGGGTTATCACATGTTTCTGTGTATTCTTTTAGGAATTATTAAATTTTTGTGATCCTTGGTTTCAAATAGACGTATGGAATTTGTATTTTTTTCGATTTGGTGAATTAATCTTTTTTTATTCACATATCTTCCGCTTCATTTTTTAAGTGGGGAATTTACAAATACCCTAGGTAATCTCTGTTTTTTCGTTTATCTAGATGTTTGATCATATGACTCAACATCTTTCATTTTAAGAAGGTTCTCTAAAATATATCTCTATTGGATTTCATGATTTTCTAGTATGTGATACATATATGATCACAATATCACATCCTTTATTTCGTCCAATGTTAATTGAATTCATTTTGAATTTCATGAATATTCCTTCCTTGAACATCCATGGGACATGTTACATCGATTAATGAATGAAACCCAGACTTGTTGCCACCCCATAAGTGTTCCTACCATTAACGATATGTTCAAAAATAGAATTTATAAAACTACTACCTTGTAGAAAAATTAGATCATGGGTTGATATCTGGACTGAACCCTTATTAACTAATTCACCATAGGTATTGAAATTGGAAATATGGAGAAGTAATAGAGTTTATATTGATAATTTAGTATATTTAGAATAGAAATTTGTATTATTAAAATTATTTCGAGACATGGAATATTTAAATGGAACAATAAATTATATTAAAGGAATAAATTAGTGTAATAGAGATTGAATAAATAATTTTTAATTGTAATGATATGACCATTTTGTGGTATTGTAACATCTTGGTGATTTTGTAAGAATTGTTTTTTTTTCATTCTTTTAATATATAAACTGTAGAATAATCCCTCGCATTGGAATTCGCATAGGTTAGGTTGTCCATTGATCATGTAAGTGGTCCAAATATAAGAATTCACATTGTTACCATCAATTAATAACTCTATTAATGAATGGTAATGGGCCTTGGGAAAATGAGAGCATATCTAGTATCAAAATTCACATTGTGACTATTAATAAGAAGAACATGAAATTCACCCTTGTCATGAGTATCTAACTTGGGTCAGTAATGTTTGTGTTTGGTCCTTGGTATTCGAATTTACATAGACACAATAGTGAGATATGATAAAGATATCTGACATCATTTCGATTTGGTTTTCTCTAACCCCCAGTGTCAACTTGGTTCTTGAGGGTTAGTTGGTTTAATGTTATATTCTGTGTTTTAATTATAAATTAATGCATGTATATAATGTACTAATTCATTAAATATAATTTTTTCATTATGTATTTACACTATTAGTGGTGGCCTACAAAGTTTTACTCAAATCCTATTTGGGATACATTTTGGTACCTAGGTAGAAATTATCGATACAAGAATTAAAATGGGAAAGGGGAATTATGCTAGATTATTTAAATTTCTAGCTGTGAATCAAGATTATATTTGGGACTCAAAATGGTGTATAAATTTCTTTGAAATGTTTTTAATTTGTATTATTAATTTTAGTTGGTTTATTTTATAACATTTAGTATGACACAAATTATGCATGACATGGTCTTATTATATTGGTTTGGATACTTTTCCCTGATTTTTCAATTGGTTTTGATATGTTTTGAATTAATATTTAGGGTTTCACTATCACTGTTAGTCAAAAACTGATGGTATAGTCTCCCCATTATATTTATTAGACTCTAAATGTTATTCATCATCTTCTAGAATATGAGGAGTCACGATTGAGGCCATTTAATGAGATAAATTTGTCATGCGTGGGAAAAATATTCTAGGGAAATTGAAACATATTATCAAAGGGAAGGAATTTTATTTTTTAATGTTATTTGTGGAATGGTATAAAATATTATATGATGTTTTAGGACAAATTTTTGAGTTCATGCAATATAATTGTTATCCCATTTGGGTGGGAAACCCTATTTTAATTGTGATGGGATTGTTTCTATTGGGGGTTCTTATATTATAGTTGTTATTTTCTTTCTCCTTTAGTAATACACTTGTAGTGTGATGTTACTATTTTATGTGATTTCAATCATGGGGTAGTACAACATGTGTTGAATATGCTTTCATCAAGGTAAGAATATATAAATATATGATACCAATAATTGTTCAAGCTAGGGATTCATTTTTTTCAAATAAAATTTAAAAAAATGATAAATTAAAATAAAATTAATCTATTAAAATCAGATTAATTAAAATTGTAAGACATGAAATATGGGGACCTTGTTTATATGGTTATATATAGTATATTATTCTATGTGAAATGGTATTTTTTGTAATATGTGATATTATGAGTGTATTTACCCTTTTTGATAAATTCCATTGTGTTATATTCCTATGGAATTCTAAGGGAGTGTTAATGAGAACATAAATCATGAAATAGAACTAGAGCTTATTATGGATATGAGAAATCATATGGATAATTAGAATTACCGTGAATTTAGTTTGGTCATAAGATCTATGTAGAGGGAGACTAATCATGTTCTTGCATCGAAATCAGATCGGATAAGGGAGGTCCTATTACAGCACCCACCCCTATTAACTAGTGTGCGCGGCCCTAAAGAAAGAGAGTTATAGATTGAGTCCATCAATATGATCATTAGTTACCTAGATACACCCTTGAAATTGAGTGTTATTCTTAATGTCTACATGACATGTGGAATAGACATGAATTTGTGGAACGTTATCTTATGGGATGGACAACATTAAAAACTGAATGGGAATTCCTTTTTAGAATATGTTTCTAAATAATATTTATCTAGATACATTTTTGGATGAAAGGGATCAATAATTTAATAACATGACATAGGGTAGAAATTTATGTGATGGAATATGATGGTAAAATCATAGAACTAAACTTTTTTTCTCCATCTTAGGGAAGTGATGAGATAGTCAGGGAAAAGTGCTTTTACGATGGTCAGTTTTTCGAGATCAAGTAAAAGGTAATTTTTTCCACATGAAAACCATCACTCATGTATTGAAATAGGATATTATTAACAAAGGGGACTAGATGGATACCCCTAGTAGTTGTTAGGAATTTTTTAATATATGATCAAGAAGTAATTCTACACTTATATTATTTCTTTGTCAATGATATAATGGGAAGAGCATATAGAGGGGTTGTCATCCATCCAAGAAAACAACCATGTTCATTTATTTTACTATGGTAGGGATATATCTATGTTATTTTAAATCTATAGTGCATGGATCTATTTTTTTGATTTAAATTTTCACATAAAAAAGTTTTTTAAGATCTATCAGGATTCTAGTAGTGGTAGAGGAACATGGTAAAACCAAGAGTCATTTAGGGACTCAATTATTACATAGAAAAAATATCTATAGTTCTATCAGTCACATTGATTTAGTTTAGGGATGTTGTATCCTAACATAGGAGAAAAAATCTCATTAGTATGGATCATATTAGGGTACTCTAGAGATATCCCTAGTCAGATGTGTGAGTCAGACACATGTGATATAGTCTACTTATCCCAGTTTGAATACAAGACCTTCCACTCTCAGACGAATTAATATTAAATTTTCTACAGTTACATGCATTTTATATTATATAGTAGAATCATGATATGTTTTATCTCTTTAATTTTAATGTTTCTTGGGTTATTATATGGAAAAAAATGGATACGAAAATGAATAAAGATATGTTGTTATTAATATGATAAGAGGGTATCTGATGTTTTAAGGATTTTCTCTCAAAATTGATGGCTATCATTTTGTGTGAAAGATTATTATCCCTAAAATAGGAAGGTTTGATTTGATTTTAGCTTTGGATTATTTTGTTCTATAAAAGGGTCTAATCAACCATAATTTTAGCAGATTAAACATCATACATGTAGAAGGGGTATTTATGCACACCATGATGAATATATTCATAAAGCTAATCCTATCTGACTAACTCAGTTTATATTGGATTATCTCACACCCTAGGTGAAAAGACTTATTCTAGAATATGATGAGTTGTATGAAATTTCCTTTTCTCTAGTAGTGTACTAATTTCCAAATGTCTTTCCTAAATATTTCATTAAGTTACTGCTCGATTAGGGGATCATGTTCCTTATCATGTTTGTTTAAGGATATGATACTCTTTCTATAGTTCCTTTTCAGATTCCACTTGGAGAACTTAGTGGGTTGAAAAAATAGTCAGAGAATCCAAAAAATAAGGGATTCATCTTTCTAGTACTTCACAATAAGGATATCTTGGTTTTTTTTTACATAAATGCATATGGAGATTTAAATTTATGGGTGTTTTATTTGAGGTAAGACCATCTGATTGTCAATAACATGTATACTCATCTACACATTCACTAGTAAAAAATAGTCATTTAACAGTTCTAAAAATGGATGTTATAAACACTAGAGAAATGATGACTACTAGAGAAAGATTAAATGACCTAGTATTTTATCAGCTCTACAAAAAGTGCAGATAAAAGAAAATATTTATCAACACATTTATTTAGAATTGATAAAGGGGACCTTTATTAGATTTTATAAGATCGTTGTTAAATGGAACCTTTATCAGTGGTAATAGAAGCATGGATAAAGTGTCTTTTATCATAAATTTTAAATTTTTTGATGATGGACCTATATATCAGTGATTTTAAAAGTGTTATTAAAGGTATATACTACATTGTCCTATAAAAACACACTACAACACCACTACAATTAGCTCTAATTTCACACTGGCACACCCAAAACACCACTATATACAAATAAAATAAAATAAAAACGCATAATATAATTGAAATTAAATTTACACCCCAAATAATTAAATAGTATATTATCAATATTTCAAACATTGGTTTTTATAATTATACAAGTAAAAATTATTACATATATTCAAAAACATCAATATTCCTTTGTCATTTCATTCTAACCAGACTCATGATATTTCTGAAAAAAAGACCCCTACATAAGAAAAACAATGAAACTATATAATAAAATAATTCTTATGTTATTAATAATATAAATAAATTAATTATTAGAAAGTGTTAATTTTAAAATAAACTTTGAGCCATATTGGGAACATTATTTATCAGATTGGGTACAGTTAATCTTAACATATCACACCATTTCTTTTTCATATTCATGAATTATATATATTAAATTTAAATAAATAAGTATAAGATAAATCCTCATAGGTGTAACCAAGTGGATTTGTCATGTGGTGGTGTTTAGGTGGTCTCAGTTTCGACGATCCCTATTCACCTTTATGTATGGGTTCATTTTTATATCCCCCTCTCCTAACCAATGGAATACAAATAAGTATAATATAAAAATAATAAATAATTAAATTATGTAATATTATATCGAATGATGATAAAACAATCTAGGATCATTATCTTGATTTTGGAAATGCGATGCCTGTTTTAAATTAAAATGAAAATTACATAATGAACGATTCAAATGGTGTCATATTACTCACACCATGCATTGGATTAAGATTCAAATGATTCTTAAATGTCTCAAATTAATTTTGGGAGATTTTTATATTATGTCAAAACAATCCAAATTTGTTTTCATAGTTTTGATTATGTCACTTTTCTTTTCTACTAAAATTTAATTTTAAACTGGAAACATGCACTTTGACTAATGTCAGTCACATTGTGTGTCATTTTAATGTGATACTGATTCCTACACATAAAAAATAGCATATGATTTTTTTTTAAAAAATTATAAATAATACATTAAAATATTTTCTCATTTTTTGGTGACTGACACTTTTTGAACTAAAATTTTTATTTTAAACTGATAGTAGACACATTGGATCATATCAGGAACATCATGTATCAGATTGAGGTACGACGAACTAAAAAATTTAAAAATTATTTATGTATTGTTTTTTATAGTATCAAAACAACTAGAATGTGTTTTCTTAGTTTTGAGTAGGTTCGTTGTCCTTTTACGAAAATCAATGACAATTTTTAATCAAAAGATGCACTTAGAGTCATACCAGTCACACAATGCATCTTATTCACTTAAATATGATTTATAAATGTCAAAAATGAAATATGAATTTTTTTTCTAATATAGAATAACCATCCAAATGTGTTTTCTTGGTTTCTAGTGAATCACTTTTAATTTATACAGAAATTCATTTTTAAACAGGAAACATGCACTTTAACTCGTATTGATCACATAGTATATCATTTTGATTTGTGATAGATTCATAATTGGATAAAATAATTTATGAATTTATTTCATGAATTATAAAGAAAATATGGGCATGTTTTCTCATTTTTCAGTGAGTGACACTTTTGGAACTAAAATGTTGATTTTAAACAAATAAGTTTCACATTGATTCATATCAGAAACATAATGTATCAAAAATAGGTGAAGATGATCGATATATGTATAAAATGACTTATAGATAATTTTACAAAGTTATCAAAAAAAAAATGAATGTGTTTTATTAGTTGTGAGTAGGCCAGTTGTCTTTTTTTCTAAAATTTATGTCAATTTTAAATTAAAAGACGCACTTGGAATCATACTGGTCATATCATGAGGCGGATTTATGTGTGGATAATTTCTAAAAATATCAAATGATATATGACTCATTTTACTAAAGTATCAAAACAATCCAAATGTGTTTGATCAATTTTGAGTATGTCACCATTATTTTTTACTAATATGTTATTTTAAAATGGAAACCTGCACTTTGACTAATACCGATGACATCATGTTTCAGTTATATATAAGACTGATTCATATATGTCACAAAATATTTATGAATTAGTGTCCTCAATTTTCAGTAAAATATGTGTTTGTTTGCTTAGTTTTTAGTGAGTAAAACGTTTTGAACTAAAATATCGATTTTCATCTCATAATCGGCACTTTGAGTCATACCCAGCACATCGGGAATGAGATTGAGGTGTGGTTGATTATTACCCATCAAAATTACTTATAGATAGTTTCCATAAAGTTTCAAAAAGATATCAATATTTTTTTTTGTTTTTAGTAGGTTATTTGTTCTTTTTACTAAAATTGATGTATTTAAAAAAAAGATGCAATTGGAGACATTCCAGTCACATTGTGAATCATATTTATGTAAAAATAATTATTACATTTCCCAAATGACTTATGGATCATTTTCTTAATTTATCAAAATAATGTGAAAGTGTTTTCTCAATTTTGAGAACATTCATTATCGTTTTTCATAAAAAAAATTAAACCGTGAAAAACAAACTTTGAAACAATTAGATCACATTATATATCAGTTTGAAGTGAGATTTATTCCTACATATCAAAAATTATTTATGAATTGATTTTATAAATTATTAATGAAATCTGATTATGCTTTCTTAGTTTTCAATGAGAGACTCTTTTTGAAAAAAAATATTGATTTGAAACTGATAAAGAATACTTTGAGTCATAGAGGGAACATCATGTATCATATTGAGTTTTAGATAATCCAACATATAAAAAATTAATTATGGATAATTTACATGAACTATCAAAATATTATGAATTTTTTTTATTTGTTATGATTAGGTCAGTTCTCATTTTTACTAAAATTGAAGTCAATTTTAAATAAAATGATGCACTTGGAGTCATATCGATCACATTGTGCATCATATTAAGGTACAAATGATTTCCAAACGTCCCAAATGATATATTGATAGTTTTTATTGTATAAAACCAATCCTAATTAATTTCATTATTTATGAGTATGTCACTTGCCTCATTTAAAAAAAATTATTTTAAACTGGAAACATGCACTCTGACTCATGCCGATCACACTGTGTATTAGTTTGAAATGAGATTAATTTCTACATGTCAAAAAATATATACGAATATATTTTATAAATTATCAAGAAAATATGAGCATGTTTTCTCTATTTTCAACGAGTGACACTTTTTGAACTAAAAGTCGATTTTAAACTGATAACAAACACCTTAACTCATACCGGGAACAATGTGAATCTGATTGAGGTGCCACTGATTCTTATATGTCAAATATTTCATACAGATAATTTCATTAAAGTATAAAAACATTATTAATATGTTTTATTGGTTTTAAGAATGTTAGTTTTCATTTTTACTATACTTAATGTCAATTTAAGAAAAAGAATCATTTGGATTTATACTTATCGCACAGTGTATCGTATTGAGGTGAAGTTAATTATTACACATATAAAAGCCTAAAAATTACTAAATGAAAATTTTAACATGATTTCCAATGCTTTTATTCGTTGAACTGCCAACATTTTATATTGAATCCATGTTCTTTGCTGAAAACCCTTTCACATTGTTGAAATACAAGAGATTAGAGGAAACTCATGTTCCCATTATATCATGGGAATTTACCAAAATGGGAATATGATCTTTCTATACTCATCTGGATTTAACAGTGAGAACTTATTTTCGTCTAAGAACATAAACTCAATATAAAGTATTGAATATTCAACAAAGAAAGACAATAGAAATCCTTGTAACATTGGAAGAAAGGAACATTTGATCTTCTTTTTGGATTGTTGGATATGGTTGAATGAAAATAAAAAATAATCAATATATTTGTTAAAAAAATAAATAAGTATTAGATAAAAATAAAAGGAATTAATATACAAATATTTGATAAAATTATGAAAAAACTAATTAAATACGTAGTATGAATTCACATTTTCATTATAGTTGTACACATTCTTGATTCAATTCATTATTTTCATTATCAAAATTTCAGGATCAAAGACTAATATCTCTTGAGAATGAGTAGCTTATAACAAACCATCCTAACTCAAACATGAGAATACACATGTTTTAAAAAATAATTATTTTATGTGTATTACTAAAAAGAAAGAAACTAATCATAAATAAGAAATAATAAATTAATTCTATGGAGAATTATTTTACTATGAAAATATCAAGATTACCTCTATGATTGAGCAGTAGAAGAAATATGAATTATTTTAATAAATTTCAACACTATAGGGGTGAAAAAAATTTGAGGGAGAAGATGTTTGTGGAATTAGTAGTTCTGAATGGCATGAAATATTGATAGACCACCCCAACTCGAACAAAAGAATCCAATTTTATAAAAACTATTATAATATGGGAATACAAAGAAGAAACCGATTAATCATAAATATAAAAAACATTTATTCTATAGACAATTATTTTATTTTGAAAACATGTAGTTTACATATTTGATAGGGAAGTGGAGGGAACATGATGGATAATGATAAAAGGGAACACTTCAAGTGTGAAAATATTTTAAGGGAGAAAAATTCTATAGAAGGTTTTTTTGAAGAAAGGCATGAAATATGAAAAGACCACACCAAATCAGTCATAAGAATCCAGATTTATAAGCAAACAATATTTTCATGAGTAATTATAAAAAGAAATAAATTAATAATAAATAGAAATAATAAATTAATTCTATATAAAATAATTTTACAGGGAAATTTTTTAGATTACCTATGGGATTGAGTAGTGGTAGTATTGTTTCTATTAATGCAAAGGAAATGAATAGAACATTAAGGAAGAAATAAATGCTACACTGCAGAGGTGAAAAATTATTTAGGAATAAAAAAAATTTGGTTGTTTTTGTGTAGAAAGGAATTAAATAAGGACATAAATCTACTAAAATATATGAACTCTACAAGAAATTAGGAAAATTAAATCAACATTTCATTATATAATTTTTCTGTAAAATATAAAAAGTATTCATAACATTACCATTTCAAATTTCCCAAGGGTTTCCATAATTTTTGTTTGTTCTTTAGTGGGATGGGAAACATAATCATATTCATAAGAAACTATATATATTAGTAGTCAAAAAATAATTTATATTATGTTAATCTAGTAGAGAACATATTATATTTTAATGTGAAAAATAGTATATTAAAATAACATTTACCTCCAAATTTGATGCTCATTATTTCCTTTTGTTTTTTATGGATTTAGGTCCTATATTGAGAGTCAAAATCACCTCTTTATGGTCTCATATAACATAAAATACATTATATACATTGGGACAGACATGCACTCATTGTGAACTGCCAATTAATGGTTTATTCTCGATTGAATTTTCATCTAACTTATCATTTGGTATAATCTCTAGTCGGAAAATCGAGCATTTCTTGTTTCCTAGATATGACACATAAATTACTTTCATTGCTTGTAGATCCATTATGAGCGTCTCTCCTTTTTTCCCTTCCACACTAAAAATAATATTTCTGATGCACAATTCATCTACTTTAAGTCCACTCATATTATCTACCCATTTTTAATAGAAAATCAACACATGAAATGTTTTATAATGGAACTCTTATGTGTGTTAAATAATGGAATAATATTCCATATTTTCATAAATTTTATTTCTATCCTTGGTACCAGATAGTTCCATCGCTTCCTCCACAAGAGTAATACCAATGTTCTTTATTATAATATAGTCATTGGGTTCTTTTTTATAGAATTTATAACAATTAATTTCAAAACTAGTTTAAGGTATAACATTTTCATTCAATCCTTTGGATAGCCATTGAATTCATTTGACAATTGAATTTTCATTTTTAGATAAACCTTATAAATTTAATATTGATGCATCCTATAAATGTTTGATTATGTGTATTTAATGGCCATCCATCAGCCCTTAATTGATTCAAATATAGAAGAATTTCATTGAGGGCTTCAATGTATGGATCAATATCTTCACAATTTTGTAAAATTAAAATGTCTTCTTGATGTCGATCTATCAAGGTAATTATAGAAACCTCTCTTTCGGACATCCATTCACCTATAAGACATTAGTTGTGATGAGCCTTTTGGAGACTGATTTTTCCAATATATGAAAGGTTATGAATACATAATTCAATAGATTATTCAATAATATATTATTTATAAATACTACCTTTTTTACCTTGATTCCTGATATACCAATTTAAAATCATCATATACAATTCAATGGGGGTATATCCATATGTAATGGAAAGGACCACTTAGTTGAAAATATGTAACCAACTGTATCATTAGGTGGACCATTGTATCAAAAAATTATCATTTTATGAACATCTATAATTCATATAATATGATTACAACATCCTTATACATGATTTGAAAGTTCATCAGGTTTGAAACATTACTGTATAAGGATTTGAAATATTAGTGAAGTATGTTAAATTTATGCCATACACTTTGTGGAAGAATGAAATTGAAAGTAATATGTGTGATAACTTGTAATAAAACATGACAATCATGTCATTTTATTCCTTGTAGATTCAAATTAGTCATTGACATGACATTATTATAATTTTATGTATACCCCTATGGAAGATTTAAACTATTAAGAAAAAGAAAACAGTTACAATTTTTTATTTTTCAATAGACTGTAAGCTACTGGAGGAAGAAATGTTTTCCCTTTACCTTTCACCAGTGCCAACTCTTCCAATATCCCTATGTCAATCAGGTACCCCCAAGACTTAGATTTCATATGGAATATCATGGATGTTGTAAAGGTACTATCTCATATAAATTTCACTTATAATCTCTTAAAGATGGCTAATTAAAATTTTAATTAGTGTATTATGAAGAATGGTTTTGTTTCTAGGGCTTGGGACATGATAGAAAAGTAAAATGGCTATATAGTGTAAGCTACTGGTTGGAACACAGTTAGAGTGAACCGTGTGAATGGGGACACCAAACTATGAGGCTTGGGGCAAAATAATTCCACATGGTTGGGGCATGATTTCTTAAACGGCGATGGATCACCAGGTAACCATGTGACTAGAACCTCTTTTGGACAGTGGTATGGGCATAGTTAGCGCATGATTTTCTAAACTATGTGTCTAAACCATTTGTCCCATTAAAGAATGAAAATTTACCAAACTTCCCCCATAGGTTTTTATGATTCTCACCATATTTCTTCAGCCATTTCTCCCCTATTAAACCTAATAACTTACCAAAATGACCCAAGGATCCCAAGGGTGAATTTCCTTCAATCATGGGCTGTTTGGTGTGACTTTTAGTGTGGATAGAAGCTCTAGGTGGTTCTAATCCCCCTCTTCCATCAATTTTTTGGAATAGGGCTTGGGTAGTTTCTCATATTCTTATCCATCCCTATACCCCTATCCTTCCTAGGGATCTTATGTTGGAGTTTTGAGGGATGTTTGACTCTGAGTCATGGTCCAATGTTGAGTGAGATTTTGTCTTCAGAATAGAGTTAGGTGGTCTATAAGTTATATCCTATAGAATGTATATTGATTTGTGCTTTTATGGTTGTGTGTTTTCTTCCTACTTATTGTGAGTTATATGTACATTGAAATATTTGGTAAAAATGATTTTGTAAATAGGTATTTGAACCCCTCATGATCCTTATATGGTTTATTGAGGTTGAATAGACCAATTTAGGTGCAACCATGCGGTGTTCCAATGATTTCAAACATGAAAATGGTAATAATAAAAACAAATTTGATTTATTATAAGGTAGATCCCATGATGAAAATGTTAGTATGTTATACTGAATTAAAAATGGAATATAAATTGGTGGTTTTAGAATATTGTAATGGAAGGAGGGATTTTTTGTATAAACATGAATTGAGATGGATGTAAAAAAGAAATTTTGCTAAGTGATTTATGAAATTTACCTAAAACTGATAAGTGGGTTAATGCATATGAAATAGTGAATCTGTTAATTGGTTAAATGATTTTGAATATATAATTTTATTAAATGGTTTATCATAATTGAATTTTTGATTATGTTAAATGAGATAGTGTATAGAAATTGTTGAATATATCTAATGGGTTAAGTGATAAAATTGGAAATGGGTTAAATGGGAAATTCCTAGTAAATGGTACCTGTGATAAAGGTTTAAGGAAAAAGGGTTACTTGCATGTTAAATAAAATTTTAAGTGTTATTTTTATTCCTTTTGGATTATGTATGGTTTGTTGTATGGTATGTATAGTAAATTGATAAAATTTAATGTACACATTTCTTGGTTAGTGTGGAGTATGGGACTTTAGGATCTACGACCATCAGTAATGTTAAATTAAGGGTCTAAAACCCATCCCATAATGCATGGGTTAGATAAGGGGACTAGGGTTCTATACCTCTAATGTATGAATTTGATGAAACTACCGCAACCGAGTTTTATAGGTAGGTGTAATGTATTTGATTAAGAAATGTTGACCCTAGTGATGGAAGGAACATGATTTATTCCCCTTATTCATAATAATTGAAAATATTAGGATGTTGTATATGTAATATAAACTCCTTACCCATAGACCATTTTATATAAATTAATTGAGTAATGAAGATGGTATTAGTGATGAAAATGGAAATAATAAAGGAATTGGAATAATAAACTATTATTACCTAATATAACCTAAGTGTCCTTGGGTTTTCATTGTAATTCGTTTTATAC
This sequence comes from Viscum album, assembly GCA_963277665.1. Classification (NCBI taxonomy): domain Eukaryota; kingdom Viridiplantae; phylum Streptophyta; class Magnoliopsida; order Santalales; family Viscaceae; genus Viscum; species Viscum album. The sequence continues at coordinate 1,460,093,020 of OY728125.1, forward strand.
ATGTATACACCATCAGTTTATACTGTATATTTTTTATAAAACATTGGTGGTGTTTAATGAATTTCTACTCATAGCCTTCTCGGTCCTCCTTTGGGTACTCGAGTAGATTTCATACTTGTATTTCAAGACAAGGGAAAAGTCCCTATTCTAAGGAATTGAGTTGGGATTTGGATTTTCTTGGATAAGGATCCAAACATAGAGTTAGAAACTATTTTAAGGATTTAGTTTTTTGTATTATTTTGGTTATTCCATTCACTATTGTAATTTTTACCATGACATGACATGTTTACTATTGTATTTGTGGTTTGTACCCTTTTTGAGATTTCATTATCAGTACATGTTTAATTTTTTATCGTATCCTTAATTGAATAAGTTATCTATTGTGGATTACTATGATAAAGAACTTATAGTCTCCCCACATGATTTATTATACCCTCACCGCTATTGGGCAACCTATGGTGTATGAGGAGGCGCTCTTGAGTTCATGTGGAGACTTGGCTCAGAATGCTGATTTAGTGGTTTCGTTTTTGAGGTTGATACGAATTGGTATAAAAGTAGGATATTTTTTATAGTATTACTATTTGGGATTGTATATATGTGGTTAGGTTGTGTTAGGCCTTAGAAATGAGCATGTACTTTGTATTATCTAACACATTTATGAGGAAAAACTTAACTCAACCGTGGGGTAAATTTGTGTTCATGATGTGTGTTGTTACAATTAAATTATATTACACCATTGGGTGATGAAATTGTTATGTGATGTTATTTAATTATGAAATTTTTCTCATGAATAGAAGGAAACATGGTTGTGAATTCGTGGATCATTGTAGTCACCTAGTCTAATAGGGGGAATGCATGATGAAAGGAATATACGTGATGGGTGTGTGGGCCCTAAAGGGTAGGATTTATTTTACTTTCTTTTAATTGGAAGAAAATGGTGTCCAATTAAGAGGACTCAAATGGGTAAATGAAAATAGTTAAAAAGAATGGTTAAATAATTATTCCTTTTTAAGGGTTCTGAATGAGTTACAAAAATTAGTGTAACAAGTTATAAAATGAGAAAAGCATCTGAGGGGAAAAAATTTCATTGTGATGGTGGGGGTTGTTGAATTAGAGTATGTCTAATGAAATACTAGTATCTACGATGGTTGGATTACACCATGTTTATCATGACCCAAAATAAGAATGGTTGAGGGTAGTATTATATATTTTATCACATCCATTGGGATAGTGTATAAGGAGTGGTTTGAGTATGGAAGGTAGAGCATTTTCCATTGTGGTATACATTGATTGGACTTACCTTGAGATGTTTTTTATGAAAATGTTTTGAAATAAGAATCGGGATAATTAGGGATTTTTGAAATAATGGGTGAATAGAATTTTCTAAAGTGTGAACCTTTGGGTTTTCAAAGTGGTGAAGTTAATTATAAAATAATGTGTGATGAGGGAATATCTTTTGAAGGATGGTATTGAGTATTCCTTTTGATTCTTTTATAGACCATGTATGGGTGATTGGGTGATGATAGTTCCCTTGGATGAGACCTTGATTTTTTATTGGGGAAACTTGATGAGTCTCAATGTGTTGTCCAAGGGGAGTTCCAATATATTATTCATGTAGGTTTGAGAACTATAGGTTTTGAGATGTTTCCTGATAAGGTGAATGTGTTAAAACTGGTTAGTGGATAGTGTGTGGATTTTATGTTGGATTTATGAATGAGTGACTTGGTATTGAAATTGTTAGTAATGGGTGCTTTATTATGGGTGTGGTGACTATTTATGTTTTAGACCTTATAGGATCTTTTTTGAACCCTGTAATGTGTGTTTTTGCTCATGGTGATGATGTATGAGTGTGAGTACGTTTGGGGTGACACCTACAGTGAATTTTACCAAGGTACAGGAATGTGGTGTTTGGGGATGGGTGGCAGGCGAGCCACCTGTGAGTGAAAACATGCTAGTTGTTTGGTTTACATGGCCAAGAGAGAGTGGGAATATTTATTTTTCCATTACCCTAGTTGATATGTTTGCTTCATTAAATCCTTGAGAGCTTCCCGTTATATTGGGAAGTGGGTTTTTAGGGATCTCGAGTGCATGCGGCATGAATTGATGGTTTAGATTTGGATAGGTGATGATTATCCTAGGGGATAAGTGGGAAGGTCAATGGTTTTGGGAAAGAAGAATCGATTTGTATTGATAAATTGGATGCCATAGTTAAATCAAGGGTGTCCTCATAGGAGGTTAGCCTTATGTAATAGGTTCCTTGTAATATAAAGCATGAGAGACATGGAATCAATGAATAAAGTGTACCATAATGTTTCAATTGTTGATATGTTTTTCCCTAGACCATTCAAAGGGTATCCTAAGTGTTTGTGGTTTGTGTAATTTTATATTTGAAGTGTTTTATAATTTTAATCTTTAAACCATTTGTTTATATGATGATTAATGGAATTCATGAGGTTGATTTTGGTAGAAAAATAAAAGCTTGATATAAGTGGGTATAGATGATTTCATTATGATGGTGACCCCTAAGGTGAGGGTGGTCACGTGGATGGGATTTTTCATGAATCTTCTGGTTTTTGGTTGAAATATTGAGATTTACTTGAGTCTAAAGGGGATGTTAAACTAATAACCATGTGTAGATGAGTAAGTGGGTATTATAATAGGCTCTCTTTATGTTGTTTTTTGTGATCTACATATGGTTTAAGGGTGAGGTCATAGGAGGGTGCGAGACATTAAGGGTTCAGACAACGTTTAGATTTAGAAAAGTGATGGTAATGCATGACTCCTTTTGGGATGGGTGAACAAGTCGCTCAGGATAAGCACTAGTTTTTCTCTATGAAGCCAAAGTTTGAAGTGTGACTCTATGAGAGATTGTGGGTTTTGGTTGGTTTTTTGGGCCATTTTATTTGGTTTGTTAACTACCAGGGCCGTTCTAAAAATAACTCTAGTGTTGTGGTGGTAGTAGTGAAAAAGAAAACATTGGTTCTCGTTAATTTTGTGGATGGTTGTGGAGTGGTGGTGATTCTTTGTTTGTAATCACACCTGGGAAATAATGGTCAAGTGATGATACAATGTGTGCGAATAGAGAAGCCTAAAACTCTTAAAAGGTTATGGTGTCCCCTAGAGGGAAGCGACATTAATTTTGGATAAATTGTGGTAATGTTCTTTGAAAACTTCTAATCATAAATTTTAGCCAAGGATGATCATGCTCATAATCATGACCTCCTCCCAGGCATGTTGAGAAAGATCATTCTATACACAAACTAACTTGAATGTATTTTGGGTAAGATATAGAACATCATGGAGTTTTCACTCATGGAGAATTACATGTGGATATATATGGTGGGACGTACATCATAGATAATTTACCGGTGAGGTCCACATGATGGATTGTGTGTCGATGAACTCTGTGGGTTTCATTCATGAAATTTGGAAATATTCATCAAATGTGGTTTGTTCGGTTGGTCTATAAAAATTTTGATGGTCACTTCAATGATTTGGGGTTCAGGTTATGATCCCTACATGAACCATGGTGGTTGGTCAAACCAAGAACTAGCTTTGCGGCCAAGGAAGTTATAAGAGGAATATGAAATAAATGTGATAGAATAATTGATGGTGAGATAATGAAGGTTAATTGTTTAAAACTCAATGGAATATCGATCATGTAATCTGGAAGGATTGATTGAGTGACCATGGATTTTCCTTAAGTGTGAACTAATCTTGGTCAAGTGAGGTAATGACATTCCAATAGTGAAGATGAGTGATTCCAGGATGAGTCAACCGGGGACTTCTTGACTCCGATATGAAATGGGATAAGAGTCATGTGTCGTAAAAAAATCAGTTGATGTTTTAGAGTTGAAAGTATCTTCTGATTTTGGAATTTGGTTTTGAGTGAGAACCTAATCATCTGTAGTCTGTTCATGGATTATTGAATTGTTGTGTTGGGAATGTTTATGGGTGCGGTTAAACATGATGATGGTTTTGAAAGTATTTGTTGTCATGATTGGGGGGTTCTACAAGAATTAAAGGAATGGACCTGATAGGTACGTTGGATTCTAGTGATCGACCATGAGTTAGTAAGTGCCTTGGTAATGTTAAAGGAAGAGGGTTTCACACCAATAGTAGATGATGGATTCTCTGGAAAGGTCAATCAGTAGTGGTCCAACATGATATGGTAAAATGAATTCATGGTGTAGGGATTCCCTTACAGGTGGTTTCAACTGAAAGAATGTATTCTAACATACTATTAACTTATTATAGATGTTTGCACATTGTGATTTGGGGATGCACTGGGTATGTTGGGAAAGTTGATTTAAGGTTTTTGTGGTCTTTCTTCAATAGTGGAGGATCCAAAAATCGAAAGGCGGTGGGTGTGAAATAAGTGTATTGTAACGCCCCGACCCCAGTTACCCAGAGTCGGTGCATTATAGCATAACATTGGCATGATCACAAGAAAGATCAAATCTCGAAAGACCGATTAGTTTAGTAGCCCTAGAAACACTAGATATATTCATAAAGTTTTATATTACAACATAAAAATGAAAACTAAAACAACTTAGTCTCCATAGTCCACACTCTTATCCCCTCATACTATCCCTGCAGGTCATTCATAATTTACTTCTTCACATCCTAGGAAAAATAAAACATAGAAAAGGGGTGAGCTCAAATGCCCTGTAAGGATAACAACATTTCGGAAACTTTCATAAATAAGAATAAACATTTAAGGAAATGTATAACTAAAACAAAAGCCTTTTAAACTTGAACTTCAATATAGTACGGAAAAAATAAAATGAAATAATGTCATTTACTTATTCACATGGATATTCTACTAATCTAATAATCACATGCAATATCAATAACCACTTTCATAATGATGGAATTCATAATGCCATACTATCATAACCACATAGCCAAGGCCTCGTGCCAAGACTACAAATTAGATTTTTCCAAGGACTTGTGCCAAGACACTAGTTTGTCTCATGAGACCTATCGATGCATCGAGGAGCTATAGCGGGCTCCACCCGTTACATATTAAGCCCAATGCATTCCTCATATGAACAGGTTTAAACATACCATAAACATTCGTATTAAAACTAGCATACGAAATGTCAATACATTCTTCATAAACCGTGAATGTTATAAAAATAACACATCCATATTAAAACATATCACAAAACCATCAATTCAATATGGAAGTATTGTATCATAATAAATCACCTCCAAATAAACTTAAAATTCATCAAAGGATGTTGACATAGATGAAATCAAAACTCTTTTTAATGAAATATCTCTTTCTATTTTGAAATCATTTAAGGGTCATATATTTATAAAATAAAACATTTTATTTGAAAATATTCTTATAAGATTTGAAGGGAAGCTTCAACGAATTTATAATGGCACAAAATAGCCGCACCCACCATATATGTTAAAAAAACATTCTAACCTTAATTCTGTCGAAAAGGTTAAAAATCACCTTTTTTCGAAAATAACGGAAAGATTCCTTTATAAACCTCTTATAAAAATTAAAACAAGGGTATAAATGACTTTAACCCATAATACTGTAAATAGTAAAAAAAAATTTAAATACATTTTCAAGAAACATGGATGTGGATGATAAAGAAATCCCAGTAGATTATTACGTATAAACAACCTCAGATAATGAAGATATTGCGAAATAAACCCTTACCATGTACTTTTCCTTGGATGAGGGTAGGTTAAAATCTTGTATAATGGTTAAATAATTGTTATTAAATTATACAAGAATCATATACATTAATATGATAAAATATATGATCTTTTAACATTGCTTTGTTAATAATATCTTAGTATTATCGTTGTTTCCGGTGTTAACTTACTCGTTTTATTTTGTATGTTTTGTTATGTAAGCCATCTTTTTCATGGATAGGATGTATCATATTCATATCTATAATGATATCAATTCCTTAAACATTATTTTTAAATCATCAAATTATAATTATACATGAATGGATACGATGGAGAAGGAATCTCATCGCGTTCGCGGAGACGGTAGTCCGTACATACGCACGAGCAACAATATCATTCTTTTAATATCAAAAATCATATATAATTGGATGTTATATCATAAATACAGAATAGATATCATGTGATATTTATTATTTATATGAATTACAAATCATTATTATACCCATCCAAATAATAATATATTGAATGACAATTACACCACGACGTGGAGACGGTAAGCCGTACGTACGCACGTATGATGACATGTCATTCTAAGGATGGATAGAATACTGAATATGGTTGTACCATATTTATAATAATATTACAGTATATAGGATTTAATGGATTCATTATTTTAGAATTGGAATAAAAATGAAAGAATAAGTTGAAAAAGAAATGAATTTGAAAAAGGGTGGTGAAAACATTACCTCTTCTTCAAGTTCTTCCTTTTGATTTGATCAAAAGGGATCCATAGGATGGATTTATGATCAAACTAAGGCCTCTAGGTTGTATTTATTGAATTTGAGGGAGTATTTGGGCAGGGTTTGGCCGAGCCAAATGGGTTTGAAGGTGTGAATTAATGGGAAGGGGGAGTGCCATTTTATAAGTGGGGTGAGGGGCACCTTTGGAAGAGCCAAAAATATTATTTTATAATAAATTCATATTCGGTTTATAATGGCTCCAAAGTAAATTATTTACAGGTTAAGGTGGGTATGGGTCTAAAACCACTCAACCAATAGAATTTAGATAGGTTTGGGTCATTATATTAACATTATCTTTTAGTTTTAACTCTTAGTTAATTAGTTTGACACTTACCATGTCACTTTGTATTTTTATAATATATAGTTAATAAACATAATATATACCTCCAAGAGACCCCCAGGTGGTCCATTAATGATACACCTATCATTATATAAGTCTCTTGGACGAAACTTAGATTTTTAGGAATTGAATTTGAATTCATAATATAATATATTGTTTAAAAACTCTTTTATGTCAATTTTGAAACTATTTGGAAAATTGATTTTTGTGAAAATTATAACAGATTGATTAATTCTAAAAAAGTTAATTAACTAAATCCTAACATGTTATATTGACCTATAAAATTATTTTAATTCATAAAAAGTCTAAAATTATATTTATTTGTGTATTTATAATATCAATTGTTTTAATTTTTCACTATTATGGTAATTACTGCATCATCATTGTGTCATAAATAAATTAAATTTTTTAATGTCTAATAATTATAAATAAAATATCATTATGTAGGAAATCGTTTTATCTTTCTAATGAATATTTACAATAGAATCTATATTATGTATAACCCTATATTAAAAATGATTTAGTAAATAAACTTTGATTTCAACTCTTTTAACTCTTCTTTGAATTAAATAATAATAAATATCCTAATCTAATCCAAGTGGACCTAAATGATAATATTTTATTCCTAAGGTTGTTTTTGGTCGAATTAAGCATATCCAATAGAATTGGAACATGTGTCAGGGTAATATTAATATCATTTTTACCCTTAATTATCCTATTTACTTTTAACCGTGGTAAATAAAAGTAAAAAGTTACTATTCACCAAAAAAATTCATCTCATTGAACCACATTTTACTCCTTGATATTAACCATGTGTCTCATATTTTTGAAATTCCACTCACAGAAGCGGTAAAATTAAGTTTTTTGAAAAATTCAAATTTGTAACTACCAATTAGTGGTTTCACTATTCATCAAAAAATGATGTTTTCAGAAAAATACAAAAAATTAACCCTAGGCTAAATTCGATATTCTGAATCAAAAAATGAATTCCATTTTGAAAAAAAAAATTATAAATTTCAAAAAGTGGGTATTACTATTCATAACGGCTAGTTTGATTGGTTGTGGTGTGTTAGAACTTGATGTTGCATACAACACACACTATTGCATTATTCAAAGAGAAGCGTACCATAGAAGCTTGGGGTGTTACATTCTCCCCTCCTTCAAATAATTTCGTCCTCGAAATTTCTAGAATACTACCACATGAAAAGACTTGGGAGGTTCTTCATCATAAGTTCCTCGGGTTCCCACATTGCCTCTTCCATCTTTTGGTTTCTCCACAAGACTTTTAACAGATGAGTCATCTGGTTTCTCAGTACTTGTTCGCTCGTATCAAGAATCTTGATGGGCTATTCGCAATAATACAGATCGGGTTCCAGTTTTATTCCTCATAGGTGAGTACATATGTTGGGTCATGCATGTATTTCCTTAACAGTGATATGTGGAACACATTGTGAACTTTGGAGAGACTTGGCAGCATTGCCAATCGGTAGGCTATAGTCCCAATTCATTATAGAATTTCAAAAGGTCCTATGTACCTGGGACTCAATTTACCTTTCTTACCAAAACGTATGACTCCCTTCCATGGAGATACCTTCAGGAAAACATGATCACTGACTTGAAATCCCAAATCCATCCTTCAATTATCAGCATAGTTCTTCTCCCTACTTTGAGCTGCTTTGATGTGATTTTGGATTACCTTCACCTTTTCCATCGTTTCCTCCACCAGTTCTGGACCTAGAGGTTTTCTTTCACCAACGTCATCCCAACAGGTTGGTGTGCGACATCTATTTCCGTATAACGTTTCATATGGTTCCATCTGAATACTCGAATGAAAGCTATTGTTATATGAAAATTCTACCAGAGGTAAATATTGATCCCACATACCCTGAAAGTCATGTGAGCAGGATCTCAACATGTCTTATAAGGTTTGAATAGTTCGTTCTTATTTTCCATCTGTTTGAGGGTGGTAGGCAGTGCTCAAATGAAGTTCAGTATCCAGGAATTTTTGAAGACTCTTCCAGAATCTTGAAGTAAAACGGAGATCACTATCAGAGAAAATCAATAGGGGTACCCCATAAAGTCTCACAACTTCATAAATATATAGTCTTTCTAGACGTTCCTGTGGTAGATCTTCTCTTATAGCAAGAAAATGTGCTGACTTGGTAAGACGATCAACAATAACCCATATTGCATCATTCCTTGTAGGAGTCTTTGGTAGCCCCATGACAAAGTCCATCATAATATTATCCCATTTCCACTCTGGTATGGGAAGAGGTTGCATGACTCCTCTAGGCTGTTGCCTTCCAGCTTTCACTTGTTGACAAACCATACATCTTGACACAAAATCAGAAATCTCCCTCTTCATGTTGTCCCACCAAAAATGTTCCTTCAAATATTTATGCATTTTGGTTCTCCCAGGTTGTATAGAGAAATTGGAACTATGAGCATCATCCAACAATTCCCTTTTTAGATCAGGTATATTAGGAACACAAAGTCTCTTCCCGAATTTCAAAATTCCTTCTTCATACACAAAGTCTCTCAATCTTCCATCATTCACAGCTTTAATCTTTTTTTTACGTTCCTCATCATCGGTCTGAGAACTCTTAATTCTTTCTAGTAAAGATGGTTTGGAAACCATTTGAAAAAGCATTGATGTTTCACCTTCCCTGGTTATTCCCATGTCCATCTTAACTAGATCCATAAAAATTGGATCCCTTTCAATTCTCATATTGTTCAAAACTCCATGGTCTTTTCTGCTCAAAGCATCTTCCACCTTGTTTTCCTTCCCCAGGTGGTAGTGTATCGTACAATCATAATCCTTGAGTAATTCAAGCCATCTCCTTTTCCTCATGTTGAGTACTTTTTGTGTTAAAATGTACTTCAAACACTTGTGATCAGTATAAATCTCACATTTTTCACCATAGAGGTAGTGCCTCCATATCTTCAAAAAAAATATCACAGCTGCTATCTTGAGATCATGAGTATGATAGTTTTTCTCATGAATTGTCAACTATCGTGATGCATATACAATAACCCTATCATTCTGCATAAGGACAAAACCAAGTCCTTTCTTCGATGCATCACTATAAATAACAAACCCATCATTCCCCGATTGTAGAGTCAATATAGGAGAAATGACTAATATTCACTTCAGTTCTTCGAAACATTCTTTAAACTCTTTTTTCCAAACAAATTTAACCCCTTTTACATGTGAGATTTGTTAATAGGTTTTCCAACCCGGAAAAATTCTGGAAGAAACGTCGATAATAACCTGCTAAACCAATAAAACTACGTACCTCGGTAATACTCATCAGTGCTGGCCATTATTGGATTGCCTTGGTCTTAGACGGATCAACATAGATTCCATCTTTAGAGATAATATGGCCAAGAAAAGAAATCTCTTGAATCCCGAATTCACACTTGCTAAACTTCCCATATAATTCATGTCTTCTCAGAGTTTTCAGGATGATGTGCAATTGATTTTAATGATCTTCATAGCTTTTGGATTATACCAAGATATCATCAATAAATACCACCAAAAATTCATCGAGATATTCCTCAAAAACCATATTCATAAGATCCATGAATACAGATGGTGCATTAGTCAATCCAAAAGGAATTACTATAAACTCGTAATTCCCATACCTGGTTTGAAATGCTATCTTCAGAATGTCTTCCTTCTTCACACACAACTGATGGTATCCAGATCGAAGTTCAATCTTTTAAAAGTATTGAGCATCATGCAGTTGGTCAAATAAATCATCAATGCGAGGTAGGGGATACTTTTTCTTTATTTTTATAGCATTGATCTCCCTGTAGTCGATACATAACCTCATAGATCCATCATTCTTTTTAACAAAAAGAATAGGGGCTCCCCATGGAGAAACACTAGTGAGAATAAATCCCTTATTACTCAATTCCTCTTCTTGTTTCTTTAGTTCAACTAATTCCATAGTGGTCATTCTATAAGGGGTCTTAGATATAGGCCTTGATCCAGGAATTAAATCAATGGAAAACTCAACTTTTCGTTCTGGAGGATGTCCAAGTAAATCGTCCAGAAACACATCTACATATTCTTACACAACAGGTACATCCTCTATTTGAACATTCCTTTCCTCACCCATATTCATTTCATTCTCTTCCTCCCCAATAATTGAATTTAGTGGAGCTACTAGGGTGGATCTAGATAATAATTAGGTGGTTACGATTCTGCTCTAATGATAAGTTGTTCCTTATCATCATCATCAAAAATCAAAACCTCCTTATTCTTACAATAAATCTTCACATCATGGTCCGAAATCCAATCCATACCAAGGATTATATCAAACTCAATCATAGGTATGATGATGAGATTAGCAGATAAAGAACATTTATGTGCTCTAATGGGGACTGATTCAAAAAACTTTGTTGCAATGATACTTCCATTTGGAGTTTTAACTGACAAATACCTTGTTAAATCAAATTGGAAATATATAATTTTCTTAGGAAATAGGGAAGATATGAAACAATGCGATGATCCAGAATCAAATAATGCATTTGATAAACTTGAGGAAGCCATTAAATTACCTTCCACCACGTCTTTCAGGGCTTCTACCTCATCAGTTGTTATTGAAGGTTCCGGGCACAACGGAAGTGCGAGGGTGGATGTGCCCACTTGGCTTTTTGTCATTAGCAATGATCAATCTGGGATCAATACTACGATAAAATCCAGTCTCCACGGATCGAATCACAGAAAAAGACAATGAAGATGGTTTTTCCCGGAACCACAAACAAGGATCGTTACAGGTTGATTATAATTAATTTAATTAATTATAAAGAAATACCTTTTGGGTTTTCTTTCTTCGTAGATGTTCTCAATCACGTTGTCGATGTGATCCGTCGTTGCATCGCAGAAGCCAAGTGTAGACTCCCTCTAGCGGTGATCCACACGTTTACCTCGCATCTCTGGACGTCGCCAAAAGATTCTCCAGGTGCTAGCGTGGAGAAGCCTTTGCTTGCGTTGTCCGCCTTAGATTGTCTTGATCCGATGGAAGAGGATCTCTCTCAGTCTTGAGAGCATTCTTGGAGGAAGAGGTTCTTTCGGCCTTGAAAGAATTATCCAGAGATGTTGTGCACAACGATTCTCTTGTGTCAGAAAAGAGTTGGGGTTGTGAGGATATTTATAATCGGGTGTGTGGGGTTATAGAGTTATGACAATAAATAAACGCGTTACGCGTTTTATTTATTTCATTGACTCTTTATTTAATACCCCATGTCGAATAAATAATTCCTTGACATGCGCCCACGCTGATTATAATAAATACCATTTAAAACAATATTATATCCTCAAAATAACAACTAAAAAAAACTACACGGCGTGTACTTGTTTTTCATTGAAAACTACACGGCGTGTACATTAAATGTACACGGCGTGTATATCTTGTTTTCATTTATTCATTTCATTTCCAAAATAAAACTACACGGCATGTAATAATAATACACGACGTGTACATGTTTTATTTTATTTTTCCTCCATCATTTAAAACAACTTAGGCTTCGTTGAATAATTATTAAACCACGTACGAGAATAATCTTTATTAAACTTGAGATACCTGGATACACTTAGTGTGTGACCCTCTAGGCCTCTTTCTCGTTGGCATTAGGCGGGCTTGCCTAAAGTCCAAGATTACTGTCTAGCAACGGGTCAAGGCACCCAAGAGAAAGAAGTTGACGCCGCATTGACGTATCACCTCATACGAACGCTTACTGTGTAATTTAATCCCTTTTTCTCAATATCTCATCAAGCAGGTTTCATGGAAGTGTCATAAACCTATATGCTTGATATGTCGTTCTTTGACTACCTGAAATAAACTCATCGTTTACACCATGGCCATGGAATTTAATGCGACAATTCTATTTCAATCAAAGGGCTGAGATATCAACTTCCATAAATGGAAGGGACAAATCCTTCCTTGACTTATCCATTAACAACATGTCACTCGTGACGCACCCAACGTACCCTACTTCCCGCCAATTGTCTGCGTGATAGTTTTTGTCAGTAAATCTAAGTGCGCGAGTCATGACATGAGTTAATGATAATATTCCAGTCTAAGGACCATTACACACGCTCGTAGATAGCAATATCCGATGACACCAAGACATGCGGAATTACTACTGGCGGGTCTGTTCTCATAATCTCCCATCTTGGAGATTACCAAGTGCGAACTCCATGAGAGAGAGTCTCGTCTTCTTATGAGTACTCGCACATGATGGTCTGTATACTATGTGTCATATCATAGTATGTCATCCAACCGTAGAACTTTATTTAAAAATATTGTTATAGCATTTCAAGGTTCTCATCATAGCGGGGATCTGCTATGAACTTATTAATGCAACAAATATTTCAAAACATTATTATATTATAGTCATGCAGAACAATGAACAATATATAATAAGTTAACATTTATGTAATCAAAGTACAAAATAGTTGGTTCTAAGGACACCAACCCTTACAAACTCCCACTTGGACTAGAGCCAACTGCCTACGACTTTTAGTCCGCTAGACCTCACATGATGATCATGTTTCTGCTGAGTCAAGGCTTTAGTCAATGGGTCCGCCACGTTGTCTTCCGTGGAAATACTTCTCACTGCAACATCACCTCTCTGAGAAAAATCCCTCAAGAGATGATACTTCCGAAGTATGTGCTTTGTCCGCTGATGTGACCTTGGCTCTTTTGCAAGTGCCACCGCTGCAGTATTATCACAATAGAGTGTGATAGTATCTTTACTGCTCGGTACAACATCCAGCTCTTGGACGAAGCTTCACATCCATACTTCTTCTTTAGCTGCCTCAGAAGCTGCGATATACTCGGACTCCACTGTAGAATCTGCCACCACACTTTGTTTTGAGCTCTTCCAGCTCACTGCACCTCCATTCAAACTGAAGATGTATCCAGTCTGTGACTTCATGTCATCTTGATCAGTCTGGAAACTAGCATCTACATGTCCTCTGATGACTAGTTCCTCATATCCTCCATAAACCAAGAACATATCCTTAGTATGCCTCAGATACTTTAGGATAGTCTTGAATGCCATCCAATGGCGGTCTCCTAGATCATCTTGATATCTTCCTACCGCACTTAATGAATAAGCAACATCTAGCCTCGTACATAGCATAGCATACATGACTGACCCAATCGCGGATGCGTAAGGGATCCTTTCCATTCTCTTTCTTTCCTCATGTGTCTGAGGACACATTTTCTTGGAAAGATGAATTCCATGTGACACTGGAAAAAATCCCCTCTTGGACTGTTCCATACTGAATCTCTTCAGTATCTTGTCAATGTATGTACTTTGACTTAGGCCCAATATTTTCTTGGATCTATCACGATGGATCTTGATCCCAAGAATATATGCCGCCTTTCCCAAGTCTTTCATGGAGAAGCATTTATTCAACCATGCCTTAACTGACTGTAAGACAGGTACTTCGTTTCCAATTAGCAATATGTCATCGACATATACTATTAGGAAAACGACTGCACTTCCACTAAACCTTTTGTAGACACAAGGCTCACATTCATTCTTAACAAATCCAAATTCTGTAACAGCTTCATCAAAATGAATGTTCCATGACCTTGATTCTTGCTTTAATCCATAAATGGATTTTTGCAACTTGCATACCTTGTTGGCATCCTTTGAAGTCACAAACCCTTCAGGTTGTGTCATGTAGACATATTCCAGGAGGTTCCCGTTAAGGAAAGCTGTTTTGACATCCATTTTCCAAATTTCATAGTCATGGTAAGTATCAATGGCCAATAGGATTCTGATAGACTTCAGAATTGCAACCGGTGAAAAGGTTTCATCATAGTCAATTCCTTGACGCTGTCTAAAACCTTTTGCAACCATTCGTGCCTTGTAGGTGCTGACTTGCCCCTCCATGTCCAGTTTCTTCTTGAATACCCATTTATTACCAATAGGCTTTACATCAACTGGAGGATCTACCAAAATCCAGACTTGGTTTTGGTACATGGAATCCATTTCAGAATTCATGGCTTCTTGCCACTTGGCAACGTCTGTGCCTTCAACTGCTTCCTTGTAGGTAAGAGGATCATCATTGTCAACCAATAATGTGTCATCATCCTCAGTGACAATAAAACCATATCGTTCTGGTTCTCTCACCTCTCTCGTGCTCCTACGCAGTTCTTGTGTCTCTGGAACAGATTGTTCTTCCACGGGGCTTTGTGGAATCTGTTCTTGTACCAACTCATCTGTATCTTGAGCCTCGACTTCATCGAAGTCTATCTCGCTCCCACTATCTCTTCTGTAGATGTGCTCCCTCTCCAGGAATATGGCGTGTCTTTCCACGGTAACCTTTTTGTCTGAGGGGTTGTATAGGTAATATCCCCTTGTTTCCTTGGGATATCCTATAAAGATACACTTCGTGCCTCGGGGTTCAAGTTTGTTACCTAAAGAGGCCTTAACAAATTCTTCGCTACCCCACACGTGTAAATTCGATAACATGACTTTGTGTCCACTCCATAACTCGTATGGAATACCATTTATCGATTTAGTTGGTACTTGGTTTAGTATGTGTGCTGCTGTTTGTAATGAATATCCCCAAAAGGATAATGGAAGACTCGCGTGACTCATCATTGATCTCACCATGTCCAACAGGGTGTGGTTCCTCCTTTCACTTATACCATTCCACTGCGGTGTGTAAGGAGGAGTGAGTTGAGATAGAATCCCAAACTCCCGTAAGAAATCAATGAAGTCTTGATTAAGATATTCTCCTCCTCTATCTGAGCGGAGTTTCTTAATATTCTTACCAAGCTGGTTCTCAACTTCATTCTTGTATTCTTTGAACCGATCAAAAGAATCTGACTTATACCTCATTAAATAGATATATCCATATCTACTAAAATCATCAGTAAAAGTTATGAAGTACGAGAACCCACCCCTTGCTTCAACTAGAAATGGTCCACACACATCTGTGTGAACTAATTCTATAATCTCTTTAGCTCTTTCACCTTTCCCACTAAATGGGGCTTTGGTCATTTTTCCTTGTAGACACACATGACATACACCAAGTGGTTTTAGTTCGAAAGAATCTAAATACCCATCTTGATGTAATTTTGTCAAACGTTTCTCATTGACATGACCTAGCCGGTGATGCCAAAGTTGGGTGTGGTATGAGTCATGTAAATTAACTTTGTTATCAATTGCCATTACTTGGTTTGTGTAGTCTAACACATAAAGGACGTTATATAAATGTGCCCTACCAAAACAAATACTATCTTTATAAAAGTAGAAACATTCATTTCCAAACTTTAATATGAATCCATTAGTATCTAATATGGATACTGAAATAATGTTTTTGGTTACAGAGGGTACATAATAACATCCTTTCAAAACTAAGACCATCTTGGTAGGCAATGTGAGGTGGTAGTCCCCGAAAGCTACAGCAGCAAGTCTGGCTCTGTTGGCTGCTCGTAGATATATCTTCCCTCGATCAATCTTCCTGAATCTACTAGTTCCTATATTTGGATACAGATGTGAGCACCACAAGCAGTATCTAATACCCAATTAGTAGAAACAGATAGATTGCATTCGATAACAAACGCACCTGAAGCTTCCCCTTGCTTCCTTGGCTGGGTACAGTTTTTCTTCCAGTGACCCTTCTTGCCACATGCGAAACAAACAGCATCATGTTCCTTTTCCTCCCCTTTGATCTTCCTTTTCTTGGAAGGCCTTGAAGAAGCTTTGGGATTAAATCTCTTCGCCTTCCCTTTCCTTTTATTCACCATAAGGACAGAAGGCTTTTCACGCTTCATGTCATTGTCCACTTGGCGAATAAGGATAAGAAGATCAGATAGAAACTTCTCAATATTGTTCATGTTGAAATTAACAACAAAGTTTGAGAAGCTCTGGGGTAGTGATGCGAGAATGAGATCGGTACCCAGTTCTTCAGGGAGTTTAAACCCTAGAACCTCCAAGCGCTCAATGTAGCCAATGAACTTGACTACATGAGGCCCAGCTGGGGAACCCTCTCCAAGCTTGCTCTGAAACAGAGCCTTGGAGATCTCAAACCTTTCCTGTCTTGCTCTCTCCTGGTATAAACCACGGAGGTGCTCGAGCATGATGTAGGCATCCATGTCTTCATGAGACTTCATGAGCTCACTAGACATAGATGACAGCATCAAACATTGAACGTCGAGAGCATCGTTCAAATGTTGATCATAGACTAGGAAATCTTCATCACTTGCCCCTGGGGCAGGAGAATGAGGAAGTGAGGACTCCAGCACATAAAACTTCCGTTCATGGCGTAGGATAACCCGAAGGCGCCTAAACCATTCCTGAAAGTTACTGCCGGTGAGGATGTTGTCTTTATCCAGAATTGATCGCCGAGAAAATGTGGTTGATGTGTTTGTCATTTTGATTCTATAATTCAAAAGAGCAGATTCATCAGTACTTTCTTGATTACATTTTATGAGAAATAATAAATTTTATTATGTCTCCCACTATTTTATCAATTCCCAATGGCCCTCACCATTGAACTCGGAATGTTCAGTTGCTTTGACATTCTAATGGCAAGGATCCATATTTCCCTTCGCATAACCCCAAAAAGGGTTGGTCAAGCTATTTAAAGGTATTTAGGTAGGCGGGTCTTTGCCAACTGTGAGCTTACAGTTCCTTGATCTGTTGAGTGGACTCCCCAATCCTGAAATCCTGACTTGGATTTCCTCAACTCTTGCCTCCAATATTACATCAAGTCTAGCAAGGGCTACTTCTCTTGATGTAATATGGTTAAGTCAACCCGAAACCTTTCATAAGGGCTTCCTTTATAAAAGTAAGTGTCCCAACAAGGGTTGGTCAAACACATAGTTTTATTGAGTCTTTCCCTTAATCAAGTAACGGAAGGCTTGGTCTGACTTAATATGGTATTTGAGGGATTTTATTATTTATGCGTATCTTTGCATTATCACATGCTTGTTAATATTAAGTGATGCTTGCTTAAATGATTAACCATGTTACGATAATGTATACGCATAGACCGGTTTTTATTTTATTCCATCTTTGCATGCTTGTTCATTTTATTAATTATGTGATCGCGACAACACATGCATAATATATAAACCATGAAATCAGACAGAAATAAAATAATACTACATGATCATGAGCTTCTATTTGGTTAGCTTATCTAGTGGTTTTGATAAGCTTACCCTGACCTAGGGAAAACACCTTGAACCTGATGGTTCGTGTTTTGCAGCTCCCACCTGTCCACCTTTGTATCTTCTTGTGTCGGTTTTGCCTCGGCTTCGGGATTTGAACCGTCTCCTCTGGCTTGGGAGATCCTCCATTACATGGGTTTACATTAAAGAAACCATGGGCACGCAGGCCCTACATTTTATTGGAAGAAGGCTCGCAGGCCAACAAATTTAAATTAAATAAATTTAAATGAAACCATACACATACAAAGGGTCTTTGGTCAAGCTCATGATCATCCATAGTATGCAACGACATTTACGCATGTTTAGAATTCAAATTCTTTTAATCGTTCTTTTATTTAACATAAGACGCGCTCAAATTCAATTAATTATGATCTTATAATTAATAAATTCTTTATCTTAAATTCATTTCTGAATTTCCTTGAGATTCTTCTCATCCATATTCCTTGTACGGGTCTTTGTACATTGGAGGAAACCTGGTGAAATTCCATTTCTGGAAAGTACACGGCGTGTAGTTTATAATTACATGGCGTGTATTTTTCTTTTCACACTTTGTCCAAAGTACACACCGGGGCTTTGGCGTGTTTTTCTGTACTTTGGAAATTTTAGAGTACATGGCATGTAGATGAATCATACATGGCGTGTACATCCTTGTTACGCAGTAATCGGCCTGGCGATCCCGTATACGCGGTACGCGGCTTATCTTTGTACACGGTTTCACCTGGGTCGGAATGGACTACACGGCGTGTTGTTCCAACATACACGTCGTGTATTCCGGTTTCCACGCGTCGTTCTATTCTGTTCAACACGGCGTGATTAAAACTTAGGCATAATCAATTCACACGGCGTGGTTTGGCGGACCAGTGCCGGTTCGTTGAACCTAAGTACACGGCGTGTAGTTTTAATTACACGCCGTGTAATCCCGTGTTGTACAGACAGAAAGAGCGGCTCCTCTGGATGAGTTCCTCGTTTTTATTTTAATCAAAATTAAAATTAAAAGGTTGTTTCTGTGATATCAATTGAGAAACGAAGGAGGAAGAATAGATCTCGTTAATTCAGATTTATAGAACGATTTATTTCAAATTGAATCAAATATGAATGCATAAATTATCAACGAAAATTAAATAACTATAATCAACGTTGTAACCTCGCTCTGATACCATTTGAAGGTTCTGGGCACAGCGGAAGCGTGTGGGTGGATGTGCCCACTTGGCTTTTTGTCATTAGCAATGATCAATCTAGGATCAATACGACGATAAAGGCCAGTCTCCACGGATCGAATCACAGAAAAAGACAAAGAAGATGGTTTTTCCCGGAACCACAAACAAGGATCGTTACAGGTTGATTATAATTAATATAATTAATTATAAAGAAATACCTTTTGGGTTTTCTTTCTTCATTGATGTTCTCAATCACGTTGTCGATGTGATCCGTCGTTGCGTCGCAGAAGCCAAGTGTAGACTCCCTCTAGCGGTGATCGACACGTGTACCTCGCATCTCTGGACGTCGCCAAAAGATTCTCCGGGTGCTAGCGTGGAGAAACCTTTGCTTGCGTTGTCCGCCTTAGATTGTCTTGATCCGATGGAAGAGGATCTCTCTCGGTATTGAGAGCGTTCTTGGAGGAAGAGGTTCTTTCGGCCTTGAAAGAATTCTCCAGAGATGTTGTGCACAACGATTCTCTTGTGTCAGAAAAGAGTTGGGGTTGTGAGGATATTTATAATCGGGTGTGTGAGGTTATAGAGTTATGACAATAAATAAACGCGTTACGCGTTTTATTTATTTCATCGACTCTTTATTTAAAACCCCATGTCGAATAAATAATTCCTTGACATGCGCCCACGCTGATTATAATAAATACCATTTAAAACAATATTATATCCTCAAAATCCCAACTAAAAAAAACTACACGGCGTGTATTAATAAATACACGGCGTGTACTTGTTTTTCATTGAAAACTACACGGCGTGAACATTAAATGTACACGGCGTGTATATCTTGTTTTCATTTATTCATTTCCTTTCCAAAATAAAACTACATGGCATGTAATAATAATACACGACATGTACTTGTTTTATTTTCTTTTTCCTCCATCATTTAAAACAACTTAGGCTTCCTTGAATAATTATTAAACCACATACGAGAATAATCTTTATTCAACTTGAGATACTTGGATACACTTAGTGTGTGACCCTCTAGGCCTCTTTCTCGTTGGCATTAGGCGGGCTTGCCTAAAGTCCAAGATTACTGTCTAGCAACGGGTCAAGGCACCCAAGAGAAAGAAGTTGACGCCGCATTGATGTTTCACCTCATACGAACACTTACTGTGTAATTTAATCCCTTTGTCTCAATATCTCATCAAGCAGGTTTCATGGCAGTGTCATAAACCTATATGCTTGATATGTCGTTCTTTGACTACCTGAAATAAACTCATCGTTTACACCATGGCCATGGAATTTAATGCGACAGTTCTATTTCAATCAAAGGGCCGAGATATCAACTTCCATAAATGGAAGGGACAAATCCTTCCTTGACTTATCCATTAACAACATGTCACTCGTGACACACCCAACGTACCCTACTTCCCGCCAACTGTCTGCGTGACGGTTTTCGTCAGTAAATCTAAGTGCGCGAGTCATGACATGAGTTAATGATAATCTTCAAGTCTAAGGACCATTACACACGCTCGTAGATAGCAATATCCAATGACACCAAGACATGCGGAATTACTACTGGCGGGTCTGTTCTCATAATCTCCCATCTTGGAGATTACCAAGTGCGAACTCCATGAGAGATAGTCTCGTCTTCTTATGAGTACTCGAACATGACGGTCTTTATACTATGTGTCCTATCATAGTATGTCATCCAACCGCAGAACTTTATTTAAGAATATTGTTATAGCATTTCAAGGTTTTCATCATAGCGGGGATCTGATATGACCTTATTAATGCAACAAATATTTCAGGACATTATTATATTATAGTCATGCAGAACAACGAACAATATATAATAAGTGAACATTTATGTAATCAAAGTACAAAACAGTTGGTTCTGAGGACACCAACCCTTACAGTTATAACATAAGCTTGGCCTTGATCCCATGGCCTTTTCTGTGGTAAGTTCCCCTAACACTTAGGAAATTCATTTGCATAATTTCCCATCTCCCTGCAATTGTAGCACTGAACATTTTTATCTTCCTTCTTCCCTTTGTAATCACGAGTTTGGTGGCCTTTTTCACCACACTTGTAACAGACACCCATTCCCTTCAAGAAAGTATCAGGGTGTTTCTTCCTACATTTACCACAGGAAGGATATTCAACCATTCCCTTATTCCTTTTATTTCCATTCCCATATTGATCAGCAGATCTCTTCTTCTCTTGCTTTTCTTTAAAGTCATATGACTTAGAGAATTATTTCTCTGTCTTGATAGCACATGAAACAATGTCTTCTTATGACGAGATGGATTGTGAGACTAGTGCTCGACGGAGAAATAGTTTTAACCCATCAAAGAAACGATCAATCTTACTTCTTGGGTTACGTATATAATCTCTAGCATACCTTCATAATCTTGTAAAGTTATCCTCATACTTTGTGACATTCTCATCCTCCTTTTGTCTCAAACTCAGAAATTGCCTTTCCATATCTTCTTCATGGTCGTGAGGAAATTATTTTTCTAAAAACAGATCTTTGAACTCTCTCCATTCCATATTTGATACTTCATCATCTTCCTTTTTGTTTTGAATCAATGACCACCATTGATCAACATCTCCAGTGAGGTGGTAAACTACCATGATAAAATTTTCCCTTTCACTACTCCCCAAAGCCTGAAATATTTTCTCTAGGGAATTTATCCATTGCTTAGATACTAAGGGATTTGTACTCCCATTGAACGTTGGTGGTTGTTGCCTCATGAAGTGATCTAACGTTGATCCTCCATGCTGCGGATCAGGGTGCTCCATACGGGTAAGGTTATTATTTATAACCTGAGTGAGTTGTCCCAGTATGGTGATTAGTTGATCAGCACCAGTTGCATCACCAGCTCCACTATAATTATCTTGAGCAGGAGGGAAATACCTACATGGAGTGCGTGCATTAATACGGTTTCCATTTCATCCACTAGGCGCCATTTCTAAACAATGGCATAAACTAGATCAGTTTATGAATCAATATACATAATTCCATACTTATAAAACACATAACATAAATTGAAATATTTATGGATATAATCCATAATCATAAAAATGTTTTCTTTGAGAAAGTATATACTCATAAACCCTTAATAATGATTTGTAAAAAAAATGAGAGTTGTCCTAAGCATATCCCCCGGGAGTGTCACAACCAAGAGTGCAGCAAGGCCCGTTGTCGTGCACCAGTTCCCGTTCGAGTCTATCTCAAAGCGGTGCTTTTGGGTATTACTCCTAGGTACATCTCTGCCAGAGCCGCCCCTACCTGCTCGTATCCATACAAGGATGTGTTGCTTGGAAAACTCACAAAATCTCTAAAAAACCAAAATTCTATGAATTTCTTCTATACTAATCCTCAAAGTCCATCTTAAATATATGTGCTCTAATCAGATTTTATCTAAATCTAGCTTCCAAGGTTTGTACTAAAATACCTCTGATACCAACTATAACGCCCTGACCCCAGTTACCCAGAGTCGGTGCATTAATACATAACATTGGCATGATCACAAGAAAGATCAAATCTCAAAAGACCGATTATTTTAGTATCCTTGGAAACACTAGATATATTCATAATGTTTTACATTACATCATAAAAATGAAAACTACAACAACATAGTCTCCATAGTCCACACTCTTATCCCCTCATACTATCTTTCAGGTCATTCATAATTTACTTCTTCACATCCTAGGAAAAATAAATCATAGAAAATGGGTGAGCTCAAATGCCCAGTAAGGATAACAATATAGCGGAAACATTCATAAATAAGAATAAACATTTAAGTCAATGTATAACTAAAACAAAAGCCTTTTAAACTTGACCTTCAACATAGTATGGAAAAAATAAAATTAAATAATCCCATTTACTTATTCACATGGATATTCTAATAATCAAATAATCACATAAAATATCAATAACCACTTTCATAATGATGGAATACACAATGTCATACTATCATAACCACATATCCAAGGCCTCGTGCCAAGCCAAAAAATAAGATTTTTTCAAGGCCTTGTGCCAAGAAACTAGTTTGTCTCATGAGACCTACCGATGCATCGAGGAGCTATAGTGGGCTCGACCCATCACTTATTAAGTTCAATGCATTCCTCATATTAACAGGTTTAAACGTAACATAAACATTCGTATTAAAACTAGCATACGAAATGTCAATACTTTCTTCATTAACCATGAATGGTATAAAAATAACACATCCACAGTCAAACATATCACAAAACCATCAATACAATATGGAAGTATTGTATCATAATAAATCAACTCCAAATAAACTTAAAATCCATAAAAGGATGTTGACATAGATGAAATCAAAACTCGTTTTAAAGAAATATCTCTTTCTATTTTGAAATCATCTAAGAGTCATATATTTATAAAATAAAAAATTTTCTTTGAAAATATTCTTATAAGATTGTAAGGAAAGATTCAATGATTTTATAACGGTTGAAAATACCCACACCCGCTGTATAAGTTAAAAAAACATTCTTACCTTAATTCTGTCGAAAAGGTTAAAAAGCACCTTGTTTGGAAAACGATAGAAAACTTCCTTTATAAACCTCTTATAAAAAGTAAAACAAGGGTATAAATGACTTTAACCCATATTCAGGTAAATAGTAAAGATGTTTTGAAATACATTTTGAAGAAACATGGATTTGGAAGAGAAAGAAATCCCAGTAGATTATTACGTATAAACAACCTCGAATAATGAAGTGATTGCAAAATAAGCCCTTACCTTGAACTTTTACTTGGTTTGGGGTAGGTTAACCTATTGTATAATGTTTAAATAATTATAATTAAATTATACAAGATTAATATACATTAATATGATATCATATATGATCTTTTAACATTTCTTTGTTAATAATATCTTAGTATTATCGTTGTTTCGGGTGTTAACTTACTCGTTTTCTTTTATATGTTTTGTTACGCAATCCGTGTTTTTCATGGATAGTTTGTATCTTATTCATATGTAGAATGATATCAAGTCCTTAAAAATTATTTTTAAATCATAAAATGATAATTATACTTGAATGGATATGATGGATAATGAATCTCATCGCGTTCGTGGAGACGGAAGTCCGTACATATGCACGAGCGACAATATCATTCTTTTGATATAAAAAATAATATATAATTGGATAGTATATCATATATAAAGAATAATTATCATGTTATATTTATTATTTAAATTAATTAAAAATCATTATTATACCAATCAAAATAATAATATATTGAATAACAATTACACCACGACGTAGAGACAGTAAGCAGTACGTACGCACGTATGATGACATGTCATTCAAAGGACGGATAAAATAATGAATATGGTTGTACCATATTTATAATAATATTAAATTATATAGGAGATATTGGATTCATTATTTTAGAATGGGAATAACAATGAAAGAATAAGTTGAAGAAGAAATTAATTTGAAAAAGGGTGGTGAAAACATTACCACTTCTTCGGGTTCTTCCTTCTGATTTGATCAAAATGGCTCTTTAGGTTGTCTTTATGATCAAACTAAGGCCTCTATGTTGTAGTGAGGGAAGTTGAGAGAGTATTAGGGAAAGTTTTGGCCGATCCAAAAGGCTTATAAATTGTGAATTGATGAGAAGGGGGAGTGCCCTTTTATAAGAGGGGTGAGGGGCACCTTTGGAAAAGCTAGAAATATTATTTTATAATATGTTCATATTCGGGTTCTAATGGCTCAAAAGTGTATTATTTAAAGGTTAAGGTGGGTATGGGTCGAAACCACTCAACCAATAGAATTTAGACATGTTTGGGTCATTATATTAACCTTATCTTTTAGTTTTATCTCTTAGTTAATTTGTTTGACACTTACCATATCACTTTGTATTTTTATAATATATAGTTAATAAACATACTATATAACTCCAAGAGACCCCCAAGTGGTCCATTAATGATACAACTATCATGATATTAGTCTCTTGGACGATCCTTAGATTTTTTGGAATTGAATATAAATTAATAATATAATTTTTTCTTTAAAAACTCTTTTATTTCAATTTTGACACTATTTGGAAAATTTATTTTTTTGAAAATCTTAACAGAATTATTAATTCAAAAAAAGTTAATTAAATAAATAATAACATGTCATATTAAACTATAAAATTAGTGTAATTCATAAAAAGTATAAAATTATATTTATTTGGGTATTTATAATATCAATTATTTTAATTTTTCACTATTATGGTAATTATTACATCATCATTGTGTCATAAATAAATTAAATTATTTAATGTTTAAAAATTATAAATAAAATATCATTATGTAGGAAATAGTTTTAGCTTTATAATTAATATTTACAATCGAATTTATCTTATCTATAACCCTATATTAAAAATTATTTAGTAAATACACATTGATTTTAACTCTTTTAACTCTTATTTGAATTTAATAATAATAAATGTCCTAATTTAATCCAAGTGGACCTAAATGATAATATTTTATTCCTCAGGATATTTTTGGTCGAATTAAGCTTATCCAATAGAATTAGGACATGTGTCAGGGTAATAATAATATCATTTTTACCCTTAATTATCCGATTTACTTTTAACCGTGGTAAATAAAAGTAAAAAGTTACTATTCACCAAAAATTATTTTCTTCTCATTGAACCAAATTTTACTCCTTGATATTAACCGTGTCTCTCGGATCTATGAAATTCTACTCACAGAAGCGGTAAAATTAAGTTTTATAAAAATTCAGTTTTTTAACTACCACTTAGTGGTTTCACTATTAATCAAAAAATGTAGTTTTTCAGAAAAATGCCAAAAATTAACCCTAGGATAAATTCGATATTCCGAATCCAAAAATGAAGTCTATTTTGAAAAATAAAATTTATAAATTTCAAAAAGTGGGAATTACTATTCATAATGGCTAGTTTCATTGGTTGTGGTGTGTTAGAACTCAATTTTGCGTACAACACACACTATTGCATTATTCAAAGAGAAGAGTACCGTAGAAGCTTGGGGTGTTACATGTATGGTGGGAGGTAACCATAGTGTAAAAGTGGTTGTTTTATGATGAGAATGGTGTTTTGGGTTTAATAAACTCAAGTGATTACCATTCTAGTGATTTTACCATTATAGAAAATGTTGCTTTGTGTTTGATCGGTTGAGTACATTGAGTCTTGTGGTTATATTTTGGAGGTATGATTATGGAATGGGATTTTTGGGACTTGAGTGGTGGATCAAAGAAGTCAATTAATTCAATTGGTAACACTGTATGTTTCATCTGGTGGTGCTGATTTTTTCTCACCATTAGAGTTTTGAAAGCACACCATATGGTTCTAAGTGTTTTGGGTCATGAGTTGTGAAGAGGATTGACACAATATGGTGTAAATTAGATCCTCCAAAATGGAAGGATTTTGTGGGTGACTTTTCCTTATGTTTCACTTTTAAGAAGTGTTTTCTTGGATTCACTATGAATTTCTTATGGTTTATGTATGGTTAGAAGATGATGCATCCTTTAAAGAGAATCTGGTTCACGTTCAGGGTCATAGTGAGATAGTATTTTAGAGAAATATCATGCATTAGATATGAATTTTTTCCTATCATAGAAATTTTCTATAAGAGACATAAGAGGGGATATAGATATGTAGTTCTAGGGGCCCGACCTTCTTACATTAGAAACTCAGTGATGATTAGAAGTGCAGCTCAAGGAAAAGTTGTTATAAGGTTTGGAGGTTATAAAATTCCATACATTGTAAAGGTAAGATATCATTTAAATTTCATTTTTAATCCTTTAAACAAGATAATAAAATATATAAAGATTGTATGAAAAATCTGAGGGGTGTTTCGATGGCTGGGGACATGGAAGAAATAGAAAAATTGCCATCGAATTCATGTCGCATGGTTGGTGCGTGGTTAGAGTGAAACATACAAGGGGGGACAACCATTTAGCTTGGGACATAGTAATTATTCACAGTTGGTGCACAATTTTCCAAACTACGTTGGATCCCTAGGTAACCATTTTACTTTGACACCTTTCAGATAGAGGTTGGAGCAATATTTTATATACTATGCAGCCCATTAAAAAGTGTAATTTTTCAAAACTACACAATTAGGATTTTAGTATCCATCCCAATTACATCCTCCATTTCTCCTTTATCAACCCTATTGACAATCCAAAATTACCCAAGCATTCCAAGGGTTGATCTACTTCAATTTTAGGCGATTTAGGGTGTCGTTGGGTGTGGATCGAAGCTCTAGGGGAGTCCAATCACCGTCTTACATCTTCTATTCAAATTTGACTTTTTGTAGTTTCTCTTCTTCTTATAAGGCCTTGAAACCATCTTATTATAGAGGATAATAGGTAGGGGTTTCGAAGGATGTTAAAATATAATTCATGGTAAATGATTTAGAATGAGGTTGACAAATGAATTGAGGTGGGTGGTCTATAAGTTATATCCCATAGTCTTTATATTGATTTTGGTCTGTATGGTTGTGTATTTTCTTCCCACTTGTTCTGCATTTATCTTTTATAGAATGATATTTTATAAATATTTTTTTAAATTGGGATTTGAATACCTCACGATCATCATGGAGTGATTTAAGGTAGACTACACAAATTTAGGGCCACCCAATGGGTTCTCCAATGATTCCGAACATGTAAAATGTAAATGTTAATCCCAACTTTTATTTCTAATAAGGTAGATCCCACAAAAAATGTTTGTATGTTAGATTGAATTAAAATGGTAATATGAATCATTATGTCTGTACATTGGTAATGGGATGGGGGATTATTTGTATTAGTATGAACTGGGTTGGATATAATAAATGGAATTTTACTATGTGATTTTTCAAATGTACCCAAATGGATAAGTTGGTTAATGAATATTAAATGGTGAATCTGTTAATTGGGTAAATTCTTGTGAATTTATAATTTTTTTAAATGGTTTATCATAATGGAATTTATGGTTATGTTAAATTGGATAATGTATGAGATTTTTTGAATATACCTAATTGGTTAAGGCATAAAATGAAAAATTTGTTAAATGGGATATGTTTAGTAAATGGTATTTCTGTCGATGGGTTCAAGAATAAGGATTATTTATGTGTTAAATGACATTTGAAGTGGTATTGTTATGTGTTTTAGATTATGTATGGTTTGTGATATGGTATATATAATAAAAGTATAAATATTTATGTTTATATGGCTTGGTTTTTATGGGGTTTATATTTGAGGATCTACGCCCACTGGTCGGGTTAGACATGGGCACTAAATTGCACCCCATAATGCTTGAGTTTTAGAAGGGTACTAAGGCTCTATGCCTCTAATATATGAATTTGATGAAACTACCTAGACCCGGGTTCCTAGGTCAGTTTTATGTATTTTATTATGAAATATTTACCCTAGTGAGGTTGGGAACTTGATTCATTCCCCTTATTCATAATAATTGACCAGCTTAGTCCACTGTGTAAATAATATAAATTCCTAACTCATAGAACATTTGATTGAAATTAATAGAATATTAAAGACGATATGAGTGATGAAAATGGAAATAATAAAGGTAGTGGACTATGTAACTCTTCTTACTTAATAAAACCTGAGTGTCATTTGGTTCATTTTTCATTTATTTCAAAACCACATACAATATTTGTTTGGACATTATATTTTTTAGAATCTATTGGTGGTGTCCTAATGAGTTGTATATATACCCTACTTGGGCCAGATTTGAGGCACTTGAGCATATTTCATGGTTGCAGGGCAGGATAGGGGAAAGGCCCTATTCTAGGGAGTTGAGTTGGGTTCGGAATGTTCATGGATGAGGATCCAGGCATGGAGTCAGGAACCATTTCATGGGTTTGGGGTTTTGTCTTATTTTTTGGGTGTCCATTCACTCTTGGAATTATTAGCATGGCATTTCATTTTTACAATTATTGTTTTGGTTTGTACCCTTTCTTGGATTTGGTAATCAATTCGGGTTTCTCTATTATTTGATATTTTATCTCTTATTTTATATGTTCTATGTTGTGGATTAATCTAATAAATAGTTTATATTCTCTCCATGTGATATTTTTTACCTCACTACTAGTTGGAAACCGCTTTCATATGAGGAGGAGTGTTTGAGGCCATGTGGTGACTTAGATCATAGCACCAATTTAGTGGCATCCAAGTCAGGGATGTTACACCATCTTTTTTTTCAGGAACATTTATTAATGTTCCAATAACACTATCAAATATATTTTTTCTATAAGAATGACATCAGAAATATTTCTAACTTGAAAACAATTCCAAAATGGTAATTCAAAAAAAAAATTGATCACTTATTCTAATTTAATTTCATAAGGTTTTTTAAAATGGTTTTAGTTAAGCTATGTCAATGTATTTTACATTATCGAACAATTGATCACCAGTTATTGAATATGGTATTGTACATTGTTCGATATTCCCATTAGATATTGGTATCCAATATTTGTATTTATATCATTGGGGTAAAAAAATCTCATTTCCCAAAAACATATCCTTTGAGTAATGTATCAATAGAACTAATTTTGTGAATTTTCTACTATTGGGACACCCCATAATTACTTTATTTCTATGTCCTCATGAATTTCCATAAGTGGTGAATTCATTTATCATCCCATAAAATATGGTACTCAATGTGAATTATTCACATAAATGAGACTCAAACATTGTACACATGTATCCCACATCAATTTTAGTTCTTCGATCAATGGATCCAAAGAGAAATCAATATCCTTACTGGGTTTCTTTCATCCAGATATATGCATAAACAATATAATGTATTTCCACCTCATGAATAACCATGGAGGAAAGTTATAATTTACAAACATTATGGTCCACGTACTATGAGTATAGATATTTAAACTAAAAATATTTATTCCATCAATAGATAACACAAGATTAGTGTTTCTTATCTCATTTCCAAATTTTTCTTACTCGTAATCAATTTTATTCCACTGAGTAGAATATGATGGGTGATGTAGGTTCCCAACATTAATTCTTGAATGTGAATTACATGCTAAATATCTCATGGTTTCTTGACATTTAAATAGTCATATAAATAATGTAATGATGGGAATGTAAAATACAAATTATGAAGTACTTAATTCATTTTTATTTCATTGATCCATGCCACACATAGGGAATTTTATGAGTGATTCATGGTCCATTAGAAAAAGTATTCAATGATTTAGAAAATAATATATATTTTTTTAGATCATTACCATTTAATATATAATTATTTTAGATTAATATATTCCACATTTTAGTGTATTTTACTCTAGTAGCATATCATCCAGAAGACCAAGTAGTTCTATAAATTTGGTGTTACTATATTCGCTATTAGCTTTCAAATTATATAACTTCAAGATAGATGAAAATGTTGTGTATTCAGCATAATCAGTATATAGTGGTCTCTTATCATAGCTATTAGACTTCTCAAACAAATTTGGGAAAACATGAAGTTCATCTTAAATTTTTATTTTCATTTCTTCCATGTGATCTCCATCACCATTTATACTATTATTCATATCAAATTATCAATAAAATGAAGTAGCATCCCAATCAGTATATACATTTAGTTTTCACTCATGTGTAGTCAAACATTTATATGTATGATCTATTCTATGACAAATTAAATGTTCTTCCAACTCTCTTGAACTAGTTTTACATAAATAATAACAACTTAAACACTGAACATGGATTTGAGAACATTCTTGTGCATTATCTATTGAAAACATGATGAAATCATTAAAAATATATTCATATAATTTATTAAAACAATTAAAGTTAATCCCTTTTCTATTAATTTATTTCCTATTTGGTTGATAAAATATTGATTTTTTATAATAAATAAATTAATACACTTGATTATTTCATTATAATTTGATGAAAATGGGTAATTGAATTCTAAAATTGAATTAATCCACTCTGGTAGGTGTTCTCCTCTAAATTCATTCAAATGTGATAGTTATATACCACATTCATCCTCATCTGATATTCTAAAGAACATTTTCATTTACATTTTGTTATCTGAAAAACATCCCCCATCTCTTGTGGACATGCACTTATTCCTCTTGAAATATTCTAACCAGTAGTCTTCCATGGGATGACTAATGCTCAGAGTAGTACAAGAAACATAAAAGATATGGGGGATGAGTCTTAATAAAAAAATTAAATAATAACAATTTAAGTGATGAAGTGGATGAGGATGATAGTAATGTATAATTCTGTTATCTAAAATGGGTAATGCCTCCCATTTCTAACAATTACACCAATATCACTAGTTATTACCTCATGGCCTATTCAAGGTGAGATTTGAGTGGGAATTAACAGTTTTTTCTATGATTCAAGGGGTCTCGATCGGGACATGTTATGTTATATGAATCATTGGGGCCTCTATGAATTCTATATTTAGCGGAAAAATTCAATTTTTAATATATTCAATCCTTAACTAAGACTAGTCCAACCTCTATTAAAATAATAAGTCATGTCTTTCTTAAATCCCTATGAAATTAAAATAAAATATTTTCAATTAAGTAGTATTAATAAACCAAAATATGATAATAATAATAATGAACAATCATTTTATTGGCCAAAATATATAAATATTTTTGCTAAAACAATTTAATAAATAAATAGTTATTTAATATACATGGATGGTAATCATATATTTCTAGGGTTGGAATAAATTTATTTCAACCTTAAATGGTGAATACCTAAAAAAATCTAATAATTGTTCCAAAATAAATATAATTTGATAACCTCTATTCAATTTTTTAAAGAAGTTATTTAAAAACATAATTATTTTGTATATTTAATATTAATTGTATATCAAATATTTGAAAAAATATTAAAATTAAAATTTCAATTAAAAATTGATAAGGAATGGAAAAAATAATTTTAGGAAAATAACAGACCAAATAACAATAATGGTTTTAGACATCTCAAAATTCGTAGTTGGTAAATTGATTCATGAATTATGTCTACATAGGTTGAAAAAAAAAATTATTTTCATGCAGATGAAGAGTAAACATTATAATAAAATTTAATTTTCATTTCCATTATGGGTACTTACCATTTTAGAAATGGCGGATATCTTAATGTAAATTGTTTTCTTTTAAAAAATTTTGAAATAAAAGTAAATGTTACAGAATGAGATGTTTTTGGATGGATTAAAGTAAGATATAAATAATTTTTATTATATGTGTGATGAAAGAAATCAAGTTATTTTTATTAATTATTAATTATTGGGTTATATTTGCAAAGATGGATATGTTTGTACAAAGTTATAGAAAACTATCCAAACAATATTCAAATTTTTTTCAGTAAAAATTTATTGTGTTTGTGTTTGAAATGGTAAATTTTTAATAATTAAAAAAATAAATTACAGATTTAAATGAAACAACATATCAGCTGCCACTAATGATAATTCTTATTATATATTCATTATTAGGTGGTTGTTGACATTTTATGCAACTAGTGTTCTTAAAATTTGAGTTCTCTCTCAACATACTCTCATGTTTTAATTGGAATATATGGGTGAGATATTGTACGGTTAGAAGTAATATGGGACTTCCCTAAAGGTTTTTTCCAATCTAGATTTTCATTTTATTTATCTTGGACCCTCATCTCACATAATCGTTGGCTTGGGAATTCAAACATAAATGTATCACATTTAACATTAATGGATGTTGGAATCTTGAGGGTGTCAAATATCCTCTCAATTTTTTCAACCCAATTCTCTATCTCATTATGATCATATTACCTTGATAATGATGAGTCTTATGCTAACAAAACTCATGATAATCATCTCCATCTCCATCTAATGTTCAATTAAATCAAAATAAAATGGATATGAAAATTCAGGTCACCCTATAAATATAATGAATGTACACATTCCATGGGCCAAATCTAAAAAAATGATAAAATAATCGGAAATTAAAATATTTTTACCAATATAACTTGGAAACTCAAGAGAGGAGCCTAAGAGTTCTAGATATTCACACACCTATTACTCAAACTTTGACAGCCTTATATCTTGTCAACTAAGCATCCCCAATAAACATTATTTACCACAAGGATATGTCGGTGGTAAAGTAAGAGTGATGATAAAAACACAAATAGATATTGTTTAATAAGTAATAAATTGGAGAGGAGGAGGAGAAAATAAGATACCTAGGATTGATTCTTTGAATCATCTAAGAGAATTTAGATATATCAAAAACCCATAAAACATCTAATCCAGGGATTCCATTGACCCCTAAATCATTCATTCCTTGTATTTGATCCTTGTAATTATTCAAGGGTTGATTTAATCCTTGATTCAAGGATAGATTCACTAAGGAGGAGTGCCGAAAGAGGGTGGCTACCATGGAATGCTTTGTATATCACGTGATTTCACGACTGGATAGGGTTATTTAAATTGATCGTCCCTGTTTTATTAGTGCTTCTAAAAATAACACTGATAAATATCACATTTAATAATGTTAAATTGATAAGAACTGATAAAATACATCTTTATCGGTGCCGTAGTTTTAGTGATAATAGAATTGAAGTTTATTAGTACTAAAAAACTAAGAATAACTTTTTATTTTATCAGCTCTTGTTACTTGGAGTAATAACAAAGGATTTATATTTATAATTATAAATGAAAAATAATTTCTATATATTTTTATAATTATATATATAATTAATATATATATATATATATATAGTAAATATATTCTTTATTTAAATATATTTAATATAATTTTATAATTATTTAAATAAATTATTATCAATTATTAATTATATAATTAAATTTTTTAGAAAAATACCTAAATAATTATATATATATAAATATATATATATCTATTTAAAAAATATATATAAATATAAATATAGTAATTATATTCATCATTAAAATAAAATTATTATAATTTTATAATTATTTAAATATAATTATTTATTTATAATTATGTAAATACTTTTTAAAATATTAACATTTATTTATTTATAATAAAAATATATTAATTTATCAATATTTTAAACAAATATTTATAAATATTTTTTTTACAAATTTTTTTTAAACATTATTTATGAATATTTCATCTTATATACATGTATGTTAAAAAATAGTGAAATTGGTTGATTAAAAATGAGTACACTTTAACAATATTGAAAATTTGGTATTTCTTATTGATTAATTATAAATTATTTAAAAAATATGTATATATATTGAAATAAAAATCAAGACATGTTGAAAATATTAAAATATAGTAAAGAAATATATATATATATATATATAATAAAAAATAGAAATTTATTAAACTCCCAAGTAATAAAATATAATGTATAAAAAATAAAACATATTAAAAATTAATTAATACCCAACATTAATAAATTAAAAAATAAATAAACAAAAATCATCCTGATTAAATACATGCTATAATAAATGAGTCTTATTATAATTAAATTCTAAAATGATTACATAAATTTGAATAAATTGCATAAATATTTGTGGTGTCTGTTCCAATATTTGATTTCATTTATTACATTAATATTTGTGTGTGAGAGTTATATAAAATAATGCTTTAATTATATATATTTAAAATCAATATAAAACACATTTGATCTATGTTAAATTGAAAAAATCAAATCACATTCGATTATACCTATTACTTGATGCAATTAGTCACTATTTTTAATTCATATTCATTTTTAATTATAAAAAATTATTCTCTAAATATATATCTATTTAATATAAAGCATAAATATTTTGAATTATATTAACTATTTTTATATACAATCATATATATCTATATATTTAATATATACAATTTATTAACAATATCAATAATTTCATAATTAATAACTTTTTTAATATTTTTCTCAATTTTCTTATTTTTAATTTTTATTTGTTTACTTTTTTAACATATATATAAATATTTAATATTAAAAAATTATTATTATTTATAATTTATAAATAATATAATCATTTTTATCATTTTTATCAATAATTATTTAATTTTTAAACAATTTAATATTTTTTTGATAAATTTGTTTTTTATTTGATTATTTCATTTTATTAGATTATTTATCAATGCTAAAAAGTGTGGATGAAGGACCCCTTAATGGGTTCTAAAAATAAAGTATTGATAAAGGGTGCACTTTATCAGCACTGAAAATAATTCTTTGACAAAGGTCACCATTATTTATGATTTCTCCTAGTGCTGATAAAGGCCCGCACTAGTAAAGGCAAGTTTTGTAATACTGATTGATTATATCTCCAAATATTTGATAGGGTCTTTGATATTCTATATGATTTATTTTAGGGAATGAAATATTCAATAGGGGTGAAACCATCTCACATAATTTGAATTGTGTTCAAGAGAAGTTTTGGTCATTAGGTGTTCATAGTGATATCATATGGATTAGTGAATAAACTAGTGGTATTCATCAACTTGTTGAATATGATCCTCCATCGATATTAAGGATAGTTTTTAGAGGTTTCTTTAAATGATTTCATATATTATTCCCAGTATATAGAGGATTATTCCCAACATATTTACATCATCCACATTATTCTTAGAGTTAATTAGCTATACTACAAGTTAACTAACTACTATTTGTAAATATAAAGAGTATATATCACGTGAAATTTTATTATAGAGGTACAAGTTTTACTGGAATCGACGAATTTGGGAGTCATGGTATCTTGGTAATAACATAATAATAACTTCAACATTTGTAGCTTCGTTGGTTTAGATTGATATTTATATGTTTTATCTATGAATTCTCTTATCTGGTAGCATCGTTGTATATCTTACCAAAGAAGATGTGAAATATTTTTTTTCTTATTCATACTAAGAGGATTTCAATGAAATAACGAATACATTTATCTCATCATTTATCCTCACCTTAACAAATGTGGGTAAATATTATTCATTGTATTTGAATACATCAAGAGTCGGTCTCAGATTAGTTCTAATGATGGATGATTGAGTGTTTGCTTATGGCTCTTGGTATTTGAGGCTTCATGATACGAATTATTCCTCTCAATATTTAGAGTTATTATTATTGGTATAATACCTATGATGCTGGAGAAATTATCTATTGGAAAGGATGTTTTTGTTGTACATGAACCACATGATCCTGATTTACAACTTCTATCAGTAGGGCATGAACCATTGGTAGAGGTGTTGGGTGGAGTATCTAAAGTCCTTATACATTGAGTTGGAAAATTCTTCTTGAAAGGGAATAATTTTTTGTTGATTCTTTGAGTATGAAATGGTATTTAGAGTTAATATTTTAATCTTTATTTGAGGTGTAGCTGATGGTGCTCTTTGTAGAATTGAATAGTGTAGTTCCATAGATTCATGGGTGAATAACTCTAACATCAAAATATACTATTATAACACATGTAGATCAAATAAAAAGGGTTGGTTATGAGATAAATATTGTTTATCCTAATGGAAAAACATATTTGGTGGAGATCCACCGTCAAGATGGTTCCTTGACATTGATGAGGTTCTTCAAGTCCATGGTCACATATTGGATCCTAAGGGTATGTGAGAGAAGTTGATGAGGAAATTACATGTTCTTAAATTTTAATCACCTTTGGGTTTCACAATTATATACCATGTTATCTATATGATATAATGGTTTCTATGGAAGAAGATAAAGATAGAGGACTTCATGGAGTTATCCCTCACCTTTTAGTGGGTGAATGTTAGGAATTTATAGACTTCTAGTTTATTGAATCATTTTTAAATTCTACAATGGATATAGATTTATGTCACTATAAAAATCATGATAGGCTTACCCATGAATAATTTAATGAGTGTTATATTGTGTTTGATCATTGATCGACTAATGAAGATAGAAAACTAATTTCTTATAATGTAGTCATTTAATCTCGTTGATCAAGGAAACATATTTAGACATGTGAATGTTCAATTTCATGGTGTTATTTGAAGTGTCATTTCTAATTTAATATCTATAATTTACGTTAGGAACTTTTTGGGAAATAATAAGGTGATTGTATTGCATATACTTCTAAGAACAACCTATCATCATCATATTGATGAAAAAACTGAATGGATAGTTCAGATTTTGGAGGACATGTTGTAATCATATGATATTTACATTGATGGATCCTAGGATTATAATATATATATAATTTTGTTCAGTAATAATATTAATTTTTTTAATTGAAAAAAATGGCTCCCTTTGAGGTATTATATAGAAGTTTATGTCATTCACCATTATGTTGGCGAGTAGAAGATGATTCAACACTCATTAGACCAAGTATCATGTATGAGACAAATAATAATATTTATTTCGTCAAAATTCTATTGGAAACTGTATAGATTAGGGATATATATTGTTCTTTACCATCATAGATGACCTCTTGAATCTAACGTTGGACCATAGGTCTTTTTTTGGCATCTACTAAGCTGGGAAAAAACATATCCTGATATTGGGAAAGCTAACACCCTTGTTTTTTGCGCCTTTTTAAATTATATAGAGGATAATTCTATAAAAATAATTATTGGATATTCAAAAAAACTATTGTTCCATGCATGACATGTTTCATTTTCCAGAGATTCGATGATAGCACACAAACCCTCACTAGTGCAGAAAACGTTATTTATGTCACCATTTTTTACGTCGGTTATATATAACCGACGTGATAATCTGTGAAATGTGGTTTTTAACATCGGTTATTTTATAACCGATGTAAAAAATGTGGTGAGTAAATTTTTATGGTCGGTTATTTTAATAACCAACGTTAAAACTCGTGCGCGTTCATTTTTTACGTCAATTATAAATTAACCGACATAAAAAACCAAAGCGCGGTGTTTTTTACATCGGTTATTTGATAACCAACGTAAAAAACGAGCTATATATGAATTTTTTACATTGGTTATCAAATAAATGACATAAAAAAGTGGCTCTTGGGGCCTTTTGATGTTAGTTATTTGATAACCGGCATAACAAAACAACCAGCAGAGTTTTTTACATCGGTTATAAAATAACCGACGTAATAAACTGTGATTTCTGATGTATTCTTTACGTCATTTATTCTATAACCGACCTAAAAAACTAACACATGGATTTTTTTACGTCGGTTATAAAATAACTAATGTAAAAATAGTCATATCTGATACATTTATAACGTTAGTTATTATAATAACTGATGTTATAAATGTAAAAAAAACTATTTTATAACGCCGGTTATTAAATAACTGACGTTATAAAACATTTAAAAAATTAACAAGCCCTGTGGATTGTCATTTATGATTTTTCGATCGACAGTCTGGTGACTCATCTCTCTCGCGTGGTAAACCCTTATCGACTGATCAATCTTGTTGCTTTAAACTTGTTTTTCCATTAACTTTTATCATCTTTAATCTCCTTGGATCTATCATCTCAACTCGCAACCCTCAAGTAAGCCTCCCATGACTTTATTTCATTTGTTTTTTCCCAGATAGTCTATATTTACGTTTTGAGATTTTTTTTGTTTAAACTAGGTAAGTTTCTTTGATTTCGAACCCTCTTACCTCATTTTTCCATCATCATATTATTTATTATCCCCAGATCAATTAGATCGACTCGTAATATTCACGTAAGCCGCACCTACTTCTATTTAGTTTGTTTTTGTTTCATGAATGCACAACATTGATAGTAATTTTTGTTTTCATTGACAACTAATGATCTCATTCACCTATATTACTGCATAGAATGGTTATTGATTAAATGTACGAATTGGGAAATGATATTTCATGTGTTGTTGTTGCTTATGTTTATCCTCTTTTATATGAGAATCTATTAGAAATATAATGTAATGGTTGTTGACCTCTATGGCCCTTTGATGCATCACTATGTCTCATGATTCCAAATAGAATTGGGTTCTGCTGAGGGCTTACCCTAGTATTTTTTGAGGCCTTGGCCAAGGCCTTGATAATATGTTTAAGATTTCTAGAATTATCCCTTACCTCATTATGATATTAGTTATCGAGAAAACATGTGATCATTTGACTAGTTGAATATCAATGGTTATTTTTCATTATCATGTGATCATTTAAGTAGCCATATTTAATAATATTTCATTCCATCTATTTCATGCTGATGTATATATTAAATGCATGTGTTTTTAGTTGTTCACCATGCTTAGTTTTTATATGTAAACCATTGTTTGGGGGGTTGTCCGGGTGGTGGGGGGTTTTCCAGAGGGTTGGGGGTGTCCAGGGGGTGTCCAAGGGGGTGGGTGTGGGGGGGGGGGGTTCCAAGGGTGTGGGGGCCTATCTAGAGGGTTTCGAGGGTTGTCGGGGGGGGGGGGGGGGGGTTGTCTAGAGGGTTGGGGGTGTCTAGGGGGTGTCCAAGGGGGTAGGGGTAGGGGGTGGTGTCCAGGAGGGGTGGGGGTGTTGTCTAGAGGTGTGGGGGGTTGTCCAGGTGGTGGGGGCTGTCCAGGGGGTTCGGGGTGTCCAGGGGGAGTGTCCAAGGGGGTAGGGGGTGGGGGTGGTGTCCAGGAGGGGTGGGGGTGCTGTCTAGAGGGGTGGGGGTTCTCTAGGGGGTGGGGGGATTTCTAGAGGGTTGGGGGTGTCCAGGGGGTGTCCAAGGGGGTGGGTGGGTGTGGGGGTTGTCTAGGGGGGTGGGGGCCTGTCCAAAGGGTTTTGGGGGTTTTCTGGGGGTGGTGGGATGTCCAGAGGGTTAGGGGTGTCCAGGGGGGTTTCCAAGGGGGTAAAGAGTGGGGGTGGTGTCCAGGTGGGGTGGGGGTGCTGTCTAGAGGGGTGGGGGCTATCCAGGGGGTGGGGGTGGTGTCCAGGAGGGGTGGGGGTGCTGTCTAGAGGGTTGAGGTGCTGTCCAGGGGGGTTTCCAAAGGGGTAGGGGTGGGGGTGGTGTCCATGAGAGGTGGGGGTTTTGTCTAGAGGGGTGGGGGCTTTCCAGGGGGTGGGGGTGTCCAGGAGGGGTTGGGGGATGTCCAAGGGTGTGGTGGTGTCCATGGGGTGTCCAAGGGGGTGGGGGTGGTGTCCAGGGGTGGGGGCTATACAAGGGGGTGGTGGTTTCCAGGGGGTGTCCAGGGGAGTGGGGGATAAGTGTCATTTGGTATTGACTACTGCATCATGGTTTTTGAGATTATGACATGATGATTGTTCCATGATGATTGGCTTTACATTGTGATTTTCTCCATCTGAATTTTTATTTTAAATATGATTTGATTCTCAGGTTTACTCCATTTTCTCCAGTTTTCTATCAACCACTGTAAGCCCCATGGTTTTCTTTGATTATATGGAATTTAAAACTGTTATATCTAATTATATTTTGTTTTTAAAATAATATTCAAGCATATTTTTTTAAATACGCATATATTTGTTTTATATTTCAAACTTGTTTTACATTCAAATTATGATATTTTTCATATAAAAATATATTTGTCTTATCTTAAAAAATATATATATTTGATATTTGTTATAGGTAATAATGAGTCAAAGTCGGATTATAGCACATCGAATGACCAATTAATATGGATAAGGTATTGATTCATTTTTGGAATTTTCTAAAAGAAATGTTCCAAGTAGTGACATTTTTTTATGTCCATGCCTGAAATGTTTGAATATGAAGAAGTTGAAAAGTAGAGAGATGAAAGATCATCTGATTTGTCATAGTTTTAATCTGAGTTATAGTCCTTGGATTTGGCATGGTCAAACTGGACGAAATGTCACTGATGATGATGATTCTTAAGATGGTAAATCCGATGGAATTGAAGAAATGATTCGTGATATTTTCGCAGAACAAATTGAGATAGAACTGACAGTTGGGCGTCTATATGGTGATGCTGAAAAACCATTATATCTTGGTTGTAAAATTTTTACGATTTTTTCGGCGGTGTTAAGATTGATTAACCTGAAGGAAAAACATTGATGGAGTGACTGAATTTTTACAGAGCTGCTACAATTGATGAAAGACATTCTTCCAAAAGATAACGATCTTCCAAATTCACATAATAAGGCCAATAAAATATTATTCCCGATGGGATTGGGATACAAGAAAATACATACCTTTCCGAATGAATGGATTATATATACAAAGGAATATGAATTTCTGTTAGAGTTTCCTAAATATGGGACATCAAGGTATAAGGTGAATGAAAAATCACAGGCTGATGTAGAGATTACAAAGATCCCTTCAAAGGTATTTCGGTATCTTCCTATAATTCATTGTTTCAAACATTTATTTTCTAATTCACATGATGAAAAAAGGTTAAGATGGCATGATGATGAGCAATTATGTGATGGAAAAATAAGTCATCCAGCTGATTTTCCACAATGGAAGAAAATTGATGCGCAGTATTCTACATTTGGAAACGAAATTAGAAATCTTATACTAGGGTTGTGCATAGTTGGAATGAATCCATACCGAACCCTCAGTATCACACATAGTTCATGGCTTATTTTATTGGTAATTTGCAAACTCTCTCCTGAAGTTTGTATGAAGTGAAAATATGTCATGTTGAGTATAATGATCTCTGGTCCAAATCAACCTGACAATGATATTGATGTTTACTGGTCAGCGTTGATTAATGATTTGAAACTGTTATGGGCTGATGATATTAGGGTGTATGATTCTTATAAAATGGAATATTTTCAACCGCATGTCGTGATTCTATTCAATATAAATGACTTCCCAGCGTATGGAATTTTTTTGGATACAGTGTCAAATGGCATAAAGCATGTCCAATTTGCGAACAATAGGCGTCATATTGTCAATTGCATCATAGGAGGAAAACAGTGTACATGTGTCATCGAAAGTTGTTTCCTATTGATCGCCCTTATAGAAGACTAAAAAAGTAATTCAATGGCTCACAAGAATTTTATACTTCTCAAAAACCTTTATCCGCATATCTGTATTTTGAGAGGGTGAAAAACCTTGATGTGACATTGGGAAAGACACGAAAATATGGTAATTATAGACATATTTGGAAGAAAATGTCAACATTATTTGAGCTACCATATTAGTGGTATCCTGAAGTTAAACATAATATTGATTTCATGAACGTGGAGAAGAATACCTATGATTGTTTTATTGGAACATTGTTAGATATTAAAGGAAAGATAAAATATGGGTTGAATGAAAGATTAGACATACTATCAATGGGAATACGTTTGGAGTTAGCTCCCACTTTTAAAGGAAGATGAACATTTCTTTCCCCGACATGTTATACATTATCGAAGAGGGACAAAATTTTCTTTTTTCAGTGTCTTCATGATATCAAAGTTCCTCAAGGTTATTCTTCAAATGTAAAATCTTTTGTCTCATTGAAGGACTTGAAGTTGATAGGTATGAAATCACATGATTGTCACGTCATGATGCAACAAATTATACTCGTTGCATTGCGTGGAATATTGTCCATTCGTGTCAGAAAGATAATAATGAAGTTGTGTTATTTTTTCAATTCAATTTGTAACAAGGCGATTGATGTGAATGCTTTGAACATTTTGGAAAAAGAAGCAATTTTTATACGTCGTCAACTAGAAATGTATTTTCCTCCATCTTTTTTTGATATAATGGTGCATTTAATGATTCATCTGGTTTAAGAAATAAAGCTTTGTGGACTGGTATATCTTTGTTGGATGTATCCTTTTGAATGGTATATGAAAATATTAAAGGGGTATGTTAAAAATCCATATCGACCTGATGCCTCCATTATTGAAAAGTATATTTCAGAGGAGGTAGCATAGTTTTGTACGAGCTACTTGGCTGCGGTGCAACACATAGGTTTTCCTCCATCTCGCCATGAACGAGTTAATAATGAGGGAAAGAGGATTCATGGCTTGAAAGTCAAATCATTATCAATTGAACAGATGAAGAAGTTAGAATCATACATCTTGAATAACCAAGCTGATGCTCAACCGTATATCACATTGAATATTAATGAGTTGAAACAATTTCATCCAAATAATAATGAAATGTGGATTTTGAATGAGCACAACAAAACTTTTTTGTCATGGTTTAAAAAGACCTTTCTTGGTAGATCAGATGTATTAGAGACTTTAAAATAGATAGTGGGTGGTCCAAGTTTAAATTTGATAACATGGTACGATTATGAAATTAATGAATATACATTTCATACGAAAGTTTAGGACAACAGAAGTGCAGTTCAGAATAGTGGTGTATTGGTGTTTGCAGAA
This sequence comes from Viscum album, assembly GCA_963277665.1. Lineage (NCBI taxonomy): Eukaryota > Viridiplantae > Streptophyta > Magnoliopsida > Santalales > Viscaceae > Viscum > Viscum album. The sequence continues at coordinate 1,460,136,382 of OY728125.1, forward strand.
GCAATGCATTGTTCAATTAATAAGGACAAAAACCCAATTTCTTCATCAAGTGCATATTATGAAGTGATTGAAGGCATATGGTAGGTTGATTATATTAAAATTAAAGTTCCTATTTTTAACATTAAGTGGATTATTGGTAACAAAAGTGTCAGACATGATGAATTTGTAATGACACTTGTTAATCAGAATAGATTGGAAGGCACAGCTGATTATTTTATAATGGAAACGCATGAAAAAAAAAATTCTATGTAGTAGATCAATCAGATATGCAGTGGGCTATTGTTTTACAAGGGAAAAAATATGTTGGTGAGGATAAACTTGATGAAGATGTTGATTTATGTGAGATCTCTACTTCCATGGAAAGATTAATAGAACATAATGATGATCATGTCTAAGACATGGTTTGTTCCATAAGGAACGATCACAATGGAGGAATTTGGGAAAACAATCCATTTTTACATTCCTAAAAGTATAGTTAACATATGTTTATTTCTTGTTTACATTTATTTGTTTCATAAAATGTTAGATATTGTAAGTTTTTTATTTTTTAAAAAATGTATTAAAACAAAATACGTATAAGTTTTTGTTTGTTTTAAGTTTTTTTTAAGTTTGTTTAGTTTACTTTATCATGTTTACCATTACATGAATTATATATCTATAATTTTCATTCAGTGACAATTACTTTACCATGTTTACCAGTATTACCATGTTTACCATGTTTACCATCTTGACCATCTTTACCATCATTACCATTGTTTATCATTCTTACCATATTACCAATGTTTACTATTATGTAACTTAGTACACTTTTCTATTTTATAATTATAGTAGTATTAAAATATTTGAATTTGTATATTGTTGAACTAATGTTTGTTTTTTTAGTTGAAGGATAATGATAGATCATTCAGTTGATCAACCACATGATTCTGGAGATAAGCATATTGGTCATACCTTTGGGGAGGAACATTCACATGCTCCTCTTGATGTTCCCCAATCTTCCTCATGTGCTCCTATTACGACAAAGAGTTCAAAGGTTGGTAAATGTGGGTGCACACATTTACCAAAATTAGCACTTTCCTGTATGCAGGATCATAGTATACTCGTTGAGTTTGATGATGATGATATTCCTAGAGATCTAAATGCAAAAGATTTTAAGAGTTTTGTAGCAACTCAGGCTAAGAGAAAAGTAAGAATTGTGTATGATGATGGGAGAAGTGTGGATAAAGTGATAATATCTCAATTGTGGGAGATGATTTTCGTAATATCTTTTGCTATTGTTGGACTATTATCTAAATGTTTCTAGTATATGTAATATGTTTAACCTCTTATTTATCAGATGACATTTGATATTCCTGACACTGTAGGAGTCAGGAAGAAATGCTTATCGTTGGCTACCAGGAGATGGATGGATTTCAAATCAACCCTCTCATCTGATTTCATTTATGGTCATAGGATTCATGACAATCCATGTCGTATATATCCTTTTATATATGAAGACACATGGAGACAGTTTTTTGAAAGTAGAAGAAAAGAGTCATTTTTCGTAAGGGCAATGTAAACTTTTATAATCTTTCTTATATAAATGATCTTATTAATGTTTTGTTAATGATTTCTTATTCTTAATTTACAGGAAACAAGGAAATCTCATCAGGAGATCCAATCTAAAAATGTATACCCTCATAGTTTATCTCGAGGAGGGTTTTCATTTTTGGAAGAACAAATAATGGTGAAAATTTTCAACAACTAAGAGTTGAGTCTTCAAGCTCTGGAGAGGTGGCCCCTCCATCCCCTCCATCTAGACATGAAAAATGGAAGAGATCTTGGAAGGGAAAAAAGGGAAATATATTTCAGAAGAATCGAGAATCATAGCTGAGAGGATTGTAAGATATGAATTTTATTGATTTAAGTTAACTATTTTATTAATATAATTTCAATCATTACAGAAATGTTCAATTAATTAATACTGGACTCTCTTGAGGAGAAGAGTTCATAGGGGACATTTAAAGGTACTAGGAGGCAAGATATTTTATCTTTAGAATTGGGAAAGCCCGAACATCATGGTCATGTAAGAGGATATCCGGCAGGTGTATCGGTAAGAAAATTGTTGTCACGTTCTTTAAATTATATCATTGAGGGTGTTTATAAAAAAATAGAATCCTTGGAGGCTGAAGTTCATAATATTAATGTGAAGATGGAGGAAAATATTATAGAGTCGGTACAATCTATGTCTGCAGACATGCAAAGAAAATTTCAGACTGCAGCTCCTACTCCTCCACCTCCCCATGCAGACCCCATTATTTATCCTCCACCTCCGCTAGTAGCTCCCACTCCCCCACCTCAGCCTGCTGACCCCATTTTTTATCCTACTCCTCAGCCGCAGCTTCCTACATATTGCGAGTTGTATGTTGATGATCCTCAACATCATATAGTTTCATATGGGTTGGTATATTGTATAGGAGATACAGTTCATCATCAACAATTAGAGGTAGAGAATCAGAGGGTCACTGTACATGATATTATAGATAGATCATCTTGGGTATCATTACCTATAGATGAGGTGACAACAGTTGGACATAGTATCAGCCATTTTTTAATTTGGCCATCTAGACTTCTCCAACTCATTACCATAGAGTTATGAGTGTTATATTTTTTTTTATTAAAGATGTTTTATCATTTGAAAACTAATATGTTTTTCAATTTATTTTTACAGGAATACTTCAAAGGTAAAGAAATATTGTATATACAACAGGAAAGACAAATGGCTATGACATCAGATACAGATTCTAGTAGTCTTGAAAGATTGTCAAGATATTCAAATTTTTTGGCAGGTCATTATGAGTTTCCAATGGAAGATCATGTTTGTGGATGTTCAATAAGTGTGGGGATTATGAAAACTGATAACATGGAGCTTGTTACTAGAGATAAGTTGCGAATCAACGTGGTGAAATTTTTTTCCATGTAAGTATTAACACCTTTTGCCTACGTTATATTTATTAAAAATGTATAATTATGTCTGTTTTGTATTAGGTATCTTTATAAAATTTTTGAGGGGAATGAGCTGATAGATGTATATGGATTCATGGACCCACAATTGATTTCCCTGAAGCATGTGCATTGGATGAGGAACAAATAATGATTTATATTGCTGAAAGACTTGAAAAGAATATAGTCACACAATGTTGGATGATGCCTTTTTGTGAGAGGTATGAAAAAAATCTCTCTCAATGATTTAATTATCTTTTAACATAAAAACCCCTAATGTTAAATTTCCTTTTATTAGTGATCATTGGATGTTAGGGGTTTTTTTCCAAAGGTAGAAAGCACTTTATTGGATATGCTCTGTCCACGATGATGTGCGGGAAAGTTTTAAGAATATTTTGGAAAATTATGTTTCAATTTCTCAATAGTATTATATATTATAATGATTTTTAAATTTACCCCATTCGTATTATTTTCTAATAGGGCATGTGCCTACTTTCGAAAAAACACAATGAAAAGGTGTGAAAAGATCAAATATGTAAATGAAAAGGTAAATATCCATTTATAATTTTTACTTTTTTATGTATTACATAAAAATAATATATTGAATTTACACTCATTCAAACATAATTTTCATGAAAAATAAGGCGTCATCAAATGAAAATATTATATGTTAAGATGTATGTATGAAATAATAACAACTGGGACAGTTGTGAATTTTGAACTGGTAAGATTTCCTCTTAAACTTTTCCATAATATTTCAATTTTATTTTTTCATTATACACATTAACTACTATACTTTTCATTTTTAGATTTTTTATGACCCTAAACCCTATACTACTGAAGACATCAAACACTTACAAGTGGAGTGGTCAAATTATTTTATAGGTTTGATTGAATTTTAGTTGTGTGTAATGTAAAATGTATTTTTGAATATTGTCATTGTAATTATGTATTTGGTAGTCGTTTATGTTGGATTTAGTTTTTTTTTTAAGTTTAAAGTGTAAGTTTTTAATGATATATATGTGAAGGTTTAGTTTTTCTCTACTTCTAGTTTTGGTCTACATATAATGGTTGTTCTGGTATGGAATCTGGTCTGGGGTGGAGGGGTTCCAAGGGTGTGGGGGGTATGGGGGGTGTTTAGTGGGGTTGGGGGTGTCCAGGGGTCTGGGAGGGCTGTCCGGTGGGGTGGGGGGATGTCCGGGGGGTGGGAGCGTTTCTAGGAGGGTGGAAGGGTTGTCCAGAGGAGTGGGAGGCTGTCCAGGGGGTGTCCAGGTGTGAGGGGGTGTCTTGTGGGGGAGGGGGGTTTCTAGGGGTGGGGGGGAATATCCATGGGGGGGGGGGGGTTTGGTGTGTCCATGGTGATGGGGGCAGTCCAGGGGTGTGTTGGGGGATGTCTAGTGGGTTGAGGGGGTTTTGGTATGTTTTTTGTACCTTTTTGGTTTGTTTCAAGGGTGTGGAAGGGCTGTCCAGGGATCTGTGAGTACTGTCTAGGGGGTGGGGGGTCTATGGGAGGGTGGGGGATGTCCAGGGGGTGGTGGTGATATCTAGGGGTGTGGTGGGGGGAGTGTCCAGGGGTGTGGTGGGGGCAGTCTAGTGAGGTGATGGGGTTCGGGTTTGTTTTTGGTAACTTTTTGGTCTGTTTTAGGGGTGTGGGAGGGCTGTCCAGGGGTGTGGAAGTGTTGTCCAGGGGTGGGGGTATACATAAGGGTGGGGGGTTGTCCATGGATATTTGGGGTTGTACACGGGGTCGGGGGGCAGTCCAGGGGTGTGGTGGGGGCTTCAATGGGGTGGGGAGGGTCATCCAGGGAGTGGGGGTATACATGAGGGTGGGGGGGTTCTCCCGGGATTTTTGGGGCTGTCCAGGAGGTTGGGGGTAGTCCAGGGGTGTGGTGGGGGCTGTCAAGTTGGGTGAGGGGGTGAGGGGGTGTTGTTCAGGAGGGTGGGGGGTTGTCCCGAGGTCTTTGGGGATGTCCAAGGGGTCGGGGGCAGTCCAGGGGTGTGGTGGGGGCTCCAATGGGGTGGGGGAGGGCTGTCCTGGGTGTGGGGTGGTATACATGCGGGTGGGGGGTTGTTCTGGGGTGTTTGGGGTTGTCCCGAGGGTCAAGGGGCAGTCCAGGGGTGTGGTGACGGCTTTCAAGTGGGGTGAGGGCGTGAGGGGGTGATGTTCATGAGGGTGGGGGTTGTACTGGGGTGTTTGGGGATGTCTAGGGGGTCGGGGGGAAGACCAGGGGTGTGGTGGGGGCTATAATGGGGTGGGGGAGTGATATCCAGGGTGTGGGGGGGTATACATGAGTGTGGGGGGGTTGTCCAGGGTGTTTGGGGCTATCCCGGGGTGTTTGGGGCTGTCCAGGGGGGGTTGTCCCGGGGTGTTTGGGGATGCCCAGGGGGTCAGGGGCAGTCCAAGTATAAGGCCCCATCCTTAAACCTTACTTAATCTTGAGTTATTACAAGATTACACATTGAGGATCTTTTCAGGTTTAGTGTTTTAGAGAATTAGATCATGAAACTTGCATTACATTCCAACATTTAAACAAAGTGGTTACATAAAAGACAATATTCATTCTTCCCATCAACGGAAACCTATTTAAAATTAAACACGAATTCTTTCTTGACACATCCTTCACACTATCATCACATCATGTACCTTTCCCTTGACCTGTGAAAAACATTTCAAAAACTTGGGATGAGCATAAAAATCTCAGTAAGGGTTATAAAAATATGGAAAGGAAACATGAGTTCATATATACATAAGAATGAAATCACACATTACCCATAAAACATAGGCATATCAAATCATGAATAAATCATAGAAAACATAAGACATAAAGGTAACTTGAGGCATTCATAACACTCTTACGTAAGGAGTAACCCTCTTGGTTACGTTTGGAATACCCATCATAGTATATTCCCAAAATCTCTTCGGAGAAACCTTAACGTTTCACTCCTTCGCGTTACCCAATGCATTGGAGAGCTATTACGGGGTAACCCGCCCTTAGTTTATCACGGAACCACCCGTTTTCATAACAATGCCCAAGAACCATAACATAATCGTATCACATAAAACATGAATAAAGGAAACATAACATTTCCACATTTCAATCACAATATAACATTTTAGGATATTGAAATAATGAATCCATTCAAAAAGAAACCATTTCCAAAACCATTTAAAACATTTAATAAAGAGATTTTTGAATCAAAGTGTCCCATACCACCTTGCAGCTTAAAATTTTAAACCATTAATATACATATAAATAAATCCCTAAAACCATTTTGAAAAAATGGATATTAATAAGAACAAATGATTAAAACATTTAAAATGATATTTTGATTAAAGGGGTTTTACCAAAATTAGAGACACTTGAATACAATAATTGAGGAATAAAATTTATTCAGAACTTCATAATATCATGAGAATAAATGGATTCATGATATAATACTCCAAAGTATAGTATATACACCATATAAGAGTGAATTGGTGCATAATAACAATGAACCATCAATAGAAATGTCAAATGTGATGAAATCCCTTATAAAGAAGGTATCCTTAAATTAAGGATAAATCAATATCAAAATTATGTGTGAAAAATATAAATACACCCAATATAATTGGATATTAAGTGTAAAACAATAAAAGCTCATTCACACATATTCAAAGGATGACATATTCAATGACTACATGTTGAACCCAAAGAAATCGAAATTGGGTTAAAAAGTTCCCTTGACAGCCTAACGGCATCACATCAAAATGAGTTGATGAGAGATAAAAAGTGTATCTCATCACTTGGACATAAAATTTACATCAATTAGGATATATGAGAACATATCCCAACATAACAATATGTAAATTAAAAGACCCAACAAAAGAAGTCTTTTAAAAAAAGAAGAGGGTGAAAGGTTCCCTTACCGACTTGGGTATCTTTCAAAACATACACCCCATGAAAGAAGGACAATAGATCATTGATTTAAATACTCATAAACGAAAGTATATTACACAAATATTAGAATAATGGGCAGTACATAAACCACTCAATTGAATTTGTGGCAAATGTATCATAAATCTCACGGGAATAAAAGTGAGATCAAAAATCCCTTACGAAAATTCGGCAGCCTAACGGCGCCACTCAAAACTTTCAAAATGGATTGATGAGAGGAAATAGGGTCTCTCATCATATGAAAATAATAAGTACAATAGGAGTAATATAAAAGAACATCCCAATCATAAGAAATATGAGCTTAAAAGGAATGACATAAAAGAGTGTACTTAAAAAGAAAGAGAGGTGTAGGATCCCTTACCTCGGGTCCGACTTTGACTCGATCGTTCTTTAATCTCCTGAATAATAAACATGAGTTAATTTATACTTCCTTAAGAACCTTTTTCAAGTTCATTATTCCTTTTATATCACTTATTACCATGTTATAAACAATATGTAATCATTAAGTTAATAATGATTGTTTTGTCGATATTTGGTTCTTAAGTCGAAAGTGGACTTCTTACAATTACATGTTGTTCGTGTGGCCAAATGTTTATTATATCCAGAATTGTATTCATTATGTAGATATCATATATGTCATATATATCCAGTACATGCATGCATTTATAACATTACATAATCATTTAGAGGTAAGAAATGAAATGCACCGTTAATGGAGACGGTAAGCCGTACGTACGCATGAACGCTACTTTCATTTCTATTTCGTATTTTATAGAATGGAATAATAATTATATAAAGGTATATTATAATTCCAGTATAATATCATATATAATATCATATTTCCATCCTTTATACATCCCACATATGATATTTAACGAATCAAATCACTTTGAGGGGGCGGTAGTCCGCACTTCCTTAAATGAAGATATCGCGTATACCCATAATGGAAACCATAAAGGTAAGACACAAATGAAACATAAAGAAGCACAAGTACAACATAAAAATATTATATATCATATATAAAAATAGTGACATCATAATGGCCACCTTTGAAGGTGTTAAATGAGTATTGAACAATCATCGTTTCGGGAGGCACAATTTCGCCATCCACGGAAACCGTATGTTCTTTAACCATTTGATGTAGTTGTGTGAGAGTGTAGCTCGAATAAATCTTATAACAACATCCTAGTATATTGAAGATACTGGTTTTGTTACAAAAGAAATAAATAAAAAGAGTTTAGGGGGTTGGAGAAGCAAAATAAAACAAATGAACATGAGAGAATGAATTACCTTTAAAAGTGTAACTCCTTTTGATTTGAGCCTAAAGGCTTCCTTTGAAAGGATTCTGCCCAAAGGGAATCCTCTAGGATGAGGATAGAGATGTGGAGAGAGTAACTAGGCAGGGTTTGGCCGAGCCAAAGGCTTGAGGAGTGTGTTAAATGAGGTAGAGGTGGGGGCCTTTTGTAAGAGGAGAGGAGGGGCACTTTTGGAAAGTAAAGAAATATTACTTTATTTGAAATTGTGTTTCGGTTTTAAAAGGTCCCACATTGATAGAATTAGTGGATAAGGTGATAAGGCTTCGAACTACACTCATCCAATTAGATTTGGACATGTGTAGTTCATAGATTTTACATTATCTTTCCATTTTATTTAAATCGTCAAATAATGATGTCATCGCTGCATCATTATTATGTCATAAATAATTTAATTTATATAATCTCTAAAAATTATAAAAAAAATACTTTGATGTAGGAAATCTTTTTATCTTTCCAATGACTATTTATAATCAAAATCGGGACCTGTGTAACCCTACTTAAAAATTGTTTTAGTGAAACAACTCATGTTTGTGTCAATTTAATTTTAACATTAAATAAAAATTTATTTATGTCATTTCCCAACCAAAGTGTCTCCATGGGGTCCCCAAGTTGTCCCATGGCTTGTCTTGCTCGGCCATGACTCACCCAATAGGTGTAGGACAAGTTTTATGGTGTTTTCACATTCTTATAATATCATTTTTACCTTAAATTACACTAAATACCTCTAATCGCGATTAAGAACTTAATAAGTTACTATTCACCAAAAAATTATTATAATCTCATTGAACCACATTTTACTTCTTAATGACAACCATGTATGTCGGATTTTTGAAAATCAAAACATAATGATGGCAAAATTTCATTTAAATGGAAAATCAGTCTTTATAAGTACCACTTAGTGGTTTCACTATTCATCAAAAATTGATGTTTTTCAGAAAAATCCCAAAAATTCACCCTAAGCTATATTTGATATTCTGAATTCAAAAATGAAGTCTGTTTTACAAAATTCAGAACATATTAGTCACATTAATTAATTTAATAAATAATTCCCGCTGTCAGAGCAAATAGCGTGTTTTTATAAAACAATAAGTATCAAAAGATTGACACTAGTTTAAGTTTGATTTCAAAGTGAAATTAATTCCAACGACCACTATTGGATTTAATGGTAAAAATATTTTCTAATTTCACATTAAAACCAATTCAAAATATAATCTAATCATATAAATACATTAGATTAAAAAGTGGTTTTGAATTAAAATACAACATTTTACACTATTCATTAAAAAAATGAACTTTATCGGAAAGATACCAAAAAATTACACAAAGTAAAATTTGATGTCCCGATTCTTAATAAGAGTTTTATTTGGTCCAAAAGAATTTTTAAGAGTGAACAAAACTATATTTAATGACAGTTCTCCATTAAAAGGCGATAAGTGAACCTTTAGTGAAAACTAGGGCATATACGCCTAAAATTGAATTCTTTCCGTATTTTAAGCCTTTAGCTTTTATTGGATAAATGTAAAAACATTTAAAAAAATATATAATCATATTTTAGTTATTTCTATCCATTCCCGCCAATAAAAAGGCTACATGTTAACTACCATTTGAATTAATATTATTTTATTATTAGAGTGCAACATAAGATTCCCAAGAAACTCGTTGTTGCGTGTTGGGTACGCCATCGAGCATAGCGTCCCCTTTAAAGTCATATTAATATTTTATTCACAAATATGGATAAATATGGAAATTCCATATTCATTATTTACCTGGGGTGTTACATCCTTCCCCCCTTTTGGGAATTGCGTCCTCGGAATTTTAAAATTGCGCTTGGAAACATCCTTGAAAGTCCCACATCGGAACAAAAGTCGGTAAAACAAACACTTTAAAATAAAGAGAGATAAGTACAAAGGTCACCCGAGTTAACCCATACTAGGATTCCAAGTATGAAAATATGGACATGGAGGAAAAAACAAAGGGTCATGTTCTGATGGAGAGTGATAGAAAACATGTTTAGGAGAAAGTTAACCACGAGAAAATCACAAACTTGTGATGGGTTAAACGGTATTCGATTCCCCAGTAGGAAAAGTTAATAGACAAAATTTTTGTTTTAAGTTACTTTTTATTGAGGAATTTATTCATAAGGAAACATAATCACTTATCATATTGACTTTCAACTTTTATTAGATTCCTTACACAAACTCATACTTTCTCCAAAAGACGAGTATTTAGAAAGACTTGTTCACATTAAGAGTACTATAATCAACTTCTAGAGAATAACCTAATCCACAAAAGAGAACTATATACTTCCCATGTCTTTAGACTTTAACCAAAACCAAAACCAAAAGATTAGTACAAGATCAGATAACCCAGAAAAGGATAACCCATTATAAAAAGAAAATCTATTCTTAACCTCCAAAATTTGTCCAACAAAACCCAAAGTTCAACGAGGACCATTAGATTATCAATTTGTCCATAAAATTCTTCAAAGTAAACCAATATAAGACTTAAACCCAAATTTTTGAAGGATTTAGTCACATAGTCTTCAAAGTTAAATCGTAACATTTATCTCCAAACAACATCAGTTGCCCCTAAAGTCTCGTATTGAAAAGTAATTAACCTAATCACATATCCTCCATGATAGGTTAATCATTTTCATAAATAACCCAAAATCAACTTACTCTTAATTAATAAAATCATATAAGTAGAAAGAATCAGTCAAACTAACCAGGGACTTCACATAGTCCAGTGGTAGGCGATAAATACCAGTCGTACTTTGGTTGTGGGTTCGATTCCCGCAGCATTGTCCGACGCGACGGGTTGTCACACTGTCTGCGTGTTGTCCTTTTTCCAAAACTATATAATTCTTAAAACGTTCCCCAAAATGAGATAAAATCTTCAAATATGATCATAACATATTTTAACCTCAAGTTTATCTCATTCCTTTAATTTTCCATCATAACATATAATAACCCATAATTACCTCAAAAGTAAAGATCATATAAACCGTAATGGTTACCTTAATAATTATTACCGGAACTTCCACATCGATTGGTCATCTCATACATGATGCATTAGAGAACTAACCAAGGTTGAAGTGGTTGATCATGACTCCTTGATAGTTGGTTTAGAACAACTATTAGATTCCTCATTGAATCCCCCATCTCATCCAGTATCTTAATCAGAGAACCACCACAGTTTCCTTCAAACCCATTGTCACTTTGGTGCCTGCTAGATCCAGCCATTTACTAAAACCAAAAAGGCTAGTGTGAGTATATCAACAAAACCATCATGTACTAATGAGTAAGATAGACAATAAGATATACTTACTCATTCACTTTATCTAAAAATAAGACTCTTTCTAAAATCCTAACCATTATGGTAATTGTCAATTATGCTTAAAGAATACCCTAACCTCTAAATTTATCTAAACCGACCTTTGATACCAACTATAAGGCCCCAGCCTTAAAACTTACTTAATCTTGAGTTATTACAAGATTACACATTGAGGATCTTTTCAGGTTTAGAGTTTTAGAGAATTAGATCATGAAACTTGCATTACATTCCAACATTTAAACAATGTGGTTACATAAAAGACAATATTCATTCTTCCCATCAACGGAAACCTATTTAAAATTAAACATGAATTCTTTCTTGACACATCCTTCACACTATCATCACATCATGTACCTTTCCCTTGACCTGTGAAAAACATTTCAAAAACTTGGGATGAGCATAAAAAGCTCAGTAAGGGTTATAAAAATATGGAAAGGAAACATGAGTTCATATATACATAAGAATGAAATCACACTTTACCCATAAAACATAGGAATATCAAATCATGAATAAATCATAGAAAACATAAGACATAAAGGTAAATTGAGGCATTCATAACATTCTTACGTAAGGAGTAACCCTCTTGGTTACGTTTGGAATACCCATCATAGTATATTCCATAAATCTCTTCGGAGAAACCTTAACGTTTCACTCCTTCGCGTTACCCAATGCATTGGAGAGCTATTACGGGCTCACCCGCCCTTAGTTTATCACGGAACCACCCGTTTTCATAACAATGACCAAGAACCATAACATAATCGTATCACATAAAACATGTATAAAGGAAACATAACATTTCCACATTTCAATCACAATATAACATTTTAGGATATTGAAATAATGAATCCATTCAAAAAGAAACCATTTCCAAAACCATTTAATACATTTAATAAAGAGATTTTTGAATCAAAGTGTCCCATACCACCTTACAGCTTAAAATTTTAAACCATTAATATCCATATATATAAATCCTTAAAACCATTTTTAAAACATGGATATTAATAAGAACAAATGATTAAAACATTTAAAATGATATTTTGGTTAAAGGGGTTTTACCAAAATTAGAGACACTTGAATACAATAATTGAGGAATAAAATTTATTCAGAACTTTATAATATCATGAGAATAAATGGATTCATGATATAATACTCCAAAGAATAGTATATACACCATATAAGAGTGAATTGGTGCATAATAACAATGAACCATCAATAGAAATGTCAAATGTGATGAAATCCCTTATAAAGAAGGTATCCTTAAATTAAGGATAAATCAATATCAAAATTATGTGTGACAAATATAAATACACCCAATATAATTGTATATTAAGTGTAAAACAATAAAAGGTCATTGACACATATTCAAAGGATGACATATTCAATGACTACATGTTGAACCCAACGAAATCGAAATTGGGTTAAAAAGTTCCCTTGACAGCCTAACGGCATCACATGAAAATGAGTTGATGAGAGATAAAAAGTGTATCTCATCACTTGGAAATAAAATTTACATCAATTAGGATATATGATAACATATCCCAACATAACAATATGTAAATTAAAAGACCCAACAAAAGAATTCTTTTAAAAAAAGAAGAGGGTGAAAGGTTCCCTTACCGACTTGGGTATCTTTCAAAACATACACCCCATGAAAGAAGGACAATAGATCATTGATGTAAATACTCATAAACGAAAGTATATTACACAAAGATTAGAATAATGGGCAGTAGATACACCACTCAATGGAATTTGTGGAAAATGTAGCATAAATCTCACGGGAATAAAAGTGAGATCAAAAATCCCTTACGAAAATTCGGCAGCCAAACGGCGCCACTCAAAACTTTCAAAATTGATTGATGAGAGGAAATTGGGTCTCTCATCATATGAAAATAATAAGTAAAGTAGGAGTAATATAAAAGAACATCCCAATCATAATAAATATGAGCTTAAAAGGAATGACATAAAAGAGTGTACTTAAAAAGAAAGAGAGGTGTAGGATCCCTTACCTCGGGTCCGACTTTGACTCGATCGTTCTTTAATCTCCTGAATAATAAACTTGAGTTAATTTATACTTCCTTAAGAACCTTTTTCAAGTTCATTATTCCTTTTATATCACTTATTACCATGTTATAAACAATATGTAATCATTAAGTTAATAATGATTGTTTTGTCGATATTTGGTTCTTAAGTCGAAAGTGGACTTCTTACAATTACATGTTGTTCGTGTGGCCAAATGTTTATTATATCCAGAATTGTATTCATTATGTAGATATCATATATGTCATATATATCCAGTACATTCATGCATTTATAACATTACATAATCATTTACAGTTAAGAAATGAAATGCACCGTTCATGGAGACGGTAAGCCGTACGTACGCATGAACGCTACTTTCATTTCTATTTCGTATATTATAGAATGGAATAATAATGATATAAAGGTATATTATAATTCCAGTATAATATCATATATAATATCATATTTCCATCCTTTATACATCCCACATATGGTATTTAACGAATCAAATCACTTTGAGGGGGCGGTAGTCCGCACTTCCTTAAATGAAGATATCGCGTATACCCATAATGGAAACCATAAAGGTAAGACACAAATGAAACAGAAAGAAGCACAAGTACAACATAAACATATTATATATCATATATAAAAATAGTGACATCATAATGGCCACCTTTTAAGGTGTTAAATGAGTATTGAACGATCATCGTTTCGGGAGGCACAATTTCGCCATCCACGGAAACCGTATGTTCTTTAACCATTTGATGTAGTTGTGTGAGAGTGTAGCTCGAATAAATCTTATAAAAACATCCTAGTATATTGAAGATACTGGTTTTGTTACAAAATAAATAAATAAAAAGAGTTTAGGGGGTTGGAGAAGCAAAATAAAACAAATGAACATGAGAGAGTGAATTACCTTTAAAAGTGTAACTCCTTTTGATTTGAGCCTAAAGGCTTCTTTTGAAAGGATTCTGCCCAAAGGGAATCCTCTAGGATGAGGATAGGTATGTGGATAGAGTAAATGGGAAGGGTTTGGCCGATCCAAAGGCTTGAGGAGTGTGTTAAATGAGGTAGAGGTGGGGGCCTTTTATAAGAGGAGAGGAGGGGCACTTTTGGAAAGTAAAGAAATATTACTTTATTTGAAAATGTGTTTCGGTTTTAAAAGGTCCCACATTGATAGAATTCGTGTCTAAGGTGATAAGGCTTCGAAATCCACTCATCCAATTGGTTTTGGACATGTGTATTTCATAGAGTTTACATTATCTTTCCATTTTATTTAAATCGTCAAATAATGATGTCATCGCTGCATCATTATTATGTCATAAATAATTTAATTTATTTAAACTCTAAAAATTATAAAAAAAATACTTTGATGTAGGAAATCTTTTTATCTTTCCAATGACTATTTATAATCAAAATTTGGACCTTTTTAACCCTACTTAAATTTTTTTTTAGTGAAACAAGTCATGTTTGTGTCAATTTAATTTTAACATTAAATAAAAAGTTATTTATGTCATTTCCCAACCAAAGTGTCTCCATGGGGTCCCCAAGTTGTCCCATGGATTTTCTTGGTCGTCCATTACTCACCCAATAGGTGTAGGACAAGTTTCATGGTGTTTTCACATTCTTATAATATCATTTTTACCTTAAATTACACTAATTACCTCTAATCGCGATTAAGAACTTAATAAGTTACTATTCACCAAAAAATTATTATAATCTCATTGAACCACATTTTACTTCTTAATGAAAACCATGTATGTCGGATTTTTGAAAATCAAAACACAATGATGGAAAAATTTCATTTAAATGGAAAATCAGTCTTTATAAGTACCACTTAGTGGTTTCACTATTCATCAAAAATTGATGTTTTTCAGAAAAATCCCAAAAATTCACCCTAAGCTATATTTGATATTCTGAATTCAAAAATGAAGTCCGTTTTACAAAATTCATAACATATTAGTCACATTAATTAATTTAATAAATAATTCCCGCTGTCAGAGCAAATAGCGTGTTTTTATAAAACAATAAGTATCAAAAGATTGACACTAGTTTTAGTTTGATTTCAAAGTGAAATTAATTCCAACGACCACTATTGGATTTAATGGTAAAAATATTTTCTAATTTCACTTTAAAACCAATTCAAAATATAATCTAATCATATAAATAAATTAGATTAAAAAGTGGTTTTGAATTAAAATACAACATTTTACACTATTCATTAAAAAAAATGAACTTTATCGGAAAGATACCAAAAAATTACACAAAGTAGAATTTGATGTCCCGATTCTTAATAAGAGTTTTATTTGGTCCAAAATAATGTTTAAGAGTGAACAAACTATATTTAATGACAGTTCTCCATTAAAAGGCGATAACTGAACCTTTAGTGAAAACTAGGGCATATACGCCTAAAATTGAATTCTTTCCGTATTTTAAGCCTTTAGCTTTTATTGGATAAATGTAAAAACATTTAAAAAACATATATAATCATATTTTAGTTATTTCTATCCATTCCCGCCAATACAACGGCTACATGTTAACTACCATTTGAATTAATATTATTTTATTATTAGAGTGCAACGTAAGATTCCCAAGAAACTCGTTGTTGCGTGTTGGGTACGCTATCGAGCATAGTGTCCCCTTTAAAGTCATATTAATATTTTATTCACAAATATGGATAAATATGAAAATTCGATATTCATTATTTACCTGGGGTGTTACACCAAGGGTGTGGTGGGTGCTCTAATGGGGTGGGGGAGGGTTGTCCAGGGTGTGGGGGGTATACATGAGGGGGAGGGGGGGTTTCTCGGGGTGTTTGGGGCTGTCCCGGGGTGTTTGGGGTTGTCCAGGGGTTGGGGTGCAGTCCAGGGGTGTGATGGGGGCTGTCAAGTGGGGTAAGTTTTATATGTTGTCAATGTAAATGCTTAAATTTGCTTTAGTTCTTGTTTTTATCTCCTTCTGTTTTTGTGGTACAAATTCTTGATTTGGTTTCTGGTTGTTTCTGGGGGAGAGCAGAGGACTGCATTCGATATTTAAAAAAAAATTGTCTTCCACATCGGTTATTTTATAACCGACGTGATAATGAAATAGAGAAGGGGTTATCACGTCGGTTTTTTTAATAATTAATGTGATAAACGCCTCTGGAATGGTTTATCACATTGGTTATTTAATAACCGACATCATAAAAGGTCTGGGAAATGGTTTATCACGTCGGTTATTAAATAACCGACGTGATAACCTCCCTGGACTGGTTTAGCATGTTGGTTATTATATAACCGACAAGATAAACCATTTCAAAGGGGTTTATCACGTCATATATTTAATAATTGACGTGATAAACTCTTCCTCACATTTTTATAACATCGGTTATTATATAACCGACGTGACACCCCCCCCCACGGTTTTTGCACATCAGTTATTAATTAACCGACGTGATAAACACCGCGAGGTTATGTTTTTTACGTCTGTTTTTAAATATCTCACGTAAAAAATGTTCTTTATAACATCGTCCGTATTAACGTTGGCTAAAAACCGATGTAAAAAATGAAAAATAACCGACGTAAATAACCTTTTCTGCACTAGTGCCTTCTCACATTATAGGTGTTGATGATATTGAATATGATATTAATGTATTATATATGGAACATATGATCAATATCATAAAACATAGTGATAATATTCTCTGAGGAAATATATTTCCCCTAGGTAATTTGAATTGGTTTCATGGGAGTGTTCAAGGAGATAACTAGGAGAGGAGGCTTGATGTGTTTGAATCATGGAACGAGATGCTCACAAATACCCCTAAGCATTGCATTGGAGCATAGCTCAAGGATGAGCTATTATATAGTTGGGAGGTCATAATATATAGTCTTTCAAATATTTTATTTCAATATTTATGTTTTATTGATACTTTATAAGATTCTACAAAAGATATAAGTTCCAAGATAAATAGGTGTTTCAGAGGGTTAGATGGGGTTCAGAGGATGTGAACTAGTGATGTATAGTAGTTTATTGTATACTGAAAATTCTTTATCACCACAGAATGGTTTATTGCTAGGGTAGTTGCTCCAAAATATTATATAGGGTTCACCTAAAAACTAGTGGACCCTTAATATTGATGGTGCTACCCTTTGAGATTTGAATTCACATAGGAACCCCACTTACTACCTTCTGGTACCTACTGGGTTGCTGGAAGCATTGAGATGGGATGGGATATCATGAGGGAGGGTCATAATTTATCTATCAAAAATTTATTTTTAAGATATATAATCCTAACATTTTACCCTTATTTGGGATTTAAAACCACAAACAATTCTTTTGGGATTATTTAGATTCAATATATAATTTCGTTACTTCCTTGATCCTTGGTTTGATCTACATTTCTAGATTCAGTAATTCATTCTTAGAATGGAAAAATTCCCCTTGTCTTCTTTCTTTATATTATTCTTCTATCCTATGTGTGCTAGATATATCATTGTACATAAAAATTTGTGGTGTTTTATATTGATATATATTTTCGATCACGTGATTCTTCTCTTTTATTATAAGGTGGGTGGTTGGAAACATCTTCCTTCAGCATGTCATAATTTTCTTGAATGCAAAACTTGTTTGATCACATAACCATGATATGTGTGTGACAAAACTAATTTTAAATTGTCTAAAATTTCATAAATTCTTATTCTAATACATTCTATGGATCTCATTGGGTACATTGTCGAATGAGACATGGGATACACCCACTAGAGAGGTGTACCCACCCTTGAACATGGTTTTGAATATCGAGTTTATTAACCTCGTACCCCTGTATTTTGATATTAAATTTAAGGTTTATTAATGGAATTGAACCTTGATAACCTTTTCACCATATGGGGTGATATTAAATATATCAAAATCACTTGGAATGATAAATAATAAATTTTTATAATTTTAATGTAACTTTAAATTGACAAAAAAATTATTCGAATTGGAATACTGGCTTCAAAAAGGTCATTGGGATAAATTAGAATGGAATTTAATTAAAATTGGAAATGTAATTGTTAATTTTTAAAAATTAATAGTTTTGTAAAATGTTATCCTATTTGAATTATTTTTGATCTGGTTTGAATTGGTTTCTTCTCACTTATAAAATTTAAAATTTAAAATTTTCTATATAAATGGAATTTGGTAGGGTATAATTTCCTTTAAACAAGTAATTTTCCCCATATTGTGAATTTCCATGGGGATCATTACTGTAAAATATTCCCTTGAAATTGTAATGATCCTTGGAGAAATATAAGTGGATCTATTATGGGGATTATTATAGTTTCCAATACCAAATAGAATATGAAATACACCCTTGTACCAGGAATCCACCGTGGGTTTGTAGAATTTTTTTGATATCTTCTTGCAATAGGAATACTCCAAGACTTAGTGGTAGGCATGGAGAAAGACATTTTCCATCAATCCAAATCATTTCTGGTTACCTCAAGAGTCAACGTAGAGCTCATGGGTTGGTGGGTTTATTGTTGTATTCTATAATTAATTTTTGAATTTTTTCCTATGTATATTATACTATTGTATACAATATTATTCAAAAATTTTGTGATTAGACATTGTTAGTAGTGTTTACTAAGTTTTACTCACACCATGTTTTCCCCATTGTTTGGTACCCAAGAAGACTTCAAGGATGTTGTTATGGGAAACAGTAAGGGGGATATGCTAGATTGTTTACATTTCTAGCTGGGATACATTCACGGAGTTTTTATAGAGCATGGGGTTTAATACTAGTTTTTAAAATCATTCAATTGGATTTTTTCTTCTACTTTGTTGAATATGTGTTAGTTTGTATAAAAATAGTTATGACCTGACATGGTTTGATATTTTTTGGTTGGTTTGGATTTTTCTATTTCTTAAATGATGTGAACATATATTTATTCCTTTATTATCATTCCAATATGATTATAATTTATTAGTAGATGGTATGGACTCTCCATTGTATTTATTATCCCTTGTTACTTTTCAAAAGGCTCTAGAATTATTGTATTCGTGCTTTTTTTCATAATGACCCAACTGAGTTATCTGAAGGAAAACCAGGCCCAGGATGTCACAAACCAAATTATGTTGGAATACATTCACTGAAAATATAAATCAACCAACCCTCAATTTAAGTTCGATGAATCAAAATAAAATAAAACATATCATAATATAAGGGTACTATTATTTTCACATTAGAAGTTTATTAATTCAACTAAAAACATAAAAAAATTATGTTAATTTTTAATCATGTAATTATTTATCAAAAAATCCATATTATGATAATGTGATGACATTAAAGAATATTTTTCCAAATATTCATTTTAATGATTAAATCACTATTGAATCATTAATCATCTATTATGTTAACCATTCTATTTTTTTTATCAACCATATATTAGGCTTTATTGGATATGTTTTCTTTTGTTCATTTTTAAGCGATAATATATAGTTAATAATTTCCCATGTTTTTTCAAATGTACTAGGGTTCCCAAAATATGTGATAATGTGTTCGTGGTTTTATTCTTTATATAAGGATATCCTATCTATCATTTTTTACCTAATATGGTGATATGTTAGTAAAAATATGTTCTTAAATTAAAAAAAGTGCATGTATATAATAAAAAAATTATTATTTGATATTGTGTCAAAAATAGAAACTTCTAATTTATATAGATTATTGTTTCCCCCGTATGATTTTTTTTATATCATTTTTAAGTACATATAAATAACATATGTAAATTTTTCCAAATAAATATATTTCTCCAACCAAATGTGTCATTTGTTACACCATAAAAACTTATCATCAAAAATACTTCTATTTATGGCCTTGTAAAACTAAAACATTGTTCTATAGGGAATCCAATGTTATTAGATCTAAAATATTACAATTATTATAATTGAATATTTACTAAATCAAGATTAAATTCATTCATGCATGTTTTGGTAAACTTCCATGAACCGAAAATGGTAGTCATTATTTCATAAATAACACATAAATCATGATATTTAATTCCTATTAATATAAATTAATTTAGTAATAAAAAAAATATAAAACATTAAAAATTCAATTTTAAGACCCCAATAACATGTAAAAATTATATTAATCACCATTATATTTTCATTATAATGAGTGATATGTCGTATTTTTAAATTTTTTCCTTCCATAAATATTAAGATAGTACTTTTTATATATTCTTAGGGAAAATAAAAAATATCTTATTTAACATATCATTATAATTAATATTTTATTTTTTAAGGTTCTTCCAATCAACCAGAAACTTATACAAGTTATAAAAATTATTCTATTCCATTATATTTTTAGATCATTAATTCTATTTGTAAAATCATAAAATTATTATTTATTTCCATTTTAAAATATAGTTATATCATTAAATATTATCAAACACTACCATATTATTAGAATACATTATTTTTTTTGGAATTTTTTGTTATATGTGTTGTATTGACATCAAAATAATTGATATAATTGCATAATTTTTTTTAAAAATGTTTTATTAAATGACATAATTTTTTCCTAAAATATTTTACAGTTTTAAGACCCTAACACAATATGTCTAAAAACTATTCCTTACACAACTACGTAAATTATTTTATAAATTATTATTATTATCAAAATATGGAAAATGAAATTCTATATATACAAATATTTAAAAAACATCCTCCTGTAAAAAACTCCAATCGTCAATAAATAATGAAAACTAAAAATTAATTTCCTTTCCTTTTTGATTTTAGAAACAAAAAATCATCCATAAAAAAATTGATTTTTTCATCATATAATCATTTGGGTAGAAATTGTAAAATACTGAAATAATTAACAGTTACGAACTAGGCCGGGTCGCCATCTGACCTGGTGCCTAACATGATTTTTAGAAAAGCATGAAGGGTATTTCTGATCCCCATGGGCTGGAAGAAGTGCCCAGGTATCAAAACCAATACATAGGAATAATTTACTAGAAATAATAAACACAAAGACACTAAAAAGATAAACAAAAAAACTGGAAACAGACAACAAAACATGCCTTTAAACTATAATCAGATTTAAAGTATATAATTAAACTAAAAAACCAAATAGAACTACAACAAAAATATAAAACTAAAACAAAAATACCAACCACCAAGAAACATGAGAAGACACATCCCCAAGATACCAACACCAACCTGTATGTGAAGACCATCAACAACCCGAACCACCATTGCTATGTATGATCCCTCAACCTAGAATACCTAAATACTAAGTTCTACATACACCCAAAGGTTTCTATAGGGTGTGATCCAAGATTCTAGTAGGATTCCAATAAAAAAATGTATTCCATACATAACTATTAAATGATGAATACATTCTTCCCAGTTAAACAAATAAAAAGGAAATAAATGATTGAAATGTTTTTAACGAAAAATATTTTAAATGGAAGGTATTTTAATGAAGACAATTTTAAAGTTAAAAACATAAATTGAAACACAAATAAAAATTTACTTTTATTATAACTTAATTGTCACATCAGTGAGAATAAAGTAAACAAAGAGAACCAAAAATTAGAGAGGCATTTTGAGTGTAAGCTAGCGTGGGGCCCTAGATCTTCGTGTTTCGATGAAATGTGGCATAGAAACCATGAATCTTATTAAGGGTTTCTTAGAAAGCAACACCCTTAGAAAATGTTTCTTAGAAACCACTACCCTCAGTCATTCATTTGTTTAATTTGTGTTGTAGTCATCAATCGACATAAGTTAAACAGGGATGAAGCCACCCTAGGATGACTAGCCCACAAGTCTTGTCCACCTAACTAGCTACCTAGGCTTCCTGAATTATGCTCAAACAGGTTCCATGTTCATAAGGGGTTCACATCACATAAACAAGCCAAGATAATTCCCTAGTAATTCCATGATACCATTTACACAATCAATATCACCTTTAGAATTCCAGGTCACATGTCACTTTTATGCATAAAATCCAAACATTGTACATAGAAACACAAAATCAACATTTTCAAACTCAACACCTATTATAAAACCGTACACACACTACAAATATTTTTAACACAAAATATTTATAGGTTACACACTCCATTAAACTACCTGTATAGTTTAAAAAAGACACTTATAATTAAACAAACTACTAAGAGAATTTATTAAACAACTTCCACACATATTGTATAATATTTAAATTCAAATCTCACTCAAAACATTTTTCAATATAAAATTCATTTTGACATGACACCAAAACATTAACCACATGCTTTTAACTTTTTAACACACTAACTGTAAAGTTTTTAAAAAGATGATAAATAGCTCAATGTTGTTTTTCACAACAAAGCACATTAACATCACATTAACATTTATGATTCAAAATAAAACAAGACACTTCACATTCCAAACCAACTATCTACACACAAAAAATCCATTTTGTAATAATTGACACACCAAAAACACTATTTAACAGAAACACACACCTAATCTCTTTCTAAACATGATTCACAATTCAAATTCATTTTAATAAATCATTGAAAAAATTTCTTTCTAAAAATTTCAAAAGAACTAAAAAAGTAATTTCATCAATATTACACTAGTTTTATTTCATGTAAAGTACACTTTAAAATTTTATTACATTTAAAATTCTTAAAAAGTACTTCTAGAATGTACTTTTCACCACCTTCATAGTTAAATGAATCAAATTCATAACAATAATTTTTAGAATATGCTGCATGATTCAAAATACTAAATAATCATCCCAATATTCCTTTACAACTCAACATTCATTGATGCTAAACCAAAACACAACCTTCATTGTTTATAAAATTCTAATAAACAGTTGACGATTTTTTAACAGAAAACAACCCTATATCACATATATATATATATATGAAACTTCAATTAAAAACTATAATCTCTCAAAAAAATTAATTAAAAAATATGGTAAATTAATTTAAGAAGAAAATTAATTCATCATGTAATGGTTAAATGTGGAACCACGTACCTCAGTGATGAAATTTCATAACAATTGGTGTACAACTCTAATTTCTCACCAAATCCACCAAAAAAACACAAATTAAAATGTAAAACAATAAATCTAACCAAAGAAAATCAAGATCAAACCCTTGAAGTAATACCATGGGATGAAAATTAATACTCACCTGCGGAGGTGTTGTGCCAGCAAGGGGGTTACTAGGGGTCATTCCAGCAAGAGTTAAGGGCGGTGCATGAGCGGATTGATGGGTGGTGTGAAGGATGCACAAGGAGAAAAGGGTGGCTGAGCGGTGGGTAGGAGGTGTCAAGGCCATGCGGTGTGAGGGTGGTGTGTTCGGGGCGACATAGGTGCGATTGGGTGAGGATGGATGGAGGGGATCTGTGTGGGTGGAGGGTGCAACAGAGGTTGGTCGGCAGGTGTTGGGTCCCTTGGCCAGGGAGACCCCAAGGAGGTGTCACGAGGGTGGATGGAGGCACGCTCGTTGTTGGGTCTTTAGAAGAATGGGGGGTCCAGAGGGGAAGGGCTAGAATGCGACTATAATAGGGGATGGGGAGAAGTCTCGCACAATAGGGAGGGCAATGGAGAGTGGGGGGTGTAAACCCTAGAGAAAAATGAGAGAAAAATAATAAATTAAAAAAATAAAATAAGTAAAATAATAAAAATAATATAACCAATATTTTTATTATTATTTCATCTTTTTATTATTGTTTTATTTTCATTTTTTCTTTATTTCATTACTCCTTTAATTTCCCATTTATTCTTAACATCAGGAATATTGCATAGTGACCTGGGTGAAGCTTCACAGTTTAAACCATACCCCACTGGTGACACTATCAAACAAAAAACACTCATTTATCCGAAAAACGTAGAAAATTTCAATTTTCATTGGCACGTAATCAATAAAGAATATCAAAGACAAATAAGATAATAAAAAAAATTGATTCAGGTTTCCAGTTGTAAAAATTATCCTCACCATTAACTTTATGCCACTCTAAATCCACAACTAAGGTTGAACCCACTATGAAGAAAACAATACCTCCTTAAATCTCAAAGAAGAACCCTATGAAAAACAGGAAAAAAGAGAAAAACACTCTATTCTCAGAGAAAGTGACTCAACAACCCCCTCATGAAACCTGTAAAAAGACATTCTGCTAAGTGTCAGCCACCCCAAAGAGCTATAAAACCTCTAGTTGATTGGTTGAGAAAAGGAATTCTCACACTCAGGGAAGCTAACATCATAATCAGAACACCTCAATCAACATTAAACGAAAATCACACCATTTTACTATAACGAAAAAATAGTACCATCAATGTCCAAGAAAAACCCTTATCACCTACCACCAAGCCATCTTTAGGTACGGAACTGAAATGCCACATTGGGAAGCCTGATGGGGATCCCCACCATTAGAAACTTACCAGCACCTAAGACAATATGGGAAAACTGACATGGGGAGCCGTAAGAAGACTCCCCACCATTATGAAAACAACCAACACTAATTCATTCTAGAGACATTAATGTGAGACCAGTCTTGGGTCCCCCCCCCCCACTATTAGAACTGATAGAAGTTATAAAACATCGAAAATTTTTCAACAATGACCAAACACCTCTTCACAAGTGATGGAGAGGGAGGCTCCCAACTATTGGGTCGTCAAAACCAAAACCCAAGAAAAACCAACATATCCATGTCCCTCAATGAGAACTATTCAAATTTGGGACTGATTTACCCAACAGAACCCTTAAGGGCCACTAAAAGAGATTAAATTTTGTGGGAGTAAACCCCAAGACTTTATGGTAATGATACAACAATGATTCCTCATATCCCCAAGAACCCCATGCACCCAAATGGGTCATTTGGAATAGAACAACTATAGGAAATGATTTATTCCGCCATCAACATTAACAACGATGACAGAAATAAAGCTCAGGTCACATACATTCCTAGGGTTCTTGACCACGTTTTAGCTTCACTCTAAGGATTATGGATGGAGCTCATATGATTGAAGCCTCCCTTACCTCACATTTAAGCTATACAAATCCCTAAACATGACTTTTTTTCCAAGTTCCACTAGCAACCGCATCACAACCGAGACAACACAAATAGAAAAAACACACCTTGACATCCTACTACTCTCTCTTATAGAACATCCAAAAAAATAGGGTTTTATATGATTCACATGAATCACCTCTTCACCATAACCAAGAAACATAATAAGGAATGATGCACAAAAAAACACTCCCCTTTGAATTGAGAAAAAAAATTAGAACTTCTTAAGAGGACACACTCCTATGAAAATAGGGATTCCCAAAGGATTATATGAAATCAACCATTGATAATAAAAGAGGACTCATGTTTCAAGATGTCACCAAATATGGACCTTACATCTGATAGAATAACTACAATTCTTTCAAGACATCCGTCAGCATAGATAATTCTGAACTGCCTTCACCCTTCCCCATTATAATTTCTTCCACTCTTTCATGGGGACCTTTAAACACAACGGTGTCAAAATTCATACCCAACGACTCAAAAAACATAAAAAGACCCAAAACACACTTTAAATACCATTTCATATATCATCCCCCTATGAGTGGGTTCACTTAACTGAAAAGAAAAAAGGTATATACTTCACACTGACACCCTAAAAGAAGAGTCCTTACTTTAATCAATTGGAGGATAGACCAATGGTGAATTACCCTTGGCTTCACTCAATCTCATGTTAACACTTTTTTGTGTCATACACTAGTCAATAAAGAAAACCATTGACATAATCAAACTTGTCTAATGGGAACAACATACTGCAAGAGAACACAAAATGTGTAGTGGGAACTACTACAAGGGATTATCCAAGAACTTTTTTAAAGAGTCACGAACCACACACTTTCACATCAAATTTCCAATAATAATTAAAACTCAATAAAAACTATCAAAAAGGATTCTTGACACAAAATGACTCACATCCAACATTTCCAAAATACAAGGACATGCCACACAATCACCTATTACTAAAACTCTAAAAATTCTTTTAACCAAAATTTCTAAAAATAAATGAAGCTATTGGGTGGCACAAACACAAATGGTGTCCCTTGGGCCTCAAACCTACATGTTCCCATGCCACACTACCACCCACCTCACATCCATCCAGGCACTAATCAAATCTTACCATTAACCATTTCCCTTTCCATATAAACCCATACATGTGGTTTCCCATGAGACCACTAAGGATCAAAACTAAACCTTTCCGTTTTTCAAAACCAAAACATTCAACCCACACTTTCAAAACCATACACATAATTTTCATTTCAATGTGCTTAATTTTAAAAAACCAATTCATAATAGTATTTACCTAAAAACATGATTTCCACGCTTCCAAAACAGAGAGATGAGAAATGATGAGAGAGGAAACTATGGTCAGTGGGTGATCAGGACATATGGTTGATGGCCATACCCTAATCATTCCACCACCACAGAGATAATTCTCGGAAAATGTCCCTAGATCCACATGGATTTCTAGGCCTGGTTAGTTCACTAAGACAACTAACCCCACTCCCATTTCATTTCAACCTAAACAAGATTAACCACACGTACCAATGGCCCAAAAAACCTCAAATTTTCCTTGTAACTGAACTCCCGTTATGAGGTGTGCAGGCCAAGAACATTACTCGTAACCAGAAAATCAATTTCTGACAATCCTATATCTGGTATACCTTGAATCATTCCAAAGAAACAAGATTCATAGTGTACAACCTCCTCTGATACAAATTTTTCACGAACAAAGTCGGGTCACCATCTAACATAGTGCCTAACACGATCTGAGATAAGGACCAAATGGAGTTATAGATCCCCACAGGCTGGAACAAGTGCTCAAATATCAAAAACATTACATAGGAACAATTTACCTAAAACAATAAACCCAAAACTACTAAAAATATAAAAAAACTGAAACTAGAAATAGACAACAAAACATGCCTTTAAACTATAATCAGGTTTAAATTCTATAATTCAACTAAAACCCTAAAGGGAACTAAAATAATGATAAAAACTAAAAAAATCATTACCCACCTATAAGAAACATAATAATCCCCATCCCCTAGCTACCAACACCTACCTACACATGAGCACCATCAATAACTCGAACCACCATCATTGAGTACGATACCTCAACCTAGAATACCCAATGTACAATGTCAACATACACCTAAATGTATTATCAGGTGTGATCCAAGTGCCTAGTAGGATTCCATGAAAAATGATTCCATGCATAACCATTAAATGAATATTACATTTTTTCTAGTTAAATAATCAAAAATAAAATAAATTCTTGAATATTTTTTAAGTAATTTTTTTAATGGAAGGTGTTTTAATGAAAACAATTTTTATGTAAACATATTAAATTAAAACACACGTGCACACTTAAGTTTAATATAACCCATGTGTCATTCCAGTGAGTGTATATTAAAAAAGGATCACCAAAAATAGGAGAGGCTTCATGGGTGTTACCCAGCATGGGTCCTTATATCTTTATGTCTTTGTGAAACATGGATCTGAAACCACGACCATGAGAAAACGTGGTGCAGAAAGCATAACCATCAAAAAATATGGCTTAGAAACCACAAACCACTATCATTTGTATGTTTAGTTAGTGTTTCATTCGTTGACCGTGTTAAGTGAAATATGGTCTAAGCCACCCTAGGATCAATATACCACTAGTCTAGTCCACCTTCCTAGCTACCTGAGCTTCCCTCTTTGTACTCAAACAAGTTCGAAGATCCTATGGGGTTTACATCATAGAACAAATCCAGTAAAAAACAACACACTTGAAAAAATACCATTTACACCATCAATTTCACTTTTAGAAATCCAATTTCACGTCACATATTCCATTTATTAATAAAATCCAAACATGGTACATACACACACATAATCACCAAGTTCACACTCAAACCCTCTTTTAAAACCATACTCACCCAAAAAAAAATTTTAAAACATAATTCGCATAGGATACACACTAGATTAAACAAGATGCATAGTTTAAAAAAGACACTTATAATTAAAAAACTACTATGAATAATTATTAGACATCATCCAAACATGTCACATAATTTTTAAAATCAAAATCTTACTCAAAACCTTTTCCAATTCAAAATGCATTTTGACACCACACCAAAACATAAACCACATCATTTTAACTTTTTAACACACAAAATCCATAGTTTTTAAAATTCTTATAAATATCTCAATGTTGGTTTTTACAAAAAAAAGCATTAACATCACATAAACATTTATCATTAAAAATAAAACAAGACACTACACATGCCAAAACCCTCTATTTATATACACAAAATCCATTATGAAATAATACACACACATAAAATTATCTTTAACCTAAAATATATCTCAAAACAATTCCAACCATGATTCACACTTCAAAATCAATACAATAAATCATCGACACAATTTACATTTAAATATTTCAAAATAACCCAACAAGGAATTGTATCAGGATTACACCAATTTTATTTCATATAAGGTGCGCTTTGAAACTTTATTACGTATCAAAATTCATTAAAAATACTTCTAGAACATACTTTTCACAATCTGAAAAATTAAATGAATCAATTGCACAGTTTAAAAGTCCATTCCCACAGTTGAAGAAACCACCAGAAAATTTATGAAACAATTTTTAGAATATGCTACATGACTCAAAATACTAAAAATTCAGCCAAATATTCTTCTATGACTCAACTCACATTGATACTAAACCAAAACACAACCTGTATTGTTTATAAAATTATAATAAAAAATTTATCATCTTTATTTACAGAAAACACCCCAAAATCACATATACATATTGAACCTCAATTAAAAACTAGTTTTATGCCCAAAAAAATTAATTAACAAATATGATAAATTAATTTAAGAAGAATAACAATTCATCAAGTAATGGTTAAATGTGGAACCTCCTACCTAATAGAAAAAATTCTATAAATATTGGTGTGAAACTCCAGTTGTGTGCCAACCGCACCACAACAAACTCAAATTAAACCCTAAAAAAGAAATGAAACCAATGAAAATCAAGATCTCACCCTAAAACTTATACCATATGAGTAAAAGGAAAACTCCCCTGGGGGTGCCATACTAGCAAGGGGTCACCATGGTTTGAACTGTCATGAGTTTAGGGTGGAACACGGGAGGAGTGACGGGCAGTGTGAAGGCTGAACAAGGAGATAAGGGAGGCTGATCGGTGGATTTTCAAGGAAAAAGTCACACAGCGTGAGGGTGTTCATGCATGACGGTGTAGGTGTGGCCTGGCGGGGAAGACCAGAGGGGATTTTCATGGGTGGAAGTTATGAGGTAGGTCAGTCATTGGGTAGTGTTTCTCACAGCCAGGGAGTCCCCAAGGATGTGACATGAGTGCCGCTGGAGGTGTGCTCGCTGGAGGGTCACCGAAAGAAAGGGAGGTTCATAATGGAAGGGTTGGAAAATGACTGAAATAGTGGAATGGGGGAGACGATCTGCACCATAGGGAGAGTAAAGGAGAGTGGGGGAGGCACAAACCCTAAATAAAAATGAGAGAAACAATAATAAAATAGATAAATGAAATAAGTAAAATAATAATAATTCACCCAATATTATTATTATTATTTCACAATTTTGTTATTATTTTATTTTCATTTTAACTTTATTTAATTACTCATTTAATTTTTTCATTTATTCTAAACACCGAGTATCATGCCCGGTGATCGGAGTGAAGCTGCACTATTTCAACCATGCCCCACTCGTGACTTTATCAAACCCAAAACACTCATTTATTTGTCAAATGTAGAAAATTACAATCGATATTAGCATGTAATCGACAAAACATTTCAAAGATAGATACAATAAAAAATAATTGTCTCAGAAGTCTAGGTGTGACATTAAATGTGGAAAATATTTTCTAATGTGGTAATAGTGTTGAATTATTCCCTATATATATATATATCCCTGAAAAAAATTAACAACATTTATAAATATTAACAATTATTGATAAATTCCATTGAGATTTACATATACACTTAATGAAATTCGTTTTCATCAAATGTTTTATCATTTAAAAGTATTTATATTATTTTTATATCATTTATATTTATAACTAATCATTAAAATAGAGTTATATATATAATATATTTTCAATGTAAGAGATGTGGTACAAGTCAATATAGTTGAATAAAAAAAGGTCATTATTATATTTATTACAATACAACCCTTCATTTACAATTATATCATATTTTTTATTTATTTTGATATGATATATAGTCATTGATATATAAATTTATCTACTAATAAAATTTCTGCATAGATAATTAAAAAATATGGGAACTATAATTTTATTTTATATGACCCATACCTTCTTTAAGTATATATTTTAAAAATTATAATAGTAATGTGATACCCATGTTATTTATTCGATTCATGTCAGTCATTTCATCCAATCCCAACCAAGATGTAAATATTATAAATTTGACACAAAATAATTCTATTAATTTTCACTAAATTCATACAATTTCAAAAAAAACAATGGTATTTTAACAATGATCTACATTCTAAAATCATTAATCATTTACTTAATTTAGTGTGATCCAAAATATAAATATTTTTTCCCTAAAATAATAATGTTTATCAAAGTTAACTGTGTTTTATCCAATTAATGTAATTTTAAGAGTCAATATATTTTACATTAATTAAAAAACATACTAAGAATTTTAATATATAATATTCTAAAAGGATGTAAATATATAATGTACTTTAAAAAATTAATTTTTCATTTTTTCTTATATAAATAAATTTATTTATAATATTCAAAACAATAAATAAAATAAATCATTATCAAGTAAGAAATATTTTGTTGTATTTTCAATAAAAAATATTATCTTCAGAAATATAATGGATTTGTTAAAATAAAATATTTATTGTGTTTTTATTTTTTAGTTGGATATTTTCTAATAAAATTATCATGAAGGTGATATTAGTAAAATCCTAAAATTATATGTGGGAAAATTTAATTGGATATGAGTGAAGGAGATATAATGGTATGATTAGAAAAAAAATGTTATGTAGATGTAGTGTGGGGATTTAAGGATTCACCAAAATATACCATATTGACATATTTGTTTACTTAGATAATGAGATTGTGGAATATTTGTTTGTACATGGTTATGCACTCAGATATTTTAAAATCATGAATCCAGTATTGAGATAGTTTACACCACAATTGGATATGAATGTTTTAATTATTGATGAAAAGGATTCCTAAACATCATTGTTGGTTGAGTTAAAAATATTTATTAATAAAAATTTGATAAGAAAAAACAAAGATAATACTATATATGTTGATATTTAATTGGGAATGGAATTTAAGGAATTAAATATATATATATAAATTTTCTTATATTGTATAATTTAGTAAATTAGATATTGTATTATCTCTTCTAAATTATAAATATAGAAAATTAATGTTTTATTGAAATCGAGAACTCATATTATTTCAATGTGGAAAAATTTTACACATTAATACCATGTTATCCATGAATTCTTTTGAAAATGGAAAATATTATCTTCATATGATGAAATAATCAAGATATGTCAATGGAAATAAATAAACCTAGATATTTTCTTAAAAAAAGTATTATCTTATAAGAAACTACAAGCTTGGTGGAATATGAAGTGGTTAAAATGAATGACTTTATTGACCTCGGTGAAGATGTATTTATTTCATCACTAAAAAACAAAAATGTTATGAACAATGGGAATAATTAGATTCTGAATTTGAGGGTGTCAATTTCTTTAATATTTTACACAATTCAATATATATTGAGAAATAATTTTTGAGGGATAAGATAAAGATATCTATTTTTTTTAAAAAAATCCTATACATGTATGTATAGAAATAGGGAAATATTTTCTGTAAGTGAGTGATAAAAAATTAAAACCTAAATATATATATAACTCATATATTGAAATTATGATAATTCTCAAATTGAATGAGTGGGATTTTATTGATAATGTAATGACCAATACCATGAATAATAGGCACAAATTGACTGTGATTTTGAAGTATAAGTACCTGAAATGATATTAAAAATATAATTTTGTAATATTTTTATGACTATTAAAATGATCATCACACAATATATATTGAGAAATAATTTTTGAGGGATAAGATAAAGAAATATATTTTAAAAAAAATTCCTATACATATATGTATAGAAATAGGGAAATATTTTCTGTAAGTGAGTGATAAAAAATTAAAACCTAAATATATATATAACTCATATATTGAAATTATGATAATTCTCAAATTGAATGAGTGGGATTTTATTGATAATGTAATGAACAATACCATGAATAATAGGCACAAATTGACTGTGATTTTGAAGTATAAGTACCTGAAATGATATTAAAAATATAATTTTGTAATATTTTTATGACTATTAAAATGATCATCACACACTAAATCACATGGAATATTGAAAAAGACATGTAAATTAATATAGATTTCTAAACAATTCTTCAGTCCTTCGTATAAAAATAATTCCTTCATCATAATAGAGTTTAAATTTTGAATATAGATAAAAAACCAATGTTTGTGAGGTAAAAATGAGAGAAACAGTAAATTAAACCAAACTGTCATTGGAGTACGAATGAAAAAAAAAGAATAATACACCACAAATTGTGTGTTATAGATTTTATGAAATGAGGTATGTATAAAAATTGTTTACCATATCAAAAAGATACATCCATGTATAAAATTAATATAGACCAATAATAATAGGTGACTATTATTTATATGACTTCTAATGGTATAATTTTTTATTTGAATATTATTAAATAAATTCTTGGTAATTCTCACCGAGGATGATATGGAACGTTCTAACCAAAGTGGTTTAATATAGTATCTAAATGAATAATTAATCAATACAGAGTCTTAAAATAGTTTTTCAAATTTATAAGATTACATTGATCCATCATATTTAGTGTTGGTGAATGTATTTTTATACCATATATATGTGAAGAATAACATTAATTAAAGAAAATAAGTGGCTAAAAATGTTATAGATATTAAGAATTATTTGGAAACCTTATTTTTAATTTTATTTTTGGATACTTCATAGTGGACATATTTCTCATATTATAGAAAATAATGATCATTAGTTGGCTATAAAATACATTAAGAGTCTATATTTGGTGAAATTTTGAAGGCATGATTATTATTATATCTAAAATATTGAAAAATAGAGAAAAAATATATGAGAAGGATTTATATAATAATTTCTAATAGTCTTAGTAACAATATTCATAGTGTAAATAAATTATATAACTTAGTTTGTCGTATAATATTTTCCACGATTGATAAAGATTTTAATAGAATTGAATGTCTATTCAAGTGACGTCAAAGGACATAATTCCACTTTGAGGTTCCCTCAGACCACTGCTCATAGGCCCCAATAACATCTCCATGAATGCTAGTGAAGGACCTCAAAACACCCTGGGAGGGGAGGGGTGAATTAGGGTGTCAAATTTTTCATTTAAATTGATGGATTTTATTCCTCTGTTGGTAGAAACCTATAAAACCTCTCAAATGAGAAAGTGTAGAAAACAAACAATCACATATAAACACCAATTTAACTTGGTTAACCACAATGGGCTATGTACAAGGAGTATATTCCTATGGTTTGTTGGTTGTAAAAAATTAAACTAATCTTCACTAGTTGTGAGTACTAAATTTTAGTGTAGTTGCTTTTCTCCAGGAACACTATGGTAACAAGGTTTTAGGGATAATAAACTGCATACCTTGAGTCAATTCTGTTTACTCCCCCTTTCTCACTACATTCTGAATAATTGGAACTCTGTTTATAAACATGAAGTTCTCTATAATGGGTTTTAAAAAAATCATGAATCCATGAATATAGATATATGGTCTGTTTGTGTGTTGTTTTTTCATATAGATGTAGCCTACTATTCTGTGTACTATTCATTCACAAACTAGTCCTCCATGAACTTTCCTTCTTTCCCCATGTAATGGAGTGCTCTGTGTGAAACCTCCATGTACCACCTCTTCAAACATCGACCACATACCACCTTTACCCACTGTATTCATGAATTTCCTTTTCTTCTGCTATCGTGCACTGATTTTTCACTGCGGACCACCTTCTCCTCCATGAACCATCTTTCATGCACTTCCTTCCTTTTTGTTCATCCTTTCTCTACATACTTCCTCCATTTCATCACATACTTCAAGAGCACTATTTTTTGAGTTCTTTCTCCATGTACAGACTGTCATACACATTCCACGTCTTTAAGAAAACTACTTCTTTCGTGAACTACTGCTCCTCTGCGTATTTTCTCCCAAGAACATTTTTGGACTTCACCAAATTCCTTTTAGATTTTAATTAATGTTTTACAATGTTGTATTTATATCCCCTACTTCAATATTTTAATTAATTTATCTTGTATTTTTGAATCTCAAGGCCCTGAGATAATGAAAGGATTAGTTCTCCTTATATAGGAAAATAGATCCCCAAAATCTGATAACCTGATATTTTCCCAATCTTTGATACAACACCACCTCCACCATATATTGTGTATCTCTCATGAACCATATCATCTATATATTCTACATATTACCATTCTCCCAACATGGTAACACAAATTAGCACCTTTTTCTATAAATGACACAATTCGTGGTTTATCAAATCTCTACCTTGATTTCATGAACGACCTGATGCCTCATGAATTGTTCACCTCATAAGAACTATAATCCTTCACTATAACCCATTTTCCATTTAGAAAAACATGTTCATTTGGTCCACGTAGCACCCTTCATTATCTAAAAATTGTTCCCAGTGCATGGTATGTGGCTCATGTACCATGTTATGTAGTTCCCTTGTAAATTTTTCTTCTCTATTATGTATCTCATTCAATCCTATACAAAAATCCTTCCTTTTCCAAAAACAAACATTTGATTTTGTGGACCAAAATGTTTTTTGACACTGGGAAATTGATCCACCTTCAAGGCTGCTTTCATCCTAAATCATAAGAGCACCATTCTTTCAAACATCATTATCAACGTAATGAGGAATGACAAAAAATAAAAAACATACTCAATTTCAATCAAAGATCATCCATGGATCCAATAATCTCCCCCATTTGGTTATTTTGAAATTCATAGATAAATTCAATGAAGCACTTGCAATAATAGAAACCTGATGTGCAAGAAACAAATCATCCAATACTCTAATTCTTTGTGAGAAAAATCTTAGTGAACAAAATAAGAGGTGTATGAATTGAGTTCTTGTTTCTTGTAGCTCATCACTCTCCACCATTTTATCATTTTTTAATTCCTCCATTCTACATCATCATTTGACATTTCATACTCCTTGTTTAAAAAATAAGACATTGAATTTATCCATTCTCCTCTATTGTCAATAATACCAAAGAATCAAATTTTTACTTGAAGAGCTCAAAGAAAACTCCCTTTGGATTGTATCTCCCCTATAAACCATCAAACCATCAACAAACAGATGAAAAAAAGGTAGAACAATTGGGGATAGGGGAACCTTCTTAATCTCCTCATGCACAAGTAGGCGGTTGAACATCGAGGTTTAACCGATGATTCTCGAAAACATGTGTTGGAAAGGTCTTCATTAGTATATTATCCACTTGATCATCAGTTCCAACAAGATCTATCTTCATCATTCCATGATCAACTTTTTCCTTAATGAGGTGATATCTAATTTCAATTTGTTTTGTATGAGAATGTTGAACATGATTCTTCATAAGTTCAATTATGCTCTTGTTATCATAATGAATCACTATTGGTTATTTCAAATCATCACTAACATAAGTCATTTTTTTCTTTATCCATTGTAGATGAGTGCACTCCTTTGTAGCAATGATACACTCAAGTTCAATAGTACAAAGATAATTACATTACTTTTTCTTATTCAACTAACTCACACATTTCTTTCCAATAAAGTTTTATCCACCACATGTGTAATTTTTATCAACAACCTCTCCAGCCTATTTAGAATCAAAAAATCCTATTAGTTCATTATCCCTTCTTGCAGCAATGTTTAAAACATAATTATGAGTTTCTTAAATGTGCATCAGGATTCTTATAACTTCTTCCATATGTTCTTATTTTAGATTAAATTGAAATAGAGAAACTATGAATTTTACAAAGGTAATATCTGGTCACATTTTGGTCAATTAAAATAAGCATCTAATGATTCTCTTGTGTAGTTTGGGATCTACATAAGTCTTATGTGCATGCGTTCCATGTATAGTTCCAACCGCAAGAGAAGTTGACATTGGTTCGGATTAATTCATATTGAATTTATTTAGGAACTCTCTTGGATAATTTTCTTGAGAAATGTATGATTACTCTTTCCTCTGAATCATTTTCAACCCCAAGAAGTATGTGAATTCACCAATTATATACATTTGAAATTCTGATTTCATGTGATTTTAAAATTCATCCACTGATCCTTTCCTGCTTCCCCTAAATATAATACCATTCACATAAACTAGAACTAGGAACAATTCTTTTAGTGAATTAATCTCATTATGTTTATGATCCACTCCATCTATTTTAAATTCACGATTCTTCATATATTAATCTATCCAAGAGTATTAGGCATGTGGGGCCAGTTTCAGACTATATAGAGCTATCCTTGATCTTAAAACCTTCATTTCATCATTAAATATTAAAAATCCCACTTTTTGTTCAATATATACTTCTTATTCAAGAACAAAATTTATAAAATATGTCATTACATCCATTTTATACACTTTTTATCCTCATTGAAATTCCATGTAAAGAAAAATTCTGATTAATTCAATTCTAGCTACCAGGGAAAATGTTTCTTAAACATCATCACATTCAATCTGTGAATAGGCTTTACATACCAGTCATTTGTTATTTTTATCACATTCATATGATCATAAAATTTATTTTTGGAAAATACACTTCATACCAAACAAATTGTGGGTTTCAAGTCCTTTTACTTGATCACATGTTTAGTTCTTATCAATCTGATCCAATTATTCATTCATGACCTTATCATTTGATTCATACTTTGCAGCTTATTCCAATGATTATTGTTATATTATTGAAAGGAATATAAATAGTGGACTATCCCTTATTCTCTTTATCTATGTGGGAGCTTTCCAAACTCTAATGATGTTACATTGATCAATTTATACTCTTTAAATTTTCTTATGACGTTCAGAATAATTTAATTCACCCATGTTTTCTTCTTCTTCTGACTCAACATCATGATGTGACTCATGGATGTTTTGAATTCCTTCTTGTACTTTTTTATTTGGATCTATTTCACGATTTCAATCTTCCTCATATTCTATCACACCAAGAGACAAATTCCTTGATCCATTTTTAGTTTTATCTTCATTGATCTTCACATAACTTCTTTCCACATTATTCCAATTTTTTTATGAAAACAATTGTAGTATTTTCTATTCGTTGAATATTTTTGGAATATTCCATCATCCACAGCATCACCAAACATTCCTTTATTTTCTTCTTTATTTTGTATAAAACACTTATATCTGAAAACCGGAAAATATTTCAGAGGGATTCCATCCATTCCAAAACTCATAGGGTGTATTGGTTTCCCCATATAAAGCCATATTTGGTTTTGAAAATAAACTACATGTTTAGCATCTTATTTCCAGTAATGGTGGGAGATAAGACTCTTGATCAGTATAGTTTTTTCCATATTGTTCTCTTGTCGATTCTGGTGCTCATTATCTCCATTTTTCTATGGATTTCTCACAGAATCTCCCTCATGTTGTATCCCATACTTCATAATGTAGTTTTCAAACTCAATTGATGTATATTCTCCACCATTGTCAGACCAAAGAACATTGATTGTTTATGAAGTATCATTCTCAGCTATTCGACAATAAGTTTTCTTACAATAAATAACTTATTATTTATTGTGTATAAACATTAAACAATACATTATATTATAATCATCAACGAAAATAAAAAAATTACCTTTCTACATGAGTTCCATTATAATTTATCAGCCTATATACATCTGTATAAATGATATTAGGAAGATTTGATGCCCTTTTCTTCTTCGCCCAATATGAACTTCAAACCAATATTCCTCAAATGCAATCATCAGAAGTCTTTTCTCATTCCAGCTTCAGATTGGGGATATCCAAGACTATCTTCGTCTTGGATATCTTTTCAATTTTTTGTTGTTTGATTTGACCCAACCTCTAGCACCAAAATTGTTTTCTTCTTCAATAGTAGTGTAACATATTTTAACTTTACTATAAACATGATGTAAGTTTTCATCTGTTAATCAAAATTTCATGAGATAATCTCATATTCATCCTTTTATAGTGATCACCTTTTAATTAAATTTCACTATAAGTCCTGAGTCACAAGTTGACTCACACTCAGGGCATTGTCATGAAACCCATCTGCATAAAGAACCCCAATCTCCTTTATCTTATTGTTATTCAGTTCTGTACTTCCACTACCTTTGATCTTCAAATCCTCATCATTACTAAATATCACTATTCCATCAACCATTTTCATAACATTAGTTAATAGGTCTTCATTACTGTTGTTCTTGGTATCATTGACGGTTTCTTCTACAAGGTTGGATTTTTCAATTTTCTTCTTTTCCTTCTATCAAAGTATTAGTTTGAGTGAATGATAAAGATGGTTCTTCCAAACTCCTTTACATTTTCATAGGATCATTATACTCAAAGTCTTCTTCTAGAGGCTTGAACATGTCTGTATGAATGACACCATATGGTGGAAAGTATTAACTTGTCTATGAGTTCTGTATTATTTTTTCTTATCATTTGTATGCCTGAAATCAATAGCTTTATACACAAATTTAGAACAAAGAAAATAATATATTTACAAACTATTTCTTATATAAGAATAATGATATGAATTATTCATTCTTTTTTGACTTCCTAGCTCTTCCCCATTCAAATTGCTCCTTTCCTCTTCATAGTATCACATAGTACTGCCCAGATAACCAAAAAATCATTTCATAAGTGGAAATGTCGTTTCAATTCTATTTCTCCTCATTTAAACTTTATTAGAATGATTTTTTTATTGTCTATCATCTTGGGAAACATGAGGACCTTTTTTTTCCCCTTTCAGTCTGGTTTGATACATTCTTTATTTGGACTTCATATGTGTTTGTGATATGTCTAAATATCATATTTCCTTTATTTTTCTCCAATTTACTTCCATAATTTGACATTTTATCATCACAACCAATTCCTATATTTCCAATGAATGAGGGTATTTTCTTATTTAGAAACTTTTCAACTCTATTAGAACCAAATTTAACTCTCTCTAGTAGCTCATCATCTGTGAATTTCCCAAACTAAATTTTCTTCTTGGTTTCTTTTCGACTTGATTCACTTTTAAGTTTAATCTTCATAGTAACAAATTCTTCTTCAAGTAACTCAAAAATTATGTACATCTCCTCCAGTCTCAATGTAAGTTCATTAATGACCTTTTCCTATTCTTCAATTCTTATCTTATTTTCAACTATATATTCTGAGCATTTAGAAGATGTTGAATATTGGTTAAAAGTATACTCAAGTTGAAAATTTTCATCTTCTAGTATATCAACATATTCTGATGACTCTTCCACAATTGATTTTCACTTTTTGAATCTCTTTCATTTATTCTCAATATTACGGAAGCATGATTAAGTTACAATTGGATATCGACAAAATGGTTAATTTATTATCTCTAGATTTATCTCTAAGTGGTTATGATTATTAAATGGTATCCATAATTGATGCATGGGTTCCATATTTAAATTTTGTTTCTTATTCATCATAGAATTCACTATCATCATCATCATCTTTATATTGAAATACTTGTCTCTATATTTTATTATAAGACTTTAGTCTCCCTTTTTGTAAATAATTTTTTGAGGCTTCTGCATGTCTCCAACTTCACTTTCTCCATCATCAAACTTTCTTGTTCACTAATAGACAATGTTCCCTACTCTGCCACCACAAAAAAAAGCCATAGGTAACATGGATTCAAATTTTCCTTTTCCCATATTGAATTTATTTTAAATGAGAGAAAATATTTCTTTTCAATGCATCTTTTGGTGTGAATCTCATCTCATATACCACCAGGCTGGTCAACAAATCACCAATACAGTGTTTGGAAGGATCCTTTTCTTCAAGGGATAAAACTGTTTCGTTGTAAATATGTAGAATTATAATCAATATTTTCATTACAATATCATTGTTTTTTCTTTCTTCACAAAGTACTTATATTTCTCCAACAACTTCAGTAATTCAATTGAAATAGGTATCTGCATTTTGGTCAGGATGTATCTCTAGATCATCAAACCTATGTGAAAAACTTATTGTTTATCCTCCTCCACTTTATTATCACCTTAATAAATGATTTCTCGTATGTTTCACATAATCATTATTGATGTAAAACGCATCTCCTTTAGATATATCTAATAATAAAGAGTTATAGTGAGTGGATTATGTTCTTTGGCATCTGCATCCAATGTTTTCCTTTTTGTATCATCCCTTGATATCCTATCTATATCAGTGACCCCTACTCTATTATAGTGGAAAACATGACTTCCATTCCAAAAGATATTACATAAGATCTCATTCTATTTTTCAAGATCCTAATGTTTCTTCTATCAAAGTGGGG
Source organism: Viscum album (assembly GCA_963277665.1). NCBI lineage: Eukaryota > Viridiplantae > Streptophyta > Magnoliopsida > Santalales > Viscaceae > Viscum > Viscum album. The sequence continues at coordinate 1,460,177,700 of OY728125.1, forward strand.
AACTCCCAAAATACTCAATTTATTATCCATTGTATAAATGATGGTAAGATTTGTACCTTGTATCCTTTACCCTTTTATACCACTTAAAAGACAATAGAACACCATGAGAGGGGAGGGGTGAATCTGGGTGTCTAATTTTTCTTTTAAACTAATGGATATTGTTCCCACGTTGTTAGAAACTTGTTAAACATGTCTAATGATAAAATGAAAAAAATCACATGAAAAGTGGTGACTCAACAATTTTAATTTGTTCACCACTAAAGGATAGATACGTGGAGAATACACTAACTGGTTTTTAGTCATACCAAATTCTACTAATATTCACTAGTTTTGGAGTACAAAAGTTTATTATGTGTTGGGCGTACATCCAATACAAGTTATTATGGATAACACACTTCATCCCTTGGATCACTTAATTTTAATCCTTCTTCCTTACAACATTGGGAAGAATTTGAACTCAGTTTATTGAGATAAATTTCACATCAATGGGTTGGAATTAAATCATGAATCCTTAATTAAAAATAGATTCCCTATTGAAGACTCTTTTTTCCCTATAGATGTAATCTAATATTCCATGTACTATTCATTCATGAACTCATCCTCTATGAACTGGCCTTCCTCGTCTGTATACTGGAGTGCTCTGCATTCCACCTCCATGTACCTCTTTTGTAGTCATCAACCATGTACTTCCATAACCAACTACATTCACTAACTACCTTTGCTTCTAATCTCACATACCACTTCATCACAACAGACCAATATCTCCTCCATGAACCGTCGTTCACATACTGCATCACTCTTCATACCACCCCACTTTCTATGTTTACAGTAAGAGAACCACAGTATAGGTTCTTCCATTGTGTTTAGACTCTCCTTTGTATACCACTTCCTTAAGTAGAATTCGTCTTATACGAACTACTTATCCTCCACATACTATCTTCCAAAAACTATTCTGGGCTTCACCAAATCCCTTTTAGATTTTAATTTAATGCTTTGCCAGTTTTTCATTCCACGAACTACTTCAATATTTCACCAAATTCCTCAATGATTTTTAAATATCAATGTCATGAACAAATGAAGGGATTAGTGATCCTCATATAAGAAAATAGATCCGAAAAATACAGTCATTCAATATTTACCAAATCTTCGATAAGACACCACCTTCAACATGTATCATGCATCTCTTGTGTACTGTATCCCCTACATGGTCCACATACATCCATTATCCCTACACGACAACACAAATTACCTCTTTTTTTTAAAAAATGACACTCTTCATAGTTTCTAAAGACTTCTCCTTGATTTTGTGTATGACACAACATCCAGTGAATGATTCACCTCTCTCGAACTACAATCTGTCACTGTGAACCATTTTCTATTCCACAATCCATTTTTGTCTTCTCTACATATCACCCATTCTCATCCATGAACCATTCCAAGTACATGGTGAGAATCTTATGTCCCATGAGGAATGGTTTCTTTTATTTGTTAATTTATTTCTCCATTTCACATCTCATTCACTCCTATATATAAATCCTTCCTTTTCTAAGAACAAACACTGGATTTTGAGGCCCAAAAAACTGAAAAAAACTGAGAAACTTCTCCCCCTTCAATACTGCTTTCTACCTCACTCGTAAGACCACCTTTCCTACAAAATCATTGATCAAACCAATGGGGATTGACAACAAAGAAAAACCACACTCCATTTATATAAAAGGAAAACTTCTGTTCTAATAACTAGAGGATTCCATCTTGTAGTGAGGGCCTTGGGTGTGTCTGTGGGGGTGATTATGATATCATTTCAAGATTCTATAACAACATATATATATATATGTAATAAAAATTAAGTAGTAGAGGTAATATAAGTGAACAAATTTCATATTAGAAGTAGATAGAATAATAAAAAAAGAAACAACTCATAATGTTATACATAAGATGATGCATGATATGCATTTATAAAACTGTAAAATAGGTATACAAGGAAGTAATAAATAAATTTAATACAAAAGAAGAATAAAAAAGAACCAAAATATATCCAATAATCTCAATCTCAATATCAGTTGTCTACTACCAAACTCTATCCTATGATTGAAAGTAGTATTAGGTTTCTGAAGAAGGATACTTCCCCTTATCAACACCTGTAAACATGTAATCAATTCATGTACCAATGGAGTCCTAGATAGGGTGTGAGATAAAACTTAATAGGCAACTTCCAACAGTGTCTATAACATCAAATATGTGTAATGTAAACCAAAATAGTGTGAATTCATGCATATATAAAAAGAAAATTAGTGTAGTAATGTAAATAACCATGTACCTTCTTCAAACTAATCTAGTTTCTGATCATTCAACCCTTTCATTTAATTACTTTTATTCCCATGTATATGGTAATTCACATGAGGTATAAATAGAAATGACATCCTAACATAATGTTAATAGTAATTCATCCAAAGTATAAAAGTCATCCAATAATGAACATAATAATGAAAGGGATACAAGGTAATAACTAAATAATCTATGACCTTCTGGGTTGAGAATACTCAAGTAGTAACTGTAGCTTAGATATAGGGGTAAGAGTGCTATCCAAGGGGAATCTCCCAAGTAATTCATCAATGATGTAATTCTAACTGACTTATAATAATTCATCCAAGGTAAAATGGGATAAAAAATGACAAGGCCCAAGGTTGTATCCAAGGAACCTCATGTGTTTAGACATCATGTTTGATCCGAGGAGTGTTTGAAAGTTATCATGTAATAATAATGGATAAATCCATCTGTGTTATACCATAAATCCACATGTAGGAGACGATCAGGTCCCAATGTGGGTATCAACCATGGAAACCGACATGAATGAATTAGAATAGAGTCCATGACTGCTCAAGGAATTCCCTTTGGAATCCAAGGAAATCTCAAGTCTAACCACTCCTATAATAATTTCAAGGTACATGACCAATATAAACCATATACTTAATTTAATAATTAATTAATCCATGTAATAATCATGAAATTTTATAATCCATTTGGTTCAACCAATTTCCTTTCATTAGTGTGATATGGATAAAGGTTATTCAACCATTTATGTAATAACCCAGGTTTTTTCCCAAGACCTTCCTTCCTGAAAATCTAGTGTTAAGGTGTTCTAGGAGCTTTCTGCGGCTCACTTCAAGAGTTTTCTAAAAGTTAGAGTATTTTCATCGAAAATACAGTATGTAGACATGTCAGTGTGTTGGCATGTCAGTGAGTTGGTATGCCAGTGCATCACCATGTTAGTACATCAACATGTCAGTGCTTCGACATATTAGTGGCATCGACATCGGTGAGTCAGGGGAATCCACATTGGTGATTCATAGGCATCGACATCGGTGAGTCAAGGGCGTCGGCATTGGTTGTTCCGGGGTGTTGGTAGGTTATTGTGTCAGTAGAACAATTTTTCTATAGTTCAGGGCATTGGAAGTTCGTTGTGATGGTAGGTTGTGGTGTTTGTAGCCCAGTGTCCATAGGTCAACATTGGTAGCTCACCCATCAGTGACTCTCCCATTGGTGACTCATTTCTAGTTTTCCCAGTTCTTCTAGTTTCACCCCTCTTACATGTTTTTCTCTGTTTAATGTTTATCTATCAACTCGCATCTATCTGTTGGTCTATCACCACCGTTTCTGAGTGGAATTATTAAATCCTAATTAATTCCAACATGTGAAACCTCTAAACCATATAGTCAACCCATGATCTAACTTTTATGTATTTCTAAATGTTCTTCCTGATTTTATAATATGGACTTTTCTTAAGCTGACACCCTCTCTTACTTATTCTTTTTCTTTTCTAGGGATGCACCTAAATACATCCTCCCGAGATGAGTTGTGCACCCGTGAAGGAACCTTTCCCACTCAGCCTTCAAGTTCTTCCTATAAGTCGTGCCCTCCCCTATTTTTTGGGCAATAATTAACTTCAATCTTTGATCATCCATGTAGGGATTCTCTTTTTCGTCTCTTTAAACTGTTCATCATGTAGGGTGGGTATGTTAATGATTCTTGGTAAGGAATCGATGGATACTCTTATTGGAAACAAAATTAACAATAATTTAATATGATAAAAAGATAACATGCATAAATAAAATAATGGGCAGGGCGTGATTTTATGTTGTTCACCTATTTTATTTTTTTATCTTTGATTCTATTATGGTTGTTGTGGATGTATGCTTTCAGAAAATTTTGGTTGCTAGTGAACTTTTCTTGTGCACCGGTGGTGTTCTGTTTTGTTGTGATGTTTTTAGGTATAAATGTAACATGAAATATTATTAATCATGTACACTCGATTAAATAAAAGGACTCATTGAGATAAAACATGCTATGTGATCACTCCGATTATATTAAAGTGTAAATTAATTAACCCATGGAAGTTATATTTGTATACCCTTGGTTTTATGGTTGTGGTTATGTGTTGTGTGTTATGTTCTGGGTTCTGTGGGCTTAGTATATAGGGTGGTATAGGGGGTTTGTTGGTGTCTCAGTCCGAGAGATTGATTTATTATGGACTGGATGAACATGTGTGCGGCTTAAATGCCATTATGTGGTGTTTTGGTCCTGAAGCGACGTCATGCAATGGGACTATGGTGTGGTTATGTACTCATTATGCAATGGGACTGCATTTCAGATTTTTTGGGATCTGGGAATGTAGGGATGGGTTGTGAGAGAAGGAATGGTAGTTAACACCTTGAATAAATAAAGTTCTCATGAGTTGAATGGGGATGTTCGGTGGGACTACAAGTCTAGTTTGGTGATGTTGTGCGGTGGGACTGTAGTTTGGTTTTGTCATTTCTTTGTGTTGTTAGAGTTTTTTATTGTTTGGTAGTTATAGAATAATTTAAATTTAATCCCCTTAAAAAAATTAATTTTAATTAAACAAAAGGGGGTTTTTTTATGATTGTCAGTGGTTGTTGTATGGTTGTTCATATAGAAGTAGCAGAAAAATTAGTGCTGGTGTTGGCTTGATGTTTGTTTTTTGTAAAACCAGTAGGTTAGAGTTGAGTGTTTTTTTACCTATATATATATATATATATATATGTATTGTAGTTCCCTATGATTTCTAAACTCACCCCAACCATGTTGAGCACTATGTACCAAAAACCTCCATTTCATGGGGGTGTCATTCCCAACATCCTTGTGGGCCAATGGATGACTAGTTTTGGACTTTCTTCCTCTCACCCTCTTCTGAATCTTTCTGCTTGGGCATATCCGAAAAGGTTGTGATGTATTTAGGCTGATCATAGTCCTAATTTCTTCTAGAAAAGGTTAGTTTTGGATGAGGGATCAGGTGTTTGTTCGCCAAGTTTGTTTTTTACCAAGTATCTTCAGTATGAGTCACAGGTGTCTTCAGGAATGGTGTGTGGTTGGTGAGGCCCATGTGTCTGTGGGTGTGGTTGTGTGTGGTTTCTTGCCTAGGTGTGTGTGGGTATGTAGCCACAGTGGGACTACATGTCCAAAGAGTGGCAGTGTCAAGACGTTAGTTCATTAGGAAAGAAAAGTTAACAAGTGGGAAACTGGTGCGGGGTACCCAAAAGTTTATGTGATTATATTATAACATTATGTGACTTGGGTTACTTCTATGAGTTTGCCTTGGTGTGTTTGGGATGGTTAGTATTCCTTCATTGGAGTGTGAGGTTCTACCATTTTCTCACAAAGGCATTAGTATGTTCCCTCACTTGTGTAAGAGTAGCTTTTGTTTCCCTACTAAGTATACTTTTATGATCACCCTATGTATATAAAATTGTTTTCATGATTCCATTAGGAATTTGAGGACCATGTAGTACTTTATTATCTTGGATGTCTGTATAACCGTTTTTTATATTTAGTTTATTTTAATTGGTACATTATTTGGGAGTTTTACCTTACATTGTATCAGTTTTACTTTTAAACATGCATGTGGGAATGGATTCTTGGATTTAGTTTTACCTTTAGTCTTTGGGCCTGTTTGGGTATACCTTCTTATATCCTAATCTTGTTCTATAAAAAGGGTAATTCCACTCATTAATGTGAGATTATATACCCCTGGTTCTAGTCAGTACTCTATATCCTACTAAAGTATGGAATTGGAGGTCTTTATCTCTCCTTCATCTTGATGATGGAAGGGAAGGGCTCTTTTCCATCCCTTCCCACAACTTGGAGAAGGAAAGTCATGAATTAATGGTATCAGAGGCTGGTTGTTAAGATATAGGATGGTGTTTGGGGTCAGGCACATTTATAATGACATGGTATGGCAGGGAAATAGTTTCATGAAATCTTATTGTGTGACGTAAGCCAGAGAATACTGACTAGGATACAGGATTTTATGGCCCCCTGTGATCTGATACCAGGAATCTAGACCTACCAAATTACCTAGTGAGGTTATGTCTGTTGCAGGTTAGAGACCCTAAGAAATGTATATGAATCATAATGACTTGTTTTCATGTGTTTCTTGGGTTATATGTGAATTAAAATAAATAAATATTACAAAAAAATTAAAAGTAAATTTCCACTCTACCTGGGCATGAGAGTATCTTGTTTGTTTTTTCAGATATGGATCCCAGATGTTTTCTATGAGTGGTATGAAAAATCATTGCCAAGTAGATTGGTCTGGTTGATTAGTGAAGGGTTGATCGGGAGGATGAGGACAACCAGTGGTAGAAGATGTTGTGTGCCTTTTAGTGGAAGACTCTAGGAAAGTATGAGTATAGTGTCTCATACATGGAGATATAGAGCTGGATTGAGGAGATGGTGATTGCATTCAACTTGATCCGAGCACTGATAGAGTAATGGGTTCCTCTAGTAGTGAGCTAGATGTGAGGAGAGGTGCATTAGTGGTGGATTCTTTACCTCAGGGAGATGAAGGAGACTAATGTCTCATGGGTTGTCTTTGAGAATGAGTTCTAGTAGGAATTCATTTCATCCACGATGAAGGCCAAGAAGTGGTAGGAGATACTCTCCCTTCAGCAAGGGAATATTTCAGTAAGGGGACTGGAAATAATGATCAAGGATCTCCTTCATTTTTCTCAAAACTATTTCTGGATGAGGTGTTGTGGGAAAGATGCTAGGAAGAGGCACTCTGACGTTCTCTTATGTATGATATTACTCCCTTCACTATAGAAATGTACATAAAGGTTTAGAAGATAGCCAAAGTAGTTAATAGGATGAACAGGCTGGGAGGTCTACTATGAGAGGGGAGTCGTCCAAGTTTGTCAAATGGAAATCCCATCATTTGTAGGTCTGTAATGTTAGGGGGTTCCAGGTTTTAGCCAATGGGGAGCAAGCCTTAGCAGTTCCAGCACTGATCTCTTGGTCCTCACCCTTTCCTCATGGTCCTGGGACTGAGGTGCTTTATCTATGGAGGTATTGGGAATTGTCGGAACGAGTTCCTAGTTCGATCATCGTACAGTGGGGGTGGGAAGGTCCAACACCCACCTCAGTAGGAGCAGTTTCCATTCCGGGATTTCTAGTAGTAGGGGTAGTGAGCTCCCACTCCACTGAGGGAGGACAGTGCTGAAGGAGGCCGACCTCAGGGCACTCCTCAGGGAGCTAGGCAAGTGTGTGGTTGAGGAGGGAGTTGACAGTTGAGGGGCATAGGGGTTTTACCTGGTCAGTTTCATGCCACTAAGGTAGTAGACCCATCAAGGACAGAAGTTGTTTGAGGTACGATAAATCTATTTAGTACTCTTGCATGTTCCTTGTTTGAATCAAGATCATCAAACTCTTTTTTTACACCTAGTGTATCCCATGATTTTGGTCTAGACGTAGAGAGTATTTCCATGCCCCCAGTGTGGTGTATGCCATTTGGAGGTCAAAACAGCCTATTTGATGTTTTTCAAGAATAAAAACTGGTTTTTGGATCACATTAGTCTAGTGGGGATCTCCTTCTACTAAAAATTCAGTCATACGACGTCATCCTAGGTATCGACTTGCCATTTTTTGTGTACGCTATTATCGAATGCTTCCAGAGAAGGTTTGTGTTCTCATATATGGGAGGTCATCGTGTATCTTCCGTTGGCATGTGAAGTTACTAGGAGGGAACTAGACATGTAGAGCCCCTTGTTTCTTTATTATCCGATCAATTAGTAGAATCAACATAATTAGAGATGGTGGATGTTTCGAAGATTGTAAGTGAATTCCTATAAATCTTTCTCAAAGTGGTTGTGACTCTACCCCCTCGACATGATGTTGTGTTTCAGATAGAATTCTAACCAGATGCCCATACTATTTTGATGGCTCTTTATCAGATGGTTCCTTCTATGTTGTGGGAGTAATAGATTTAGGTTGATGATCTGATGATGAAGTTTTTTATCCAACCAAGTGTTTCTCCATGGGGTGCTCTAGTATTGTTCACAAAGAATTTATACTGTGGTCTCAGGATATACATAGACTACCAGAGACAGAATTAGGTGACAGTTAAGAACCTTTATCCCCTCCCAAGGATCAACGACCTTTTTTACCAGTTCATGGGAGCAAGGTGGTTCTATAAGATTGACTTGTGGTATGGATATCACTAGTTGGGGTAAAAAAGGATTATGACCCGAAGACTGGTTTTAGGTGTATGCATGGGAAATTTGAGTCCATGGTCATGTCGTTTATTGTTATAAACACACTAGTAGTGTTAATGGGGCCCATAAACATTGATTCTCACAAATATCTGGACAGTTTGTGGTCGTGTCTATTGACGACATCTTATTCTACTCAAGATCAAATTAGTATCATGCTGAGAATCTAAGGACAATTTTGGAGGTCCTCTGATACCACCAACACTATGGGAAATTATTCATGTGCATGGTTTGGACATGATAGGTGCACATCCTTGGACATGTGGTGTCACTATAGGGAATATAAGTGGACCCATTGAAGGTTTAAGTGGTTGTTTTTTGGGCTGTAACCAAGAATATGATAGAGGTTCATAGTTTCCTAGGTCTTGAAGGTTACTATCGGAAGTTCATACATGAATTCTGTTGAGTTACGTATCTATTGACTACATTTACCGTGAAATACTAGGCATTCATATAGAGTGAGAAGTGTTTGGCATATTTCTTATACCTGAAGTGGAGGCTAGTCAATTCTCCAGTGCTTAGGATTCCAGAAGAGGGGGTAATGTTTGATGTGTTATGTGATTCTTCCAGTCAATTCTTGGGGTGTTTGATGATGCAGCAGCAGGGAGTGATCTCTTATGGGTCTAGTCAATTAAATCCTTAAAACATAACTATTCCACCCACAACCTGGAACTTTTAGCGGTCGTTTTCACACAAAATTTGTGGCAGAATTACCTCATCCTAGAACACTTAACAGTTTTCACAGTTCAAAAGATCTTGAGGTATATCTTCTCCCAGTGATACCTGAGCTTGATATAGTGTATATGGATGGAATTTCTTCAGAACAATGGTTTCGAAATCTCCAAAACCTAAAGAAAGGAGAACATTGTGTCCTTTTCCTTGAGTAAGAAGTCACATAATGATGTATCTTTAGAGTCCACAGATTCATGTAAGGAAATGGAGGAGTTGGATACTTTACCTCTAGGATTGAGAGTGAAGGATGGTAGAGGATATCTATTTCAGTAGAAAGTGTGTTTTTCCTTGGTAAGATAGGTGGATGAGTATCAATGCGGAGACTCAGAGGATAAAGTGATATGTGATCATGTTAGACAGGATGATGCTCCAGAGGGATGGTCAGAGGATAGTCATAATTGGATTTTGTTCCATGGGAAGTTGTTTGTCTTAGTCTTGATGCATGAGGGAGTTCTCGGTGAGTTCTATAACTAATACTTCGAAATATACCCAACAGTATATATGATTTATTGGGGCTTGAGAGGTCTATTTTTGTGTCCCATATTGAACAAGGCAGTGGTGGAGTCTGTGGAAAGGTGCCTTGTGTGTCAGAAGGTGAAGACTAAAAACCATTATCCTAGAAGATTGTTGCATACCTTGGACGTTCCCGAGTGAAATTGAGTTGAAATCTTGGTATATTTCTTTACAAGACTCCCATGGTTTAAGGGAGGTTGTGATTCCATCTTTGTAGTGGTGGATCGATTGATGAAATCATCTCTCTTTATAATGGTTAAAGAGTCCATCACAATAGACACCTTAGCATAGAGGTACGTGGTTGAGTGGTGTGGCTTCATGGAGTTCCAAGATCCATCATTTCATATCAGGATACACATATTACCTCATAAGTCTAGAGTGGATCAAAGTGTGCTTTTGTCACCCCAGTTACGCCCCATCACTACTTTCCATCCTAATATGAATAGATAGACAGAGAGGACCATCTAGACATTGGGGGATACCCTGTAAATGTGTGTTCTGGACTTTTTAGGATAAGGGTTACAACAATTTCCCCTAGTATATTGGGCTTAAAATAATAGCCATCACTATACCATTATCATGGAACCATTTAAATCCTTGAATGGAGGACTGTTTCGTTCACCCTTGTGCTAGACATAGGTTGGGGAGGCCAATGTTCTTATCCGAGAAATGTTGTAGGGCATGACATAGAAGGTTCATCTTGTGTGTGAAAGGGTGACGGTAGCTCAAGACCATCATAAGTCATATGATAATCATAGGAGGAGACCTTTAGACTTCAAGGTTAGGGACCATATATTTTTAAATATTTCCCCTCAGAGTGGGTATGAGAGGTTTGGTAGGGGTGAAACCATTCTTCTATGTTCATTAGACCCTTCTCGGTGATGGGACAAGTCAAAGTGGTGGCATATCATCAAGCATTGCCACTTCCATTGGGGTGGATCCAAGATATCTTCCAAATCTCTCAGCGACAAGGGTATCTATATGATCACTCCCACATTTTTTACTATGGATAGTTGGATGTTGAGTATAGTGAAACGTTTGTAGAGAGACCAATTAGAATCGAAGATCATGAGGATACAATGAATCATGGACATACCATTCCTTTGGATCATGTGCTATGGAGGCATGGTGGTCTTGAAGAGAGTACATGGGAGTAAGAGGCACAAATTTTTTCTCAATTCCCCGAATTGTTTTCAGTTTTCTCTTATTTCTTTCTTTTGTTCCATACATGTGATGAATTCATGGCCCCCTTTTCAATGAGATGAGATGCTTCCCTTTTTCTCTAAATGTGTCTAAAAAGTACTGACGTGTGGGAAGGGAGAACCTAATCCCAAATCAAGACACATTAATGTGGATGCAATTAAACCTGTGGAAATGAGTTAGAGCCACCCAAAGAAGATAGTATCTTAATAAAGAGGAAGGAGCTCCCTTATCCATGTGTCTCTATAGTGTGACCTTTTGTGATTATGTGATTGTTAGGGAAATTGGAGCCCTAGTGTATCCCCTATTGTTCACGATATAGATTTCAATGATGTGTTCCTGGATATTTAGGTTTCCCCTCCAGTTTTCAACTCAGGGTAGTCTTCTCTAGAGAGGTATCTTAAGGGATGATTGTTCATACCTCTTTTCTATTATAATAGTTTTCAATTATCGAGGAAGAGAATATTTTAAGAAGTATCTGACTTAATAACCTGAGTTTATTCTCTTGTCATTACTTTGTGAAAATATAGTATTGATGTGTTCTGGAAGCAATTAGTGTATCTCTTCAAGAGTTTTCCATAATTTCTTGTTTTTCTATGAGCATGATAGTTCATTGGAATGTTAGTGCATCATCATGTCAATGTTCCAGAATGTCATTGTTTCATCATGTCAAGGGTGTTGACATTAGTGAGTCGGGGGTGTCAGAATCTGTGAGTTAGGGGCATCATCATTGGTAGGTCAGGGTGTTGGTAGTTCACGGTGTTCATAGGTCATTGTGTCGGTAGTACATGACATTATTAGATCATGGAATCCATAGGTTGTTGTATCAGAAGGTTGTGTCATTGGAATATCATCATCAGTAGCTCATCATTGGTAGCTCACTCATCAGTGACTCACCCATCAGTGAATCATTTCCTTTTTTCTAAGTTTTACCAGTTTCATCCATGTTACTTCTTTTCCTCTGTTTAAAAATAATCTATCAATTAACATTCGTTCAATGCTCTATCTCCACTATTTCTAAGGGGAATTATTAAATATCAATTAATTACAATGTGTGAAACAATCAAGCCATGTGGCCAATCCACAATCAAACTTTTAAGTACCTCAAAATGGCATCCCCGATTTTAGGATCTGGCCTCTTTTTAATCCAAGATCCACTCTTACTTCATCCTTTTAATTCCTATTGATGCACCTAGAGAATTCCTCCTATGAAAATTCATGCTCCAGTACTAGATCCCTTCTCGCTCAGCCTTTGAATTCTTCCTAAAAGTTGTATCATTCCCTGTTCATTGTGAAAGAAGTAACTTCAATCTTTGATCATGCATGTAGGGATTTTATTTTTCTTTTATTAAAATTGTGCATCATGTGGGTGGATATGTTAATGGTTATTTTTAATTAACAACAATATATTCTTCATGAAAATGGAATTAAACCATAATTTAATAATATCAAAAGATAAATCGTGTAAATAAAATAACTGTAAGGGTGTGTTTTGATGTTGGTCAGAAGTTTTATTTTGTTATATTTGATTATTTTATGGCAATTTTTGTAGTATGCCTTCTTAAAATCATGGTTTTTGGTGGCCTTTTCTTGTGCACTTGTGGTGTTCTATTTCGTTGTGATGTTTTGATGTATATATGTTACATGAAATATGATTAATCATATACACTCAGTTAAATGAAGGGATTACCCATGATGAAACCTATTCATTGATCACCCCGGTTATATTAAAGTGGAAATTAAAGAACCCATGTCAGCTAAATTTTAATATTCTTGGTTTGATGGTTATTGTTATGTGTTGTGTGCTCTGGTATAGGTTATGTGGGCTTGGTACATGGGGTGGTACGGGAGTGTGTGTTTGTGTCTCAGTCCAAGAGATTCATTGATTATGGAATGTATAAACTTGTAGGTAGTTGAATAGCCTTTATGTTGTGTTGTCATCGCTAAGCGATGTTGAGTAGTGGGAATACAATGTGGTTATGGACTCGTTATGTTGTGGGAATCCATTGTGGAATTTTTTGGGTAATGGGGATGTACGTCTAGGTTCTGAGAGAAGGAATGGGTTGTATCACCACAGATACTATTAGTAGTCCGCATTTGAACAGGTTTGAGCAGTGGTACTACAAGTATAGTTTTGTTTTGTTGTGTTGTGGGATTGGATTTTGGTTTTGTTTGTTTCTTATTATGGTTATGGTTTTTAGTTTCCTGGTAGTGAAAACAAACTTTAAATTAAATCCCCTTAAATAAATAAATATAAATTGAACAAAAACTTGGTTGGGTTTATTCAAGGAAGTGGTTGTTGTATGGTTGTGCTTATAAGAGTAGCAACAAAAGTGGTGCTGGTGTGTGATTGTTTTATTTTAGTGTGAAACCTGTAGGTTGGGGCAGAGTGTTTGTTTACCTATATAAATATTTTAGTTCCTCTTGATTTCTATATGAACCCCACCATTTTTGAGCACCATCTAATGAAAACCACTATTTCATCGGGGAGGGTGTCTTTCCCAACATCCTAGGGGGAGGATGGATGGATGGTTACTGACGTTCTTTCTCATGGAATCATTTGAATCTTTCTGCTCAAGTGTATTTGGGTATTCATTGATGTATTGAGGCTAAACAATATCCAAGATTCATCAACAATGTGTTTTTCTGGATAAGGGACTTAGGTGTTTGTAGGCCATGTTAGTTTTTTTTCATGTATCATTCGGATGAGGACAACATTTCTTTGGGTGTGGTGTGTGGTCATTGAGGCCTAGGTGTCTGTGGGAGTGGTTTTGTGTGTTTTGAGTCCCTTGGGTCTGCGGGAAGGTTGCGGTAGTGGGTCTATGTGTGGAAAGAGTGGTAGCATCAACACATTGGATCTTTAGGAATGAGTAATTAACCAAGGGGAAAGTGGGGAGGGGTTCCCCATTGTAGATATGCTTATATTATTACTTTACGTTACTTGAATTACTTGGTTAAGTGTGCCTTGGTGAGGTTGGGATAGTTGGTATTCCTTGGTAGATGCTTGAGGTTATACTATTTTCTCACAGGGGCATTAGTATATTACCTCACTTGTTCATGAGTAACTTTAGATTCCCTTATGAGTATACTTGTATACTCACCCAATGTATATAAAAATATTTTTAGATCTCCAGGAGGACATTAAGGACTTTACTGTACTTTACTATCTTGGGCGTCAGGATAGTTGTTGTTGCTGTTTAGATTCTATTCATTGGTACATTATTTTGGAGTTTTTTCTTACTTTGTATCAGTTTTACTTTTGAACATCCATACAGGAGTGGATTCTTGGCTTTAAATTTACCTTTAGTATTTTCTATTACTCAGATTTAGCATCTTAAGTCCTGATCTTTGTTCTATAAACACGGTAATACCTTCCATTTATGTGAGATTCTATACCCTTGGTGCTATTTGTGAATTTGGGGCCTACTAAAGATGAGACTATTGGGTCATTATCTCTCATTCACCTTGAGGAAGGATAGGTATGCACTTTTTAATCCCTTCCCACATCTTAGAGAAGGCGAGTCATGAGAATTTATTAATTCATATAAGTCATTTTTAAATCATTATGTTCACTCTTCTACCTACTATAATCATGGAAAGGTTTGCTATGGACATGCATCCAATTTCATCAATTATATTTAATTAGGCCATGTGATATATATATAATACCTACTATTTCTATTTAAAATTTTTTATAATTTTGAATCACATACCTTAGGGTTGTCATGTAAAGATCATACGTGTGCTAGAAATTAAAAATTCCTTGATTTAATTAAACACATACCTCTATCAAGGACAGGTCAAGGCACACCCGAACTGTGGAGAAAATTTGATTAAAAATATACTTAATGAATAATTATTGAAAAAACCCTATATAGGATAGATATTATTGAGGTTTTAACCTCAATCAACATCAATAAGATTTATTTAATTCTCTTTATAACATGATTCAGATTAATATAATAAAGTCTTATTAATTAAATATACAACACCCAAAGAAATTGGTGTGCACACTACAATAGAAATATATTAAATGACGTAACATGAGGTAGGAGTTATAGACCCCCAACCTTTAACTCATATAACTATCCTCATCTAGTATAAAACTATATTTTTCATAGATTATAAGGTATCTTAAAAACTGATCAATATCCTAAAAATAGTTAATATGAGTCTACACCTCAATGGCATAATCAAGGAGAAGATCAACGGAAAATGGCTAAAAAGGAATCGAGACCTTACTAAGAAGAATCCAACGTGATGAATGGTGATTCTATCAGACTATTTTCAAATGAATAAGGTCATAGTATATAATGTAGGAAAAAATAGACCTCTAATATGAGAATGTAGACGTTTTTTGTCTTTTGGAGAATAAAATTAGAAGAATGAAGAGTTAAACTCTTTCTTTATGGTTGAATTTCTAATTTCACCAAAAAACCCTAGGTCACATAGTTTGGATGCATGATTGGAAAAACTTTTCACCCACTTTGTGCCTTCTAATGTACTAAGAGGGAACTCACATGGTTAGGCAGCACGGTTAGAGAAATAGTTTGACATTCAGGAAAAATTAAATCCTAAAAACTGTAGAAACTTTTAATGGGAATGTGTCCCATAGTGCAAGATTAGGAAAGATAGTGTGCCATGATTAGACCCATTTTCCATCTCTACATGGATAGGAGAGATATTGCAGTTTGGGATGCACGGTTTTTACTAATCAAGTGGCATAATGTTTTTCTCCACAAATTGAGGTTCCAAGCTGGGAACAATGCCCAAAAATCCCCTAAACCTTCATGAACTCATTAGACATTCGTATTAGGTCAAAAATAATGAATTATACTAAATTTAAAAGCATAAATTCCTGAGATAAAAATAAAATTCTAAAAATTCATGATTCATTATAAGTGAAAAGGTAATTTAGTTCCTTATTAGTGTAGTAGAAAATGTATTATTTATTACTAACTAGGATTCTAATAATTTATTTCGAAAATAACATATACATTTGAGAAAAATTAATTAATTAAATTTTTAGAAAATGAATGTGTATAGGATATAACTGGTCATACACATGGTCACTATAATATATGTGACACTTTATAAATAGGGGTGATCATTTAGATGTAATACAAGGAAAAATATAATATGATATCAATGTTCGAAATATTAGATCATGTTAATGTTTATGAGTCAGTATACCGAAGTCCTGTTGATAAAAACAATTGAAAAATATATCATAATCATAATTATAGTGAGATACATTGGATGAAGGTGATAGAACAAAAATTTGAAGTTATTACAAAAATTAAAATATATAATATCCTAAAAGAGAATATTTTTGGATTTTTTTATATTTTAAATATGGTAATAGAATAAAGTTAATTAACATAAAATTGATTGACTATAATGAAATGAAATGGGATAAGAAATGATGTTTTAAATGTGATAACCCATCAGTAAGTGAGATTTATTGTGAGGATAGACAATAAAATCAATAATATGGCTTAAAAAATTCTCAATATGAAATAATTTATAGAGTATTTATGAATTGTAGTGGTTATGATATTAGTATAAATTACCAATATCACTTCCCTATTTTAAAAGGAATATAAAACACTACAATGGATATGGAGTGGGATGAATTTGATATGTAAATACATTAAAAACACTGATTGTAAATGTATTTACAAGGAGAAGACCCCTCTAGTGTTTAAATTTTTGGGGATGAGTAAATTTTTCATGTTTTCTAATCCAAGATAATTTCGTTAAAATTATTCAGTAAATGTCATAGAAAATTCATTGAAAAATAGGATGTCACTATGGAATTTCATGTGTATAATTTTTAGAAAATATTTGAATAAAATTTTAAAGATATAGTTGACTAGTTGATCAGATCATGGGGAGAAAATAAGAGAAATGTGATATTTATATAAAAGAACTGGGAGTTAAAACATTGGAAATAAGTTCATTAGAAATAAGGAAATCAAAATAGTGATCCAAAATTAATCAAAAAATTTATTTTTGGATTTGGTATAGGTTTAGTGAGAGATGAAGATGAATCATTTTTAGGAAACCAAGTATCACCTAAAGAAAAACAATTATATGAATAAGTTCAACTAGTGGTGGAATTCAATTCACGTGTTAGTTGTTTAAACCATAGAAAAATTATTCATGATGGTTTATATAAAAAAGTATTGAATTTTGGTCAAGGAATAATTTCATGATTCCCCCTACATTAATTATCATATATATAAGTTAGGTTTGATTAGAAACTCTTTATATTTATTAAATAAAAAACAGTCTTGAAACAGGCATAAAAATTTTATATTTTAATTAAACAGAAATTAATATTCTTTTGTATTAAAATAAATACATATAAATATAAATATATTCTTATTTAAATTACAATTTATTGATTTATATATCAATGTATTTTAAATAAATAAATATTAACTAATAATTATAACCTTATCATTACAAATATATATATAATTACACATAAATAATAAAAAATAAAACATTATATATACACAAATGTATATTTAAAATAATTAAATTATAAACACTCATAAATATATACTGATATATGAAATAATATTTAAAAAGTATAATAATATACATAAATAAAATTAAATATAGATAAATATGTATAATTTCATGTAATTATATAAAAATGTACAAAATATATATATATAAATATATTTTCATACTTTCATATATGTTCTAAATTTGTTAGTATTAGTAATTTATTATTATTTATTATATAATATGTATAAATTATTAATATAATGTGATTAAATATTCATCAAAAATTATATTTTTATTAACATATAAATATTTTCATAACTATAGCTGTGTATACAGTTGTATATATTTATATATTAATTTGAAATTTCGAATTTTTAATTATTAATTATTATTTATAATTTTGAATTAAATAATTTTCAAATTAAAAAATACATTAGTTATTACTAAAAGTATAGTATTAAAATATTAATAATAATAATAATAATAATAAGTCATTAATTATGACTTGTTATATATTAATTTTTACATATAATGATAACAAACACACACTCTCGTATATGTAAGGTATTAAATATTTATATGTCTATGTAACAGTATAATTATATCTATATATATTTTTATATTTATATATATTTGAGTATATTTATTTGTATTTAAACACACAAAAACAAACACTTATAATAAATTTTTATTCTTTAATTAAGGTATTAAATAATAATTCTATATTGATGAGCCGAATAGATTTCAAAAAGATGACAATTTAGAAATATTGTGTCCATTTATTAAGTCTCTTTATGGGTTTAATAATAAATTATGTAAAAGGTATTATATGGAATATTTCTATTTGAGAAATCATTGCCTGTGATGTGGTTGACTAAATCAAATTTTCTGTGTTTGAAGAGATGTTATATAAGAAAGTATGTATTAGTTTATGTAAAATTTTTTATATTTACATTCCTACCCCATTTATAATGTTGGTAATTCATCTAATTATTGATGGAATACTTTTAAATGTACGCGATTAGTAAATTGATATTAGTTTTTATTTTCTTGCCGAAATAATGCTTTGTAATTTCTTATCATAGTAAAATTATACTAAATATATTATTAAAAGGTTTTAATAGTATGTTATTAATCCATTATATACCAAATGGATGTTGTTAGTAAATAATAATGTAATATATCTATATAGTAATGTGTATAACAAATTAATGTATGGATATTGAAATTCACAACATCCAAAAATAATTTCCTGTATTATATATGTTAAGAGAAATGGATTTAATGTTAACCTAAGGAAAGGAACATTATTCTATTAATAGTTTTTAAAATTTATATATATCAAATTTAGTATTTTATAGTATGAAACAATGAACATATAAAAATGATTTTTTCCCTTTTATATTTTTCTATTTCATGGAAAGCTATAAGGTAAGAATTTAATCCTTTTTTTAGAACTTTTTTGTATTATCATTACTCGATATTTAAAAAAAATTAATTCATGAATCAATATACTAAATAACATTTTAATTGAGGTAGGTTCACATATAAAAAATAATTTTGATCTCTCTATTATAATAAATTAGAAAAAAAATAACATGCATCATTTGAGGTATATGTATATAGAGATAATGTATCAATTTATATAGGAGAGAATTGAGTATGTAATGGTCAAATTAGAAAATGTGTATACTAAAGAGAATGTTATAGATATCATATAAAAAACACAATATAGTTAAATATTTTAAAAAAAATCCCTTAGAGTTCAACAATCTCCATCCACTTAATTGTTAGGTTACAGGTCATCTATTTCCATAAAGGATCATTTATACCATTATTTTCAAAAACAAATAAGATAGATTTGTTTTATAATTATTTAATTTTATGCCATTTTACTTCCCTAAAAACATTCAATGAAGGTCTTTATGTTTTTGTTAACAAAGGGGGATATATAATAATTTTAAATAGGGATTTATATATATGATTTTCTCACAAAATTAATTTGTCAGTTTAGTTTAAAATAATGTAAATACCCCTGTATTTTACTTTAATAGGTTCCCAAAAATGGGAAGATCAAATTTCCTTGGGGATATAACTTCAGTGAGTATCAAAAATTTTACAAAATTCTACATGAATATAATGTTAAATACATGATGATGGAATGGTTATTGAAGTAGTATGGTTTCAATAATGTAATTTAATTGATATTCATTTAATTTAAATATGTTTTTCACAAGATAATCCTGGGTCACGTTATCTATGGAGTGATTATTTATAAATAATTTAATAATTTAGAGACATGATTCTCACTGTTTATGAGAAGTCTATGATTTATTTTTGAGATGGTAAAATATGGTTTTTGAAGATGTGAGTTGTTAAAAAAACTAAGAGGGATTTTTATTGAAAAAACAATCATATAATTTTTAATATCATTTTTTTTGAAAAATATGATTGGAAATACTTGATGTAAATCTTAATAAATCATTTAGAATTCCATTTATGGAGTTCCCTGATGTTTTAACTAGGTTAAAAATGGTTTATTAATAGAATAAAAAATCATCCCCTCTTACATTGTGTATATATTTGAATATTTTTTGTGTAAGGATATAGATTATAGAATCATGTAGGTCGCATAATTATTTATATTATTTTCTAATTATTTAATAGTGATTTTTTTTTAAACTAGAGAAAAGTTTCATTTAATAATAAAAAATAACCCATATGATTTTTTTGTATATGGTAAAATGTGTTAAAAATTATAGAAACTCTAAATTTTTTATGGATTTTTTGGAAAGAACATAGGTATGTGGTTTAATGATAATGATTTTTCATAGAAAAGACTTGTAAGGATATGAATTTAAACATGTGATTCATATCATAGTATAAGGCCATGGAATTTGTGAAGAAGAAGAGTGTACTATGATGCTTACTCTTTCAATGTAATGGATTTTTTATATTTATTTTTATAATTTTTAACCAATAAAATTTTATATTAGGATATAGATCAGAACATCATTAACAAAAAGATATTAATTCAATAGTATTATTTTATAATACTAATGGTTATAATATAAGGAATTATATATAGATATATTTAAAAAAATAAAATCCATTAAAAAATAATTTTTAAAAGTTAAATAATGAGATATCATTGTATCTTTTTAAATGGATAAAAAATATAATATATATAAGGATAAGTATAATAATCCTTAAAACTATGATTAACCTGAAGATATCATAATAATTGATCAATCTCCAAGATTCAAAGAATAATGATAAATAATATATGGAATAAGGTGTGGGATGTGAGTGATACAAAGAGATATATTTTTAGAATATGTTGAGTTCTAGAATGTATAGAAAGTTATATCAAAAAATAATAAAGAAGGGAAACAAAGAGATCATATTTTGGATAAGGATAGATTATAAAGCTACACCAATGTTGGTGTAATTATTTTGTTTTTTATTTAGGTCAAAACCAAATTTATACATTTATTTGACAACAAATATTTCATGTATAATATACTAGGTAGTTCTCAGGTGTGATTTATTTTAAAATAATAGTTATAATCATTCTACATTAAATCATGTACAATAACTGTAGTAAAATGAATTTATGTACATTGGAACAACACAATTGTTTCCTCAATTGATGTAGCCAATTGTTGCTGTAATAAGTAAAATTTGTAAGTTTCCATTATTTATGGCATCCATATTTAGTTATTAAGTGATTTTTGGTTCAAACTAACCTAGATAATATATATTAAAAAAGATAATTTCAATCGTTCATACCCTAATTCAGTCCCCACCCATCAGAATATTGTCTCATTGAGGGACACAATAATGTGTACCAAAGGATAAAATTAATGTAACAAAAATATTTAATGTAACAACCTGAGATTTCATTGATGTCTTCTATTGTACACTACATCAAGATTAGATTTTACTATAAGAAATATCGTATTAGCTTGCAGTATACGTAACACTATTCTTGGTTCATGTTACACACAATTTCATGTTCGTTTTGTGGAAATTATTCTACGCAACAGTAAGTATAGATTTTGTTTAATATATAAATGAAATAAGTTTTTATTATGTTATACGCAACACCAAAGGGAGTTTACACTATACACAGCACTAACTTGGCTTGCATTACATGCAATAGCGACCTTCCTCAATAGCATGTGTAGTACGCAATACCATGTTTCAGTAAACAAAGAAATGTTATTAAAATATTATATAAACTAGTTGTTATGAATAGTAATACCCACTTTTTGAAATTTTATAATTTTTTCTTTCAAAATGGACTTCATTTTTGAATTCAGAATACTGAAATTATCCTAGGGTGAATTTTTGGTATTTTTCTGAAAACTTTCAATTTTTGGTGAATAGTGAAAACACTCAGTTATTGGTTAAAACTAACTTTTTATTTAAATAACAATTTATTTTATTTAAATTTATTTTGGGTCAAAATAGATACATAATACCTATATATGTTCAATGTAATTCATTGCAGTCATTTTTATAATAATTTTAGATATATAAAAATTTTATTGAACTTTTTACCCTCTTTTACCCACCTCCTAGGAGAATTTGTAAATTTACATAAAACTTAATTTTAAAGCTTCTCTGAGTGGAATTTATAAAATAAGAGACACACCATTGATATCACTAAGTAAAATGTTGTTCAATGAGATTAAAATAATTGTTGGTGAATAGTAACTTGTAACTTTTATTTACCAGAGTTAAAAATAAATAGGGTAATTAAGGGTAAAATGATATTATTATTACCTTAACACATGTCCTAAATCTATTGGATAAGTGTAATTATACCAAATACATCCTTAGGAAAAAAATATTACCTTTTAGGTCCACTTGGATTAGATTAGTACATTTATTATTATTTTACTTAAAGAAGAGTTAAAATAGTTAAAATCAAAGTTTAATAACTAAAACCTTTTTAATATAGGGTTATTCATAAGATAAATTCAACTATAAATATTAATTAGAAATATAAAAAAAATTACTACATAATTTTAATTTAATTATATTTTTTAGAAATTAAATAATTTAATTTATTTATGACACAATGATGATGCATTAATTACATTTTAAATGAAATATTAACATGCTTGATATTATAAATACCCAGATAAATATAATTTAAGACTTTTTATAAATTACACTAATTTTTAGGGTTAATATAATATATTCATGTTGGTTATAAGAATTTATTTTGAAGTAATAATGCTGTTATGAATTAAGAAAAAACAAAATATCAAATAGTGTCAAAATTGACATAAAAGAGTTTTTAAAACAAATATTATATTAATAATTTATATAATGGTCTTAAAAATCTAAGGTTCTGAAAAAATACTTATATAATAATATATATGACATTAATGAACCAATTGGGGTTCTATTGGCAGTTTATAGTAAGTGTATTCACTATATAGTGTTAGAATACAAGAAGACATGGTAAAAGATAAATTATTTAACTTGGAGTTAAATCTAAATGATAAGGTTCAAATGGTAACCTAAACATATCTAAAACCTATTGGATGAGATGATTTCTACCCCTACCCACCCTAGACTCTAAATAAGTTACTTTGGAAGCATTATAAACTGAATATGAATTTTTTTAAAATAATATTTTATGTTTTTCCTATGGTGCCCATCACCCCTCCTATAAAAGGGCACTCCCCCTTCTCTCTAATTCACACCTCCAAAGACATTTGGATTGTCCAAACTAGAACAAAGACTCTATAAACTATCATACCTTCATCCTAGAGGCCTTACTTTAGTCATAATCCAACTTATAGAGCCATTTTGATCAAATAAAAAAAATAACTCGATAAAGAGGTAAATATCTCACCACCTATTTCAAGTTCCTTTCTCCTTCCACTTCCTTCTTCTTTGTTTTTTCCATTATAAAATTATAACTCCAGAATCTTCTATATACGGTTATGTTATTATAAAATTAGTACAACCATATTAGTTATTTTATCCATCCTATGAATGAAAAAGTCACCACACGTGAGTACATACGGCTTACCGTCTCCACGTCGTGGTGTAGTTTGTTATTCAAACATTTCATCATTTGGATAGATATAATAATAAGTATAAATGATATAAATAATAAATATAACATTATTATGATTCTTTATATATGATATACCATCCAATTATATAACATATTAATATAAAAAAAATGATAATGTTTCTCGTGTGTACGTACAAACTACCATCTCCACGAACATGATGAGATTCATTTTCCATGATTAACCTTTCAAGTTTGATTATAAAGTATATATAATAAATAATCATGAAATATATTACATAATAATGATACTGGATTTATTTACATATATGTTTCATCTACTTAATTCCATTCAATTCAATAAGGAAACGAAAATAGCATTCATTCGTACGTACGGCCTACTGTCTCCATGAACGATGTATTTCATTCCATTTATCGATCTATCATATATATTTATATGATGAATATATAAAATATATAAATCATGTTTCATATTATAGAATTAAGTAAATAAATATATAATTAATAATATCAATAACAGCAAGTCGAAACATGTACGATAAATGAAACGATTTTACCCAAAACGGTAATTTAACATGGAATTTACAAAAGAACGGGTAATATAAAGTCATATGTGAATCATATATGATATAATAAATATTATTATGGTTATGTTAAAAGTTAATAATATATTTAAACCCACTATACAGGAGTCTTGGATACATATGGAAGAAATTGGACATAAGGTAAGGGATAATTTTTCAAATCTGATTTTTATCTGTGATTGCATATATATAAGTATTTACTGGGGTTATATTTTTCAACCATGACCATAAAAATGTTTTTCATAAAGTGTTTAATATTATTCCATGTTGTTTTAAAGTCATTTTTACCCATATTTTACTTTTAAATTTTGTTATGGAAGGAATCTTTCTTTTGTTTACCATACGAGAAACGTTTTGACCTTTCGTGAAAAAGTACGAGGAGAACGTTTTTTTAGATTATACGGCATGGACGGATTTTTACGGTTTCATAAAGACTAATTTTCATGAAGATTACTCTATATTATTTCATTATTATTTTCACAAAAATCCTTTTCTTTTAAAATTGAATGGCATTCTGTGAAAAGAAAATGATTTTGAAGAATAAATGATATTTTCATCAAAATTCATTTCAAGTGTTTTGTCAAAAATATTTTTCATCTAAGATGACATTATTTAATATGATTATTTTTCTAGTATAATGTCTCTATTATTTCCATGGTTTTATTCTTCTTATGATGAAATGATTCCAATTTTCTTTATATGGATTCTGTTATGATGGGATGATGTTTATGAGACCTGTTTTATTCATTGGGTTATGATTAATGATTTATGTTTATTTTGTGGAAAAAGTAAGAATGATTTCATAATGAGATGGGTGGGACCTATATCTCCCTCCAATTCATTGGGTAAAGATTTATATCTCATGAGATAGACATGGATGGAACAACAAGTTAATCTGGTTCAGTGATACAGGACCGAAATGAGGAGTGAACTCAATTCAGTAAGGGACCTTGTCCACTATAATGGTCTTGGCAGCAATGCCTTGGCTACTATTGAAATCATATCATGTGGTTAATGGTTTTCCACAATTAAATATTTTATTCCCATGCTATTTTATCATGATTAATGTTCCTTTATGATTTATGCCTTATGTAATACCAAGATTTAGGTCATTGCTTATGTTCATTTTTGTACGTTCAAATGTTTATGGATTGTTTTTATGTTCTCCATGTTTACCCTTACTGAGCATTTGAGCTCACCCTTTTTATGTTTTCTTTTCCCCAGCATATAAATTAAGGTTTTAGGTAAGAAAACAAAAGGGGAAGATATTTATTGGCGATGTTGAGGATTTTTCACCATGATTGGAATATTATGTTCCGAGTTTCCAAAGACACTAAACTATTACGGTCCTTAGGTGTCATTTTCTGTTATGTATTAATTATTCTGGAAAAGGAATGTAATGACCATGTACGTCAAGCTTGGGTCTCTACAGATGGTATTAAAGTGAAGGTTTAGTTAACCTTTGGAAACTAGGATCTGAAAACATTAGTGAGATCCCTAGAGATATTTCTATGTTGTGTCTAGGGAGGTCCCCAAGGTTAAGTATAAGTATAGGTTACAGTACTAGAATTATGATAATGATCATGAATAACCTAGGATTAAACCTATGATGTTAGAGATTGAGAGTACTCCCCTAGATTATGTTGTTTTCCTAGCATGATTTTTTCATATCACACTATCCTTTTGGGTTTTAGAAAATGGATGGAAACTAGAAGATTCATGTTAATGGTGAATATGATGGACAATGGAATGATATTCTTCATGATCAAGCAAATGAAATGGGATTTAGAAGGTGAAACCTCTTTATCATGCCTAATCTGAAATTTCATAATATGATCAACAATCTCAACTTTGTAAAGTTTCATGACTCAGTTAATAAGATAAAGAGGGATTTTAATGATGATCATAGAGGAAAGAAAGTTCATTTTTACTCATGTAAATCGTATGGGAAGAGACATCAAGGAGGTTGTTTTAAAGGAATTGGAAGATTATTTGGGTGTGGAAAAGAAGGACACAAAGCCAGTAATTACAAAGTAAAGGGTCCAATTAACACTATGTACAAGGATAATGGTATTGCTAAGACATCAACAATAGTTAAAGGTTTTAAATGTTAAATGTACGGGAATTATGCAAACCAATTCCCTAAGGGAAAGTCTCCTGAAGAGAATTAGCATGGTCATATGGGTTGTATTTATTTTGATGATGATGTGGATACTACAAATGATATATGATATGACAGATGTGTTGAGGAATAAAATGATGAAGCCCGGTCGATGGTTTAAGAAGGTAGTGGAATAATTTTATGTTTATCAAGAGTAATGTTGTATAGGTAATTTAATGGTTCTATGGAATAAAGAAACATCTGAGGATTGTTACACTATTGTTTTTCCTTGAGTATTTGAAAGTATACATTAAATGGTACCGGTAACCATGAAAGGTTGTTTAGATATTTTTGGAAAGTAGATGATATGAAAATAATGAAGGGATTAGGAGAAAACAATATCTTTGATAGTATTAAAGAACTTGTGACTGATATAAAGACAAAGTGATATCATGGTTTGAGTATATAGAATTTTTGGAGTTTTGGTACGTGGAAAGAGTTATCTTTTGATAGCATTCACGTTTTCACTAAAGTTCAATGGGTATTCATTGTTTCAAAAGAATACATGATTAATTTATTCACATGTTTGGAATGTGACCAACAATAAGATATATCTTATGATATATGGGGGACAAATGAAGTAATTCACATGATCGGTAGATGACATTTCTAGTAATTAGATAGAAGTATTTCTAATAAGACTAAAGGTTGGAACGCATTAAGTTGGACATCAGATAGTATTTTTTAAGCCTATAAATTTTTAATATTATTTCTAGAATGTTGTAATAGTATAGTTTTAATAAAAATGACAACCCGCAAGATGGGTGACAACCCGTCACGTCGGACAAGGTTGCGAGAATCGAACCCACAACTGAAGTGCGATAGGCCTTTATCGCCTACCACTAGCCTACAAGAAGTCCCTGGTTAGTAGAAATTAGATTTATTTTATTAAGCGGTATGATAGTTTAAGTATAAGTCCATTGTTGGAATCCTATATGGTTAATCTCACCATAGATGGACTTATGTATATTTAATAAATTGTGTTAATCTTTTTGTGGTAGAGAGAGATTGATAAACTTATCACATGATCTACTAACACTTCAAAAATGACAAATTTAACTTCATTTCTTTAATAAGGGATGAATTGGAAATTTTTCTTCAAATGACCAACAATTATATTACACTGAAATAAAGTAAGTATTTCTCCTTATGCAAAAAAACATTCAACATTTCGGAAATGATCTTGAAAACCAAAAATGTTGTCCTAACACCCTCATATCTGTTGAGTTAGATGGTGCCTTATATCATCAAAAATTTATGGCTTTGTTATTGTTGGCTTTTTTATAACCATGTCCTCTACCACTCTCTATCATAACATAACGGTTAGATTTATCTTCAATATCCATATTTTCACCTATGTTCTCCTATATGGAAACCCAGTGGGGAGTTAATTTGGGGAACCGTTACGTTTCATACTTCACTTTTTAAAATCAAGTATTAGTATTCCTTTTTATGATTTGGGTTTCTATGAATGAAACATTCAAGTAGTAAACGATTTATAACCCCGTTGAATTTTGAGGGTGGAATTCATTTTATGGGGGGTAGAATGTAACACCCATAGATTTTTTTGATGTCTTCTGATATACACTACACCATGATTAGCTTGTCCTATACACAACAATTTATTAGCTTGCAGTATACACAACACTATTTTTGGCTCGTGGTACACACAATTTCATGTTTGTTTTGTGGAAATTATTCTACGCAACAGGGAGAATACATTTTGTTTAATGTATAAATGAAATAAGTTTTGATTATGTTATACACAACTCCAATGGAAGATTGCAGTACACGTAGCCCTGACTTGGCTTGCATTACACGCAATCATGACCTTCCTCGATAGCGTGTGTAGTATGCAATATCAGGTTTCTCTAAACAAAGATATGTTATTAAAATATTATATAAATTAGCTGTTATGAATAGTAATAGCCACTTTTATAAATTTTATAAATTTTATCTTTAAAAATGGACTTCATTTTTGATTTCAGAATATCAAAATTAGCCTAGGGTGAATTTTTTGTATTCTTCTGAAAACATTCATTTTTTGATGAATAGTGAAAACACTAAGTTATTTGTAAAAACCGACTTTTTATTTAAATAATAATTTATTTTATTTAAATTTATTTTAGGTAAAATAGATACATAATTCCTATATAAGTTCAATGTAATTAATTGGAGTCTTTTTATAATAATTTTAGATATAAAAAAATTTTATTGAACTTTTTACCATCTTTTACCCACCTCCTATGAGAATTTGAAAATTTACATCAAAATTAATTTTACCACTTCTGTATGTGGAATTTCAAAAATCCGAGAGACATGGTTGATAATAGTAAGTAAAATTTGGTTCAATGAGATGAGAATAATTTTTGGTGAATAGTAAATTTTAACTTTTATTTACCACGGTTAAAAGAAAATTGGCTAATTAAGGGTAAAAATGATATTATTTTTACCCTAACACGGGTCTTAATTATATTGGATAAGTGTAATTCGGCCAAATACAACATTAGGAATAAAATATTACCCTTTAGGTTCACTTGGATAAGATTAGGACATTTATTATTATTTTGTTTAAAGAGGAGTTAAAATAGTTAAAATCGAAGTTTAATAAATAAAAAAAATTTAATATAGGGTTATACATAAGATAAATTCCTCTATAAATATTAATTAGAAAGATAAAAATATTTATTATATAATGGTAATTTATTTATATTTTTTAGAGATCAAATAGTTTAATTTATTAATGACACAATGATGATGCAGTAATTACCTTATTAATGAAATATTTACATACTTGATATTATAAATACACAAATAAATGTAATTTGAGACTTTTTATGAATTAAAATAATTTTATGGGTTAATATAATATATTAGGGTTGGTTATATGAATTGTGTTTGAACTAATAATGTATTTATGAATTTAGAAAAAACAAAATATCAAATAGTATCAAAATTGACATAAATGAGTTTTTAAAACAAATATTATATTATTAATTGATATAATGGTCCTAAAAATATAAGGTTCGGACAAAAGACTTATATAATAATATATATGACATTATGTAACCTATTGGGTTTCTATTGGTAGTTTATTGTAAGTTTATTAACCATATAGTGCAAGAATACAAGAAGGCACGGTAAAAGTTAAATTATTTAACTTGGAGTTAAATCTAAATGTTATGTTTAAAATGGTAACCTAAACTTGTATAAAACCTATTATTTGAGAGTATTTAGACCCATAACCACCCTAAATTATAAATAAGTCACTTTGGAACCATTATAAACCGAATATGAATTTATTATAAAATAATATTTTATGTTTTTTCTAAGGTGCCACTCACCCCTCTTATAAAAGGGAACTCCCCCTTTTCTCTAATTCACACCTCCAAAGCCGTTTGGATTGGCCAACCCCTGCCCAAATAATATTTCAACTATCCTAACTTCATAATAGAGAACTTAATTTAGTCATAAATCCAACCTAAGGATCCCTTTTGATCAAATAAAAAGGATGAACCCAAAGAAGTGGTAAATATCTCACCACCTATTTCAAGTTCCTGTCTTCTTCCACTTCCTCCTTCTTTGTTGTTTCCTTTATAAAATAATAACTCTAGTATTTTATTTATACTGTAATGTTATTATGAAAATTTTACAACCATATTAGTTATTTTATCCATCCTATGAATGAAAAAGTCACCACACGTGCGCACGTACGGCTTACCGTCTCCCCGTCGTGGTGTCGTTTTTTATTCAAACATTTCATCATTTGGATGGTTATAATAATGAGTATAAATGATATAAATAATAAATATAACATTATGATGATTCTGTTTATATTATATACCATCGAATTACATATTATTTTAATATCAAAAGAATGATATTGTCGCTCGTGCGTATGTATGGACTACTGTCTCCACGAACGCGATGAGATTAATTTTCCATGATTAACCATTCAAGTATGATTATAAAGTATATATAATAGATAATCATGAAAGATATTACATAATAATGATTCCAAATTTGTGTACATATATGTTTCATTTACTGAATTCCATTCAATTCTATAAGGAAACGAAAATAGCGTTCATGCGTACATACGACCTACCGTCTCCATGAACGGTGTATTTCATTCCATTTATCAATATATCATATATATTTATATGATGAATATATATTATATATAAATCATATTTTAAATTTTTTAATTAAGTAAATCAGGGTGTAAGTAATTATATCAAGAACAACAAGTTGAAACACGTACGATAAATGAAATGATTTTACCCAAAACGCTACTTTAACATGGAATTTACATAAGAACGGGTAATATAAAGTCATAAGTGAATCATATATGATATCATAAATATTATTATGTTTATATTACAAGTTAATAATATGTTTAAACCCAATATACAGGATTCTCGGACACATATGGAAGAAATTGGACATAAGTTAACGGTTAATTTTTCAAATCTCATTTTTAACCGAGATTTCTTATACGTAAGTATTTACTCTGGTTACATTTTTCATCCATATCCATAAAAATGGTTTTCATAAAGTTTTTAATATTCTTCCACGTATTTTTAGAAGTCATGTTTACCTCTCTATGAATTTTACATTGTGTTATGGAAGGAATATTTATTCTTTTTACCATACGAGGAACTTTTTGACTTTTCTGGAAAAAGTACGAGGAGAACATTTTTTTAACTTATATGGAATGAGCATATTTTTACAGTTTCATAACGCCTAATTTTCATGAATATTCCTCTACAAGATTTCGTGATTATTTTCAAGAAAATCCTTTTCTTTTAAAATTTAATGAAATTTTCTGAAAAGAAAATTATTTTGAAGAAGAAATGATATTTTCATCAAAATTCATTTCAAGTGTTTTGTAAAAACTATTTTCCATCTAAGATGACATTATTTTGTATGATTATGTTTCATGTATAATTTCTCTATTATTTCCATCGTTTGATTATTCTTATGATGAAATTATTTCCATTTTTTATATGGATTATGTTATGATGGGATGATTTTTATGAAACCTATTTTATTATTTGGGTTATGAGAAATGATTTATGATTATTTTATGGCACAAGTAAAAATGATTTCATTATTAGATGGGTGAGACCTATATCTCCCACCAATTCTTTGGGTAAAGATTGATATCTCATGATATATGCATGGTTGGAGTGGAAAGTTAATCTGGTTCAGTGATACATGACTGGAACGAGGAGTGAACTCGATTCAGTAAGGGACTTTGTCCACTATGATGGTCTTGGAAGCAAT
This sequence comes from Viscum album, assembly GCA_963277665.1. Taxonomy (NCBI): domain Eukaryota; kingdom Viridiplantae; phylum Streptophyta; class Magnoliopsida; order Santalales; family Viscaceae; genus Viscum; species Viscum album. Next base: position 1,460,209,323 of record OY728125.1, read on the forward strand.
TCCTTGGCTACTATGGAAATAATATCATGTGCTTAATGGTTTTGCTCAATTACATGTTTTATTCCCATGCTATTTTATCATGATTGATGTTTCTTTATGATCTTTTACTTATGTACAACCAAGATTAATTTCATTGATTATGTTCATGTTTTTACGTTCAAATGTTTATGGATTGTTTTTATTTTCTCCATGTTTACCCTTACTGAGCATTTGAGCTCACCCTTTTTATGTTTTCTTTTCCCCAAGATATAAATAAAGGTTTTAGGTAAGAAAACAAAAGGGGAATATATTTTTGGGAGATGTTGAAGATCTTTCACCATGATTACAAGATTATGTTTTGAGTTTCCAAAGACACTAAACTATTATGGTCCTTGGGTGTCATTTTTTGTTACGTATTAAGTATTCCGCAAAAGGAATGTAATGTCCATGTACGTCATGCTTGGGTATCTACATTTAATTTTCAAATTTAAAATATTCACCAAAAGGAGAAAAATATTATTATTATTTAAATGTGATTAAATAATGAATAGTTTATATAATAATTCAATATTTTATAAATTTATTATGTGATGAACCCAACCTGAATACCCTCTCAAACTGTACCCATCCTTAACATTCACGTACTCGAAGGGTGTTCCTGATCCCCATGACCTAGCATCTATAATCTGAGAAACCAACAAAAATAGAGGGAATTGTTTTCCATGATCTGAAGAAGAAAATAGGATATATATACACATGTACATAATGAAGCAGCCAAAGAAAACAAGAATATATATATATATATATATATATATATATCATAACATAAAGTGAAAAAATAGAAGTTATATGAGAAAAATGGTATCAAGATAATCGCTATGATACAAATAAAACTACAAAAGACTAGAAAACCAAATATCTACTCCTACAGCTCCATGAGATAGTGCAGTAAAAAATGCTCCATCTCGCAACCAACAACCGAAAAACAAGTGAGGTAAAAAAACCTTGTGGCATCACTGTGGTACCTTTCGTTTCCCATCATTGAAAGACATATCCAAGTATATTCACTACCAAAGGGGTATGTAGGATAAAATATAACAGGCTCAATTGGGCCTCACCAAAGTGTTTTTCATCAAGAATTTAACTAATAATTCAATTAATATCGACATTAAAGAAGGAAAGTAATTATTAAGTTTAACTATTTTTATATCAAAACCATCGGAAAAAGGTTTAATTTTCCATTTTTCAGATTTCCAAATATATAATTTAAATAAATTTCAATGAATTTCATATAAATATATCATAGAAGATATATCATGTCAAAAAAAATCGTAGAACACATGTCATTACAAAACCATGGAATTACGATAAAAATAGTACAAACCCAAAGTATCCTAAATAGTCTATGAATAAACTCATGAAACATCACACCAAGGATCATAATAGTTCATGAAATATTGGAAACTCATACCTAACATATAAATTCATGAACACATCAATCCTCAAGACATATGTATCGAGTCTAAAATGAAAGGGAACACCAAAAAAATTTAACACCCCCCAATAGGTCTAACAATTCCCTAGAGCAATGTCCCATATGGATAAATGGATAACCCCATGAGAGAAACCCCAATAACTGGACTAGAACTATTATTATACCTTCCAGATATGTACCCATGGAGTCCTATGTTCTCTTTTTCCCAAAAATTTCATCAAACTGTTTCATTATTCCATGATATGACAACCATTTCAAAATGAATTCAAACTCCTTTTCCTTTTACCAAAAACTAGGGGAAACGATATTTTATTAAAACCCATTTCCACACAAAAAAATAAAATCAATAATATCATGTATTTTCATTTAATAAAATATTTAAGTAAAAGAGAGGAAACGATGTTCACTAATATAGGATAGATATGGAATCACCTACCTAAATACAAAAGTTAAACTTGTCCAAAACAGAAACCACTATAATAAAAAAACCAAAAATGAAAATATTTTCCCTAGAATAAATATACACATCTCTAAATTGATTTTATTAAAAAAATGGTTATCATGGAAGAAGAAACAACGCAAAAATCAAGAAATCACACTTGTCACACCACAACCAATAAAGAAATGACCCCTAAAACAAGGTCACAAAAAGGATCTAGAAATGAATAAATATAAACATCACCATGGGTCAACAGATTTAATAACCCATCTCAACCACACAATCATGATCAAATGAAATGAATAAGAAAAAAAGATTACTCACCTATAGATATGAAACAGATACACAATAGTGATCAATCACTAAACTAATTGATCTATAATAAAATGAGGCTCCCAAAATCTATATAGTAGATAACTGGGTTAAGAGGGGAGAGAATACATATTGAAAAAACATATCATTATCATGCCTCCCCAAAATCCATGTTCACAATAACTACATGGTTTTTGATCCCAAAACACATTGTGTAATCAATGGGGATCACATATTCTGGAGAACCCATTGTTTTCTTCTTAAAATCCTAGTTTTTAAAATTACAAGCATGTAACCTGTACACATAGTTTACTACTATCATGTTGTGTACATGGTTCATGATGTATACCCTCTTGGTATTAAACATATTTTATTCCCATTATGAAACTTTTATTTATCTAGTGGACTAAACGATCACCAAATTCTTTAAAAAAATCTCAAACTAACTTCATACTGACTGAAAATTAAAATTTTATTATAAAACACTTTTAAGGAAAAGTAAAAAACCACAAAAGTTCAACCAGGAGGCTAACCCTCAAAAGATATCCAAAAGTTATTGAAATAGAACTTAATTCTATTAGGATTTTCCTCCCTAAATAGTTTCCTAGAGATAGAATACACATGGGGATCCATCTCATCGAAGATGAAGTCTTCAAAGAAATCTGTCGGCTTTTCCCAAGTTTGAGAGTACAATTTCTAACTTAACATCACTTCATTAAAACCCCTTATTAATATAAGGTCTTAATTTTCAATCCATGCCACTTTCTCACTATTGAAATCCACCTGAAGCGGCCTTCCCATCATCAAATATCGACAAGAACCATGTACATCCATTACACTTTTACACATGGACTCTATTAATTAAAATCAACACATATCCCTTAAATTTATTTATTTTTTCTCCACAAATGGTCTCAACACTCATGAGTCCCAATACAAACCCAACTAAATTGGGAAATACGTAAAATTATGAATTACCTAAATGTGGGTAATGTGGTGTTTAAAACTCCCCAACATTAGACTTCCCATCCTTAGAATTTCATGTGGTCGAATGGAGACATGTAAATTTTCAAGGACACTTATCCGTCATTAATGAATTCAGTTCCAAATTATCATAATAATATGATACATGTATCCATAACACTCTTGAAAATGAAATAAACTTCCCATATAAGAAATTAAATTGTAATTTAACATTATCTATGGGCTTCTTTAAAATATAAACATATAGCTCTAAAGAAATCTCTTCCCAATTTAAAACATGAGGGGGATGTGGATGGTATTTCTTAAGATGTGATGTATAGAAAAAATATTGTATTACAATAACCTTAACTATAAAGGAAAAATAATAAACAAACTTCCAAAGAAAATATGTAACCCAAAATGGTCAAGCATATATCAGAGAAAACATTAAATGTTTTCTAAGATGACGGTGACCCAACTGAAGAGAAACTTTCAAGAAAACACGATCACTTATGAAAAAAAATAAAGAAAAATTTTGTTAATCTACATAACATTTATTCTGGCTCTGATCTTTAACCAGATGTTCACATATATCTTGAATCCTCACATATGTGTCGTGAACCATAACCAAACCCAACAAATAAGCTTCATCTACCTATTCTAACCAAATATGTGATTTGTACGAGGAACCATAATAAAATGCAAAGAGAGTTAATATGATAGAAGACTCATAGAAACTTTTATAATAAAACTCAAATATTCCAAAATGGATATACCATGATCCATAATTGAAAATGTCAAAGTCACAAATCATGTCCTCCAAAACCTAAATAGAAGTCTCCATCAGACCATCTCTATTTGGATGATAAGTTGTACTCAATCGGACATGAGTCCCCATTACCTCTAGGGGACTCCTCAAGAACATAAATGTAAATATTGGAACCCTTTTTGAAATATTGGGAGATGTAACCCCAATTATTCTCATAAATCTTTTGCACATACATCATATTCAACTCTATTGTATCCCCTCATCAGAATGAAATGATATGACTTGTGAAACTGATCAATCACCAACAATATTGCAATCCACTCTTAGGGAGAATGTGTTAATCTTACTAAAAATTCCATGGATACCTCATACCATTTCAAAACTAAAATTTTAAGTGGCTGGAGAAAACTAAAAGGTTTATAATTCACTTTATTTATCTACTGGAAGGTATAATACATGGACACAAAATCATTAACGCTAAGATTTGTACCTATCCACCACAATCAGGTACTCATATCACAATACCTATTTATATTTCCTAGATGTATGGACAATTAATAACTATTGAAATCAAAAAATAGTTATCTTCTCACTAATACTGGTATGATAAATTGATCCCCAAAAATGATAATACTAGATGAAGAGAAAGGCCAACGAGAAATGGTTAAATAACCATATAGGGTTTCACTAATTCCTCTTAACTCTTAATATTACTAATGACTCTAAAAAATAGACTCAAGGATGTATTAAAATAATTAAACATTGATCAAACCATATCTAAAACATCCTTATGACAATATATATATAACTGGGAAAAATGCCTATAAAGTTATACTCCACATTCGATTCCTGAACAAGTCATCATTGACTGTTCTTGGTAAGAGATTCTACAAAAACATTCCCCTTCCTTAGGATTAGGGGAAACAAGAAAGAAATCTTTCTTAAGTAATTCCACCCTTCATATCTTTCTATGATTCAAGTATTTCTAATAAATGATATAGATAAAAAAATTTATGGTCAGATAAGATCATGAATAAATCACCAAAAAGTTATTGTTACCAACACATAAGTTCATTCATAACTCCAAAATGTTATAAATAATAAGTTTTTAATTATTCCCATGCGGTCAAATATGAATAGAGACTTAAGAAACCATAGGATCACTCTGAATTAGTGCACAACCCAAACTAGCACCATAAGCATCATAGAAAACCTCATACACATTACCAGGTTAAGGTAATATCTTAATTTGCGCTGATGTTAGAATTTGATTAATCTAATCTAAAAAAGTATGATATTTCTGTCAATGACAATTTCACACTTTTCTTGGTAATAAAGGTCAATAGGGACAGAAACTTTCAGAAATCCTAGAAAAAACATCAATAGAATCTCGTATGACAAAGGAAACTCTAAATCTCAAATACATTTCATGGATCTTTCCAAAAAATAGACTTTATATTTTTCGGATCAAATAATATTCCATGATTAAAAATTATATTCCATAATAAATTTACTTCATCGAACTATTAATTGAATTTTTAAAACATTTCATACAAACTATAACTCGAGATTTCCCAAACCAAACCTAAATGGTTATTGTTCTCATTCTCATGTCTCATGTAAACCAAAATATAAACAAATAATACTTCCACAAAAGATGTGAGAGACTAATGGAAATATTATTAATTTAATACATAAAAAATATAAGAGTATTGGTCTGACTTAACAGTATCATATGATATTTATAATGGCCAAGTCTACTCCTAAAATCCATCTTTAGTATATCACACTACTAAAATATAAACTGTTGATAATCCAATCAATGTTTGATCTTTAAAAACCATTTTTCTATTGATTTTTTATCAAAAAAATCATCCACATGTGGAAAATGATACTTTTTATTAAATGTTACACAGTTCAACTTTTAATATTACACACAAAATCGATGTGAGACATATTTATTCTTGGAAAATTGAAATGGGACTACCCAAGGAGAAACCCTAGTGTGCACAAAACTCGTTTACATTAGGTATTTCAACACAGTCTTCAGCTTTTTCTATTCTACTAGTTCTATATGATAGGAATGTATTGAAACGGGTTATGAACATGGCACTAGGTAAATTGTGAACTCCACATCTCTCTATAGAGGAATCCCATAGAAATATTCTGGGAAAACATAATAAAAATCCTTAACAATAGCATGATGATCAACAATAGATCAAATTTCATTCAGACCAACTAAAAAAATTTACAACAAACTCATGCTCACTAAGTGGGAAAGACCTTCATGACCGAACATAAGATCTTAATCACCCTAAAACACCTGTAAACTCTTATAGGAGGAAATTACTAAGACATGTCAATGATAAAAAATCAACCTCATCATAATGAGAGACAAGCCAATCATAAATGATGATTATCTCAAACAAATCTATATAAATAAAAAGAAAATACCAGACTAACTCTGAATTAGTAATCAATAGCACACAAGAAAGAACCAAAACCACAACTCATTCAACCTCCAACGAGGTATCTCTATCTCCATAAAAAGGATGTGATCTATATTAGATATTTACACATTAAAAAAATTAACACATATAAATGAGAGGGAAGAACCAATATCAAATAATGAAATATCAATAAAAGATTCAATAAAAATGGTACCTCTCACTATCGATGGACCCACATAGGCCTCCATCAAGAAACTCCTCTACTGTAGGAATGTTATTCACTCATAAAGCCTATAGATAGATCCCTATATCCTTTAAAATATTTACTACCTCATAGTATCCTTTGTCATTGATGGTCCCTAACCACATTGAGGAGTACACAAGGCCTAACAGAAAGGCTGAAAATGACTATGACGTCCACAACTATTACACATCTTTACAGGTTAAGTACATGAATGATTTTTTTTACACCTTTCCTGGATACTATAAGTTTATATGCCCATCACTATATATTAATGGAGGTTTCAAAGAGACCTACTATAGATAATAACCTTCAACACAACTGTGATTCTCCAATAACCTCATGTTCTTTCCCGAACCACCACTGAAGTTGCTACTATGTGAAACATAAGGGGCTGAATATCCAACATTTCCTCCCATATTCATTTCTTACTTCATATCCTTATCAACATTATCCACATAGGTTTAACTCATTAGCATAAATACCTATGTTCTGATATTTATTCGCAGAACCAACATGTAAATAAATGATTTCAACTAGCCCTTATTTAAAACCTATAATAAAAGATCAATGATATCTACAAATCAATTAGTGTATACTGAAACTTAAAGATATCCCTAGTGAGAATTGTGGAACTATAAATTATTATATATCATCATGAACTCTAGAACAAACTACTATAAGAATATAGTCATGAAACCCTTCCAGTCCAATACCAGGTTCCAATGTACATATACCGTGGAATCGTAACAATGATTATTGGGACCCTCATGTCTGAACACTACACAATTAATCTTGATATTATGAGATGTATTCAGGATATAGAAGATTTGAAAAATAGTTTCAGTATATTTCTATAAATCTTGAGGTTCATTTTTACCCATACAAGAGGTTGTCTTACCATGTAAGAAACCTTGGGATAGATCTCTATCTATTATAGCTCCTAGATGTACCATAATGACTGAGTTCTAAGATTTTGATACATTCTAATCCATGAAACAATCATCTTACACAATATCCTTAATAATATTATGATCCATAGGAGTATTTCCTCTAGAATTATCAGTTACACCCTCTTGAGGATCTTACAGAATATATCTCAAAGGTATACCATCGTTCACCAAAATAAAAGAAACCATTCGAGAATATAATAATATCTACTCAAAATAGAAAACTCATAAGAAAAAAACATAGATTAAAAGCAATAACTCAAGATAATAGAGACCCATCCTAACATACCATCCTAAGTTGAGTCTCGTCACAACAAGAGCTAGCCATGAACTTCCTACAATCTACCTCTCAACTTATGAAAATACTATATCTAGTACAATAAATATCCCAAGACAAGGACACTTAGTGAAATATATTTTATAACAAACTATGTTGAACCCCACAAAAATACCCTCTCATAGTAGTACATTTTTTGATCCATGACATGCCCAAAGGGAGTTCTTGATCCACATATCATGGTGTCTAGAATGTGGGAAATAAACAAAAAAAATAAAGGGAATTGTTGTAACCATCATGAAGTAGAAAACATAAAACATATACACATTTATATAAAAAAACAAATGTAAAACATGAATATATACATGTGTGTGTTTATGTATGTGTGTGTGTGTAATAATATAAAGCGAACAATAAAAGAGATACAAACAAAAAAGGATGATAAAAAATCTCCAATTGACATGTTTATCTAGAAAGTGTTAAAAAACAGATAATCCAACAACTCCATGTGATAGCATGTGAAAACTACCACAATCTCACCAATAGCTACCCAAAACCTAGCTGATAGAAAACCTTTATGCCTCACTATGTCACATTTCCTTTCCCTGAATCGAAATACAAAAATAATTCTATGAATTGTCAAAGGGGAATGAAGTATATGATATAACAATCATAATAGTGTCTCATATAGGTGTTCTATATCATGTATCAAAACAATAATATATTCATTATCAACATATGAGAAAACAAGACATGATATAGTTTAACAATTTTTATATAAAAGGAATAGAAAACCAATTTAATTTTCCACTTTTCCACAATTCTGTATAAATCTAGTAAATCAATATCAAATAATTTAATATCCATATATCACAAAAGATGTATCATGTCAAAAAAAATCATCAACCATATATCATATCAAATCCATATAAGTATAAACAAAATTTTACCACCAAAATATTCCCATAATTTCCATGAAGAAAAATAGGGAACAAATCCCCATGGGTAATAATAGATCCTGATACCTAAGACACTCATACCTAATATATAAAGTCACACATGATAAAATACTTTTTATATATGAATTGAGTATATACATAAGAGAAACACATGAGAAAGTGAACACCCCAAAATGTCAAACAAGTCCCTAGAACACTGGGCCTTGGGAGTAATAGAAATACCCTTTATAAAACCACCCGACAGTGGACGAGACCTACTACTATACATTCCACATAAGTAAAAATTTCTTCTCATGTGATCTATTTTAAAACCCATTTCATCAAATCATTTCATGATTTGAAAAAAAAATCTAAAAACTATTTCCCATTACAAAAAAACCCTATTTTTCTTTTAACAAAACTAGTTTGAAACCATATTTTATAAATACCCATTTCAAAAAAACTAAATAAAACTATTTATATGATACCATTTCATTTAATAAAATAATTTTTCAAAGAAGAATAAATGTATTTTTCCAACACAAGCTTATCATGGAACCACCTACCTCAAAACTTTATTCACACACACCTGTTATGGAATCCACCACAGGGAAAAAATAAAAACACAACGGAGGCTCTAGATTCAATATACACATAAAATAATTCATTAAATTTAGAAAATGTTTCAATATTGAATATAAATCAACACATTACTCAAAAGCACACACCTTCCATAGTACAACTAACAAGGTAATATCTTAGATAACATGATCACCTAAAGGATCTAGATTGGGAAAAATTGAAACTTCACAATGGGTAAACAAGTATTATAAAACAATGCAATGATTCTACCAAGATCAAATGAAATGAAGAGTTGTAAAGGACTACTCACCCAGAAAGATACAACCCAAACACAGTGGTGATGAATTTTTAAACAAATCAATCTAGAATGAATAAAGGCCCCCAAAATAACCAAAGAAGAGATCCATGTCAACATCCAAGAAGATTCACATCAAATGAAAAACATATCACTCACATCGAACCTTAAAACTTTTTTTCCCGCATCAATTAGACGATGTGGAATCCCTTTACACGTTGTGTAATTGAGGAGATCACATGCACCAAAAAATCAATCACATTTTATTAAAATCCATATTTTTAATATTACATGGAATTTAACCTATAAATAGTGTATAATCTCTTTTTGACGTATATATGGTTCAGGTTTTCTCCCGTATAGATATTTCACTTTGTTTATTCCCATTACACAACTTGTATTCTGCCAGTGGAATTAAAATACTCTAAACACCATACAAAACCCTCAAACTGACTCGAGTGTTCTCTAAACATGGGGAGAACCTTCAAAATCTATAGTATGATTATACATGGATTCAATTAATTGAAAAAAAAACATAAATTCTTAAAATTTAGGTCAGTTTTCTCAGAAAATGTTCTCCACCAACAGGAGTCCCAAGACCCATCCAGTTATAGAGGAAAATTTTTAAAGATAAGGAATTACTAGAAAGTGGGTAACGAGAAGTTACAGATCAACATTTTTTAAAAAATATATTAAAATTTATATAATGAAATATAAAAAAAATCATAAATTAAATAAATGAAAAAAAATTATTTGGAAAATAATTTAATAACATTATTTTTATTAGATGATCGAATAATAAACAAAAATATATACCATTAAGTCTGCATACAAAATGATATAAAATATACCCAACTAGAAAGTAAAAAATTATTAAAAAAATTACTATAAAAAATTATATTATATATATATATATATAATAGAACATAAATTTCAAAAATATATCACTAGCTCTATTATATATTTTAAAAAATTATAAATTATAAATCATAACAACTGAATACAATAAAATATAAAAAATAAAAACCCAAAAAATCTAAATTCTAAAATATTAAAGTATAAAAATATGTTAATTATATTTATAGTGAATAACTTCTATGTATTAAAAACAAGTGATAATATTAAAAATATTAAAAATTATTAAAAATTATAACAATTTAATGTTAAAAAATATTTAAATAAGCATATCATTAATCAAAACCTTCTAAAACATATATTGTTATATGTATATTTGAATTAATGTTCTGTGAGTTTTCATTATGTTTTATTAAACATTTATTTTATTTAATATTACTATATTTCTTTGCTTCATGTATTATATAAAATTTATATTTAATTTTTTTGTTTCATGATAACATTCATTTAATTTATGTTATTTATATTATGTGTGAAAATATTAAACCTTGTACTTGACAGGTTCTTTAAGGTGTTTTTATTATATAGGATTTTATTCAAATTATATTTTAACTTGTTTTTTATAATAAATAATCAATTTTCCCTATATAATATAATTTATATAATATAATTTACTATGTTTTATTTTTTATTTTTTATTTAAATTTAATTACATTAAATGGGAATTTTGTGTACCCTAAATTAAAATGTTTTCTCTTTACTTTTTTATAAGGTTTTTTGACCATGTGTTAAAAAAAATTATGATCCATTTATATATATATTAATGTTTTTTTTGATAATTTCTTCATTACAGTTAAAATAAAATAATAATGTTATGTGAACATATATATATATATATTATATAAAAATTTATTCATTTATATTGAAACACTCTTGAGATATGAAAATATTATTTATGATAATTTATATTAAAGACCCTTTTTAACGTAGCCATGCTAGTTGGATTTGAATTTTAAATATTTTTATGTCGATGGAATACTTTTATAACATAAATTGAAGTCATTGTTAATTCATTAGTGTGTGGATGTGTATTTCATTTTGTAGTCAGTACATATCAATATTTTTCAAAACATGATTCACATAAACTCCTTTATGAAAAATCAATTTTTGTGATACGTTGAATGTTAATTGAATATTATTTTATGTTTAAATATAATTATAATTTGAAGTAGATTTTTTAGTGTGTACTTCTTAATCATGATAGTTTGTGTGACCTATGCTACTAGTTTGGTTACTAATATATATATGAGGATATAGCTTTAGTAGTGGAAATTAGAGATTTTTATGACTTAAACCATGGATTGGGTGGTAGAAACAATGGTTAAGTCATAATTATTTATGTCTAACATTCCTCTAATAATTCCTACTAGAGTTCTTGTTGCATCTAATATATTAAACAATTTTAGTATATTTTACAAAATGGTATGATTGGGGACTCCTATAACCATTCTTATACAACACTCAAAATACAAGAGCCATATCTAATGTGTTTTTTTGGCCTTAAGTGATCAAAGTGATCAAATTTAATGTGGGTTTGTGGTGGGAAATGTTAGTTATTGAATTATGAATTAAAAATTATAATTAAAAATGGGAATTTTGGGCGAGATTATGTTTAGTGTTCATTAAGAATTTAATAGTGAATAATAAAAAATGAATAAAAAAAGATATATAAGAAATAGAAAAATTTATAAAATGTAATTCCCAAAAAAAATTCAATAAAGTTTTCACAATTTATTTTCTTTCAGTATATATTTTTATAGTAAATAATTCATTGTTTAAATTTTCTTAACGAAATATTTTAGATACAATTGAATATATATGTAATTTAATATTATAATATATTCTAAATTGAAATTTTTCTATTAAAATAATGTATAAATAATTAATATATACCCATCATATATAACATTAATTAAAAATTATTGGTAAATACATTGAAAAAGATAATTATGTATATCATGTCTCATAATTATTCATAATAAATCTCATATAATGAATACCACAGAATTATATAATGTTATAAAATATGTAACAAACATTTCATCATATGTATGACATCCAGAGATAGAGATTTTTATTACATAGAACAATGTTATAAATGGTAGATAAACGATATCTATAACTACAATAAAGAATAGTTAATAAAAAATATTAAATTTTCCATATAATTTTTCTGTTATTATTATATTACATCAAGTGAATCTAGTTAATTTTTTTAATAATTAATATAATAGAATATATTATCATTAAAATAATGAACATGGAGAGGTAGACAAGTTCATATAAGTTGGTTATATATTATTTGGAAATTATTTTTATATTTTAATTATGTGTAAATTTTTTAAACATTTCATAAATATTTTTTCATCATTATAAATGTTATAATTTTTAATCATTTAATGGTCAATAATGTTGTCTAAAAATATTTGTTATTAAATTTAATGGTAATTCTATGGCTTCAATTATTAAATAATTATTTATAATAATTTCATTAGTATGTTTATAAATTTATAAAAAAAACTAATAAAAGAAAGGTGATATTTCATCTAATATACATTTACTGTTTAATTAATTTATGTATCTTCTCTAAGTCCTAATGTTTTTTTTCAAATATCTAATTTTGAAATTTTTATACTTTAAATCATAAATGGAGGTCAATATTTTACTATTGTTTGTATGGAAAATTCATGCACAAAAATTTTATGATATTCCAATAACGTAATTTTTGATTCATCGAAAACTATATTTCCCATATTTGCAGTTTAATTCATGGTATCAAAAGTATGTTCATTGAAATATAATTTTTCATATAAGTTTAAAATAAATTGAATTGTAATATCTACATGTAACCATTGAATATAACTTAACCTTAATTTTAATTTTATATAGTATTACATGAACATAAGATAATAAAAAAATTACTTGAAGGGATAGATAAAATATTTTACGATGATTTATTATTTTATTAGTTATTTATAATACATTTAATTTTTAAGGATTATCTAATATGTTTAAACAAATAAAATATAATTTAAGGATGTTTTAATAGTGTATAAATATTTTATAAAATGATAAGAGACATAATTTATGACTATATGGTGATTTATAAATTACTTATAATTTAAATTAGAAAATAAATTTCTCAATTAAAATGAATATTAACATGAATTTGATATAAAATTTTTCTAATTTTTTCATTGGGAAAATACTATGTTCATTGTAATAACAATGTTTTTTTTAACAATATTCATTTTATAAAAATATTTTTCATTATAATTAATTATATATCCAAATTTATTATCATCATATAATTATTTTTATAAAATGAGTTATATATTTGGTAGTGTGGTGTTAAAATTATTTAAATGGTGTAATATTCTAACCTTCATAAATAATAGTATGATATGGTAAAAATGGCTATATATAGTAAAATAAAGTTAATATAATATCATAAAGTTTAATCATGACTAAATTTGAACATGTTGGTTTACATGGAATTGTTTTTTTAACAATCCTTTATAATATATCCTGAAAGGAATTAATATATAGCTATTGATGTAGTGGATCACAAGAGATATTTAAAATATAAAAAAATGAATCACTAATTCTAAGGGATTATACTCACAACTATAAAAACTCACCATCACTTAAAAATTCTTCACCTAACATGTTTTAATTATCTATTTATTGATATTTTAAATAGTTTCTCCCATATTTCCCTTCTTAATGTTGTAGAGTTTTAGTGTTCGAAGGATCAGTTATAATAAAATAAGGTCATGTAACGTAAGGTTCCCCACCCCTTCCACCTTATTTCCCTATTTCAACACAATTTTTATTCTCTTCTATTTCATTTTATGATATAATTCTATAATTTGAGTAATGTAAAACATTTGATTTATTTTTTTCTTTTATTTTAATCATTTACTCTAATTAAACTCTATCTTTATGATGTTATTGTGTCAACGCCATGGTTCCCATTATATAAAATTTCTTCCCTATTTATTATTATTTATTTATATTCTTTTTATAGAATATATTTCCACTAATGATATAGGTATATTTACATTATATAGTAAATTATTATAAATATTTTACTAAATATATTTTTTATTCACTCTCATTTATCCTGCTTTTTTATGTCATTACCATATAGAAGTATGGTCCAAAATTATAAATCATTCATTTTGAAATAAAAATTAGTTTTTGATAATATTTTTATAAATCCATATATTTATGATTCTAGTCATATAATTCATTACGTTAACTTTCATTTGAGAAAATTTTCATGAATTGTTATTTTTAACTCTCATTATTCGATCAATATTATCTGTTTTGATGTTGAAGTAAAAAATTATTTGTCAAATTAATTAATATCCAAATGAAACAATTTATTTAAAACCCTAATTAAACACCTTAATAACATGATTATAAGAGTATTTTTCAATGATTTTATTATCCATATAACCTTCTTTCAATGACGTGTTATCCATTTTCTCTCATTATACCATTTTCAATAGTTTTACAATGTCGAATTTATGATTAAAATTTATTTCTCCTTCATATAATATTCTGATTTTTCTATTATAAACCATTTAAAAAATTTATTATATGTAAATTTATAACCGTTATATAATATATTATATTTCATGGGTTATATATACAATGTTATGTTACCCATTTAATATCATTATACACATCTAAAAATATGATACTATGCTAAAATGGTCTAATGATCCTTGATTCATTACCCAAAATTCTATTAATATATGATTCTATGGATATGAAATGTAATTTATGGGATAGACCCACAAATAACTTTTTCCTTTTTATTTTATCAACTATTCAAGATTATAATTTTTTTATCAATAAAAAAATATATACACCTATCATCCGAAAAAACCATAAGATAGGAATATTCATGTGTCCTATAGAGTGATTCTTGTAGAATATAAATCATAAGATAAATAACAAGCATATTAGGGTGTCTATCAACCTTATTCACATATGCTTGAAAGACCACATGTTTAATTCATTATCTATAAAGGCTTCAAAAGAATGATGACCATGGATTCTCTTTCATTTGTAGTACACTTAAATTTAATATTGAGAATTTGTTAATATATCCCATATAAAACATTGATGTAAAGGACAAATTTTTCACTTAATATATAATAAAAATAGTCTATACTTCAATTAGATGATTGAATAAATTTCCAAAATATAATTTTCCATTTGACTGTCTTGGGATTTAATAGATTGACATCCACATTCCTTAAAAGTATGTTAAATGTGATCATTTAATTCATATGAAATATTTATCTTTATTTACTAATTTATACTTTTTTGGTTATGATATGTTACTAGAATTTTCATCAGATGGGTGGTCCCAATTATATATCCCTCCAATGCATTGGATAATGTTTTATCACTAATGATTCTATGTAAATTCGATGGATATTTTAATGTAATATTGTCATGTGGCCCTCTTATAAGAACCGTATAGATACTAGGTATATTGAAATATTATGATTCAATAGTATTTGATTTTATCCAATATATTGGATCCATTCATATTCTATTACATTGGAGTATGGAAATTTCATCAGAGGCTATAGAAAACATGTCTATGTTATTCCCATTAACATGTATCACTTATGTATCATGTTTTATATATGTAACATACTAGTTATCAAGTTTTTTATTTACCATGTATCTTAAAGGTATATAACGCGGTATTATACTATTCTCTTTGTTACCGTTATAGATCAAATGAGCCATGCCTTTTTTATGTTTTCCATATCACCAACAAAGGAAATATTTTCCAAAGGATATTCATATTATAGATTCAAGTATATATTCAATATATGGGAATATAAATGTTTTGTATTAATTTTAATTTATTATGTGTTATTTACAAATTACACCAAGAATAAATATTTTGGGATGTGATTAAATTTAATAAATTTCATGATAGAAAGTGAATGTTATATGGTCATACCACCAAATCCGAGATTGTAGATCAGGGGCCCTTAATTTGGAATTACTATGGTTTTTTATTTCTAAAAAACATATTTTTTATCTTTATATATTAAATTAAAATTCATTAAAATGAGACCCACTATTTTAAAGAATGTAATTATATAAAAACTGTGAAAATATTTAGGGGTAATCTTTGAATTATATTATTATTAATTCATAATATTATCTCAAAAAAATTAATTTATTAACAAATATTTTGGGTTTTTACTATAGTTAGAAATAATATTGTTATACTTAATAAGGATATATTATTCATATCAATTAAAATTAATTATTTTATTTACTAATTATAAAACATGGCATAATGTTTTATTTATTTTGATAATATTGTAACACACCAAACTTTTAGTGAATATATTTTTCTCATTTTATTTTTAATCATCATTGTTATCTAATTTGATTAGTTTAATTACAAACTTCATCAAAGAATATTATTATAGGATAATATAACAAATATTTACATCAATATGATAATACAATTAAAAATTATTTATATTATTTAAAAAGTAAAAATAATGTATATATACTCATTATATATTTCTAAAAATAAAAATGTATTGAAAATATATTGTCTTAGTGATGTATATATATTTGGTCTCAAAATAATTGATAATAATAATACCTATAATGATGGATATATTTTTTAAAAATTATATTAAATACGTAATAAAACACTACAACATATGCATCATAAGATAAAATAAACATTATTTTATTACATTATAAAATAGTAATTAAATGTCACTAAATTTTTCACATATCTAAAATAAGTAATTATTATTACTAATCATAATATATCTGATCTAGTTATGAATTCTCCTATGAATATAATATATAATTGAAATCATTTTTCATAAAAAATAACAAAATAAATTATTTTAAAAAAATGGAATAAATAAAATAAATAGTTGTATGAGTATTATAACCAATGTTTATCTATTATTTTCAACTAATAGTAATGTAATTACTAATTTTATATATTATTAAATGTTTGGAAAATAAAATAATCATTACAATTTTATAATTATTAATCAAATTTTTTGAATTACCAATTAATTATGTAAGGATTCATAGCCTTTTATTATGTTTTGTTTCAAGTTTCTAATTTCTATTGTCCTAGGAGGATGATTGAGGAAAGTTATTTGGAGTTCGAGATATATAACATAGATGAACTTAGAACTTTCAACATGAAACATTGTTCATTAAGTGAGTGGGATTTCCTCTACTTAAAGTCATTTTTCGCAACCTGCATAAGAAATATTTCTAGGGTGTTATTTATATCATTTATGGAATAATGAAGTAATATATGTATGTGGAGACATATTTCATATATCTTCCCCTAAAAATTCCTAACTTGAAAGTGTAGTTCATGATATAAATTTACGCTATGACTGGTTGATATGAGAAATGAGTTTTTGGAATAAAGTTGAATTTTTGAAATTAATGATGTAAATGACCCATTCACACTGTGAAAATATTTTTAAAATAAATCTTACATATCATATCACACTGTTAAATTTTAAAAAACATATAAATTTTTCTCAACCCTATGAATCCATAGGAGTTCTCTAATGGTGTTTTTTCCTTTTCAAAGGAGATTGATCCTCGACTTCCCATAGTCTATTCATGGTGAACCAACATGATTTTAAATTTTTTATTATGGTTCATAAATTATCAATCTTGATCCCCTAAATATTTTTTTTCTGATATGGTGGTAGTTACCCATTTCCCTTATTGTTTAATTTGGTGATTTTTTTAGTGGTTTTTGTATGAAATTTTTACTGGGTTATAGTTTCCTAGAATGAGAGGATATAAGAGATCATTTTATTATTATATTCTCATTAAATAACTATGAAATACATATGGTAAGAGATTGACTTTTAATCCTATTATTTTAACTTTCAATCATAAATTTAACCTGATTTATCTCTTTTGGTAATAGTGTTATTAACCTTATCATATAATAAATAGGATTATTGAAAAGAAATAGTTTATTGGTTTTAGTGATCAAATGTTTTTTTACTGGGATAGTGTGTTTCCAAATGATTTTATAGATACTGTGAAATATAGGATTTTGTATTTATTATAATTTCTTTCATGATTTATTTTTTTCTTGTAAATTTTATATAAATGGGTATGAATATAAAGGTGACAGTGTTTTGGTTTAATTAATTAAAAGTAAGTGTTCATATAAATTATTCTTATTTTGTTTTTTAGGAAATAAAAGTAATTATTAATTCATGTTTATATAAAAAATCTCTATCCAAAGTTAGTGGAATTGGGTAAAAAACGTGATACTGATATTTTATTTTTTTTATTATATTAAAATGCAATGTTAATTACTTTCTTTTATATAGTTTGGTGAGGAATGATGTAATTCTAAAAACAATGCATAAAATCATTTACAACTTCTAATAATTTATTAATTAGTTTTCCTTTGGAAACCTATGATAAATTAATTGATACATATAAGATGGTAATAAAAGCAATTATTTTCATAAGACAAATTTTTGGGGCTGAGTGAGAACGTTACAATGTGACTGTTGGATTCAATGGTTCTTTGGGCCTAGATTCTATGATAACTCTTATTAGAATTATTCATTTTATTTGGATTTGAGACTTGATATATGACATGGAATGAGCCGATAATTGTTTTTGGTTGATATGATATAGGTGGGGATGCTAAATTTTGTTGCAAAAGTAAATTCTTGTAATGGAGAGATACATGGTTTTATATATATTGTTGTTTTGGGTAGAGCATTGATCAATATAATAGGTTGAAGTTGAGATTACTCATTATTGTATTGAATTTTTAATTATTCTGTGCCAATATTATACTTTTTATGAATTGTTGGGTTTATTTTCAACCAATATTACATTCCCTAGTGGTTGAGGTGGCTAGTTTTTCTTTTTTATTCCTCTCTTTTATGTATCCTTGGATCTTTTCTAGAATAACTATAATTGTTTAATGGAAATGATTAATAAATTTTATATCCCATGTTTTTGGTGCTTGAACAGAATGAAAATGATTATAATCATAAGGAACTTTGGATTTAATAATATTTTTCTCAGAGAGAGCGAAGTTCACTTGGTGGTTAATGAAATGTGAATAAAATAATATTAATTAATTATTAATTAATTAAATAACATAAAGTGAAATATATTAATAAAATAGTTCTTACCATGAATTTGTAAGTAATTATTTTGTGCTTATAGGGAATCACATTCATTAAAGTTGCAATCAAGTGTCTGAGAGATGATATCTACAGTTAATCATGATACTAGTTTAATACACATAGTGTGGTTGTGAGATATATAATATTTATATTTTTTATGGGATTTCATGTTCTAACCATCCCATATCAGTTGGGTGACTGACACCCAA
Source organism: Viscum album (assembly GCA_963277665.1). Taxonomy (NCBI): domain Eukaryota; kingdom Viridiplantae; phylum Streptophyta; class Magnoliopsida; order Santalales; family Viscaceae; genus Viscum; species Viscum album. The sequence continues at coordinate 1,460,229,352 of OY728125.1, forward strand.
TATATTCCTGGAGGGTTTATTCTCTAAAATAACTTTTGGACATGAATGAATGGATTACTACCCCTCTAACTTGTCTCTCTTCTCATAGTATTATTATGTGATGGTATGACCAATGGTTATCTTTAACCATATATGTGGGTACATGGATTTAATGCATTATGATTATTTCACCACCATGTTTCCTTGAATATAGTTTTCTATCGATTATTAAAGGTATAAAATGTGTGGTCTATGATGTATTGTGGTATGATACACAACATATGGTTTGTGGTGGCCCACAGAAACTACTCTATTACTATTGGGAGATTCTTCATGGAATGATGAGATGATGTGATACATAATATTAATAATATATGATGATGTGATGCTGTGATGTATAAGTTTAATGGCATGATACTTTATCACAGGTTTCTTTGGAAAGGATTACATTTGGATTAGGAAATACAATGTTGGGGAAGAGTGACAGACCAGTGGGGAATTTGTAGTGGGGTAACTTAATTTGAAATTATAATATATAGTCACATGTATGTGATATATTTTTTCTGATAACCATGGTGAGGCTGGGATATTACTATACTAGTTTAGGTGTTGAGTTACCTTCACCTGTTATTGACTAAAAATTAGTATGGATTTTTATCTTTTACAAAACAGTCTCTAGGGATGATCCAATGATGTATAAAGGATATGGCCACCCTTGTTATATATACATTATTTTTCATTTAAATATAATTATATAGGTTATTATAATTGACATTACTAGTGCATGGTTTGTTCAAGTGTTTTTATGGATTTCGTATTCATTATTGGGAATTATCTTCTCATAATTTTAGTATATATAGTTCCCTTTTTTAGTTGTTTCAAATTAGTGAAATTATGTGAATGTAATCATGATTTAATTATTCTAATTTAATCTTTGGTAGGTTTTAGTACATGTATCTACATTATATCTCATTCCTCTTATCATTGGGTTTATTTCCACCCATTTTTTATTACGATATACCCTAGGTTTTTATCACCAACCAGTATTCTCATATAGGTGGGATTTAAGTAACATTACCTATTTTCTCTAATTGTTGGTCTAGGAGGGGTACCACAGTGGTAATGGGGTTGGGAAATAGTGCTATCAAATTTTTAGGTTGAGGGATAGGGTGAATTTTAGATATAGATATAGGGTTGGCCTGTATGATTTAGTAGGTAAATGATGAAATCAATGTTTTATAAGAAATGTAAATAAGGGATACTATTAGAGACATGGATATTTAGGTCCCCCTGTGATCCTGAAAACTTACCATTATGTTTACTAAGCCTATTAAGCAATGTGATAATGGTTATGGGATAGAGAAAAAGAAATTGATCATTTATCAATACTATTTTCCCATGTGTTTCATGTGTGTAGACTTTGTGATTAGATTAATCCTTGAATAAATATATAACAAAATCAATTATAAATATTTCATATTCTAGGATTAGGATTCCTTAATGGTTTTTATTTTTTAGATATATCTTTAAGTCAATGTCCTCATATGGTTCAAACTAGAGTTGATCTATAGGTTGTCTAAGAAGATCATTGTAGGGTAGAGATCTATAACATTGACACTTAGATGAGGAAACTCAAAAAGATTCATCATTTGAATATTAAAGTATATAAGGGATATATTTTAGAATTAATTTTTGATGACTCATTATAGGTGGTGGGGATAACATTCATTCTCATATATACATAGAAGAATAATTGTTTTTAATTAATGGTAATGATTTATCAAGGATAAGAAAGGTTATAATGGTTCTTGTTATAGTGACCCATAATTTTCATATATAAATACTACATCATATTGGATTAATATTCATTACATAAAAGATATCTATGATATAATTATATAGATCTAGTTTCTTGGGAATCATGGATACAAAAATAAATTTTTTATATAATATCTACATCATCATCCACATAATTCTACACAATATTCACTATTCTTATACACATCATGCATAAAATATTACTTCATATCATGGGGACAGGTAATTTTATAAAGGGTGGGATTAGATACATTATAATGGTAAATAAGAGAGATATCAATGATCATGTCAGTATAAAATAATCATAAGAGTTTGAGAACTTTATAATATCATTTTATATCCAAACCTTTAATTTAATAGACCATAATGAATAATGATTGATAAAAGTTAGGTAGTTAATATGATATGATGCATAATAGAATAAAAGATCATCATCAATGAGAGAATAACATTGAAATAAGACATTTATTATTGGAATACACATATGCATATAAAATAGTTTCCTTAATAGTCATGTCTCATTTCTAGGTCTTTCATAGTGGATTGGGATCACTCCCAAAATATATAAAAATTTCCAATGTTAACTCTCAAGACTATAACAGTGGATAGAGTCCCTTATGGAACATGAAACACTGCTAATTCTAGTTATGTTTATCTCATTAGATATCAATCATTTCCCAATGAATTATAAGGATATAAAATTCATTGCCTGCGTGTTAAATAAGTGAAACCATATTGATGTGTTCCAAAGGATTATAAAACATTTAACATATAATAACCAATAAAAATGTATATCTTTCATTATCATTTAATAATTTAATTACCCTTAGAGAATACACTAATTCCACAAATGTATCATCATTTCATAAAAGGATAACTCAAACAAAAGGAATAGAATTCATATAAATCTTATCATAATAATCAATAAACCATCTGTAAAACTAATATTAATGGTATAATATAATAACATATCTTTTAGTTATTAATTAACATAAAAAGATTTGTCTTATATGGATTATTAATTTAAAATATAACTTGGAACATTTCATGGGGAAAATTACTTTTTTATTTGAAATCAATTATTTAAAATGTTAAAATTTATGAAATATTACTGAAAAAATATTATTGAAGATATCCTCATAAACATATAATTGGAGTTTCAATTCATTAAGTGATCATGATGGTGGGAAATACTATTCATGTCCTATATGTTAAAATAAAAAATTACCTTTATACATTAAAAAAATAAAAAGTAAATCATTCAGAAAATGAAAAGGTGATTCGTTTAAAACCTGTAGGTAATAGTAAAAAATTTGATAAATGAATTCAAAAAATTGGATAATTTAACGAAATTGTTTTTTAGAGAACATGGACATGAAAGATAATTCATTTTCATCTAAAGAGATAAAGAATATTGGTATTATATAAAAATATTATTTTAGTCTTCTGATTTCTTAAATGTAGGAAAATGAAAGAAAAACCTATAATTTCTAAAAATAAAAATATAATTAGAAAATTTATAACAGTCTAGATATTTCATCCATATGATTTCTTTATTGAAACATAATGAGAAATAATCATAATATATAGTGATATTTCAATATAAAACCCTTATCATATTGGTATTTCTTGAAACATAAAACCTATTAATGAATAACATCCAATGATATGATAAATTTAATTAAAATTAATATATTCATTATATAACTTGTCAATGTGGATTTATAAATGTACCATAAAATAAGATAGGTTTATAACATAACATAACTCCCAAAGGAGATTATTTTATATGATAAAACCTTACCAAAAGTATGATCTTTCTTATTACACATCAAAAAATCATATATATGAATGATAGATATATTATAAATTATTTATAGAACCAAAATCATATATATATATAATACCAAATATTATCTATTATAACATCTTATCACCAATTTATTCATAATTATTTATTAAATAAATGTTTTTTCCTCACAACTACTTCATTTTTCATGCACATTTTGGTTCATCAGTATCCATAGTAATACATTGATCATGGTTTAATTAACTAAATAATGTTAATAATGATATTTATATTATATATATTATTTATTTTTATATTTAGAGTCAAATGTAATATTTAGAAATAGAAAAATGAATTATATCATTCATAGATGTGGTAGGTTATATGTATTCATGAACGTTGTTTCCATTTTATGATGGATGGATAAAAAGAAAGGTAAATATTAATTTATCTTTATAGATTAATATTATTATAATTTGTTACATATATATTTTTTAAATCATACATTCTAAACATCAAATAATTTTTTGATAAAAAAAACTAATTTAACCTCTATTTATAGATGGTAAGAAATAGGTTCACGTGAGAAATTATTTCAAATTTAAATATGACATGAAGAAGTTGGATAATTTTTTCACATCATAATAATAATTATTATGTTTTTAAAATATACTGATGTGAATGTTTTACAATAGATTCTTTGGATTTGGAAAATGTTAACGAATTAATAAAATTTAGAACTCTAGGTTTAGTGTTATATATAATTATTCTGAAACCTATTTCAAATTAAACATTAATCCTTGAATGGATTTCCTTTTATAATGACCAAAATATTTTGGATGTTTAGAAGTAATATATGAATTTATTATGGTAGGTCTTGGTAAATATAGAAGTATCCAAATTTATTACAAATAGAGGAGAATTGGATCCATTTTACAAGTGATTGGAGTGTGACTCTAGGAATTATATAAATTATTAATCTATTATAATGAAAATATCTAGAAAAATTCTTCCCAATGGATATAGATTAAATGAAAATTTCATATAAGGTCAAAATCTCATCATCAAATACAATAGGTAAATGATGTATTCTTGTTGTTAATCCCACACATTTTGATTAACCCCTTGGTTAACTAATGTTAACATTAATTCCTTTAATATATTGCATAATATTAATGTGTTATAATTTTAATTATAAGGTTTCAATTGTCTCATAAAAGGATAATGGATGACATTTTCAACCATATCATATCCCCTTGTACTATTTTATGATTTTAATGATTTGTAAATAATTTAAAAATATATCATTTTCTTACAATTTTATTTATTTTATTTTAGAAACTATACAATTAATTTTACATTAAATACATCAAATGAATGAGGAAATTTGAATCTAATAATTTAACATATCACTAATAAGTTATATTAATCAATTAAATTCATGTAACATTATATCCTAATTGTATTATATTTAACTTAATATGTTTAAAATAATTCTATTCAATAATGAAATTTTGGGTTGACATTACTATGAATTTAAGTTAATTATATAATAACTAAAATTTAGAAATAAATTCTCATCTAGAAAATAAGTTTTATGCTCAAAAGTACACTTGAGATTTATTCACAACATGAATTTTTTTTTGTTTTAAACACATAATATTTATTTACAAGTAATATTGTGATATTTTTTATTATTATGTTCTTTAAGTATTATATAGGCCACATTCATGGACATTTCACCACCATACAATTAAATTCAAAACCTAAGTGGATAATGGTTGAAGTAACTTTATCCATTTATAATTAAGAAGAAAAAAGAAGACCAAAAAATTTAGTCTCAATCATGGTTCAGGAGATTTACACTTTAATTGAATGATTAATTTTACGAGAGTTACAATTCCTAATTCATAAAAATAAAAAATAATGATTTACCAGATTTTGTCCTCTTAGTTCAAAATATAGAATCCAAATTTCACAATACAATTTACATATATTGTATAAATAGTAACACCCAAAAAAAATTATAAAAAGTGAATATGATATTATAATAAAACAATAAGCTAATGATAATTTAGTATTTAATGTCACAAAAATTCTAATTTTATAGGATTAATATCAATTTTAAACATACGAGGTAAAAAAATACTAGAATGTGATTTTAAAAGTTTCCATTAGAAATAATATTTTATGAGTAATTTAAAAAATAGTATTAAACTATTTTTACTTTTACATATAATAATGTTTTATAATAAATATAAATTATTATGAATTTAGTATAAATTTTATAGAAATAAAGATATGATATTTTTGGGGAAAAGGGATTTGATTTTGGAAAATTGTCTTTAAATGCATAATTTCTTTCCATCTTAATTAGAAAAAATGGCCAGCACGAAAAAAAATATTCAAAAAGTTTATTAAATATAAAAAATATTAGATAGGGAAGGAGACGTGGTCTATCAAATGGAGTTTTCCCTATCCATAAAACAATAGAGTTAATGATCATAATATGATATATCATTTTCATAATCATAATTATCAGTAGTATCCCACTCAAACTGATAATTACCTTGATTAAATTTCTTAAGGATCTCTAGATTGGTCTTTTTTATCACATTTGAAGAATATATGTTCTACATTGTCCTTGGAAGGTTGCAATAGTTCATTTTTGGCCTTCTATGTAATAGAGCAGAAGTGAAATCCTCAATAGTCACCACCTATTTCATGAAATTTATGATAGAATCCGTAAATGAGACATGACTAACATAGTTAAAAACCTATAGGGTAGTTATATAATTAACCCCTTCATCAAGATATATGTTTACCCACTTATTATAGACTCTTGAATAATTAATGTTATTTGTTATATCTTTATGAAAACTGGTGTTTTTTTCTAGCATCAGGTTGGTTAAGACCACCATCATGTGCAGATTTCCCTGAATGATCGGATTCCACTAGTTTTATTCATCCCAACCCCCAATATATTAGGATGTGTAGAAGTGTCCAGTAACAAATCATACTAAATATACAGATGATAATTTTATTTCATCATTATCTATACATTGTTGATAACCAACATAGTGGTAAGGTAAATTCCCATGCATTTCAATGAGAGTGGGTTAAGAATTAGAAATATCCTCTTGAACTACTCTATTTTGAACATCATCAAACATGGAAGAGAGAACCAATTTCAACCAAGTATCTCTAGATTCCATTCCCTACTAGATATCGTCACTACCCAGGTTTGTGATAGGTGGAATCTCCTGAACATTCCAATATATTCTAGAAATGTACTTCTCTATTGAACCATCCTACATTCTGGTTTTTGATGCAAATCACTCTTAGAATGAGTTTTCATACCAATATTTAGATTTCACGATCATAAAAAATTTAATAAATTGAAAAAATGAACTTTATATAATTATCCACCATAGGCCTCATCATTGAGGAATAGTCAGTCCCCATCAAAGCATTAGCACCACCTGGAACAAAATTGGAGACATGTTTCTTCCTAGACGTTTTATCATTCCTATCAAAGTAATGAGAGTAATGTTTATTCATATTATTATTAGAATCAATATTATCAAAAAAGTGGTCATTATCTAGAATTTATCTCTTACAATCAGTGGCATCATTTCCAATTATGTGGTAGATAGGTAAATTTAGAGACATCCTACATGAATTATTATCTTGTCCAATTGCATTTCAAATAATGTAGAAGCACTGTAGGATTTTATATTCAATAGGAATATTAATATCATCACTCTGAGTGGAAGTCACCACCAGCTTCATTAAAATTTATCACATGTAAACAATGGCTAGTACATGTAATAAATAACTAAAGATATCATTTTTCGTTGTTTTATCAATTGTTATTGTTAGTATAATTGAAGAAGAAACATCAAATATAATATTTGGATGCTAATAAATCCAAGTCAAACTTAAAATCCATACCAAAACATGATAAAAATGACACTCTTAAGAAAAATAATTTTATAATTGGATATTATTCCTTGATTTGATGAGATCTTAGTTTCATATACACCATTCCAAAGCCCCATGCATTGTTTTTTGAATCTAAATTTGGTAATTGGATGTGGTAGAATTGATTCCCAATTGGAATAAATTTTCATTTAGAATAGCTGCAAATAAATGAAAATTTACTTGCGAAATCATCATATTTTTATATATTTTACCACAATAAAATCACAACACATCCAATGACATATTTATTGTAAAGTTCAGGTTCTAGGTGATGCCCAAAGATTCCCCAAACATGGTTGGTCACATTACCTCAAGCACATTTTCCCAAATTCCAGAGGGTGATGAATAGAATCAAGGGACACAGTTTGATATTTGGGAAACTATGCCCTCAATGGTAGAGTGTACACAGTAGAAAGTAAATAATAAATAGTAGCAGAAGAAATAATATCATAACGCAAAAGTAAACAATGGAACAATGATAATAATATAATAACTGGTGAATATTTAAATGATGAATGTCACATGTGTCTAGGAAAGAATCCTAACAAGACATAATGAAGAAAATAAAATACTAAAATCAATGTACATAAAAATAGTAAACTCCAATAGCATTTCAATCCTCTTCATGGTCCCATGATCTCCAACTCCAACAATAATCAAGTACTCAATGAAGAAGGTTTCTTTCAATTATCTATACCTACAACTATATAATCTGTTTGGGTCCAAAGCATGACCCAAACAGGGTGTGAGATAAATCCTAGTAAGAAACCACAAAAATATTTGATCCTTACGTTTAGTGATTGAATATTACTGTTAATATGTATAAATGAATAAATATACTAGTAATTACCCAAAAGAAAATAATCCTATAGTTTTCAATTACATTCATTTTCATTTATTATACAAATCATTGAATCTTGTAATGATTGGGATATAGCCTAAGACTTATATCCTCTATTTAATAGTAACATTAGACGTCCTAGAAGACCATCTAAATAATCAAGTAATACTGAGTCAAAGTTTTTTATTTTTCTTAAAAGACTCCCCACAAACATTCAATTGTTCAGTAAAGAACCTTTGGGGATGTTCTCACAGTCTAATTCCCCGGTCTAACATAACAATAATTCATTTAATTACAACCCTCTCGACAACTCTCATAGTCTAAACCCTTTGGTCTAAAATAGCTTTAAACATTTACAAATGACCACCTATAAAATATTTCATGGTCTAAAACCCTTGGTCTAATATACTATCAGGCAATTATAAACAGCCGCCTAGGAAATCTATCATAGTCTAAACCCCTGGGTTGATGACCACCTAGCCGCTCCCATAGTCAATACCCATGGTTCAACATAATTAACAATTCCTTTATCAATGAACCTACCTCAAGAATATCTCATAGTCAATTTCCCCTTCATCACACTTCCACAATGCATATAAAAATAATTTCAAATAATTAGCATCTCCATCCTAAAAAAATAATGCATGGAAAGAAGGAAAGAGTACATTCATCCATGACCAAATGGAAACGAATAATCAAACAAGTAAATGAACCCATGGCATGTCCCATAAACAAGGTATACAACAGTATAAATATGCTACAACCCGTTATCAAACAATCAGACCATAGTAGGTCATAAATAGGGTTAAAATCCAAATCAAGAAATACCCCAAACATGGGTATAAAGAACATTAAGAATATGTAATTCAAATAAGTACTACGAAAGGAACAAACAACATACCATAATATCGTACAATCGATATACTTAAATGTTGACCCTTGAATCGGCCTAGTACGACATAGATCTACAAAAAGGTTAAAAACAATCATACTTGAAAACCCCATAAGAGAGGAAGAATTAAGAAGAGAGCCTCTAGAGGAATTGAGAACTCGCCTGTGGGATACCAACATACCAGATGATGTCTCAATCGGAGGTCAGAAGGAGAATCGGGAGGCATTCTATGTTTGAGGTCATTCTGTCGCTCTCTTGTATGAATTTAGGGGAGAAAAAATATGTTCAAGACATTATACATTACCCCTATCTAATTAATAAAATAAAAATAAAACTACATGGTGTGTTCATTAAATGTAAATTCCATGTATTAGCCTCAACTAGCCCCTATTTTTTGGAAATATTTCAAGTCCCCACATGACCATGTACTCGGCCATTACACAAAAAGTACACAGTTGTATGTGGTACCTAGGTAAACGACATGTAATCATAAGTGAATGGAGTGTACATATAAAAATTTCACTTCTTCCTTTTTCCCAAAAAACAACCCAAAATAAAGATCTATACCAAAAATGAAGATCTATGTTCTTACAAACATCCCCTATAAAAGTGATTTATCCCCAAAATTCCCTTCTAAGGGGAGTAAAGAAGAAGAATCATATAACTCTAGCCACTATGATCATACGTCGGCCTCCTCTCCCATGTGTCATCTTATACTCGCTTGTGGTTTCATAGAACCATTACCAAAGGAACATAATGGCCATGGAAACCTTTGTGTTGTGATCCTTAATCTGAATTGAATTCTCCTCAAAGGATGAATCCACCTCCAACTCAACCTCTTTGTGTTGGACAACATGTGTTGAGTCTGAAAAGTAATGTCATAGCTAAGAAACATGAAATACATCAGGCATAGCCCAGTACCTCTGAGGTAACTGTAAGGGATAGTCAACCAGACGGAAATTCTCCAAAACCTCAAATGGTGTGATGTATCTCATGAATACTTCCCCTTTATCCAAATCCTCTTGTGTCCTATCTCTAGTGTGACACATAAGAAAACCTGATCTCTGAACTCGAACTACAAAGGTCGTCTCCATCGATTAGCATAATATTTATACCAAGACTATGTATTATCCATCCTATTCTGAATAAACTCCACCAATTAAGTGGTCTTTTGGACAAGAAGAGTTCCAAGGATCACTTTCACTCCTTCCTATAGCCAACATAGGGGTAATTGGCATGACCAACCATACAAATCCTCATAAGGTTCTATCTTAACTATTTCTAGAAAACTGTTATTGTAGGAAAACTTCACATGGGGTATGTGTCTCTACCAAGGGTCCCCGAAATATTGGACACATGCTTGAATTACGTCCTCCAAAACCTAAATCGTGCGCTTAGACTAAAAATATGTCTAGGGATGGTAAGTTGTACTCAAAACTACATGTGTACCCAAATCCATCTATAGTCCCTATAAAACATGAGATGTAAACTAGGAATCCCTGTCTAAAATTATAGAGTGTAGAACCACATGAAAACGTATAATCTATCAGATGTACAACCTTTCATGCTGATCAACACTGAAGATTTACATAATCAGAAGGAAGTGTGCAACCTTCCTGAACATGTTGATTACAACCCAAAACTACATTATTCCTTCAAGGAGACCTTGGTAAACTAGTCACAAAATCCATCATGACATAATTCCACATCCACTCAGGAATGGGTAACTGATTTAAAATCACTTCTGGTCACTAATGCTTTGGATTCACATTCTGAAAGGTGGAATATCTCATAAAAAAACCATATACATATCTCTTCATGTCTGGTGACCAATACATATGATGTAGATCTTGATACATCTTGGTGACACTAGGATGGACTGCCCAAAAAAAGAATGATAATATCGCATAAACTCCTCACTTATGTCTGTTGACACCCATATGTGTCCACGAAAACACAAGACCTCATCGTCGCATACGGTCCACCCAAGAGTAGGGTCCTTTCCTGACACACTCTCCCTCAGGACTAGGCCTTCATAATCTAATAGCTACCTCGTTCACACTCAATCCAGTAGAGTAGAGGTAATAGCTATAGAATAAAGAAACATCTGACCCTATTTGTTGGGATCCTCCAAATGCATCTCAGAGAACAGATCCCTAAGCTACCCCTCATTGTTGTCCTCCTAAACTGCATGTATATGAGTCCTTCTGCTCAACACATCTACCATTGTGTTGCCTTTCCCTGGTGTATAAGAAATCTCAAATTCAAAAGACTGAAGGTACTCAACCCCCCTTTACTATATAAAAATCATATCACAGAGAGTAAAGATATACTTGAAGCTTTTATGGTCATTTTTTACCACAAAATTCTCTCCCAACGGATAATGTATTCAACTGCCTAAAGCATGCACAACTATAGACAACTCGAGATCATGTATATAGTAATTCCTCTCATATGTAATCAACTATCGAGACCCATACACAATGACTCCTTCCCCTTGCATAAGCACTACTCCCAGCAGAATACCTTATGCATCACAGTAAACGGTGTAACTCTTGCCTGAATCAAGAAAAATCAGTATTAGTGCTGAATGCAAACTCCCTTTCGGCTCCTAAAAATAAGAATTTCTAGAATCTATCCAGAATTGCATCACACCCTTCTTAGTATGGCCCATAATTGGAACTGTTAAGAGTGAAAAGACCAATATAAGGCTTCTCTAGTAACCATATAACCCCAAAAAACATTGTACCTAAAATAATTTCTTTGACTGCTCCCAGTAAACTACTACTCTCACCTTCCCTAGGTCAATCAGGACTCATGTCTCTGAGATTACATAATCCATGAATTGAATCTAATCCATCGAAAAGAATCATTTTGAGAGCTTACCATAAACTGATTCTCTCTCTGTATACTCAATAAATCTCAAGATTGGTAGCATGGTCATGCCAAGTGTCTGAGTACACTAAGATATCATCCACAAAGACTACCATAAAATAATCTAATTATGGATGGAAACTCAGTTCATCAGTGCCATGAAAATTGTTGGCACGTTTGTGAGACAAAACGGCATAACCAAATATTCGTATACACCATATCTATTCTGATAGGTTGTGAGAGGTATATCTGATGGTCTAACATGCAAATGATGATAACCGGATCTCATGTCAATATTTCAGAACACCTGATCTCATCTAAGCTGATCAAAGAGATCATCAATCCCTAGTAAGGGATATTAGTTCTTGACCTTAAAATAGTTCATATTTTGATAATCCACGCAAAGTCTAAGGGTACCTTCCACATTCTTCGAAAAAGGATAGGAGAACCCCAAGGATTAGTACTAGGTCGAATGAAATCCTTGGTCTGAAACTTCTCTAAATACATCTTGAGATCATGTAACTCTGTTGTATCCATACTATAATGAAGAATGGACACTGGTGGAACTCTTGGCACAAGATAAATAGTGGAATATACCTCTCTCTATAGAGGTAAACTTGAAAACCCATCTGGAAAGAAATCTTTGAAACAATCCACCACCAGTGAAAAGTCCGTCTGTGAAGTCCTTGGTCATCCAGATATAAAATATCAATATTGGATGTAATTCCTCCCAACCCAATATGCTCGGGTCCATCTCTACTCACTGGGCAAACCCACTGTCCCTTGTGTAGGAAACACCCTCCCTCTGATGACATGAAACTCACCATTCGGTGATAACAGTCAAAAAAGGCCTAGAAGGATACCAATAAGTCCATTTTAGAATGATATCAAAGTATGTCATCTCTATGACTTATAGGTACCACAAGAAGTGGCAGCCACCAACCTCTAGATGGTACTCCTTTCACTAATGTATACTAGCCATCCTAATCACCAATAGAGAGTCTAGAATCATAACATAATCAGAAGTAATTACGCAGAGCCCAAGGCTCTCCACAAAAGAACTACATATAAAACTATGGGAATACCCTGTATCAAAAAAGAGATGAAGCTAAAACTGAGGAATCTAAAATCATACATATAACTATATAGCGTCCGGGATCCTTATTCTGTTGGGTCTGCTCCACTGCAAATGTCTAACATGTACTGCGACCCTATGACCCTGCCTGACTACCCTAATCTAATCCACCATGATATCACATAAATCCTCCCATCTGGATACAATGTCCATGACCTCCTCCTCAGGCTGAATGGCTTGATGAAATCCAGTTCCATGACTGATGAGAAACTGGTGGTCCTTATACTAAACATGCAGTGATAACTGAACCCATATCACTCATTGTTGGTGTGAAATCTGGATAAAATGCATAATATGAACCATCTTTATGCAATATCTGCACTCAACTAGGTCTCTTAGGAAGTGTGGTTTCATGTTCCCACTCCTTCCACACTTGTATCATGCCACCTGGCTACCAAAAGAAACATCGGGTGAAAGTTCCCTTCACCACTATCTGTTATCAGTCGAAGGAGTACCAAAATTGGATGTCGAACAGCCCAAGATCATAGATACTAAATCCCTCAGATTGCGCTTGGTAATTAGTGCCTATTTCACTATAGTCATCACTGAATTCAGACTGAAAACATTCACCTACAATCAGATGTCGTACCTAAGACCATCCACAAATATCCTATCCAACGATAACTCTTCACCTCCCAAAATAGGTGTGAGGTGCAAAATCCTTGTAAATAGAGAAGAATAATCCATCACTGAAAGAGATCCCTTCTCCAAATTCATGAACTCTTCAGCTCGGTCAGTGCTCAACGTCTCAAGGAAGAATTAATCGTAGAAGGTCCTATAAAAAGCTTCCCAATCCCTATCCCAATGACGTCCCGCCTGTTAGATAACATCCCATCATATCTTGGAGGAATCACATATCATGTACGTCGTGAGCTTCACCCTCCTCTCTGGAGGCATCTCCAGATGTTCAAAGATAGAAATCATGGCCTCCAACCATGAATCTACAGCCTGTGGTACTCTATCTAACAAAAAAGTGGGACGATGCTTCTATTGGAACACCTATGTCAATTATTCCATAGATGAATTAGGATGGGTTGCTCTTTCCAAAGTCATCATCATCCTCAAAAATCATTAATGGAACTATCCATCCACACTGGCATCCGATAAAATAGCTGCTGCAAAAATGGTCACGATGAGAGGATCTTCTTTTAGACCCTGATATTCTATTTTTGGATTCTAGTCATCGAACTATACCTAGTGTATATCCGGAGGAAGTATTGGCCTCATGACTCTTAAAGTTCATGTACACACATAAATTAAATATTATCAACGGTAGAAACATAAATGTTTAATAAAGGAACATAAGAATAAAGAATTCAATTTTTACAACATAGGGTTACACGATATGTAGAACCACGACAGAGAGTGTTCCCTTAAACCTTAACATAGGCATCTACCCCCTTCCAAATTGGTCATGTAATACCCCATACACGCGGAATTTTCATTATGAGGTATGGTGTGGACTTAAATTTTAACTCCTACCCAAATACTTCTACAAGGATCAAACCACACGGTTTTGCTGAGGTGACACTAAAAAGCGTGTTCACCCAAGACACGATGTGTACCAGTTATGTTTCATACACCCGTGTCGTTAGTCACACGGCCGAATACATGGTGGATTACTACATGTCATGCATAAATGTGACACGGTGAGTGAAAAATAAGTTTCATCCACATTTTTCATTGGTCACAAGGCTGGATAAACGGTTATTTATAACACAACATGTACAATCTAGAAACGGCGTGTTCTACCAAAAGTCTCTCAACCCCGTGTCTCGGCTCACATTGTCAATCACATCGTCCAGAACTACAAGTTGTGTACTCCCATTACACGGTGTTTCCTTAAGAATATTCGTTCTTCTCTAACAGAAGAACACATGGTGTGTGCTCATAATATCACATTCCTTGTTGTATGGGATTCCTAATAGTAAGGCTCTAAAACTTATCCGAAACCCATAAAAACATAAACTTTTGTCCATGTAATGCCAGGTTCTGATCTGTGAGAGCCCATACTCCCTTAAAATGCAAATTTGGCATCATTATTCATGTCATATCATAACAGAATCCAATTATAGTTCAAACATGATCCACCAAATTCTAATCAAAGAGGGCACATAACACCTTAGGGTTCAAATTTTGGGGTTTATCAAAGTGAAACTTTTCGTATACCAATATCCTATCTAAATAATAGGTATTTATATCATGGAATATATCACAAAAACATGAAATTAGTAATTCACCATAAATGGCCAGACAAAATGAATTACATGTGATCTCTACCAAGTGCATATATGATGCATGAGATGGCATACCCTTATCTCATATGGTTACAGATAAATAAAAACATAATGATATCATTTATAACATCACAAAACAAGTGTGTCACCCAGAAGTGAACTTAAATCCACTGTAATAATTGAAAAACAAGAAAAATTTCAATATTCAAGGTAACTTGGATTTTCCCTATACATGGGCCAGATACTCCTGAGCACAGCTTATTACCAACTACCTATTCCCTCATATCTCTCTCTACAGGCTCAAAATTTTAATTCAAATTAGAAAATAACTCCTCTAACACCACTTTGTAACATCTTGGATATGGGTGAAGCCCAAAGGTGCCTCGAACTCGGTTGGTCACATGACCTCAAGCGCATTTCCCAAATGTCAGAGGCTGCTGACTAGTAATGAGGGCCATGGTTTGAGAATGGAAAAACTATTACATAATTGTCATAGTGTACATAGTAGAAAGTAAATAATAAATAGTAGCAGATGCTGTAATATCATACTACAAAAGTGAAGAACAGAAGACGGATAATAATATATCAACTAGAGCAAATAAAAATGATGCATTTCACATGTGTCTAGGAAAGTTGGAAAACAAGTCACAATACTAGAAGTACAATACAGAAACAAATATATAAAAAATGGTAAACTTTAAAAGCATCACAAGCCTAAGCATGGTCACATGTTCTCCATCTCCAATAGAAATCTAGTACAAGATGAAGAAGTGATATTTCCCTTATCTATACCTCTAACAATATAATCTATTTGGATCCAAAATCTTTCCCCAAATAGGGTTTGAGATAAATCAATGTAAGAAACCACCAAAAGATCTCTACCCAACTATAATTGAATGTATATTTCTAGAAATATGTAGAAATGAAGCAATAAACTAGGAAGTACTGAAAATTAAACAATCTTACAGTTTCCAATTACATTACTTTTCAATTATTATTCAAATCGTTGAATCATGTAAACCTTAGGATCTAGCCTACGCTCTATATCCTTGGTTTAATAGTAATAACATATATATCATAATACCATATGAACAATAAATTAGTACTAAGTCCAAACTTGTGAATTGGCTTGGAAGACTCATTAGAAACATTCAATTAATCAATAACGACACTTTGGGAAAGTTCTCACAGTCTAATTCCCCCTGGTCTAACATAATAATAATTCATTTAACAACAACACTTGGGTTATGTCTCACAGTCCAACCCATTTGGTTTAACATAGCTATAAAATTTTACAAACGACCACCTGGGAAAGATCTCACAGTCTAAACCCCTTGGTTTAATATACTACGTATCAATCATAAGAACCCACCAAGGAATGCTCTCACAGTCTAAAACCCTAGGCCAATGACCACTTGGAATCTCTCACAGTTAATACCCCTAGGTCAACATAATTAAAAATAAATTTATAAATGAACCTATGTCAATAATATCTCAGATTAAAAATTCCCTTGTTCACACTTCCACAATGCATATCACATGCATTTCATATAATAAAAAATTACATCCTAACAAAACAAAGGCACGAAAAAAATTCAAGACAACAGGAATCATAGACCAAATGACCATGAATAATCAAACAAGAAAACGCAACCATGGTGTCTCCCACAAGCAATGTATACATCCTTATGCATAAGAAACTAGCCTTTATCAAACAATCAAACCATATCAGGTGATAAATACGGTTAAAATCCAAGTCAAGAAATACCCAAAACATTGGTGTGATGAAATTTAAGAATATATAATTTGAAGATGAATAATGAAAGGCACAAACCACCTACCTCGATATCGTATGATCGATATAGTTGAACATAGTCCCTTCAATTGGACTATAATGACATAGATCAATAAAAAGGGTAAAAATAATAAACCTTGAAAAACCCATTAGATAGGAGTAATCTGGAAGGGAGACACTATGTGAATTGATAACTCACTGGTAGTATTCCAATGCACTTTATGACCTCTCAATTAAATATTGGATGGAGAATCAGGAGGGGTTCAATGTTAGTGGTCATTCTTTCGCTCTCCTATACAAACTGAGGGGACAATAAATATGTTATAGACATTATACACGAACCCACTATAATTTATCAAATGAAAAGAAAAATAAATTTTGTGATCATTAAATGTACACTTCATGTATTAGTCTCAACTAAACCTATCTTTAGGAAATCTTCTAGGTCACCCCACAACTATGTACTCATCTATTACAAAGCTAGTACGCCATCGTACACAGTACTCAGGTACACAACATGTAATCATATGTACACTGTGTGTACTTAGAAAATTCGCATTTCTTCCATTTTCCACAAAAACAACCCTAAATAAAGATCCATCTTAGAATAGAATATATGGGTTCTTACATTAATGACACAAATCAAGTCTCTCTGACACCACATGTTTCCTCACAATTACTCGAACAATGTCCCATTTATTAAAGATCTGATTGGAATTGAAAATATGTAAAGATGATAAAATTATTCAGGAATAATAAGACTTAATTTCATCCTCATTCATTAGAATCACCAATATGAAAGAATATCCAACAATAGTATTTCTAGGTGGGGTGATATTCTTCAAGGCGAAGTTCTTAATAGCATCTTACAAAACCATTTTACGATACTTTTGGGGGGTTTAATTTTGAATTAAATGATAAACATTTATGCAAAATATTTTCTAATTAATATTATTCCATATTTATATGTATCATTTTCAAATTATTAAATAATTTCATATTCTTATTTCACAAAATTAATTGTAAAAACAGTAAAAAATGACCATGGTTTAGGTTAAACTGGGTTTACCATGGGAAAAACTAAAATGTTAATGATTAAAATAAACTGAAATATTATTAAAATACTATTAGTTAGTTGTATTTTTAACATAACCTTATCACTTAATAATATGATAAATTTTGGATCCATTTTAAAAATAATTTGACTCGTATTTTTTGTACAAAATTATAAAATTAAAAGTGTTCCAGTTGCCTTAATTATTATAGGGCACCTCCTCCCCTCACTTATTCATACCTATTAAACAATTTATATCCACTAAACCCTAAAAGAATATCTCCCCAATAACATTATCCATGTTTTATATGATCTAGTTTTCCAAAAATCCCAACCCTATGATCCACAATAAGAAATCAATATGAGGGTTTAGGTAATCTTCATCAAAAAGATCTCAATTTTTTACATCTCATTTTACCAAATTCAGTTATGTGTTAAAAATTAAAATATAATAATACCCATATCTAAAATATATATATATATATATATACAATTTATTATGTTTATTATATAATATGTTTCCATATATTTTTCCATCAAATGGGAAATAAAACCATTTCTCATGTCTACAACGAACTACTGACTTGAGAGTCGATGTAATTTTCTTTTCATCACTGAATCACATGGATAGTCATCAGGATGTAAATAATAAAGTTATATGGTATTTATTAAAAAATATTGATTATTTAAAATTAATATGTCATACATGTTGTTAACCATTCTTCCATAAAAGAAATTATAATCTCGTTAGTGTATACTTACATCCTACCCTCATCACAAAGATATGTGAATGATTTTCCACATAAAAATATCATGAATGATTATAAAAATGTAAATATTCATTAAATATGATATTTATAAAATTAATACCATTATAGATAATATGGAAATATATTTTATGCATCATAACCAAAACATACATAACAAAACATGAAACAAAAAATGAAGAATTAACCCCCAAAACCATGGTAATAAAGATATATTATTAAAAATCAGGTTATATGATGTCATAAGTGGTTAATATATGATATTATAAATATTAATATTCTTTTGGTATTAATTTATTATATTAAACTAATATAAATTATTTTAAATCATTTTTAACTAAAGATATGTGTGATGTAATGGATTTTATCAAGACTTTTATTACATTGATATATATTTGATATTATGAACCTATTTAATTTTATGTATTGTATATACTACCACATTGATATATTTAACATGTATAAAAATTTATACATAATCAATAAATATTAAATTCATATTTATTCTTTTAAGGGTTTAGAATTTAAAACTCCCTTAATGAATAATATTTAGTTTGTAAGCTCAACTTTTTTTTTGAATTTCCTTAATTTTAATTGAATGAATATTTTATTACATACTTCATAAAATAGAAATATTTTTTAATCCAATGCATTTTGAAGGAGTTTGAATATTTTAAAATAACATTTCATATCTTCTTCACTTGAATAATGTAATGAAATATTTACAATAAATGAATATCTTATTTATCTTTTTAATAGGTTATATTTTCCTTCTGTGACCATATTTTTTAAAATTGTTTTATAAATGTACATTTATTTTTCCAAAAGATTGATAAAGGATATTTTATAGTATCCTTTAATTTTTATATTGTAATAAATTGATATTTATAATTATTTTATAAAATACCATTTTTTAATTTATTTATAAAACATTAAATTGAATGTTTTATTTTTAATGTAAAAAAGTGTTCCTGAACATTCCTATCATCAAACAAGTTTTAGGATTTAATTATTTTTATAAAACTTTTCTTGTTTTTTATATTGAAAAATCATTAATTAATTATTATTTTATTTATTCTCTTATATTCACCTTATATCTGCAAAGAAGATGATTATGTTACAAAACCTATACATACAATGAATCGATGGTTATATCCCCTCTTATAATAATTGTGTGGTCATTAAACATATATTGAAACATCAAAATGATTTTTGATCATTGGGAAATAAATTTATATTTAATATCCATTCTCTTTTTATCATATAAATTATTATTCCATAAATTTTATACCATCTTTATGTACATTTTTTTTGTAATGAACAGAGTACAAGAATGACATATTCTAGTTATTTTAATACCTAAAATCACATTATTTTCATAAATATATTATAGGTTTATAGTTTTATATATTTAGAAAAAACTCATACATATTGTAATCATACATTATAATAGGAAACTTATAATTAGTATCCATTTCTTATATAAAAAAATATTTAAAGTAAAACATTATTTCTTATTCTGATATATATTCACAATTTTTCCTTGATCACATCCTTGAAATAACTATTCCTTAAACCTTCTCAAAAACATTTTAAAACATTGGATGACCAAAAAAATATCAGTAAGATACATTTAATATATAAAAAAATTAGTCTAGTAAAAACCCATAAAATGTTCCTTAAAAAATATCTTTTTACCCTAAAAATTGTTCATAATTACAAAAAGACAATTATCTTACCATATGAAAACAAAAAAAAATTAATGAAAAATCATATCCAAGCATATAAAAGTTAAGTTGGTAAATTGGGAAATAAAAAAACTAAAATGAAATAACTATGTAGTATAATGACATGCATGTCATTCCTATAAATGGAATAACAATGTAGTTGACATGTATACATGTAACTCTTACAAATGGGATAGTCATGTGACTCACTTCCTTACCCATTTCATTGGAGGCTATAATGTAACCACCCATCCTTGGTTTATCACAGAACCAACATTCAAATTTCAAAGTACAATTATATAATAATAACACATAAGATATTTCTATTTTCATCATTCCAATAATAAAATTACATTTTCACATATTAGAAAAAATAATCAACTTATTATAATAACCAATACATTTTTAAACCCCATTTTAAACATTTAAAAAAATATTTCTAAATAAAAGTGTCCCATACCACTTTGAATAATTTGAATGAAACTAAAAAAATAATATTTTAAAAAATTGATGTCTTTATAAATACATTCCTAAAAACTATTTTGAAAACATGTAAATCAAATAGAATGATTTATAATAATGAATCTTTGAAACATTTAAAATTATGTTTTCTGTTAAAGAGTCAATCACCTTGAGTCTGAATCATCATGTATAATAACTATATTCATGAATATTAATCTTATGATAATTATTTACATTATTGATAACTGTTTTTATGTTTATTATTCATTTTATATCACTTATTATCATGTTATAATAATTACTTTATCATTTTGGTCTATGTCGGACTTTTTGTTGATATTCGGTACTTAAGTCTAAAATGAATTTGGTATAATTTTAGTAGTCAATGTGTTTTTAATACATTATTTAAAGATTAATATTCATGAAATGATTATAATTTTTATATATCAATAATAATTTTAAATAAAACTAATCATTATTTTCAAGAAAAATTAACTCTATTATAGTAACTGAGAAGGTAAGATGTACGTACGCATGTGTAATGTTATAATTTTTTAATGACCAATATGGAAATAATTTAAGTATCATTTCTGTTTAAATAATTATAATATTATAATTAATATTATATTAATAATTTATATATACTTATATATATCATTCAATTGATGTGGTGATGAAAAATGATTCACATCGATTCGTGGAGGTGATAGTTCACACGTACGCAGGAACGACGTCATCAATTTTATGTGCATGGAAATGTATGTATATAAATAATAAATAACTATTTACTAATGATAAATATTTTATTGTTATCATATATAATAATTAATTTCATTATTATATACTTTCATGAGAAATGGTGATGGAAAACAAATGATATCAGTTTTCTAGGCGGTAGTTCGTTGTAGTCATTAATGATAACTATTTTCCCATTTTATAGAAGTGGAGATGAATTTGGGAAATTACATTTAAAAAATAACATCTTAGTATATTGAATATACTGTATTTATTATTTAATAACTGTTTAAGAATATTTTATGGAATTTTAAGAATAAATAAAATAGAAAAACTTCATTAAAAATTATATCTCCTCCTCAGATGATCTTCTTTGATTAATACCTAAACATATCTAAGGAAGGAGTTATGCCTAAAATAAGGACTCTATAATATGGGGAGGGATTCTAGGAATGGATATAGTTATATATATTCTAAAAAATAAGGTTTAAGTGTGAGGTATAGAAGAATAATTGGTTCACTTTTATAAGAGTGTGATGGAGAACACTTGAAAATTTTCAAAATATTAAATTAATATAAATGAGTATTATATTAAAAATGGATCACCAGATATTTATTTCTAATATATGATATTTTTGGGTAAATTAAAATTTATTCAATGAAAATTATATAAGTTTTAACTATTTTTAAATTCTTATATTTTTGTTTGAACACATATTTAACCTTTTTAATTCTTACCATGATATCATATTGTTTACACTTTGATGATTTATATAAATAATATAAAATTCCAAAAAGACAAATAAATGACTCATTTATGAAATTTTATTAATTAAACCAATTAGGTAGATGAAATTTCTATTTTTATGAATATTATATCATCTATATATTTACTAAAGAAGGCATTTTTCTAACATATGTGTCACTACCAAATCCCTTCGCATCGCTCCTCCCCCTTTCAGTTACATCGTTCTGACCCACAATCCTATCCAATTCTTTGGATTTTCCTCCACATAGATTAGGGTTCCAAAATAATTCCAGAGCCTTCTCCACCTATGCCAGCTCCGCCTCCGCCTACTCCGCCTCCACCTGCTACTCCTCTGTCGGTTCATCCTCATTCGCCATCAGCCTTCAATGCCTACTACTCCTCCACTTTGGATCATAGGGTTCCTTGTCGCAATACCCCTCCTCTATTCCTATAGTTTCCACATAACACATATGTCTTCCTCCTCCCTATTTCTATACTCTTTGACTTTGGTTAGTCTGGGTGATTCCTCTCATCTCGTCCTATAGTTTCCGTATAAGAATTACAGTGTTGTGCTCCTGCTATGTCCATCGATCGAATACTTCATCCATTTCAAAGTAATCTCATTCCAAATCATCAAACCCTCTAGGACTCACAATTTTTATGGGGTCTTACTATATTACCCACTATATTTTTTCTATTGTATCCTCCACGCCCTACAACCTGGTAAGAAATTTATTCACAGTCGACCTACTCATGCGTCGGCGGTATCCGTCTCTTTCTGCTAAAGACATTCGGCTGACGTGCTACTCTCCTAGAAACTATTACCGAATTCTCTTCAGATTCTCCAGCACATCCACTTTCCGTCAAAATAATATACCTTTATTCCTTAGAAGAAATTGTGATAGGTCATTCTACATACAGTAAATTGTTCTTCCATACTTGTCTATACTTTAAATTTTATGACTTTTTTACATTTTCCCCACTATATTTTATCTGTCTCCACTAATTTATTCTTCCATTCAACAAAAACTACATTTTGAAACAGTTATTTATAGTCTATGTCTCATAGGTGAATTGTCTGATGCTTTTATTGTTTTTGGTGAAAATAAAATTTATGGAATACCCCCCAAATGTTTATAGCTATAGCATTTTTATTGAAGGGATTTTCCAAACCATGGATCTTGAGAAATATAGGTGCTTAATTGTAGATAATTGTTCATAGTAGTGGGTCATTTTATATTGATTCATGTCTACCTAATTCTCTGGTATCTATGATTTGTACATTGTTTGTATGTTGCATGATAATTTTAAGGGTTCCCAATGTGATTATGGAAGATGTTTTGAATCTCCAAGTAGATGATATTATAGCCTGACTACCAACGAATGTGTAAATGATTTGATAGGGAAATTTCCTATTCTTTTTCAAAACTTGAACCATATTCTTAAAATACTTGAAACTTATTGAGATCTACTCATCTCAAGGTTATAAAGGTACCATCATTTCTTTTAAATTCATTTAAAGACTCAAAAAATCTTTCATTAGAGGAAAAATGTGGCATATATGAAATAAAAATGTTATATATAATAGAAAACATATTTATAATTTTCATTTCAACAATTTAACTTATATTCTTCTTTTGATTTATTTACATTAATCTTATTCTCATTCTACACTACTATTTTTTCTTTTGTTAATGAGAAATGATGTCTATCATATTATTTGAATAGATTTGCAACGTAAATTCAATCATCATTCAATCCTACCATCCATCATAGGTATAGGATAACCTATATTTTTTTTTCTTGAAGGTAAGTTACTATTTACCAGATAAATTTAAATTATGTGTAAATGCATACTATAATTTGTGATTCGTATGTTATATGACATCGATATATTGGATATTTTTCCTTTTTGTGGTTTTTATGTGTTAATTCTATTGATTTTAGGAATTTTTTACATCTATCTCCACTATTCTATAGAAGAAATTATGATGGGGAATTCCACACATAGTAAATTGTTCTTCCATACTTGTCTATACTTTAAATTTTATGACTTTTTTACATCTGCCCCAAATATTTTTTATGTGTCTTTGGTAATTCATTCTTCCATTTTACAAAAACTATATTTTTAAGAAGTTATTTATGGTATGTGTCTCATAGGTTAATTTTTTTATTTTTTTATTATTTTCAAAGAAAAGAAAAGTTATGGAATACCCCCCAAATGTTTATAGCTATAGAATTTTTATTGAAGGGATTTTTAAAACCAGGTATCTTGAGATAGGTATGTGCTTGATTTCATATAGTAGTTCAGAGTAGTGGGTCATTTTATTTGGATGCATGTTCTACCTAATTTGATATTATCCATGATTTTTACATTGTTTGTATGTTTCATGATAATTGTAATGGTTCCCAATGTACTTATGGAAGAGGATTTAAATCTCTTAGTAGATGATATTACATCCTGATTACCAAAGAAAGTATAACTAATGTGATAGATATATTTATAATTCCTTTTCAACACATGATACATATTCTTAAACTACATGAAACTTCTTGAGATCTACTCATCTCAAGGTTATAAAGTCACCAAAATTTCTTCTAAATGCATTTACATGCTCACAAATTCTTTCATTAGAGGACAAAAATTGGAATATATGAAATGAAATTGTTATATAAGATAGAAAACATATTTATAATTTTCCTTTTAATCATTTAATTTATATTCTTCTTTTTATTTATTTACATTAATTTTATTCTCATTATGCACTAGTGTTTTTCTGGTTGTCAACGAGCAATGATGTTGATCATATTTGTGGTATAGATTTGTAATGTAAATTAAATCAGCCTTCAATCCTACCATCTATCATAGGTATAAGATGAACTATATATTCTCTTCTTAAAGTCAAGTGACTGATTACTAGTGAAATTTTAAATTATGTGTAAATAAATATTATAATTAATTATTCATTTGTTATATGATGTAGACTTACTATATACTTTTTCTTTTTTGGGGTTTTGATGTGTAAATTCTATTGATTTTAGGAAATGAGTTCACATCTAAGAACATGTTTTCGTATGGGAAATTGATGCTTTAACTTCTCGAAATCTACTCATCTTATTGTTATAAAGGTACCATCCTTTCTTCTAAATTCATTTCAAGACTCACAAATTCTTTCATTAGAGGAAAAAAAGTGTCATATATGAAATGAAACTATTATAGAAGATAGAAAACAAGTTTATAATATTCCTTTCAATCATTTTATTTATATTCTTCTTTTGATTTATTTACATTAATATTATTTTCAATATGCACTACTACTTTTTCTATTGTCAATGTGTAATGATGTTGATCAAATCAATGGAATAGATAGGAAATATAAATTCAATCAACCTTTAATCCTCAAATCCATCACAGGTATAGGTTGTCCTATATTTGTTGTTCCAAAAGGCAAGTGACTGATTACCAAAGAAATTTTAAATTATGTGTAAATGCATACTATAATTTTATATTTGTTTGTTTGATGATGTAGACTTAATAGATATTTTTCTTTTTCTGGGATTTTGATGTGTTAATTTGATTTATTTTAGTAAATGAGTTTTCATTGCAGAACATGTTTTTATGATTATAATGTGATGGTTCAATTAAAGTTAGTACTTAGAAACCCTTCACTACTTCATTTTTAAGCCTGTCTAATTTCCCAAAAAGATTTTCTATTCGATATTTTAATCACTCTATGTGATGGATATAATATTTTTCATGTTTGGGAAATTGGGATGGATCTTTACTTTTTTGTTTGAATTCTTGACTGGGACCATTATCTTTTAATGTATTCTTTTCATTGTTGGTTGAAGATAACATCATGTGTTACTTAATCTTATTCTCATTATGCACTACTTTTCTTTCTATTGTCAATGAGAAATGATGTTGATCATATTAGTGTAATAGATGTGCTATGTAAATTCAATCATCCATCAATCCTACCATCCATAATAGGTACAGGATGACCTATATTTTTTGTTTCTGAAGGAAAGTGATTAATTACCAGAGAAATTTTAAATTATGTGTAAATGTATTCGAAAATTTATGATTTGTTTGTTATATGTTTTATACTTACTGAATATTTCACCTTTTTGGGGTTTTTTGTGTTAATTCTATTGATTTTAGTAAATGAGTTCACATTGAAGAACATGTTTTTTGATGGGAAAGTGATGGTTAAACTTCTTGAGATCTACTCATCTCATGGTTATAAAGGTACCATACTTTCTTCTAAATGCATTTCAAGACTCACAAATTCTTTCATTAGAGGAAAAAAAGAGGATTATATGAAATTAAACTATTATATAAGATATAAAAAATATTTATAATTTTCCTTTTAATCATTTTATGTATATTATTCTTTTGATTAATTTACATTAATCTTATTCTAATTATAAACTACTATATTTTCTATTATCAATGAGTAATGATGTTGATCATATCAATAGAATAAATGAGAAATGTAAATTCAATCATCCTTCAACTATTCAATCCATCACAGGTAGAGGTTGAACTATATTTTCTATTCCTAAAGGCAAGTGACTGGTTACCAAAGAAATATGAAATTATGTGTAAATGTGTACTATAATTTTTTTTTGTTTGTTGTATGATGTAGACTTACTAGAAATTTTTTCTTTTTGGGTTTTTAATGTGTTAATTTGATTGATTTCAAGAAATAAGTTTGCATTGAAGAACAAGTTTTTGGATGGTAATGTGATGGTTCAGCTGAAGTTAGTACCTGGAAACCCTTCACTACATCGTATGTAAGCCTATCCAATTTCCTAAAATGATTTTTGGTTTTATCTTTTCATCTCTCAATGTGATGGATTTAATAATGTTCATATTTGGGAAACCGGTATGGCTCTTTACTTTTCTATTTCAATTAATGAAGGTCACTGTTATCGTTTAATGTAATGTTTTCATTGTTGGTTGAAGATAATGGTAACACAGATTCAAGGTAATTTTCCAGACATCTTTTTCTATTAATTCAGACATATTTTTTCCCTTATGTTACTTACTCAGGTATGTGCCATGCAATAATTATGTTTTTAAGGAGGAGCGACTTCAATAATGACTAAATATTGTGGCTAAAGGATTCTATGTATTCTTGAAGGTATTTATGAATCCTTGAAAGAGGTTTTATTGGAATGAATTAATTATGTTTTTCTTTTCCTTGATTGATTTCTTTTCGAAGGATATGGATGATCGTGTTTTTGAGGATTCTATTTTTTTTAAATCCCTTTCAAAAGGGATGGGAGCATGTTTGGAATTATTTTTTAAATATACTTTTAACTTCATGTTATTAATAAGTATATAACATATGGTCATTGTAAGATGTTTTGTTTTCACTTCATGCTTTATCATGAATTAAGCAAATAAATGTTTACTCTCGTTGTAGAATCATGCTCGACTAAACTTTCAGTTCAGATCTTCACATGCTTGGGTTGAACACTAAAGATCATCCATTAGACAGAAGTAGTGATGATGACAACGATATAATAAGGATGTTTTTTTGTGTGAAAATCATGCACTTATATGTGTCTGCATATTATGTATTCACTTATTTTTTATATAACTATGAATTTTTATAATATGGTGATATTGATTGAAATTCTACAAAAAGATTCAATCTGTATTCATCTATTTTTTTTACTCAATTTCATGTTTTATGGTCTTATGAAGTTGTTGACGTCTCTTTGTTGAAGCTTCTTAGCATGGGTGAATGACTACAATCTGGGAAAAGAATTATAGTTTCCCCTCCGCTTACATGACACCACCAAATCCAGCTTACTCGATAAATGCATCCTTATAACCTTGGACTGAAGTTTACAGAATTTCATACATGTTGAAACAAAACATATTCAAAATTATTTCTATGTGTGACTTTCCCATAATGTATTATTAAAAAACGATTAAGTCTCACCAAATTTATTCAATAGATATTAGAACAATATAATGCAGTCCATCTTCTCTATATGTATTTTCATTTCATTATTTAATATGTACTGAATGAATCCCTACAGGATATAAGGTTTGGTTACATAATATTTAAAATATAATCTTAAAAAATTTCTAGTCTTAGTATGATAAGAGATAATGTTTTATTATGTTTCTGATTTAATTTTTTCATTGTGCATCATTTTTTAAGAGTATATAAACTAATCATGGAAGAATTTATGTTTTAGTAACAGTTGAACTTGTGGGCATGGTAATGATTCCACACTTTCTAGGTAACTAAGGATATTACAACATCACTAATTAATATTTGAGGTGTAATTTATTTTCTTACAGGTCAAATATTTGACTATTGGCATTTTCATGACGTTTTGATGCCTTTCTATGGGTAACTAAGGATATTACGACATCACTAATTATTATTAGTGGTGTGATTTATTTTATTGGAGGTCAAATATTTGACTATTGGCATTTTCATGAACTTTTTAGGCCTTGGTCATAATATCTGACTATTGTTGATTGGTGTATTAATGATCTATTAGAAATCGGGTTTTGATAACTGCATTTTCCATAGTGATTCAACTAAATGTTTCTTATTATATGATGTGCCTACAATTTATCAACATGTATTGAAGAGTTAGTATTAGAATTGAACATAACTAGGTCCTAATATTTTTAATTTCTTCATTTAAATCTTTAGATAAAAACACCACATTATTATAATATTAATTTTCTTCATGCATGAAATGAAAATCCAAGCAGTGGATCATTAGGAGTGTGTTGTAACAATGACAATGGATTTGATACAACAGGTACAATTTATTAATGTAATTGGGTATATGTTCATTATGTTAATTGAGTGTTACTTTCATGACATCATTGGAAGTAACTAAACGTCATTTTTTCATGTCATTTGAATTTTTTCGATGATTAATACATACAAGTCATTTCTTCTTCTCAATTGGCTACTGTTAATGATCAAAATTCTGTTTATATTATTTTAATTTTCAATAATATTTGGTGAATATTATTTAATGTCAATTATTTATGTATAAATATATGTTCATTGAGTTTTATTCTGATGATTTGGTCAAAAAAATGTTTCGAAGTCTCGAGACTCTGCAGAAACAACACACAATTCTGATGAACTAGATGCCCGAATGAAGGAAAACTTATATACAAAAACATTGAAGAATATGAGTGATATTTTGCAGTACAATGGAGATGTAATATTGACAAGGTAATTCTTATGTTCTTTTCAAATTGTAAATTCTTTTTTATTTACAGAATTAATTTTTTTCCAGTTTATAAAATATTATATGAACATGTTTTTTCCACAGTTTATCAGTTTCTGATGACTATCCCTTGTACACAAAATAGATTACATGGGTTCATTTCTCACTATTTATCACTACTTACAAGGTAATTAACTCTATGATGCCAATATCCAAGACAGGGGATGCAGTTCAGAAGGTATTGAAACCACTACTAGATGGCGTTTATTTTAATATATTTCCTTCACAATGTCTCTAAATGACACATCATGTACTATTTAGGGAGGTGCTGATAATTTTTTGAAATGTAATATAATATTAGAGGATTTTCTTTTATTTCCATGTACATTTATAAACCAAAGCCTTTTATTGCAAAACTCAACATTCTTTTCTAAAATAATAGAAATTCTCAAAGACATACTTATATAAAATTTCAAAATATCAATACTCAAATTTTGGATAGTCTCCTATTCCCTTAGTCACCCCTTCCACATTCAATATATCAATATTAAAATTTAAATGTTCATAATTATTTTACCAAGTTTGAATTATAGGATACCTCATATTTTCTGTTTCTCCATGCTTAAAATGAATTATCATTCCATCACACTAATCATTATTGTTTTCTACTAATATTTTGATGACTCTTCTCTAAATGTTTCAATATTCCCTACCACTTAACATATTTTTTAATGTCTATTAGTAAATTTTTAAAATATGAATCCTTCTTAAAATTATAAATTGATTTATGGCACCATGTGAATGCACTGGAGGGTACTAGTTTATTAAAATATTATTTATTTTAAATTTCCATTAATGTCAATTTTGAAATTATTAATGAGTTGACATTTTAGAAATATCATAAAAATGTGATATTTAAAAAAACTCATTAAAATAATAAATAACATTTCAAATACATCTATAAAATTATTTTACGTCATTAATGTTATCAAAGTATATTTATTTTAATATTTTTAATATAATTTATTTGATTCTTTCATTAATTAAACAATTCCTACATCATCATTGTGTCCTAATTTAAGGTAGTTGTTTTATCAATAAATTTTCTAAATTAATTACCATGTTGTATGGAATAATTTTTTTTCTAAATACTATTAATATTTGAACATTTACCTTATATAACCCCATAATGAAAATATTTCTCTTTTAAACAATAATATAATTTAAAAATTCGCTTTCCTTTGAATATAATATTATTAATGTTATATTATTATCCAAATGGCTATAAATGGTAAAATAATTGATACCTTGATTATTATGATATAAAATATTCCTAAAATTAAACTAGTACAAGTTTTAGGTAAAAAATTTTGTATTTATAATATATTGTTTAACCCTTAATTAACCAATTTACCCTTAACCCTGTTAATGAATATTTTTTGTTAATGTTACAATTCATATTGTACAAAAATAAAAGTGTCCTATTTACTAAATTTAGAAATTATGAATCCAAATATAGAATCCATTTTCCAAGAATAAAAAAATAGAAATTACATAAATTTATTAGAAATTAATCTCATTTACTGAGTGAGAAAACAAATTTTAAAGTAAAAACATTCAAAATATCACAATGTTTTTATATCCAAATTCAATGTGTAGTTTATTTAGATGACCTAAATTGGATTTATTGATAAAACCATGATTTAATATTACTTTAAAACCATTAAAAAATTTAATTTAATAATATAAATAAATTTTATGAAAATGTAGTTTCCAATTAAAATGCATTATTTTTTAACTATTCATCATAACAATAAACATATCATAAAAATACAAAAAAATTAACCAATGTAAATTATTATAATCCTTATTAAATGAATATGTATATTTATTCAAGTAAATTTTATTAAAATGTCAAAAAATAGATTTAAAACAATAGTTCCATAAAGAATGCATAGGACTGTATTTTTTGAAAAATATTTATTTTAGTTATATAATTGGACTTGTTTTAATATTAAGACTAGAAAACATATTAGATTAATTGTAGACGTTAAATTACAAATTTATATAGATATTTCATTAATTTAATCCAACAAGATTATTTATTAAAATATTAGTATAAAAAACATGTTCACGTATAAATAGTTTATTTAAAAACATATTATTTTATTTAAAAAGGTTTTTTCATTATTTTATAATTAATTTATCACCAAATAATTAATTATATATACATATTTAAACCATATTTTATAATTCAAATAATACTTCTCATCCCCATCATTTTAATTTCTATTTTTCAGTGGTATCATTTAAATATTATTTAGTTGTTCGCCTAAGATCGATGTCACATATCATATATGCTATAGAAAATAGTGTTTCTTTTTTGAAAACTATAGATGCTATATTATTCACCCATTTATTAAATTTTATCCTTAAATTTTTATCTTGGGATTAAAAACATAGGGTTTGAAAATTCAATTTTTTTTATTAAATCTAATTTCTGAAAAATGATTAATCAAACATATACTTTAAAATAAAGGAATTTATGAAGGTCAAATGAGAAAATATGTAATAGGGTTCCATGATAGAAAAAATTGAGCATGGAAGAAAAAAATAACTTACAAGATCTTTTAGAGAGTTATATAGTACATGGTCATGATAAAGTTAACAATCACCAAACCATAAATCTATTATGGGTTAAAAATTCATTTATTTACTAGTAAGGGAAGTTATCAGATGTCATTTTTATTTTAAGATATATTATATATAATTGAGTAAATACATTACTACCTATAGAAAGAAAATTATAATATATAATTACTCGAAAATTATAGATTCATCCTTTAATCATTTTCACCACAAACTCATTTCTCCAAATGATGAGTATTCAAGATGAAATTTTCATTTTTTTAAGCACAAGAATCAACTCTAAATAATAAAATAATCGAAGAATGATTAACTATATATTAATAATTTTGTGAAACATTAACCAAAAAATGGTTACGATAAGACAACATAATTCCCCAAAAATAATAAATTTTTATATAGGTAAAAACTACATTAATATCAAAACACCAAAAGATAAAAACACATCATTCAACTACACTTAAAATTACTCAAAAATATTCTAAAATACATTTGAAACTGATAAAAAAAATTCCACATAATCTTCTAATATAAATTCAAAATTTATCTCTAATTAATATCAGTCACTCTAAACATCTCATACAAAAATGTAATTTCCGAAATAAAATAATCTATGTGTATGTTATCCATTTCCATAAATGAAATAAATAACCATAAATTAAAATTTTCACCGAAAAGATAATTCATTATTTATTTATCCTACAAAAAAATATTTTATTTACCTTAATCATATATTGTTCCAAAAATAGTGAATGTCTTCCAATATAATATTAATCACTTAATAACCAAATTATTTTCCAACCCAAGGTTATTTATTTAATAAAATATATACTCTGAATATTAAATTATTCAATATCCATAAAATTATTTAACTAAAAAGAAAAATTCAAACAATTAAGAAATTCACGTAGGCATGTGTTAGATGATGAACCCTTGTTTCCCTTCAATTGTGTGTTCAAAAGTCATAGACATGTAAAATGTGATGGGTTGTAACCCATCTTAGGAGTTTTATTTTTTCTAAAACTATATAATTCTTGTACCATTACCAAATTATGATAAATTCCCAAAAAATAACCACAACATGTTTTGTCCTAAACTTTTATCACATTCCTTTCAATTTTCATCTTCTAAAAGTCATAACCAATAATAAAATCAAGCAAATTTCTCTAAAAATACCATTAGTTTCATTAAAATTTCATAACATAAATCCTAAAATGGGGTTTCTAAGATATCAAATTTATGTTCAACCTTAAAATAATAAAATCATGATTGTATCCCAAACTATTAAGAAATAATCCTCATCTCCAATGTTTTCTAAACCCTACTAGAATACCCACTATTAGGACCTCACCTTAAGCATTACATAATTATTTCCCCTAATATACTATAGGTTTAGAGTTTTAGAGAGTTAGGAAAATCTCATACATAGTGTACCCATTAATTACAAGTGTACGCCTATATATAGTATCCATTTCATCAATAAATAAAATCTTTAAAATAAAACATGATTTCTTATGATGATATATCTTCAAAACTTTCCCTTGATCTCATCTTTAAACAAGATCTTCCTTCAACATTTTGAAAAGAATTTTAAAACTCGGGATGAGCATAAAGGATATGGAATAGAGTTAAAATAAAGGCAAACATTATTCCAGGGACACCCCATACAACATTTCTTTAAAAACATATATTATTACCCATACAAATTGATCATCAATTCAAAAATGTCATTATATTACCTTTTAAAAATCATTCAATTTTCATGAAAACTCCAAATTAATAATTTAAAATATAAGGTATTAAATTGGGACACAAATAAAATAAAATGGAATAAACAAGGATTTGAATTTCATACATGTCACTCTTAAAAATGTAACAACCATATGTGCAATTTACATATGTGTCACTATTGTAAATTTAATATCAATATGGGGAACTTACTTACCCATTTCATTAAAGGTTAAAATGTTACCACCCATACTTGGTTTATCATAGAACCACTCATAAAATTAAAAAAACCATTATATTTAATAATAAAATAAAAAATATTAAAATTTTGAATATGTAAATCAGAATATTTCATTTCCCCAAATAAAAAAATTCATGTTATTATATTAATGAATCCATTTTCAAAACCCATTCTAAACATGTAAAAGAGGATTTTTAAATCAAAGTGTCTGATAAAACATTGAATTATTTAAAATAATCCCAAAAATTTCCATTTTAAAAAATTAAAGTCTACAATTACATTCACAAAAACCATTTCCAAAACATGGACATGAAATATGAAGATTTATAATAATGATTCTTTAAAACATTTAAAATGAAATTTTAGTTAAAGTGTCTCTTAACTTGACTCTGAATAATCATTTACAAGATTTATCTTCCTCAATTATAAATTTAAGTTAATTTTCATAATTTTTATATACTTTTTATTTTTTATTATTACTTTTATATTACTTATTGTCAAGTTAAACCAATAATTTAATTATTTAAGTTCATTTTAGACATTTTGTATACATTCGGTATATAAGTCAAAAATGACTATGGTCTGATGTCAACAGTAAAATTGGTAGTCATTACATCATCTACAAAATAATATTCACAAAACTATTTTCATTTTTATGCTTAAATTATACTATTAAATAAAACCATTACTTATAGTTATAAAAAATTAACTACATTATAATCATGGTAATAGTAATTCGTATGTAGTGTGAGTAAAATTTTCATTTTTCAATGATCATTATGGAAATAAGGTAATTATTACTAATCATTCTAAAATTATTATAATTTCACTAATATTATATTAATAATTTACATATACTTTTATATATCATTCCTCTGATGTGCATGAAAAGGTAAAACTTTAAATGCTATATTCTTATTAAATAATGATAAATATTTCATTAATATCATATATAAACATGAATTCAATCATTATAACTATTCTTGAGAGATAGTGATGAAAAACAATGTATATCGGTTTGTGAGGAAGTAGATCACCGTAAACATAAAGAATAATTATTTTCCCATTTGATGGAAGTGGAGATGGATTTAGTGGATTATATTAACATAATAAAATACCAATATATTTAATATAATGGATTTATTATTTTACCATGGCTTAATAATATTTAAATAAAGTTGATGAAGAAATAAAATAGAAACACTTAATTAAAAGTGATACTTCTTCCTTGGATGATCTCCTTTGATTAACACCTTAAAACCTATAAGAAGTGTGTTGTGCCTAATATAAGACCTCTATAATTTAGGGATGGATTATAGTAAGGTATTTTAGAAGAACTTGAAAGAACTAAATAGGTTTGAAGTGTGAGAAATAGGGAACAATGTGATCCCTTTTAAAAGAGAGGGAAGGGGTAATATTGGAATTTTTCAAAATATTAAATTAATAAAAATTAATTATATATTTTAATTGGATACCAACTGATTTATTTATAATATAATACAATTTTTGGTCAAATATATTTTATACAATAAAATTTAGAAATGTTTTTACTATTTTTTTTAATTGTTATCTTCTTTTATTTTAACCCTTATTGAACATTTTTAATTCTTACTATGATATCATGTAATTTACACATTTAGGGTTAATATAATTACTATAAAATGAAAAAATTCATGTAAATTATTCATTTCTTAAATTTCCATAATTACACAAATTAGTTGTAAAAAGTTTAAATTTTTAAGAATTTTATATCATTTAATACAATATTATTTATTTTATAATATCACTAATGTCAATTTTGACACTATTCGACACTTGAATATTTATAAACATAATAAAAACATTATATCTTTAAAAAAACTACTTTAAATTATCAAAAAAATCAATGTAATCCATAAAATTCGTGTCATGAATTATATCAAATTATATTTATTTTAATATTTTTAATATAATTTATTTGAATATTATATTAATTATACAATTCATGGATCATCATTATGTAAAAATTTAATGGAATTATTTTATCAATAAAAAATATAAATAAATTATCATTATGTGGAATGACATGTTATATTTCAAAATAATATTTAATGTTGAAAATGTCCCTTATATGAACCCAAATTAAAAATGTTTCTCCTGTTAATGACAAAAGTCTAAAAAAATTGACTTTCATTTGAATATAATATTATTAATTTTAAACTCTCATAAAAATGGTTATAAATGGTCCAATAAATGATAATTTACTACATAAGGGCGAATATTACTCATAAAATAAAATTAGGTCAAGTGTTAGGCTAACTTTGTAATATTTATAATATTATTATTAAAATTAATTACCTAATTTACTCTTAATTGTGGTAATGAAAAATATAATTAATGTTACTAATAATATTGTAAAAAAAGAAATGGGACCTATTTACTAAAGTATTGCCTTATTTTTTCATATATTTAATCAATTATTAAAAATTAAAAACACAGAAATTGCATGAATTAGTTAAAAATTAATCTCATTGATGGAATGGGAAAATTGGTTTTTAAATTAAAAAAACCAAAATTTCACATAGTTTTTATGTTTAATTTCAATTTGAAACTCATTCCAATGACCTAAATTGGACTAAATTATAAAAATGTGATATAATTAAACTTTCAAACCACTACAAAAGAAAATTTCATACTATAAATAAATTTATGAAAAATAATTTTTCAATTAAAATTCATTATTTTTTCACTATTCATCAACACATTATACATATCAAATAAATAATAAAAATTAAATATACATAATCACTGATGCTTATATTTCAAAAAATAAGTTTATTTTATCAAATATAACTTATAAAGTTTAATAAGAATATTTAAAACAAGTGTTCCATCAAAAGGCATCAAAACTTCCTCTTTTGAAAAATACTATTTTTAATCATAAAATTGTATTTTTTCTATTATCATATCTATAAAAAAATAATATGAATTTTAAAAATTAAATAAAATATTATATATATATAAATATAATTAATAAAATTCACAAATAGTATTTTATTAATTTATTGTCATAAAATCCAAACATTTTATTACATAAACGTTTCATTACATTGTACAAAATAGATGATATTTTAATGTTTATTTTCTTGGAAAAATTACATAATACCTGAAAAATTAAACATTATTATAATACATACTAGAGTCTTACTCTTAGTTTTATACTAAGTAAATTACTATATCTCATAACCTATGGACATTCATCAATGTAAAGGGTGATCATAAGGCCCAAAAAGTGGAAACAAGAGAAGAAGTTTAAATGTGATATTTAGGATAAATGATTAAGGACATGTGTAATATCATTATGGAATTTAAAAGAGAACATGAGGCATATAATAAATAAAAAACATAAATCATATCTTCTAAATGTGGTTGTATCATTTTTTAAAAAGATAATAATGGGTATTCTACTTGTTGAATAACCACATGATCTATCAATAATATTTTCATAAAGAGGTAAATTCATATGTCATACATCACAACCATACCATAAAGGCCCTATTCCAATACCATAAATGACCATTTCGTCAAGACCTCGTGCCAAGACCAAGTTTGTCTCATAAGACCTACCGGTGCATTGAAGGGATATAGCGGCCCCCACCCATCTCATAATAAGTCCAATTCATTCCTCCTATGAATGTGGATAAAAATAAACTATAATATACATTCATATTGAAACTAACATATGAAATTTAAATAACAATCCCCAGTCATTAAACATAATCACTACCCATTCAGAGTAATATGGTGATTGATATCAAGATAGAACATCCACATTCAAACTAATTAAAAACCCTTCAAAAATATATTTTATAGAAGATATCATATGAGGTAAATCTCTAGGAAATAAAAGATACATCAAAGTATATAGACCTAAAGAAAGATATTTTTAAATTATACCATAGAAAAATTCATGAGGAAACAATCCTTGAACATTCCAAAGTGTCATATACCACATTGAAACATTAAAATCATAATCCCAAATAATATCATGAGAATAAGGAGACTCTTGATATGATATAAAAAAGGGTAGTACATACACCATAAGTAATAAGTATGTGGTGAACAAGGAACATATCTCTTAAAAGTTAAAGAGAGATGAGAATAATACTTCTTACTTTGGAACGAGTAGTTCTTTTGGAAAATCATTTTTAAATGTCATGAAATCATATTTTAAACATCTATATCCCAGAAAATAAAATGGAAGGTCATTTAAAATATATTTGGGTCCTAAGTAAAGTCTTATTTATGTGAAATCGTTTCAAAATATTTTTTAAAGATGCTCTAGAAATAAAACATTTTTTGTGTGGTTTAAAGAATTCATTAAAGACATTTTAAAGCACAATGGAATTTTTTCTTTCATAAAACATGAAATTATATAGACTATATTTTTCACTTTAAAATGTGTGATTTTATAAAGATAATTATTTCATAAATAATATTATAGATTGAACTTCAAAATAGGTAAGAATCTGATAAGTTCTTTGAATGAAGCCTGTATTTCGAGAAGAATTTTTGAAGGATCCATTTAAAACATATAAATACCAATAAATGAAAGTAAGATTCTTGTTGGTACACATATATATAAATTTCACATATAATATATGAGTATTACATAATCATAAATAAAAATATCATTGAGGTGAGTATAAAATTAGAGCAACTCGAATAAAAATAGAGGATCAGGTAGAAAATACTTAAAATATTTAAATCAATTATGTTGTATATGCCAAAATTAATAATAATTAGTGATAAATTTATTATCATGATAATAAAAAAATTCATGATATGAAACATCAATGGTATGTATAAATAAACCATATAAAAGTAGTAGTAGTGAATACGGAATATCTCACAAAAATGGGTGTGAGATGAAGAAACCTCTTACATTAAATATGATGGTGTTCTTCACATGGTCTCAGTGTCCTAGATAACCAAAATAAATTCATTAATTAATATTTCTATCACCTATTATAAATTTAATTTATTTTTTATTACCATATTATGTTAATTTATTCCCTTTTTGATGGGTTAAGAGGTTCAATCTCATTGTTTGGGTCCATTTGTTTCATGATCGGTATACTTGTATTCATGAATGAAGAATAATGTAAAATGATAATTTTGTATATAGTTTATGTTATATGTTATTACTGAAAATCCATAATATTACATGGTTGTAAATTTTATTTGGTTACTTGGTGTTAAGATGAATCATTATATAAGTTATTTAATTATAACAGTTTGGGTTAATTGGTGGTTTTTGAAAACCATGAACTCGTTTTTCTTTATAAATCAAAACCGTGTTTACAAAAAAAAATAGACAAACATATATAAATAAAAATACAAATATTATAGTCTGTTAAAACTATAATAATTGATTTATGACTATAATTTAAGATTTTAATAGAAATTTAACCCTCATTTTCTTTGAATGTGGTAAATTAGCACATCACGGATGGTGTTTTATTTTTAGTATAAAATATTGGGAAAGAAGATATTATGAAGAATTATTAATTTATCATGAAAAAATTATATTCCATGTAACATATTCATATCATCACAATATTTTGATAAAAGTAGGTGAGGAAAGAAAAACAAAGGTACTCCAAATAATAGAAAAACTGATAAATCCCATACAAAAAAATTCGGCATCCTAATGATATCGCTTAAAAATTCATACAATATGTTGATGAGAGAAAAATGGGACTCTCATAATTCTTAAATAATATGGATAGTAAGTGGGGATATGTAAACACATATCCCATCATAATCCAAAATAAACTAAAAAGAACAATGTAAAATGAAAGATTCAAAACGAGAAAAGTGGTAGATTCCCTTGCCATGTAGAGTTACTCCTAAAACATGAAGGTTGGGACCTTGGGGGACTGAGGACACATTAGGAGGGATCCTTGGGAGGTAAAACTACAAGATATTCTAGGATTATGAGTTTGGAATGAAATAACGTGAAGGAATGAGTGGGTATTTATAGTAAATGAGAGGGGTTTTTTTATTAATTTCAAGGGACACCTCATTGGTGGTTTTTGAAAAACCATGGGCTTGCCCAAGGTATTTTCCCATGGTATTATCCATTTAAGAAAACTCATGTCATATTTTACAATACACAAGTAGAACCAAATTTTTAATTTATTATTACATCATTATGATGTCATTAAACAAACCGAAAACTCAAAATTTTATTTTTATTATTCATTAAAAATTATTTTATTTTAAAAAAATCCAAAAAATTCACCCCAACCATTTTTTGATGTTTAGAATTAAAAAATATAATCCTTTTTTTAAATAATTTTTTTAATTTTTTTAATTTAATTTATAAATAAAATCAAAATTTATTCCAAAAAAACATTAAAACCATAACTTGTTTTATGACACCTTGAGAAATTAATCAAGGTCCCATAAAATTATCTTATAACCAGAAGAAAATAAAGTAACAATTTATGAGTACATTTTATAAAAACACATTTCAATTTTAAATTATTAAATTAATCATAAAATTGTAATTAAAATATTTATGACATAAAAAATAACAATACTTATACTATGATCATTTTTTCACTTATAAGATGTCAAAACTTTATATATACATTCATGGGTAAAGTTTCTATTTTTTGGCTAATGTACTATTCATTACTATTCATTAGGGTATGTTACTATTCATATGGGTATCTATTCACATAAAAATTATGTTTTTCTTATCAGACACTAAATACCTTACTGAATACAACTGTGTATGTCAGTTTTTCAAAATTCAAATTAAATAAGTGGAAAATTTATGTTTATTGGTTCGGTTATAATAATGTGCTATTTTGTAGAGACTCAGTGTTTCATGAATTAAATCTATTTTTAAATTATTAGGTTGTTACATTATTACCCACTTACAAAAATTTCATCCTTGATATTTAAAATTTATCTTTGAAACTTAATAGTTGGTACAAGAAAATCCCCTTGTGGAAAACCTACACTGGAAATAGGGTTAATAAAATATCCTCCTAAAAAGAAGTTAACAGAAATGGGGTGGTCACCACAAAAATTAAGCTTTTAAATGCGATGACATTAGTGAGAAGTAAAAAACTGGACATGGATGAAAAATATAACCATGATGTCCTGATGGAACATGATATATTATATGTTTAGATTAAAGTTGATTACTAAAAACTAGAAACTACTATAAAAAATCATCTATATTACCAAAGAATATGACAATAGGAAAAAATTCAATTTAGGGATTTTTTCCTTGAGTTGAGGAATTATTACACTCTATAAGATTATAAATATAAATTTATGTTTACAAAATCATCCTTTGATTGCACCATTAACTATCTTTACTTCATTAAATAGCACAGGTTAGGCCATATGATATAGTAATAAATTAAAATCTAAAATCTCGTACAATGATCAACTCAAACCATTTCATCAATGGTTAAAAAATATGAAATATAATGATTCAACACTTTAGAATAAAGGTTTGTGAATTTCCAATTTGAACATATCTTTATCCATCAATCAGTATGAAAATTATATAAACTTTCACATTCCAAACATCTGAATAACTTTATCATGTATCCTCTTGAAATATAGAAATAACTTTAATTACAGTAAAAACCATGAATTATTCCATATTCCTTAAGTAAGATACATGTTATTTGATATATTATTTAAATCCAAACGTGTTGTAAAATCCATAGATGATAGAATAGACCACTTCTCGACAAGTCAAAAATCAGTTCCAAGGAAGTCAGTAATTATCTAAATCAATCATTTCATCATAATTGTCTCAAAACCATATATATTATAGATTGTATTTACCTCACCCATATACTTTAACAAGATATTAACTTTATACTGAGTCAGTTATCCTTGCTACAAGTTATCATACAACCTTTAATACATAATAAAATAGTATTACAACACAATACTCTTATATTAAATATTCTTATAACTAGTGCATTGATAATAAAATATTCAATTGACTTGATTCTTAATGAGCCATATTAATACTTCTAATTCATCTATGGTAGTATCATAAATTGATCATTATCCAAGAACATCATTTGGTTTATATTCCTTTGATGATTGGGATATTGATTCCCTTATTGTCCCATATCATTGCAGTTGAATCATTGTACATCAGGAAACTTTTTCTTACCATTGCAATAACAAAATTGGTGTCCCTTTTTCCCACACTTAAAAAAAACTCTCATTCCCTTAAATCATTTACCAGGATGATTATTTCCACATTTATCACATGTGAGAAAACATTTTATCCCTTCTTCCCTTTATCCCCATATTTCGCTGTCATCCTCTTATTATTTTGCTTCCCTTCAAATCCATAGGACTCAAAGAAGTATTTACATACCTTGTTAAGACATTACACTATTTACTCATATGATGAGGATACTTTGGAGACAATCTTCCTTTGAAAATACGGCTTAATACCATTATAGATATGTTCCTTCTTACTCTTCGCATCACATGCATTGGCGATGTTTGCATTCCTTCTTCTAGGTTCCATTTATAAATAATTAAATATTATATATTAGCTCATTAAATTATGAACTCCATATAACTATAAATATGGTATACCACATAGCATAAATTTATGCATCATAAATACTAAAACTATATACATTGGATACTTAGGGGGAATAAATCTTTCATAATGGTGGGTAAATAAAATGTTTATTATCTTAAAAATATCCCTCGTCAGTGTCAAAGAAAGTGCACATTAAGGTCTATAGTCTTGTACCAGAATACCCTGGGTCAAGATCTAAACTCCTTGTCGGTGTTTTCACTCCTTGGTACATTTGTGCCAGAATCATGTCCACTTGTATTATTCAGACATGGATGTATTTTTTAGAAATATCTTCATAATCTATCCCTACCAAAATACAAGGATGTTCTCATATGTTTATCCTCAAAACCTATCTTAGGTATTTTTTCTTAACCTACATTTTCAAATTCTAGTTTCCATGTTTTCTAGTAAACTCCCTTTGATACCAACTGTAAAACCCCGACCCCAGAAGCCTGGATCTGGTGCATTATTTTAATACATTGGCATGATTACAAGGAATCAAATCCAAAATTAACAATCATTTTATTAATATTTAAGAATCTAGATACCTATGTGGAACCCATTTTACATTGGGAAAGGAAACAAAATAAGGTACAAAGAAAAATCTAAAAAATTGCATCCCCAAAAACACAAAAATTGACCTCTTCTCCATAACTGGGGGAAATAAAACAATAAAATGGTGAGCTCAAATGATTTATAAGGGTAAGAAATACAGTGTGTGATATCATAAAAATAAACCTTAGTCTTGGTGAGTAACTAAAAACACAAGCCTTTAAAAATAAATGTGAACACATTATGGAAATAATAGGAGAAGAAGAAATAATTCCATAATAAAAGATAATAATGGGTATGCTACTAGTTGAATAACCACATGAACTATCAATACTATTTTCATATATATATAAATAAATATGATGGAAATCATAACAATACCAGTAAGGCCACATAGGAAGACCATAAATAACCATTTCAT
This sequence comes from Viscum album, assembly GCA_963277665.1. Classification (NCBI taxonomy): domain Eukaryota; kingdom Viridiplantae; phylum Streptophyta; class Magnoliopsida; order Santalales; family Viscaceae; genus Viscum; species Viscum album. The sequence continues at coordinate 1,460,273,630 of OY728125.1, forward strand.
CAAGGCCTTGTGTTAATACCTAGTTTGTCTCATGAGACCCACCGATGAATCAAGGGGATATAGTAGGCCCCACCTATAAAATAACAAGTCCAATTAATTCCTTTTATGAATGGGGATAACCATAAATACTCATATAAATTCATATTGAAACGAACATATTAAATTTAAATAAACGTCCCCATTCATTAAACATAAACACTAACTATTCTAATTAATATAGTGAATGGTATCAGGATAGAACATCCACATTAATGTCGTTGCTTAAAAAAATCATAAAATATGTTGATGAGAGGAAAAAGGGTATATCATCATTCTTACATAATAAAGATAGTAATGGAGGATAAGGACGGAAATATCCCATCATAATTCAAATGAAATTTTAAAAGATGACAAAAAATGAATGTTTGGAAAAGAGAAGGGTGGTAGATTACATTACCTTGTAGAGTAACACCTAAAACATAGTGGTTGAGACATTGGGGGATTTAGGACTCCTTGGGAGGACTAATAAAGAGGTAAAACTACGATATCATTGAGAAGTTGATTTTGTAATGATTAAAAATGAATTAATGAGTGGGAATTTATAGTAAATGAGAGGGAGTTTTTTATTAATTTCAAGGGACATCTCATTAGTGGTTTTTGCAAAACCATGGGCTTGCCCATGGTATTTTCCCATAGTATTAGGAACTTGGGACACCTCATGTAAAATTTTACTAGAAATAAGTTGACCATTATTTTATATTAATTATCACATCATTATGTTTTCATTAAATATACTGAAAACTCAAAAATGTATTTTTATTATTCATGAAAAAATCAATTTTTTTGAAAAATCCCAAAAATTCACCCCAAACATTTTTTAGCGTGTAGAATTCAAAAATAAAATCCATTTTTTGAAAATAATTTTCTATATATTTTTTAATTTAATTGTTTAGTTAAATCATGATTTATTCCAAAAAACAACTTCAAACCATAACTCATTTTATAACACCTTGAGAAATTAATAAAGGTACAGTAAAATAATCTTATATACACAATACAATAATGTAAAAATTTATGATTAAATTTTATGAATATAAATTTCCATTTTAAATTATTAAATTAATCATATATTTGTAATTAAAATATTTATGACATAAAAAAATACCAATACTTATACTATGATCATTTTTTCAATTATAAGATGTCTAAATTGTATTTATACATTAATGGGTGAAGTTTCTATTTTTTGGATGAATTAATATTTATAACTATTCATATGGGTATGTTACTATTCATAAGGGTATGATACTTTCCATATAAAATTATGTTTGTCTTATTAGTCTCTAAATATCTTACTTAACACAATAATGTATGTATGTTTGTCAAAATTCAAAATACAGAAGTGGAAAATAGGATTATTAGTTAGGTTGTAATAAAGTTTTGTTTTATAGAGACTCAATGTTTCATGCATTAAATCTATTTAAAAATTCTTGGGGTGTTACAATTAGTTTGGGGTTGATAATCCATACTGAAATTCAATTTTCTATTCAGAGCATGTTGAAGAATTCTGCAGAATTTCGATGTGAATCTTGTATCACAATCAGATACATTTGAGAGTGGTACCTCATACAGCCTTACAACTTCTTTCACATATATCTTAGAAAGTTGGTCAAAATATAAATCTTCTTGAATAGAAATGAAATACGAAGTCATGGTGAGATGATCAACTATATCCCAAATTTCATTTTTTTTCATTGGATGATGTTAGGAGACCCATGACAAAGTCCATTGTGATATTATCCCACTTCCATGATGGTATCGGTAGTGGTTATAATACCCAGTTAGGAAGTTTTCACTCTTCCTTAACATTCTGAAACACTAGGCACCTAGTATTTTAGGTATCAATATCCCTTTCATTTTTTCCCAAAAATAATTATCATGAAGGTCCTTATACATAAAATTGATTCCAGGATGTATAGAGAAAGTATGGATATATGATTCTTTCATCAGTTATTTCTTTATTTCTGGAATATTTGTAACACATAGTCTTGTAAAAAATTTCGGTACACTTTCTTGATTAATATTGAATGCAAGAAACACCCCATCCTTCATATACTAAATCTTCTTTTGAAATAAAGCATCATACCTTTGATATTTCATGATATTATCTAGTTATTATGTTTGAGAAATCAATTGGGATTGGGTTGATGAAGTCCCTTACCTTGTAATTCCAATGTCCATTTTTACTAGGTATTTGATCAAAGGACATCCTTGAATTCAAATCATATCAAAAACAATTGGATCTTTACTACTAAATGAATCATCAATTTTTTTTTCTCTTTCATGATAATAATTAATTCAACAATCATTGTCATTAATAATTTACAACTATATCCTCTGTCTCATCTTCAATTCCTTTGTTGTGAAAATATAATTCAAAATTTTTTGGCCTATGTATATAACAAATTTATCCCAATAAAGATAGTGGTGTCATGTCTTTAGAGTAAAAACAACCATGTATTTATCCAAATAATGTGTAAACTAATTCTTCCTATATTCTTTAACTGTCGAGATTCATGGGCAACCCCATTGTCATTTTTTAGGAGAACACACCCAATACCTAACAGATATGCATAACTAAAAATAATGAATGCTTCTCTGATAGAGGGTAGATTTAAGACTATTGAAGTAACCAATCTCTTCTTCAGCTCTTGGGAACTTTATTCACACTTGTTTTCTCAGATGAACATGACCCGTTTTCAAGTTAAATTAGTTAATGTATTATAAAGTCCTGAAACGTTTTTCACAAACCTCATATAATTTCCCACTAAACCTAAGAAACTATAATCTCTATTTCTATTCTAGGATGGGGTTACTCTTCCATAACTTTTACATTTGTAGGGTCAACTAAGAATCTTTCATTGGTTACAATGTTCTATAAGAAAGCATCTGTTTGTAACCAAAATTCAAGTTTTCTAAAATTCTAAATAGCCTCAACTTCAGTAGAATTTTCAATATAACCATTATATAATCCTATTTATCATGTATTATTTAAGAATATTTAATAATATCATTAATAAATACTACCTCCATGTTATATAGTTATTCATTAAATAATTTATTTATAAATCCATAAAATTTGCAGGAGAATTTGTCAAGACAAATAGAATAACAACAATCTTATGATTCATAAATCATGATCAGAAGGCTGTATTTGGTGTATCTTTTTTCTTCACCATAAATTTATGAGAACCAAATAGAAGATCAACTTTGAGATGATTTGATCCCCATGAATCAAGTCAAATAAATCAACAATCCTTTGAAGAAGATACATGTTATTCAACATGATCCAGTTATGTTCTCTATAATAAAGGAATAGAAACATTTATCAATCCATCTTTTTCACATATTGAACAGGTTCTCTCTAAGGAGATGCACATTTCCAGATAAACCCTTCTCCAAAATATCTTGTAGTTGTTTCTTTAATTCCTATAGCTCCACAATTTCCATTCTATATGGGGTATTAGATACCACGGTGGATCTATGAATGAGTTTAATGGACAACTCTACCACTCTTTCTGGGGGAGTTCCAGGAAACTAATTAGAAATTTTACAGTTTATTCTTGATTTATGGGGACACATTCAATTCATAATCATTCATATACTATTTTATATTCATTTATCCTCTCTATAAATAAGGTTATATAAGGTTCTTCTAGACAATAATGAGGACTCAATATAACTCTTTTAAAGATAACTATAGGTTTTCCATTCAAGACTACTATGATTTTCCTATTTCCAAAGTTGATATTAGCATTATAAATTGAGTGTTATTATATCCATAGTATAATACTGAATTCCAACATGGGAATGACTACTAGTTTTGTGATGATATTATTCTCTCCAAAGTGAATACTATAGTTTATATATATATTTTATTCTTGGATAGTAACTCAATGATTTTTTAAATATAACTATACTTCTTGAATTTCATGGTTTAATTCTATATTCATTGAAACATGGAATAAATAAAGGAATGCATAGAACAAAAATAAAAAAAATTACGTGATAAGTTTGAGAGAACAATGAGAGTACCTTCCACCACATCATTTAGAGATTAAACATCATCAGTCATGTTATAAAAATCATGACCTTAATCCCTTGGCCTATGTTGAGGTTGATGGTGACTTCCCTCCACTAACATCAGATTTGGATAGTGATTAGAAAATTACACCTGATGTCCACACTTGAATCATTAGGATTTAGTTGGCCCTTCATCATCTTCCATTTTTCATTATTATTGAGAAGTTGAGTAATTCCCTCACTAGAAAAGTTCCATGAAATATATCAATCATTTCAACACATGTAACATATCCAATTATCCATCAAGAAATCTCCCAAATGCTTCTTCCAACATTTTTTGCATGTGGTATATTGCACATGGTATCCACCCCTTCAATAATCAAAGTTCCTCCACAATATTGCCTCCAAAAATATATTTATTTCATTCAATTTTTGGGACCATTGTGTCTCACCAAACTCAATTTTAAACATCATATAACTATATACTACCTCCTCCTAGATATCATTGTCTGGATTGGCTATATTATTCCCTAGATAGGGTATTGTTCAACTGATGAATATGTCTACCTTTCTATTAGGATCCATTAAAAATATATAGTTGTAATAGAAAATTCTTAATAATTTCCTCTAATAGCTTACCATGTATTCATTTTCCTTATAATTTTATTAAAATAATTCCTTATATATTTTTTTAATTGAACTATAGAAATATTTTTTGAAAAAGGATCCCCTGAACTCTTCTCACTCCATTGCATCAATATTTCCTCTTTGCTTCATGTTTTAACTAATGTCCACCATTTAACATCTTCTCCCTATAAGCAGTACACAACCAAGGTAACTTTATCTTGTTCCTAAAAATAAAGTAGGGATAAGATATTTTCTATAGCGCTTATCAACTATTTATCAATAAATGGTTCGGTAGATCGACTAAAAGAATGAGGTTGTTGATTCATAAAGTAATATATAGAACGTTGTTCCCATCGAGGTAAATCCTTTCTGTTGGCATGATTCATGTTATTTTCCAAAATAGTATTTTCATGAATATTTCCTTTCCAGATTCCATCGTTAATCCATCAGCACCTAGTCCTTTTCACTCACCATTTATTAATTTTCTCTAATTTTTTCCATTTCCTAAATAAAGATTTCTTTTCTCGGAGATGAGTATTTTACCAAAATATCAGGATGTTAAACATGTACCTAATATTATTAATAAATTTTTAAAATCATAATTTACACAAATAATTAGCCCTTGTTTTTATACCAACTATGGAATACCACATTTTTATTACATAAACATTTCATTACATCGTACAAAACAGATGATATTTTAAATATTATTTTCTAGAAAAAAAGGTTCATAATCAATGAAAAATTAAAATATTATTATAATATAATTAAAAGGATTAAAAATAGGTTCATCCTAATTATAATTAATGTATCTAATATCCAAGTTAAATACATCAATGGAAAGGGTGGGTGTAATTCCCATTATGGGAAAACAATATAAAAAATTTATATGTGATCTTCAGGGAAAATCAATAAGAACATGAATAATGAAATTATATAATGAAAAAGTGAACCTAAGGAATATCAAAAATAGAATAACATGAATCCTATATTGATAATTTGGCTACAAAATTTATTTTAGACATTAATAATATTATCACCTAGATTTTTCACCGAGGTGTCATAAAAATTCCCAAGGTTAGTCACCAAGGTATCGTAATGAATATCATCTCTTGTGATTAAATTCTTTACCCAATGAATCTGAGCACTATTAAAGTAAACCATTAATATTTCTACATTAATTTGATCCATATATATCATAATAAAACAATTCTTAAATAACTCGTGTAGAATAAAATAAACGGATTTCATATCAACATCATGGATTTTAAAAGAACAGTGTCCAAATAAAATATCTTTATGTAATTATTAACTCAAAAAAGGAAAGTATGGTTTCAGGTTTGTTAATCCCAAAAGAAAATCTACAATTTTTAAATTAAGGAGATAAACATGAAAAATAAATAATTTTTGGTATTCTAGTCGAAAAATAAGATAATTTATAGAGAAAAAGAGAGAAATTTTGAGAAGATAATTTGCAGCACAACCAGCAAGAATCATTGTTTTAGAAAAAGGAAAAAATAGAGAGGATAAGTGTATCCTATTCATAAAATAATCTTAATAAAGTAAATTTATATACCAAAATAGAAATAAGAACATATTTTGTAAATTTTAAATACATACCACATAAAAAGGGGACTTGAAAGAATATCACAGTTTTTTATTGAATGTTATTTTATTGACCTGTGAAAAATATTTATTTTTAATATTCTCCATTAAATATAGACATTTATTTATTTGGAATATTCTAAAAAAAATAAATTATTCATTAAATATATGGTTTATTTATTGTATATGTAGTGATAGGTTGGGGTTAGTTATAGATATACCCTCTATGCATCGACATATCTCATGAGAAAAACTAGTATGTCAAAATTATTAAATGGGTTTTGGGTGCACATATAACCATGGATAACACTATCTTGTTGTATAATAGTACCAGTATAGATTTTAGGATGTTTGAGATCATGAAATACAATTTTATGCATTTCATTCATTGAGAATAAAATTTTTATTATCCATGAGATAATTTCATTCATATTAACCATTGATTCATTTAATAAATCAGTTATTGTTTAAATGAAATGTTTTTTCAATTATATTCCTTTCGGCAATTATAATGATTTATCTACATATCATTTCTCCCTATTTAGGAAACCCAGACTAAGAATTTTATGTCATTGTTATTATTTTCCTTTAACAATTTCATGAAGAATGATTTTTTCAATATATTTCAAGATTGCAGAACATTATGTTTTTTTGGTGTTTTTTAAGTTATTTCAAATGTAATATTTGCATCATCTATGGATATAACTCACCAAGACTACTAAACTAATAATCCAAAAATGATTTATATTCCTTGAATTTAAGGTAATTTAATAAAGTATATATATATTCTATGACACTAGAGTTGGGGTTGTTATAAATGGCATCACAAGATTTTTTAAAAAACCTTGAGGACTAGATTATGGAAAACATTATTATGGAACATAACATAGTAAATACATTTAAGATATTTATAATTTTTTAAAAATATTATAAAAGAAGTTAGAAAGGTATAGCTATGTTTTTTCCCTATAAATACATCTCTATTTGGATACTACAAGTGAATATGGATAAAAATAGTTAAATATAGGGGTAATTACACTGAAAAGAGTTGGTTGAGTATATTTAATCCATCATTTTGGTTCTTGGTGATTGTTACCATACTGATAACATATTTTTAAACACCCAAGGGATATGATTTTATCAATTCAAATTTTCATTTAAAATAATTATAAATGATTGGAAAATATTTTTCCGATTTATTGATGATTCCAAATGCACCAATATTATGATTTTGACTTTAAAAATGCATAAATTATCAATTTATGTTAATATTTACACAAAATTTAGAACTATATATTATTATTTAAATTTTAAAATATGAGCTAATAATTTATATTTAAAAAAAAAATTAATTGTTCATAGAAGAAATAATTGTATCAATACATATGGTCATGGTAGAAATTTACCATTTGAGAAAGCCGATACAACTGGTGTTGAAGCTGAGAAGATATAGGAAATATTATGAATTTTGGCCAATGTTATAGATAATAACATTGTACATATAGATCACCATGATGTTACATTGAAGGGTACACCTATATTAGATCATTTCTAGTGAAAAAATCCCCCATAATTATTAAGAGATAACAATTTAATGGTTTTTGAGCAATGGATTATGTCCATTGAAAATTTATTTATCACCTTTGGATACAATGTAAGGGGAAAGGATACATATTGATCATATTTTATCAAAGGTTACAAAAATAAATGATGGTCATTTTTCAAGAATATTGAGGTTGAGAAGAAATATTACACATGGAATAGAGACCTTTTAAAGTAACATTCTTTAAAAAATATTTTTATATCACCCTAGAACACCCATAGAGGGGTGGTTTAAATAAGGTTTCAATATTTTTCTTTTACTAAGAATGATTTTATTCCCATGTTGGTAGTAACATGTTAAACCTTTATTATGGAATAATTAAATTACTAAACTCCCATATGAAGAAATATAAACAAAAAAATCAAAGTTACTTGGTTCACCACTAAGATCTAGTTCAAAGAGTATATGTGAAAATGTATCATTATCACATAAATACAATAATCATCACATGAGATTATGTATTAAAAAAGATCAGAATCTGGAGCTCCATGATTGAAATATTTTATTTCAAAGAATTTTAGGGACAACACACTTCCTCCATATGATACCTTATGTCAACTCTCCTTTATCACTGCCTTGTGAGATGTCTTGCTCAATTTATTAACATAAAGGTCACCCCAAAATATTTGGAACACAAGTATTTGTCACTTATTATCATGAGACTCTAAATTTACAATATTCATGAATTGATGCACTGTAATTTACATTTCAATCTAACCAGATGTTATATACTACTATTTATATATGTACCTTTTGTGAAACACCCTCTTTCATGAAACCTGATTATTGTTTCAATGATTATTCATCTTTGGAAAACAATATATATTTTCAATGTTTCTAGAATAAATGAACATTATGGGTCCATAAAACATAAAAATATCATGAAATTCTTATCCTTCCTAAAATTCCATTTTCTAAAATCCCTTAGTTTCAATTAATACTCAACAATTATTTTTTTGAATGTTGTGTTTGCAAAGAGCTCTTATTCCATGAATAATTACCTACTCATAAGACCTTCATGAAATCATAGCAATTATCGCTATTTTTAAACACCCTTGATCCCTCATATGAAGAGTGGACACTAATTTAATGAAATTGCCTCATTCAAAAATAATTCAAGATCACTAGGGTCTTTTAGTGAACCTATTTATTTATTGTTGTAAAGATATTCTCCTCTGACAAGATTTAGTAAAATATTCTCATCCATCAATAATTTTGTGATCATATATTATATCGTTTTTCTATTTCATCTCAACAATTATTTATGAAACTACTTTTATATAGCTTTAAAACCTCATGGAACCATATTCCTTCATGAAGTTCTACATCATTAAAAAAATCCAACATTACTGAAACTCTATTAATTTTTAAAATTATATATATTCACTCTTGGATATACATATTATTTAAGCTTTTCCCTTCCACCAAAATTTTTGTTAGTCAAATATGAAAGCGACTTTGAAATGAGGCCACTATCAACACTAATTCCATGTTCTCTATAAGTGATCTTGGATTTTAATCTCCTCAATCAGCCCAATGTGGATTAAAAAACACAAGAAAATCCATTTACTACTATGAAAAACCTTGGTTCCAATAATATCCCCCTTTTCATTTTTTGGGAAATCTGCAGATAAATTCAATAAATCACTAGGCTCGAATAAAAAATTTATATTCATGAAATAACTCCTCAGCCACTCTATGTATACATGAGAAAAGATCATTCCTTAGGATACCATCGAACAATATACATATCATATAAACCAAAAAATCATTGAATTTAATTCTCCTCCAATTTCAATAAATCTAAAGAATAAGTATTGGGACATTCATATTAAGAAAACTTCCCCATCAATAATATATCCCCTATAAAACAACATCACATCCACACAAAAAAATATTAAAATTGTTAACACAAATGGGGAGAGGGTAAAAATTTTAACCTCTTCATTAAATGGGAGGTGGCTGAACACTGAGGTTCAACCGATGTTTCTCAAACATTAATTATTATTGTCAAAGGCTTACTAAATATGTCATCAAATTTATGATTAGTTTCAACCTATTCCATGTTAATCAAATATTTTCCAAATTTTCCATTGATGAAGTGATAAATGGTCTCAATATAATTGGTTCATTTCTGTTGAACCAGATTTTTCTTATGATCGATCATGATCTTACTGTCATAGAGTATCATTGTCTTCTATTTAAACTCACCAAAAATATTAGTATGTTTTTTCTTCACTAAAAATAGATGACTGAATTCATTTTTCATAGATATATACTATACTAACACCATACTAAAGATTTGTGATTTCTTGTTTCTTTCTCAACCATCACATTCATTTGTTTATAATAAAGAATAAAACCCCACATGTGGAATTTCAATACACCACATCTATAGCCCAGTTAGTATCATAAAATGATGATAATTATTTATCATTCTTATTGTAAAGTATAATTTAATATTGATAGTACATATTATAAATCTTATGATTATTTTTACTCCTACTAAATTCTATTCCATTTGATTAATTTGGATATGGCCCACTAAACATGTTGCAAATATGATGTCTAGATGTAATATATTCAAGTATAATAATCTTTCAATAGTCCTACTATACAAGCTAGGATCTATATATTTCACATAATCATGCCTTTTTTTCCCAACTATAATTAGAGTCGAAATTGATTTGGATTCATTCATGTTGACTAGTTTACAAGATCTCTTGTATATGTTTTTTAAGAAATGAGTTTTTATTGATTTATGTAAATCTCCTACATCCCTAAAAAGAATCTGAGTTCAATAATCATTGAAATTTAAAATTATTATTTCATTTACTATTAAAATATTACACTAATCCCTTATTTTATAAAAAAATATAATATTATCCGCATACAAAATTACCACAAATAGATCTTCTTCAAAATTCATTGTATAGAAATTATGACTAGCACCACCTCTTTTAAAATATAGCTTATTAAGATAAGAATACATTTGATAATACCATGACCATAGATCCAATTTAAAAATATAAGGATCCTTCCATAATATATAAACCTTTTTTTCATCACTTATAATAGAAAATCATAATATTTATTCATTTTATACATCTTAATCAATGTCACCATTTAATAATTCTATTTTGAAATCCTTATTATAAAATTTTTACCCATATAGAATTACCATGGATTGTAAGAGACTAATTGAATGCTGTTATGCTACTAGAGAAAACATTTATTCAGCAGTAGTTCTTTAATCTATGTATAGACTTTACACACCAAGCATGCCATATTTCTGATCACATATCCTAACTCGTCAAACTTTATTTTGATGATCCACTTTGTTCAAATAAAATTTTGATCTTTTGGTCACCTAAAAAGATCCAAAATCACATTTCTTTGAATGTGATCTAGTTGATAGTTCCTAGACTTAACACATGATTAATCCATTATAGCTTCTTTAATAGAGGTTGGATAAAATTTGATAGGAGGGAAGAATTTGTTTTATTGTTCTTTCTTCTTATCTTTGTAAGTGAATTATAATCACTAATAATTTTGGACAGACTAACTTTTGATCTTCCATTTCACCTATGATATTCTAGTATAGTTTCTTTATAAATGGTTTCATATTCAAATTCTACTTGTGAATAGTCTTAATTTTGAGTGCCCAAAATGTTGGGAAAGCCATCCATAATTTATTCATTTGAAGATTACCCTTTCCACTTTCCTTATCATCTTCAATCGTATCAATATATGGGTTAATCAAGATATTTTTATATTTATCCCAATTAATATTGAAATAATTCCTCTCTACAATCATTATAGGATTAGTATTATAGAAATTTATTCTTTTCACTTCATGGAGTATCCATGGAACATTTTGTTATCTACAACATCACCATACAATCCTATATTTCCTTCTTTGTTTTGAATGAAACATTTACATCCAAAAATATGAAATTACATTAGTGATGGATTCCTTCCATTTCATATCTCATATGGTGTCATATCCTATCCTATATACATCCCTATTCGATTTGGAATGTGTTCCAAAATATGAATAGCCTCTTACCAGCAATGATGAGAAACAAAACTCGCAATAAGTATTTTTTTTGTACAAATTATCCACTTATTTATTACTACATTCAATGACACCATTTTCTCTAGAGTATTCACTAAAGACACAGCATTCTTAATCTAATGTTTTTTAGGTAATTTACAAATTCAATTGATGTGCATTATGTTCAATTTTCAGATCACAATATCTTGATTTTGTAGGAAATTAAATTGTCAACTCTTCAAATATATATCATTATGTAGACAAAAACTTCTAGTTTTCACTATATAAACATTACCCATGACATTATACTATATAATATATTAGTTTCATAGGGGTAAATTTAATTTCAAACACATACACACCTCACACACTGGCAAGAAAGGTAAGTTATAGCCCCACCCCTAGGAGATAACCCACCCATCAAGTCGTATTTATTCATTACATGGCCCATAGGCCATGTGGGCATAAATCCCATTACATGGCCCATGGGAATAATGGACATTAATCTCATATTTTTGTATCATCCATATTCATTAGACCTCCCACATATGTGTAGAATAGATAAATCAGACTCAATCCCATTTTGTTCCTCAGTTGATAAGAATTTTGGACCAAATTTCATTGCATATAAGCATTGAATGTCTTTTCTTGATCATGATTTATATTGGGAATGTAAAGAACAACCTTTATCTAGGATATGTTTTTTGTTCTCTTCTGATTAGTTTGACCTATCCTCAGATTCCAAATTTTGTTTTCCTCTTCAATTTTTAATAAATAAATGTTATTTTACTATCTAACTAGTATTAATTACCATTTTTCCTATAGCCTTTCATGTGATAATTACCTATCTTCCTCTTATTGGAGCACCCCATTTTATTAAATTTCACTATATTCTCAATTCATAGAGTTTACTCACACTCATTATATTTTTATGAAAATGATCCACATAAAGTACTTCTATTTTTTATTAGCTCAACATTTTCAAATTCTTTATTTCCACAATATTTAATTTTTAAGGAACAATTTTTTCTTGATATTGTTATTACATCAACCCTTTTCCTAACATTTTTCAACGATTTTTCATTTAATATCATGTGGTATGATATTCTGCACTCAATAACCCATGTGCTATATTTTTTTAAGCATTGAGAGTGATATCTACTAAGTTGGATTTCACAATCTTCTTTTATTCCTTCCATGAGATACCTAACTGTGTGAAAGAAAACTATGTACTTTGAAAAATATTTTCAATATCCATGGTTGAAACATACTCATATAATAATTATAGAGGTTAAAATATATTTTTAGCGTAATTATTCATATTTGAACAATATTTACTTATATTAGAGTTCTATATTTATTGTTCCCCCTTTACTCTTTCTATAATGAATAGTCGTATGAACAATTTTAGAACAGTGAAAAAAACCCAAAAAATTATATCTTCTATATGATAAGGATATGGTTTCACTCCAATTTATTGACTTACAAGTGATTCCCTAATTAGATAGCTTTTTTCATTTTCAGAGTAAGAAAAGTTTTGGACCTAAAATCCATAGAATTTACATGTCATTAGAGGAAATATCATCTCAATTATATTCCTCCACATGTCCCATTATTTTTTATAGTTAGGTTAATAGAGACCCTCTCTAGATAATTGAGGATTATTTTGATATCTATTCTTTTTCTGGTTTAAATATTTCTCTATTATGACATCAGGTGCCTTTTTGATATGTATAAATTTATGCATCCATTTTCTTTGGATCATCTTATTTCTAGACTTTTATGATTCTAGGTCATATCTAATTCCATTTTTTCCAATAATTTAGATCTTTTATTATTTAATTCATTCAATACTCCTTTTAAACCATTTTAAAAAAATTCCCAAATCTCTAAATCTAAAAACCTTAAAATCTATAATATCTTCTTTTTTCCCATAGATATGGATTATATTTTCAGCCAACTAATTAATATAATTAATTCTTCTTTAAATCCCTCATATATATTATTTCTTTCCCCCACTCATGATACGAGTCCATTGATGACTTTACCTTATTCATGAAACATGAGTTTAAACTCTACAATGTATTCTAATATTTCAAGAGTTTTGAAATGTTCTTCTCTCTCTCTCCTTGCAGTCGATCAATCTCTACTTTAATAATTTATACATAATATGATGAATCTTTCAATAAAGTTTGTATATTTAAATTGTTTTGTCATTGAATGTCATTCTCATCAATAGAACCCTCAAGTTACTCTATGAGACCAAAAATTATATTAAACTAATTATCCTAAAATTTAATAGGTTTTACATTTTCAGTGTTATTGATCATGGAATCCTCAATATCATATTTAAATTTTGGTTCTATATACTCCAAAAATTCATTATTATCTTCATCCTCTTTATAGATGAATCTATTTCTCTATAATTTAAGTCCTAGTTTTTATTCACTCTTTTTGTGGGGACTTCATATAATGCCTCTAAATAAAATATTATTCACTTTGCACATAATCAAATCTCATTGATCGATAATCACCAATGCTCCCTAAATTACCACAATGAAAACAAGCCAAATAAATCATGCCTTCAAATCTACCTTTTCCTCTATTGATTTTTTTGGGAAAAAAAGAATGAATTTCATCATCCACATAATCTATATCATCACTAACATTAGAAAATTATTGTTTCTCCAAGGATCTAAATTCCATTACCTTACTCTGATTTTTGTATCTTCTTGTTGGAACCTCATTACATAATCAGCTAGACTACTTAGTATAACGTCAAGAGAAATGTTCGATTGATAAAATTCATTAAGGACTGACACTTTTTGGTTATACATAGGTGGGAACCTTCTAAATATTTTCATCGCATTGTTAATATCCCTAGTTTCAAACCAAAATCATTGAATAGATCCAACAACTTTAGAATTTTTATAAAATACACTATCTAAATTTTCATTTAGATGTGTTTTTAGATCACTAAAATTATTGTAAAAACTTCAATGTTTGGACCCCTTCACATTCTTATCAGATTGGTATATAGTTTATAGTTTCCCTCAACTCTATTTGGAGATAGTGATATCATCACCTTCAAATAGATTTTTTTAAATAGTGTTGTAATAAGATCATTTTGACATTGAGAATATGTAATAATCATTTTACAATCTTTTTTAGTCATAGAAAGACTTGTTCCATCACTTAACAAAATAATATTAGTTGTAAAAAAGATAAATTCCATCTAAATATATTGAAAAGGATGGATCATTCTATTCATCCAAATATAGATGTTTCTACCATCAAAGTGGGTGACTTCCTTAACATTCATTGAATTCTACATGAACACAAAAACAGAGGATACATTTAACAACCAAAACCTATTTGTTTGTATACAATATATAGAACCCTATAACACCCTAATATGGGAGGGGCAGATTAGTCTGTAGATTTTTTATTTTTCTGAGATAGATATTTTCCCAAAATTGTTAATAACATGTTAAACCTATCTGATATAGTTTTAAAAATATAAATCACACATATATAGAAATACAAAAACAATATAATAGTTTTAGATGGTTCACCACTAGGGGTGGTCTATGGATAATACGTTGAATGTGTGTCAAATATATCTGAATACACTAAATATAACTATATATTTTGAATAACACTATATCAAACATGGTCATTCAGTTCCTAGCACACATCCTTTATAATAATTTTAGGGATAACACACTACCTCCCTCAGATCAGTTCTTCTAACTCCCCCTTTCTCACTAACAAGGGTGATAAAGGTCGCTGAGATAGAGTGGTCACATAAGTCTTACTACCTAATTGGAATGAGACTCTTCATTCACCATATACCTCAATTGATGCACATGAATGCATTGTTTTTTCAAAAAAAGATATTATAAAATGATGTTCTCATAAGTACCATTTGGGAAGTTCCCTAACTCTTAAAACGCATTTTTTTCAACAATTATTCAACTTTTATGAAACAATCTACATTTGTGAAGATCTTAACCTTCTCCAACACATAGGGGTTCATGGAATACCAATGAATCAAGAAACACATATCCTTCTCAAAATTCCATTTTATGAATTTCCATTATTTCAGTTATTTCTTAACCATTCTTTTCACAAAGCTTTTTTTTGCAAACAGGTCCTCATTCATGAATAATTACCTCTCATAAGACCTTCAGAAAATCAGATCAATTATACCTTTTAAAAACTCTCTTGATCCCCATATGATGAGAGGCATCCTATTTATATTATTTTCTTTCTTCATGTGAATTTCAACCTCACCATGGACTTATAATGAACCTCACTATGCCTTGTCATGAATATCTTTTCCTTGGTGAAGAATTGGTACAATTTTCATGGTTAAGAAGATCATCATAATCATGTACCTTGCCTTAATTCGATCATTCCTCAAACATTCTACCTGAATCCCTGAATCATCATGGAACTCCAACCATTACGAAACACCATTCCTTTTCAAAATTTTAACCAATCAATGTTAAAAATGTATATTTCATGAATCTTGTCCCTTAATCCATATTTTTAGCACGAAAAATTTGGAAAATATTGGGGAATGATGGAACCATAAACAGTAAACACACATTATCTGTTAGATCATTATTTATGAAATCTCTTCAATCAACCAGGTGTGGATTTTAAAAAACACAAACCTATCCATTTACAGCTACGAAATACTTTTTCTTCAATAATTTGACTATTTAGATATGATTTTAAGTGGATAGAATGCTCATCAACATAAAGGAAAATGGAGAAGTAAGCCTTTTTGAAAATGAGGATTCCATTACAAGACTCATTAGATATTATATAGATTACAAACATAATATGGAAATCAATATTGGTGATTTTTTTAAGGGATTAAGCCATGTTATAAGGGGAACATTTAGAGGCCCAAAGCTTGATATAAATAGACATTACATTACTTTTTCGAAATACTTAATACATAACAAAAATAGATACACAAGGATCGTAACAGTTTAGTGTCTTTGGAAACTCAGAATATAATCTTCTAATCGTGGTGAAAGATCTTCCAGATCTCCATTAATGATCTTTACCTTTTGTTTTCTTACCTAAAATCTTTCATTAAATCTTGGGGAAAAGAAAAAATATAAAGGTTGAGCTCAAATGATCAGTAAGGTTAAGCATAGAGAACAAAAAACAATCCTTTGACATTTGAATGTAAAAACATGAGCATAAAATCTAAACATCAAAATCTTGAGAAATGACATAAAACATGGTTGTACGTAAGGAATAGATCATGAAGAAACATTAATCATGATAAATTAGCATGGTAATTAAACATGTAATTGTGGAAACCATTAATTACATGATATGATTTCCATATTAGCCAAGGCATTTCTGTCATGACCATCTTAGTGGACAAAGTCCCTTTCTGAATCGAGTTCACTTCTCGTTTCAGTCCTGTGACACTGAACCGGATTAACTCATCATTCCATCCATGTCTATCTCATGATATATAAATCTTTACCCAATGCATTGGAGGAAGATATAGGTCCCACCCATCTCATAATGATACCATTCTTATGTGTTCCACAAAATCAAAAATCATACATCATTGCATAACCCATGTAATAAAAATGGGAATCTTAAACATCATGCCATCATAACAAAATCCATATAAGATAAAAGGACATAATAAAAATAATTTTTTCATAACATAATAAAATCAATGTAAAAATAGGGATAGAAACAGAACCCTATATTATCTTAGATGGAAAATAATTTTGATAAAATGCTTGAACTCCATTCCTGAGGAAAATATCTTTTCTACTTCGAAAACATGTTCCTCTCTTAAAACATCATATAAACTTGAAAACTTGTAAAGTAATATTCATGAAAATAATTTTCTAAAAATCTATTCATGCCGTATAAGTTAAAAAAACAATCTTCCCGTACTTTGGCCAGAAAATTCAAAAAGTACCTCGTACGAAAAACGAAAAAAGATTCCTTTCATATCTTTTACTAAAAACTCAGCAAAGGGTAAAATTGGATTCAAACAATTGTAGGTGTATGGAAATAATATTACATATTTAGGAAACATGGATGTGTATGATAAATATTCCCAAGTAAATTCTGAAGTATAAATAATCTCGGATAAAAATGAGATTGTGAGATTTTCCCTTACTTTAGGTCTGATATGCTTCGTATGGATCCGAACCTCCTGTATAATGATTTAAATAATTTCATTGACTTATTAAATAATCATATTTATTGTTATTATATCATTTTTGTTTCACTTATGACTTTATATTACGCGTTATTTTGTAAATTCCATGTAAAAGCAGCGTTTTGGGTAAAATCATTTTATTTATCGTATGTGTTTCGACTTGTCGTTCTTGATATTATTACTTATATCCTGATTTACATAATTCTAGAATGTAAAAACTAATTTATATATAATATATATTCATCATATACATATATATATTATAGATCGATAAAAGGAATGAAATACACAGTTCATGGAGACGGTAGGTCGTACGTACGCATGAACGTTGTTTTCGTTTCCTTATTAAATTGAATGAAATTAAATAGATGACATACATATATATATATACATAAATACTGTATAATTATTATGTCATATATTTAATTATTATTCATTATATATACTTTGTAATCATTTTTGAATGGTTAATCATGGAAAATGAATCTCATCGCGTTCGTGGAGACAGTAGTCTGTACGTATGCACGAGCGATTATATCATTACCATGATCGTGGAATTACATTGGAGTGTATGTATACTATTTCAGAATCAATATCACTTTAAAATAATCATATATAGTAATTATTTACACCATTATACCCATCCAAGTAATGTGGTGGTGGAAAATAGATTACACCACAGCGTGAAGATGGTATTCCGTACGTACGCACGCACAATGATTTCGTTTTCCATAGGATGGATAGATGGTGAAATAGGGTTGTTTCATACTTATAATAACATATCATTATATTAGTGATACTGATTTTATTACTTCATAATGAAACAACTAAAGAACAAGTAGTGGAAGAAGAAATAAAGTTGAAAGAATCGGTAACAGACATTACCTCTTCTTTGAAGCGCCTCTTTGAAACCTCCTCTTAGGGCACTAACATTGGTCTTTTTAGATGACCAGGACCTCTAAGATATTTATAGGTAAGTGGAGAGGATAATATTTCAGGTTTTGTACGAGATTTAAGGCTCAAAGAGGTGTGAGTAAGAGAGGGAGGAGGTGCTCTTTTATAAGGGAGGAGAGGGGCACCTTTGGAAAAACTTAAAATATTATTTTATTATAAAGCCATTTTCGGTTTATAATAACTCCAAATTAATTTATTCAGAATTTAAGGTGGGTATGGGTATAAATACTCTCATCCAATAGAATTTAGACAACTTTAGGTATCTATTTTAACCTTATCATTTAGATTTAACTTTAAGTTAAATAATTTTACTTTTACCGTGTCTTCTTGTTTTCTTACACTATAAGGTTAATAAACTTACTATAATAAGACAAAATAATCCCAAGTTGTTTATTATTAATATATATAACCTTATCTAAGTTATTTTTCCAAACCTTATATTTCTAGGAATAAAATAACAATTAATAATTTAATATTTGTTTTAAAACCTATTTTATGTTAATTTTGACACTATTTGGTAATTTATTTTTCTGAAAATCATAACAGAATTATTAGTTCTAAAAAAGTTAATTAAATCAATACTAACATGTCATATTAACCTATAAAATTAGTGGAATTCATAAAAAGTCTCCAATTACATTTATTTGGGTATTTATAACATCAATTATGTCAATATTTCATTAATAAGGTAATTACTGCATCATCATTGTGTCATAAATAAATTAAATTATATAATGTCTAAAAATTATAAATAAAATACCATTATGTATGAAATCTTTTTATCTTTCTAATGAATATTTATAGTCGATATTATCTTATGTATAACCCTATATTAAAAAAAATTTAGTTATTAAACAATGATTTTAACTATTTTAACTATTCTTTAAATAAAATAATATTAAATTTCCTAATCTAATCCAAGTGGGCCTAAATGGTATAATTTTATTCCTAAGGTTGTTTTTGGTCTAATTACACTCATACAATATAATTAGTACATTTCTTAGGGTAATAATAATATCATTTTTACCCTTAATTATCCTATTTACTTTTAACCGTGGTAAAAAAAAGAAAAAAGTTATTATTCACCAAATATTATTTTCATCTCATTGAACCATATTTTACTTACTGACATCAACCATGTCTCTCGGATTTTTGAAATTTCATTCACATAAGTGGTAAAATTAAGTTTTATGTAAATTTTCAAATTCTCCTAGGAGGTGGGTAAAAGACGGTGAAAAATTCAACAAAATCTTTATATATCTAAAATTATTATAAAAGGAATCCAATGAATTACTTTGAACTTATATAGGTATTATGTATCATTTTTTACCTAAAATAAATTTAAATAAAATAAATAATTATTTAAATAAAAAGTCTATTTTTAAATAGTAACCCAGTGTTTTCACTATTCATCAAAAATTGAAATTTTCAGAAAAATACAAAAACTTTAACCCTAGGATAATTTCGATATTCCAAATCCAAAAATGAAGTCCATTTTGAAAGATAAAATTTATAAAATTTATAAAAGTGGGTATTACTATTCATAACAGCTAGTTTTAATAATATTTTAATACCATATCGTTGTTTAGTGAAACTCGATATTTTGTACAACGCAAGATATCGAGGAAGGCCGTGATTGTGTGTAAAGAAATCCAAGCTAGTCTTTTGTGTAGTGAAAGATTCTTTTGATGATGTATATAACATAAAAACAAAATATTTCTCATAGAAATATCAGGTGTTATATTATACCCCCTTCAAATGAATTTCTCCCTCGAAATTCGTCGGAGTTGTAAATCATTTACTATTTATAGAAACCCACATCGTAAAAAGGAATACCAAAACATAACTTTAAAAACTAAAGTATGAAACGTAATGGTTACCCAAATTAACTAATCACTGGGTTTCCACATAGTAGAACATAGGTGAAAATATAGATATGGAAGATAAATCGAACCATCATGTTCTGATGGAGAGTGGTAGAGAACATGGCTATAAAAAAGCCCACAATCACCAAGCCATATATTTGTGATGATCTAAAGTACCATATGATTCATCGGATATAAGGGCACTAGGAAAACATTTTTGGTTTTCAAGATCATTTCCCAGAAGTTGAAGAATTTGAATTAGAAGAAATACTTGCTTGATTTTGGTACATTCTCACTATTGTTCATGCTTTGAACAATTTCCACTTCATATCTTAAAGAAATGAAGTTGAATTTGTTATTCGTTAAGTGCTAACAGATCATGTGATAGAATGATGGGTCACTCCATCTGTTTCGAACAAAAGGTTAGCAAAAGTTATCAAATATACATAAGTCCATCTATGGTGAGGTTAATCATATATTATTCCAAATATGAACTTATAATTCATATATCATACCACTTAATAAAATAAAACTAGTTTCTACTAACCAGGGACTTCCTGTAGTCTAGTGGTAGGCAATAAAGGCCTGTCGCACTTCAGTTGTGGGTTCGATTTCTACATCCTTGTCCGACACGACGGGTTGTCTCTCGTCTTGCAGGTTGTCCCTTTTTCTAAAACTACATTATAATAAAATTCCTGTTATAATATCGAAAAAAAGTCCTAGCCTTAAACAATACTATCTGATGTCTGACATAACCCATTCCAATCTTTAGAATTATCCAAAATACATCTGTCCAATCTCATAATGTACAGAAAATGATTACTGGAAAGGTCACATAACAAGAACATGAATAACATCATTTTATCATATGATATATCTTGTTGGTCACATTCCAAACATGTTAATTCCTTAATCATATGTTCTCTTGAAACAGAAATTACCATAGAACCTTAGTGAAAACATGAATGTTGTCAAAAGGTAAATCTTTCCACATACCAAAATTCAAAAATTTCTATATACTAAAACCATGATATAACTATTCCCTTATATCACTCATGAGATCTGTCAAACATTTCATTTTCTCCTTATCTCATAATTATGCGCAAATCATCTTCTTTCCAAAAATATCTCAATCACTCTTCATGGTTACCGGTACCATAAAATTATTGAAAACCACAATAGACCAATACATAAATATTCCAATATTCCACAATACTATATAGAACATTATTTTGGAATCCCATTATATAAACACTTAATCATTCCACCAAATATTTTTCATATTCAACATCGCCAATAGTGATCGCATGTGACTTCCCTTTGTCCTTTTCCTTAAGTGGTTTCTCATGTCGATCATCATTAATCCCTGGATTAGGTCATTTATTAGCATAATTACCTATTTCATTGCACTTGAAGAATTTAAGTGTTGGTGGTGCATTCTCTGCAGTCTTTTCTTTATCATTAGTAACCCTTTTTCCATTACTTCGACACTCAGCTGCTCGATGAACTTCTTTTCAAAACTTAAAACATTTTCTAGTCCCTTTAAGACAATCTCCACCATGCTTTTTTCCACACTTTGAGCATAAAGAGACATTCATCTTCTTTTCACCATTGTTTTGAGATTTATCCTTGAACTCCATCTTTCGTTTCTTGTCAAAACCATGAGATGGATATGTTACACCAACTTCCAGTTCTACCTTGATAGCACAACGCACAATTTCTTCATAGCTACTGAAGTCTCTTATAGCTAATGACCATTGAAGACTTTGTTTTAATCCACTGAAATATTGATCAACTTTACTTTCAGGTTGGGTGATAAAGCCAGATGCATACCTTTAAAGTCTTGTAAAATTCACTTCGTATATACCAACAGATTCATCATCCTTCTGCTTAAGCTCAAGAAACTCATTTTCCATCTTTGTTCTAAGAATACGAGGGAAGTACTTACTGAAAAACAAGTTCTTGAACTCGTCCCATTCCATGGACTCAATTTCAACTCTTTTCCTCGTATTCTTGATAAGATTCCACCATTGATCAGAATCACCTTCCAAACGATATACTGCTAAGATGACTTTATCATGCTCAAAACATTGTAGAACTGAAAATATCTTTTCAGTAGTACTGATCCATTTTTCAGCCACTAAGGGATCAACAGACCCGCTGAATGAAGGTGGGCGCTGCCTCATGAAGGATTCAACTGAATGTTGCTCCTTTCTCTTCTCATTTCGAAGTCCAGAATGATTCTTAGCTTGTGTAAGTATAGAAATAAGATTGTGCACTCCATCTCCCATGACATTGGTTTTTTCAGGAGGACAATCATTGCATTTTCCATTACATTGATCAACATGGTTCCTTCGGGTTCCGGCCATCGTCTAAAACCCAAAAAGTATAGTGTGAGAGGAAAAACTTATTCTAGGGAAAATAACATAGTAAAGTGGGATTACCCTCAATATCTAACATCTTGGGTTAAATTATAAGATCATTACCATAGTTCTAGGACTATATCCTATACGTATACTTAACCTTAGTGACATCCCTAGACATACCATAGAAATATCTCTAGGGATTTCCCTAAAGTTTTCGCATCCTAGTTTCCAAAGGTTAACTAAACCTTTCCTCTGATACAAACTATAGAGGCCCAAATCTTGACGTACATGGACATTAAATTACTTTTTCGGAATACTTAATACATAACAAAAATAGAACCACAAGGATCATAATAGTTTAGTGTCTTTGTAAACTCAGAATATAATCTTCTTAATTGTGGTGAAAGATCTTCAAGATATCCATTAATGATCATAACCTTTTGTTTTCTTACCTAAAACCTTTCTTTAAATCCTGGGGAAAATAAAACATATAAAGGGTGAGCTCAAATGCTCAGTAAGGGTAATCATAGATAACATAAAACAATCCTTAGACATTTGAATGTAAAAACATTATCATAAAATCTAAACATCAAAATCTTGAGAAATGACATAAAACATGGCAATACGTAAGGCATAGATCATGAAGAAAAATTAATCATGATAAATTAGCATGGAAATAAAACATGTAATTGTGGAAACCATTAATCACATGATATTATTTTCATATTAGTCAAGGCATTACTGCCATGACCATCTTAGTGGACAAAATCCCTTTCTGAATTGAGTTCACTCCTCGTTTCAGTCCTGTAACACTGAACCAGATTAACTTACCATTCCAGCCATGTCTATCTCATGAGATATAAATCTTTACCCAATTAATTGTAGGGAGATATAGGTCCCACCCACATCATAATGATACCATTATTATGTGTGCCACAAAATCAAAAATCATACATCATTGCATAACCCATGTAATAAAAATAGAAATCTTAAACATCATGCCATCATAACATTGTCCATATAGGATAAAGGACATCATAAAAATAATTCCATCATAACATAATCAAATCAATTTAAAAATAGGGATAGGAATATAACCTTATATTATCTTATATGAAAAATAATTTTGATAAAATGCTTCAACTCCATTCTTGAAGAAAATATCCTTTCTACTTCAAAAACATTTTCCTTTATTAAAACATCATATAATTTTGAACTAAAAGATTTTGATTAAAAATAAACTTGAAAACATGTAAATGAAGCTTCATGAAAATAATGTTCTAAAAATCCATTCATGCCGTATAAGTTAAAAAAAATTCTTCTCGTACTTTGGCCAAAAAAGTCAAAAAGTACCTCGTACGAAAAACGACAAATGATTCCTTTCATATATTTTACTAAAGGCTCACCAAAGAGTAAAATTGGATTTAAACAATTTTAGGTGGATTGAAATAATATTACATATTGATGAAACATGGATGTGGATGATAAATATTTCCCAGTAAATTCTGAAGTATAAACAATCTCAGATAAAAATGAGATTGTGAGATTTTCCCTTACCTTAGGTCCGATATGCTTTGTATGGATCTGAACCTCTTGTATAATGATTTAAATAATGTCATTTACTTATTAAATAATCATTTTCATTGTTATGATATCATATATGTTTCACTTATGACTTTATATTACCTGTTCTTTTGTAAATTCCATGTAAAAGCAGCGTTTTGGGTAAAATCATTTTATTTATCGTATGTGTTTCGACTTGTCATTCTTGATATTATTATTTATATACTATTTTACATAATTCCAGAATGTAAAACATGATTTATAAATAATATATATTCATCATATACATATATATTATAGATCGATAAAAGGAATGAAATACACCGTTCATAGAGACGGTAGGCCGTACGTACGCATGAACGTTGTCTTCGTTTCCTTATTGAATTGAATAAAATTAAATAGATGACATACATATATATATATATAGATAAATCCAGTAGAATTATTATGTCATATATTACATTATTATTCATTATATATACATTATAATAATTTTTTAATAGTTAATCATGGAAAATGAATCTCATCACGTTCGTGGAGACGGTAGTCCGTACGTACGCACGAGCGATGATATCATTCCCATGATCGTGGAATTGTATTGGAGTGTATGTATACTATTTCTGAATCAATATCACATTAAAATAATTATATACAGTCATTATTTACACCATTATACCCATCCAAGTAAGTTGGTGGTGGAAAATAGATTACACCACGGTGTGGAGACGGTATTCCGTATGTGCGCACGCACGGTGATTTCATTTTACATAGGATGGATAGATGGTGAAATAGGATTGTTTAATACTTATAATAACATATCAGTATATGAGTGATACTTATGTTATTACTTCATAATGAAACAACTAAAGAAGAAGAAGTGGAAGAAGAAATAATGCTGAATGAATCGGTGACGGACATTACCTCTTCTTTGAAGCACCTCTTTGAAACCTCCTCTTAGGGCACTAAAAATGGTCTTTTAAGATAACCAGAACCTCTAGGATGTTTCTATGGAAGTGTAGAGGATAATTCATTAGGGGATGGCCAATCTTGAAGGCTCAAAGTGGTGTGACGAATAGAGGGAGGAGGTTCCCTTTTAAAAGGGAGGAGAGGGGAACCTTTGGAAAAACTAAACATATTATTTTATTATAAAGCCATATTCGGTTTTTAATAGCTCCGAATTGAATTATTTAGAATCTAAGGTGGGTATGGGTCTAAATACTCTCATCCAATATAATTTATATAAGTTTAGGTATCTATTTTAACCTTATCATTTAGATTTAACTTTAAGTTAAATAATTTTACTTTTACCCTGTCTTCTTGTTTGCTTACACTATAAGGTTAATAAACATACTATAACAAGCCAGACGAACCCCAATATGTTTATTATTAATATATATAACCTTATATAAGTCATTTTACTGAACCTTAGATTTTTAGGAATAAAACAAAAATTAATAATAAAATATTTCTTTTAAAAACTATTTTATGTCAATTTTGACACTTTTTGGTAATTGATTTTTTTAAAATCATAACAGAATGATTAGTTCGAAAAAAGCTAATTAACTCAATAATAACATGTCATATTAACATATAAAATTATTTTAATTCATAAAAAGTCTCAAATTACATTTATTTGGGTCTTTATAACATCAATTATGTCAAAATTTCATTAATAAGATAATTACTGCATCATCATTATGTCAAAATTAAATTACATTATTTAATGTCTAAAAATTATAAATAAAATACCATTATGTAGGAAATATTTTTATCTTTCTAATTTATATTTATATTCAAAATTATATTATGTATAATCCTATATTAAAAATGTTTTAGTTATTAAACATTGATTTTAACTATTTTAACTATTCTTAAAATAAAATAATATTAAATGTCCTAATCTAATCCAAGTGGGCCTAAATGGTAATATTTTATTCCTAAGGTTTTTTTTTTGTCGAATTACACTTATCCAATATAATTAGGACATGTGTTAGGGAAATAATAATATCATTTTTACCCTTAATTTCCCTATTTACTTTTAACCGTGGTAAAAAAAAGTAAAAAGTTAATATTCACCAAAAATTATTTTCATCTCATTGAACCACATTTTACTTAATGACATAAACCTTGTCTCTCGGATTTTTGAAATTTCATTCAAAGAAGTGGTAAAATTATGTTTTATGTAAATTTTCAAATTCTCCTTGGAGGTGGGTAAAAGACGGTGAAAAGTTCAATAAAATTTTTATATATCTAAAATTATTATAAAATGACTCCAATGAATTAATTTGAACTCATATTGATATTATGTATCATTTTTTACCTAAAATAAATTTAAATAAAGTAAATAATTATTTAAATAAAAATTCTGTTTTTAAATAGTAACCTAGTGTTTTCACTATTCATCAAAAATTGAAATTTTCAGAAAAATACCAAAATTTCACCCTAGGCTAATTTCGATATTTTGAATCCAAAAATAAAGTCCATTTTGAAAGATAAAATTTATAAAATTTCAAAAAGTCGGTATTACTATTCCTAATGGCTAGTTTTAATAATATTTTAATAGCATAACGTTGTTTAGTGAAACTCGGTATTGCATACAATGCAAGCTATCGAGGAAGGATGTGATTGCGTGTAAAGAAAGCCAAGATAGTGTTGTTTGTAGTGAAAGATTACTTTTTTATTTTTATAACATAAAAACAAAATATTTCTCATAGAAATCTCAGGTGTTACAGAACTAGTTTATTAAACTCTTTCATCATATGATGAAATAGTATTATGCTCCATATAAATAGATGAGCATTATAGATCTTATATACTCAAAGGAAATAAAGGAAAGAAATGGTTGGAACAACACTAACAAAAGGGAACATTTCAAAGAATAAGAATGAAATGAATCGGTTTCTGTCATGGGAAATTTTTGGATTGAAACATCCTAGAAAATGCATGAAAGAAATAGGTTATCTCATAAGTATAGAGATAATGGATATCAATCCAATGAATTTAAGGGAATGAAATTGAACCCTACTATCTAATGATTTTACTATAAATAAATGAGTAATAATTCAAACCAATCTCTCACGTGTCAATGAAACAAACCATAGAAGAGGATATTTGGAGAAGGCTAAGAATATGTAATTACTATATCATATGTAGATTTTAATAAAGATGTGGTGAAGGGTACATTAATTATATATTAAAATTTATACATTTATTTATTTGATTCTGTGTCTTATTACTCATTTATATATTTCATATTTTCCAAGAAAATTAGATATTCCCCTTGAACCTTAAGAAGGGAGTGGTCTATCAAAAACATAACGGTAATATCACTATAATAAGGACGTATCCTAAAGTTCTTATTATGACTCATAAACATTATCTAAATTTTTACTTCATTATTATATATATTGTTTAATTTTATGTAATATTTTGTATGGACAAACATTCAAAATATGATGCAAAGAAAAGCTCTTAAAAATATATAGAAATTATGATTTTTTAAGAACATGTGTGATTCCTTAACATTAGATTAGAGACTTCCTAATTTGGGTATTATCTAGATCCAACCCTAGTAGCTCTTATAATTGAGATTCTTGGGGAATAATATTTGGTACAACCTATAGAAGGATAAGGTAATGTTCAAATTGAGACATTACCTATCGTACATGAAAACATTCATGTATTTCTAGAGGTATGGTCTGGATAAAAACTGGGGCATGAAGATTAGTTTCCAATGATTTAATCTCTGATGGAATAAATATATCAATGACTCCGTGAAAAATGGACACTATAGAATTATTTTATTTGATGAAAAATGTATAGTATTTGTGTGATAAGGGATCAATACAACCTAGTGTCTCACCATGTAGAGAATATATTGTATTCACCATGAATAATGTGAGATCTCAGAGGGTGTAAAATTATTATTGACAAATCAATTGTGTTATGATATATAAAAATTTTCATATACCTCTCATTGATGATTTATTTGGTAAAATTAACATTGATAAATATTTTTCAATGATTGAACTTCATTATATATATCACCAATTATGATTAAGGAATATATTATAATGTTAGTATTTTTAATGAGGTATGAAAATAATGAGATTACAGTAATGCATTTGGATTTACAAATAGACCCTATTATTTTGTGGATATAAGAAATGGATTAATAAAGGAATATATTTTTTATTTTATTTTCAATATTAATGATATCATGGGTTATTATAAATTCTATAAGAACCATGAATGTCACTGTAATATCATTCTTGTAAAACTTTGATGAAAATTTCTATATGTGAAATTTCATATGTCTTAATTCTGGATTGAAGTTTTTATTTTCGGGGCCATATTGTTTTTATGGCTGGAATCTTCATAGATCTGACAAACCAAAATGAATTTAAAAACTTTTAACACCAATGAACATAACCGAGTTACATAGTTTCATCGGTTTTCCATGATACTATTTGTGATTTGTTAAAAAAAGTGACTGATTCGATATATAATTAAACAAGGCTAAACCAAAATGGTTTATGTTCATATAGGTAATGAAATGTGAAGAATGTTTTGATTAATTGATGAGGATATTATTAAATGAAATGATTTTGACTCTACAATAAGAAAATGATGTATGTTTCATATATATATATATATATTGATAAATTGATGGAGGAACTCGGTTGATTCCTTATAAAGAGTAACAAATTTACTTCCAATACATTATTCTGGTTAAATATGAATGAATATATCTATCCACCTCATGATCTTGAGTTGGAGGCCATAATATTTTCTTCAAATATATAGATAAATTATCTATATGGTGAATTTTTTGAGATATAAATAGACTATAAGATCCTAAAATACATATTTTCACTAAAAAAATATCACAATATAAGGAAATTATGATGGATCAAACAACTCAAGGATTGTGATTTTTCAATAAACTACCACAAATTTATGTAAAAATGGGTATAGGATGCATTGATAAAGAATGATTATGGGTCCCGACCAAAATGAGTATTGGAATTAATCGTGTTGTTTATAGTTATAGTAAATATTGATATGGTAATTATTATATAATTAGATACATAACTAATTTTTCAAATTATATCCGAACATATTTTTTTATAATATAAAATGTTTTCAAGCTGATGAAGTTAATTTTCATAAGAAAGTTGAAGGTGTGAATGATTGAAAATTGGTAAACATTTTTTGTGAATATAGAATTATGAAATATATATAGATACCATGTTTCTTATATATATAATATGAAAAGGGAATTATTGGATGATAATAATAGCCATTATCACCAAAATGTATATGGATATGAGGGGTCATTTTTGGTGAGATAATTTGATATAGAAAATTGATGATCATGTGTGGAGATAATGTTTTTTCAACTGGTGAAGTTTTGGAGATAGTATCATAGGGGATTCAGGCAACCAATAACTATTCATATATGGAAATAGCATTAAATTACTATGCAATACTTCACTGGATTAGTAAATTATCCTAGAAATAATGATTTGATAAGGTTTAGTATTGATCACCTAAACAAATCTACATATTTCATTTACATAAGGGAAAACTTACCTCTTTAGTGCCTTTTAGGGATATATATTAGTGAATTTGTAAGATATTATGTAAAACCTCTTTCAATAATTTTAGATCATGAGACATGATTTATATCAAAATTCTGCTAAATTTCTCATAAGGATCTTGATACTGAGATTTATTTCAGAACAACATATCATCCTCAGACTTATGGCATATCCTAAAAGACTATTAATATAATAGAAGACACGTTGAGATTTTTCTAACATGAATTTCTATTTATAATCAATTATTATTTATATTTGGAATTCATTTATTATTACAATAACTTCAATTCATATATTCAAATGGCTTAATTTTATGAATTATGTGGAAAGATATATCACACACTAACTTTTTGGGATGATTTTATTTAAAGTAATATTTTAGGCCTGTAAATTTATTTTAATAAATTAGAAAAGGTACATAATATTAATACTCAAATTAATTTAGATATATGAATAAAAAATATCAATGTCGATTACCAAAGGAATGATTTTTATTTTCTAGTGGAAGATCACATTTTTTTGAAAGTATCTCTGTGGAGGGGTTTTATAAATTTTAGTTAAAGAAGGAAACTAATCCAAATGTACATTTGAACTTTTGATAATTTCGAAATAACTTGATATATGTTTTACAAATTGGGAATTATATTGATACAATATAATGTACTTGATTTATTATATAAATCATTGTAAATGAAGTACATGTAAGACCCAACACATGTGATCACCTCTAAGTAAATATAATTAGATCCTGTAATATCTTACTTTGATGATATCATCCAAATTATTGACACTTGAGAGTCATTATTGATTAATCTAATGACTTGACTCGTTAAGGTACTTTAGAGATATCATAAAATGGAGTAAGCAATGTGGTATCTAGAGGAAATTATAATGCATAACATCACTAATTTTTTTATAATTAAATATCAATGAAAATATTAAGGGTAAAACTTTTATAGGATGGAACAATGTAACACATTTTCTTCAATTATAGTAAGGGAATAATATATTTCAATAAAGATATCATAAAATTAAAATTTTAATATTTCATTGAACAAAATTTCTAATTTGATATGATAAATATCTATTTTAAATTTACTAGTTCCAAAATAATCCATGAATGAGTTTTTAAAATTTTACACTAAAATAATATTTTATGAATAAATAAAAAAAAAGAATCAAAATATTCATCATTTTATTTAATATAAAGTGTTATAATATTTATAATTAATTTCGTATTGACTATCACTTTGATATAAATAAACATAAGATCATTTGGAGGTTAAAGGGTTATTTTTCATAAAATAGTTTTTTAATGCATAATGTCCATCCATTTTAATTGATTAAAATAACAAAGAATGATGAAATATTTAAATGAAATTAATATATTATATTTCCAAATATATGAATTTAAATCCATATAATTATTATTTATTGTATCATAGTAAATTAGATAATATTTTATTCTTGAAAATTCATTTCTTAAAAAACCTTTTTTCAACATGTTTTTCTTATTTCTTTTAAAATAAAATTCTACCACTTATATTAATTGAATTTGATAAAATATATATTATTTATGAAATAATAATTTCATGAAAATTTAATATTAACACTTTCATTTTTCATCATAATGATTAATAAAAATATATATTTATCACTAGGGTTAAGGTTAACAATAATTTACAAGGGGTTATCAAAAAAAGATAAGGCTAAAAATTAATGAAATACCTATTGAAACAAAATTGGATAGTTTTATATAAAAACATTACTTATATACATTAAATATGATCCATTTTAGTTCCATTTTTCAATGAATAGTACATTGGATTATTATAAAAGTTTTAAAAATTACAAGAGTGTAACTTATCCCATTTATAAAATGGCACCACCTTACCTCACTTCTAAAAACATATTAAGATAATTAAATCAACCAAAAAATTAAAATATATCACCCAAATATCCTTATTCAGGTTCTGGAGGAAACTTTATTCCCAAAATACCTTTTCTAGGGTCATTAATAAAATATCTAAAGGTGTTATTTCTTATAAATGGTCATCGTCTTCACCTTGAAATTTCATTTTACTTAAACATTTACCACCTTAAATTATTTATTAATATTTCTAATAAAATGAATCTATTATATATCATATAATGATATTTTATTATTTCATTTCATAATATTTACCATCTCCTTCTACATAAAATGAGAAACAAAACCATCACTCGTATGTATGAAAAATTACCACCTCATGAACTGATGTACTTTTTCCCCATCATCGACACACGTTGATATTAATAGTGATGAAAATAATGAATATATATGATAATTTATAAATAATATTGATTCATTTAAATTAATTTATAATCCACATCCTTACCATTTCATCAACTTAGTTGACGATAAAGCCATTAGTCTGTACATTTGGCCTACTATCTCTATGGAGCGATGTGATTCATTTTCTATGTAAAAATATTAAAAATGATTCTAGTATTATATATAACGAATAAATATGATATTTATAAAATTAAAACTATTCTATATATAATGTAAATCTATCATATCCTAAATATCTAGATCTTCATTGAAAAAATATGCTTTGGAACATAGTTAACACCTGAGCAATTGTAATAAAGAGATATTGTTTGAAAATATGTGATAAGAAATTATAAGAGGACTATATATGATATTATATACATGAATAAGGTTATAGTATAAATACATAACATTTTTGAAATAATCATATAGGACATAAATGGAGGTTTAACTAAATGGAAGCATGAGGTAAGGGATTTCATTAAATTTCCATTCTACTAAAAAAATATTTGATATTATATGCCTATTTAATTTAATGTGTTGTATATATGGAATCGTATATATATTTAACTAGAATAGATATTTATTTATGGTTAATAATTTTTCAATTCATGATTATTATTTTATTGGGTTAAGGGTTATAATTTACAAAATTGGTAAGGATTGATTTTACAGTTTCATCTTCATTGGGATTTCTATAATATTCATTGAAAGAATCTTATTTTCCATTTTACAAAAAATCCATATATTATTTCATAAAATAGATATATAATTTTTATCTATATTTTATTCCTAATTTTACTCTCGTTTTTTCCATTAATCAATAAATTAAATTTTTAAAAGAAAATACAATTTTATTTCTCTTTTTGATTGAGTATATGTTTCTTCCATTCCAGATTTTTTAAATTTATTTTACAAAAGTAAATTTATTTATTAAAATATTTGATTAATAAAATATAATAATAGAATTATTAAAAAAACTAATTGATATATCTATATTTTTTCCAAAAGGGTTATTTTTTCCTATTTTATAAAAATTCAACTGGAATGTTTTCCTTTTAGTGAATTCGGAGTTAAAGGAATTTCCAACCACCAAAATACATTTGAGATATTTTTCTTTATATAAAAGTTTGAAATTGTTTTATAACGAAATATATTTAATTAATCTTTTTTGGAATATTTTTCTCCCCTTATATATATTTCTCCCAAGGGAATTATTTCATTATAAAACCTATTTTATGATGAATCAATATGAATATCTTATCTCTTAATAAAATTTTGGTCATTAACTTTATCTTAAAATATTCAATTTTTTTATCATTAAATATTTAATATCTCTTAATTATAAAAATTATTTATATTATGGTTAGAATTATTTCTTAAATTGTATACCATTTTTACAGGCACTATTTGACACAAAATGTTTTTGGACTGACTGGGGAAAATATTGATATTTTTTATTCTTTATTAAATATGAACATTTATTGATAAGAAATATTATTTTATAAATAAATTATTTATAATATATATGAGTAATTAATTGGAAATTATGTGTTAGGTAGGTAGATGTTATAGAGTATAGTGAAAATGGATTAAAATACCTGGATATTATATCATTTAAGATGAATATTCAGTATATTAATAAAATATATGCCTAAGGACCGTAATAGTTTAGTGTCATTGGAAATATGTGAAAACAAACTTCTATTATTTTGAATGATCTTCAACATATTCCATAAATATATCCACCTTTTTTAATTCAACTTAAAACCTTTCTTTATTAAATAGGGAAAGTAAACATAAGAAATCAGTGAGCTCAGATGCCCAATAAGGGTAAATAAATGAAATGTGTAAGAATAACAACAAAAAGGGTATGGAACATGAGAATAACATTTGAATATTTTACCCTACATATTAGAGTTCATAATAAATATTATTTGTTCTTATGAAATGAATTATAAGGAAATAAAGAACATATTCCATGAAATCAAAATATTGTAATAAAACATGGAATTGTGGAAAAGCATAACCATATAAAAACCCTATGACAAGTCGGCCTACCAAGGATTTTATAACATGTTAGGGTTAATTTAATCACTTTTGTACCTACTTAAGGTTTGGGATTCCCTCCTGTGTACCCTATCATTTCATTCTTGGAATGTCCTCCCATATACCCTATCAATTCATTCTTGGGATGTCACGCCCCGTCCTCAGGGCCTGTGCCGTGACTACCCCATGCCCGCCTTCCATAGGCCAGGGGCTGGAGACTAGCACCAAAGGCATAAATCCTGATAAAAAGGGAAGGCATTTCCTTTATGAAATGTAAACATACAAACACACCCAGAGTACAAGTGGAAGAAAATACTAAGTAAAACTGAAAACAAAAGTAGTGATGAAAGTAAGGGGTCCATAAATACAATCCCAAATGTAAAGTACAAGGTAAAAGGAAAAATATCTAGAAGGTGTCAAGCAGCTCCTGGATCATCCACCAAGGGTCCTACCTGAAGGGTAGGTACAGATAGCACAGCTCCTAGATCGTCCACCACGAATCCTCCCTGAAGGGTATGTACAGATAGTCTCCTTTGTGCCCTCGTCCTTCAACCTCCTCCAGGTGCCGAATCATCGAGAGGTCCACCTCCAGGTGTCGTCCAGTCCTTATACACTCAGCCTCTATCAGCATTGTCCGTCGTCTGCATCCAACACAATAATGTTCAGGAATAGCCTGTGCAGGGGTGAGTATAATGATACTCAGTAGGGACCCTGATACCCTCAAGGTCTCACTAAATCCTACAAGGATAAACCACAAAGTAAGATCTCAACAGATAACCTTTACTTAGGTATATTCCCATACATATACCTAAGTTATCAAGTAACCCATCTCAGTCATGAGGAAAACCCAAAGGTCATTGACTCAACTGAAACCCAGATTTTTATTCACGATGAAGAAAACACAGCTGCTGGAGAACTCCTCCTATATCGAGCACAGTAGTATTTTCTCCACTCCGAGGTGCTACTAAATAACCTTAGATTGCTGAGGTACTCCTCCACTGTTGAGTACCACGGATCTTCCACCCCAACACAGTAGTGCTCCCCACCATGGGTCTGCCACCCCAACACAGTACCGCTCCCCCTACTAGCCTATAAAGGTACTCCTACTGTCGAGTACCGCGGGTCTACCACCCCAACACAGTAGTTCTCCTCCACCATGGGTCCGCCACCCCAACACAGTAGTTATCCCCAATGGGCTAGTCAAGTCAATATGATATGAATCGGACAAGCAGTCATCAGGTCTCAGCCAGCTACATGGTTATCGTACTCCATATGCTCGTCTCTGGGAGGATTTGCTCCATGAGCTACTGGTCGACACTCGAAGTGTCACGAAGTTCCACAAAAGAGTATCTCAAATGGCCACCTCGTCACATGGGTCTCAACACAATAAATAGTGTGGCAATTGGATGCCTGGTCTGTGAGTTATTAGTATTTCTGATCCAGGGGCCCGGTTGGATTTCGGGTACAATTCATCTCGGCCATACTCCAACTGCGTCTAAACCTCAAGTAAAGTATACCAAAAGAACCATCTCATCAAGATAAATCCAACATAGTCAACGACATGTCAATTAGACATCTTGTACTTAAGTTATAAGTGTTTCTGCTCTGAAGACCCGGTTGGAATTACATTCGTTCCAAACCAGGCCGTTTTTCCAAAGTCGTACAAAACTCACTAAGAGTAACACAAAAGGCCAGCCTCAGCACGAAGGTCCTAGTTCCATAGATGGCGTGTTGATTGGATACGCGGTCTTTATATTATTCATGTTTAAGTGAAAACGGTCCCGGTCTGTTAGACCTGATGGGTTGACGGGTTAGGTCAACTTGGTTTTGGCGGGTCCGACCCGGAAAAGGGGTCTGACCATCCCGGTGAGTCACGCGGCCTGGCCCGAGGGGCATGGCTCGGATCGAAGTGGAGTGGCCTGGACTGAAAGGGCGCATCTTGGCCCGGAGGGGCCAGGCTGGCTCGGCCCAACACGGCCCGGCAGGGCGCGCGGCCTGGCTGGCTCGGCTAGCCAGCCGAGTGGCTTGGCCCGAGGGTCGAGCGGTCTAAGGGGCGCGGCACCCCGGTTGTCCGAACTGACGGCACCAAGCGGTGCCGCCATTCCAAACTGGTTGGACTTCTGGAATACGCGGCCCATAAGGCGGGCCATAGTTTTCTTCAGTGTGGCGCCCTTATGGCACCGCGGTTCGGCTCCGCATGGCCGGCAGATGGGCCGTCAGGTTCTCCATCACGACCCCCTCCAGGCGCCGCGTCTCCCCTTCACCCGGCCGGCAAACGGGCCGGCTGATTCTTCTGCTGAAGCATCCCACAAAGAGGGTTGTGGTTCCCACTGCACAGCCAGCGTGACAGTGTCGGCTTCCTCCACCGTGGCCTATGCTGGCCGCGGTTTTTCATCCTCATCACTGTGTGATGGCACCGTTCTCCCTCCAACGTAGCTCGCTTGGCCGCGGCTTTTCATAGCATGTGCGACGGCGGCCCTAACACCATCAGCCTCTTCCTTATTCCGCCTCTGATTTCCAAATCCATCAATAAACAGGATCAAACAGAGAGTCTTCTGGCCGGGTTTGTTCAACCCGTGCCCTCTACGTTAAGCAATAGCAATTGGTTGGACAAACAAGATTATACAACAACGAACCAGGGCACAATTTTAATCCATTAAAATTGAACTTAACCCCTGCCTCGATATTTGATGTCACACATCGAGCGTCGCGGAAGACGAAATCATGGGGAAAGAATTCATAGGCAGTTTTAGAGTGTGTCCAAGGAGGAAGCGGTGTTTCCTCACCTGTTGCGGAGAATAGAATGGTTGGCGCATCGCCGTTATTCATTGATAGAGGAGTTCTCTTCTTCTTCACAACAGTTCTCTCCCAATCTTCTCTAGCACAAGGAAAACCCTCCCAAAATAAAATAATAGCCTTATCCTATTATTTTATTATCACATGAAATTTAAAATTCAAATCCAAACCCCTTCATTAATTAATTTATGGGGTTGAATTCCTTAAATTAATGTGTTGGCAAGAGTTAAAGAGGGAGAGAGGAGGAGGTGATAGGTCTCACAATTAAAGAGGAGTTTACAAAATAATGAAGGGGTTTTAAGGGATTTTGGGGAAAATGAAATGTTGGGGCTCATGTGGGCCCCACATCTCATATAACCACACATGAGAAGTTGGGTGGTTGTGGGCTCCACCAACAACTTCTCATGGAAGGATTTAACTTCCAAGGTTACAAAATAAAATTGTTCAACAGTTTTATTTATTTAAAACTAATTCCCCAAATAATAATTCTCAACCCAATTAAAACACAACTACGGTAAAGGTTCCCTTATGAAATTACCTGTGTTGTGAGTTCATCAGTTCCCTAAAATTTCAATTCCGAGTACCGGTTCAAAAGATAGAAAAACTCACTCGTTCATTCACTGAACGTACATGAGCTAAACTTCAGAAATTGATTCCGGGCACACCGGGCCTCGGAATCGAGTGACGTCAGAAGATACAGACTCGTAAAATTCCAAAAAAAATAAAAAAAAAACCATTGAAATTTCTAGGTCCTTACATGGGATGTCCTCCCATTTACCCTATTGTTTCTAGCATGTGATTTCCTTCCATGTATCCTTTTGATTTTTAATTGAAATGTCCTCACATATACCATCTTATATCAGGATTGGTATGTACTCCCATATACCCTATTTTTTTAGATTGGTATTCCCTCTTATATACCCTTTAATATTATAAAAAAAATTCATTACCCAATGCGTTTGAGAGAGATATAGGTCCCCCGACAAATAATTAAATTATACATTCTTTTGCAAATAATCATTAATCCTATCATGAACCACAAAAGATATGGTTTTTACAAAAATAAAATCATAACTCCTTAAATAAAATATGTATCATTAACATTTCATAACATCATCATATATGTAAAATAGGTTGTTTTTCAAATCATATCATCAAATCATAAACCATGAATAGATGTGGGATTCAAAAGCATATAATCCATAGAAGTGAAATGGGTGTCATAAGAATTATTCTATTAAAACATAAACCATTAAAAAAAATTAATGGACCCTTTGTATCATTTCTTAGAAAGGATTTATTAACATCAAAAGATGTCATCTTATATGGAAAATTACTTGGAAATATATTTTGAAAGAATTACATGAGGTAAATATCCTTATTTCATTGAAAAAAAATTAAAACAATAAAAATTTGAAATCCATTTTATATTAAAATAATTTGAATACTTAAAAATAATTCTTGAATCATTTTGAAACCCTTACTCCATTAAAACTTATAAAATTATCATGAAATCATTTTGAAAACCTTTTTCCTTGAAAATATATAAAATAAGCTTCAAGAAATTCTAAAACCCTTTTTCCTTGAAATTATATTATATAAGATTAAAATCATTTTAAAAAGTATATTCATTAAAAACACATTAAAACATAGAAAAAAACCTAGAAAACGTTTTGAAAACAATTTCAATGAATATAACTTTGAAAACATATAAATAAATACTGAAATTGTTTTGAAAAAAAATTACTTGAAAACACATTAAAGATGAATGAAATTGTTTTGAAAACTATTTCTTTGAAAATAAATTTAAAACATATAAATAAGGCTTAAAAACATTTGAAAACCCATTTTCCTTGAATACTTAAAAAACAATCATGAAATCGTTTTGAAAACCATTTCATTTAAAATAATTTTAAAAACACTTTCTTAAAAATTAACCTTTTAAACATGAAAATTAATGTTTACCGAAATGATGGTGGGTAAACTCGTTCATAACTTATGAGGTAAAAGGAAAATACCATTTTCATGGTAAAAATGGGTAAAAATTCCTTGTTTGGAAAGTGAAAAAAATATTCCTTTGAAAAAATTTGTAAAATAAAAAAGGGAAAATTTAATTTTATTTATTATTAGAGAATATTATAATATTCTTGGAAATCCTTTTTATAAAACATGGTTTCTAAGGAACACATATTTATGACTGAAGATAGGTTAAAGTTGCGATTTCTTAAAAAACACATTAAAACTATATTTTGTACCAAATAGTGAAATAATGGTACCAATACATGAATATATCATGAAATAAAAGAGGATAAGGAAACTAATTAGTTTTCTTGAGAGATGGATTATAGAATTTCACCAAAGGAATCATAATTATAAAGAATCTTGAAAATGATGAGATTATTTCAATAAAAACATACTACTTGGTAACATGGGATCACCCTCTCCATATAAGAAAATAAAATTAAATGAAGAATAAAATTTCTTTATAATAATTGGATTAATAATATAACATTTAAAATGGAATTATATACACCAATAATTTAGGTGCCTAACAAAACATGAGTCTCAAATAAAGAAAAATTGAGACAAAACAATCTTACTAATTTGGTATGTTTTGAATCATACGATCCAGAAAAGAAATTTTATAGAATAGATATTTAAATACCCATAAATTTAATTATAATATACCTATAATACATTCATTGTTAGTAAATACACCACACAAATGAACTGAGTGGTTAATAAAGTATGTATCTCATGGAAATAAAAATAGAGATGAAATCCCCTTATTGTGTACCTTGACACTCATCATACTCATTCAAACCTCATTTATAATTAATATAAATTTATTATAAATATATCATAGAACCATATTATTTCTTCTAATACCATTTATTGGTTTATATTATCCTCTTGTTAACAATTCTATGTTAAAGTTTCACTTCAGGTAATATCTGCTTTATTTTTCGCATGTGTCTTAATTTATTATATAAATGGTCCTTATATTTATATAATGATTTCAATAATTATCTACATGATTTAAATATAATTCGTATTCATTATATTTGTTTTATAATAATCTATAGGATATAGAAGTACAAAATGGAATACACCGTTCATGGAGATGGTAACATGTATGTACGCATGAACGCTATTTTTGTTGAATTGTCATGTTGAAATAAAGAAATTAAATTAAATATATGTATATATCTATAATTATTACATTATATTTATTAAATAATATATATCATATATATTTAATATATTACATGAAGTTTATGAATGAATCACACCGCTTTGAGGGGGTAGAAGTCAACACTTTCTCAAACGAAATTATCACATTAACACAAAATGGAAAGTATAAAGATATGTGTTATAAAATAATTAAATAAGATTAAATACATTATAAAAATAATATATAACATGAATAAACATATTCTCCATAATAATATTCACGATGATCGGTGGTATGTGAAAGATGAACAATCAACATTTGGTGAGGTTGTAGTTCATCATGCACAAAAACAGTATCTTCGTTACACATAAGATGGAGGTGTGTGTTAGTGTAGGTAAATCCCCTGGAATAAAAACATCCTATTATATTTATGATGATTTTTTTAATAAAATCATTTAATAAAGATAATTTAGTTGGTGGAGAATGAAAATAAAAGAATGTATCTTGAGAGAATAGGTTTCCTCTTAATCTGGTAACTTCTTTTTGTTTGTGACAAAAGGCCTCCTTGGATTGCTTTATGCCCAAGGAGAACCTTATAGGAGAAATTTATATACTTTTATAATTTTATTTGAATGATCATGGACTAACCCAATATTTTTAGAGGTTTGAAGAGGAGGGATATGTGGTGGCCTTTTATTGGGAAGGAAATGGACACCCTTAGAATTTTTTAAAACAAGTTAGGTGAACACATATTCATACCTAAAAAAGACATAAAAAAATTGGTAGGTTTATGGAATTAATATGTTAAATAAATGGGCATTGGAGATTTTTCTAGGTCATTTGGGCCCCCAAGATTAAAGGTTTATTCCATCATTAGGCTCAATTTGACCTTAATCACTTTAATTAAGTTTAATAACTTTTACTAATGTTTTTGGTAATAAAATAACATGATATAAATAGAATATAAACATTATAATTATTAAAATGGTGTATGTATTTTTATTGAAATTCAAGTCACAGAAATGGAAAAATTATTATTATTACTATTCTCACGGACAGGAAAAAATATCAGGTTTTTAAAGTATATTATTGTTCAAATGTTTGTTAACTTTTTGTATTCAATTTTAAAGTAAAATTGATAATAATGAACTAAATTTTATTAATAGATTTATAATTGTTATAATGTGATCTTAAAACAAATTTAATGCATAATATAACTTTAATAATTATTTAAAAGAAGAAGGATGATTTTAACTAAAATGAAGCATTTTTCACAATACATCAAAATATGTTGTTTCCCAGAAAATTCCCAAAAATTCAACCTAAGATAATTTCAAAAATATAAATCTCAAAGATGTTTTATTATCAAATTAAATTTAAATATGTCTCTAAAATCAGTTTTTTCACATAACGACATGAAAATCAGTTCATTTGATAAAATTGTATTTTTAAATATATAAAAACATTACAATGAATTGCATTTTATATTATCACTATGTTTTATTTATATTAAACCATTTTAATAATATTTAAGAATTATTTATTACTATTAATATTACTAATTATTAAGGTATATGTTATAACTAACATATTTAAATATTTATAACAATAATATTATGTTTCTTAGAAACTTGGTATTGTGTGTAGCACATTTCATGTTAGTGTTGTGTGTAGAATAACCCAAGTAAAGGTTACGTGTAGTGAAATCTAAGTTGTTTCCATGAGTATGTAATTTTTTACTTTGTGTTTTATTTATATAACTACTTCCAGTGTCATGTGAAAAGAATAATATCAAAAATATAAATTAATTTAAAAATATATATATAACAAAATATCAGGGTGTCACATTCTACCCCCACCCCATCAAAATGAATTTCTCACTATAAATTATTTTGTTTTATCAAAGGTTTTTTACTCGAGAGTTCTTTTTATAGAAACCCACATCATAAAAATTGATACAAGAATATTGTTTAAAAAATAAAGATATCAAGATAAAGGTCTCACAAAGTAATATATAACTATGTTTTTTCTAAGAAGAACATAGGTAGGAAGTGAAAACATGGACATGGAAGAAAAATATAAAAATAATGTTATGATAGATATTTATAGAGAATATTTATCAACTGATATGGGAGAGCACCAAACCATAAATCTGTGATGATCTAAGGAACCATCTGATTTATCAATAAATAATGTTTCTTGGATAAATCTTTTCAAAATCATTTTCAAATATTTATATAATTATTTTACTACCTAGGAACCTATAGAAACATACTTATTTGAGTTTTTTCCTTTTAATATTTATAATCTCACCCATAGGTTTTTCCATGATCAACTCACACTTCATTTCTTATTCCAAGGAATGATGTTGAATTGTTCAATCCTGATGAACCAATATATCATGGTATCCACAAATAGAATGATAATTAATTCCATATATCTGCTCTAAAAATATCTGTGAAATGTTTTTCAGTTTT
This sequence comes from Viscum album, assembly GCA_963277665.1. Classification (NCBI taxonomy): domain Eukaryota; kingdom Viridiplantae; phylum Streptophyta; class Magnoliopsida; order Santalales; family Viscaceae; genus Viscum; species Viscum album. Next base: position 1,460,316,963 of record OY728125.1, read on the forward strand.
TTATTCCACATGAATAAATCATCATATGGTAAGATAATATTTATTCTCACAAACTTCATCCAAAGTTTAACTCAAACCGTCCCTAAATTATTAATGTCAAAACCCTTCTAGAAGATGATAATTCAACAATTAATAATTAATGTCAACAAATTATCTTAACATTGATCCCCTATATGTCACAAAGTACCACTTGTTTTTCACATTCTAAACATGTCAATAACCTCATCATATATTCCCTTGAAATATGGTAAAAACCTTAATTACCTTAAATCCATTTGTAAAACATTTATGATTACATATTTCAATGCATAATGTATATATAATGTAAATCCAATAAGTATTTAACTTCATCCTTGATTACATAAAACATTTTTTCAATAATTAGTTCCAGGTTATTCTGTAGCGTCCAATTTATATATTCATATCCAGTATATCATTATCTAGGGATCATTATCCTAGTTTCAAGAATTAATTAATGGTTACATTCCATTAATAAAAATATAACCTCTCTAGGAAATCACTTGTCTCTATCTTCATCACCATTAAACATGTCCTTTAAAATCCTTAATGAAAATTTATACTGAAAATACTTATATATTCATGATTCATATAACATAATATTTGAATTTGAAAAGGTAAATACTTTATTAATCCAACCTTATTCTTAAATTATTACTTAGGATTTATCAAATTTTTCATCTATACCACTTTAATAAAATATGATATATAAATAATGTCTTAAGGTTCCTCAATAAAAATATAATTGTTCTTCTTTTAATCAATATAATAAATATTGGAAGAATATCACATACCGTTCATATTTTTTTGGTGGTCTCTTTATCTTCATAAGTATAACCAATACTCATACCACCTTTCATATTCTCTTTATGATAATTCCACTAGAGAAATAGATTTTTAAAATTATCATACTTTCCATATCGTAAAAATTAAATTTTGACAGTATTTCTTCTATTTCTCTTCATTTACAAAAAACAAACATTTCATGGTGAGAAACACATATCATAGTAGAAAACCAGATAATCATGAAAAATTACTTATATTATGTGTAAATTATTCCCCCTTATATAATATATTACACTATAGGCTTATAATAGGACATTTAAATCGAAATTATGTTTAAATACTTCATGATGGTTCCTAAAGAGTTTGTAAATTCTGAAAGCATACCCTTTGGGAGTGTCAAACCAAGTGTGTAGCAAGGCCCGTTGTCATATACCAAATTACCCTAAGTTAGGCCCACAACATCTTGTCAGGGTTGTTATGCCATGGAACATCTTTACCAAATCCACATCCACTCATAGTATACATACAAGGATTTATTTATTATAAACCATTAACTATATCCATTAAAAAAATTCCAAGACATTTTCCTGAATGTTAACTCATCATTATACTTATCCTTAAAGACATCCATAAACATATCCATAAAAATATACCTAGGGATCACACTAATGTTTTCTCATACTAGTTTCCAAAGGATTACTATACCATTCCTCTAATACCAACTATTTCAACCCAGGATTAAAATAAATTGATATTACATAACTTTAGATTAATATTCATCGCATTATAAAAATACATTCTTAAATACCATAATAGTTTAGTGTATATGGAATCATGTAAAAAATAATATATCCTATTAAAAGATCTTCAACATCTATATTAAATATCTCTTCCTTTAATAAATTCACCTAAAAAATTTCTTAATTACTTAGGGAAAGAAAGTATAAGAAAGAGGTGATCTCATATTCTCATTAAGGGTATATAAAGGAAATGTGAAATCACAACACGAACAAAAGGATGTAGAACTCGAGCATAAAATTTGTATATCATACCCTAAATATTAAATATCTTAATAAATATTAGTAGTTTATAAGACATGAATCATAAGGAAATTAATAACATAATCCCTAAAATCATGATATTGGAATAAAACATGGAATTTTGGCCAACAAATAAGAATATAATAACTCTATGTCACGGTATACTACCAAGGCCTTGGTAACATGTTAGGCTTGGGTTAATCACTCATGTGCCTCATTCGGGCTTGATATGTCCTTCCATGTACCCTCTTATTTCAGGTTTGGTATTTCCTCCAATGTACCATCTTGTTTTTTGAATGGTATATCCTCCCATTTACCCTATTTCTCTTGTATTAGAATTTCCTATTGTAAACCCTCTTATTTCAGACATGGGATTTCCTCCCATATGACCTCTTTTTTTGGGCTTGGGATGTCCTATCATATACCCTCTTATATCAGGCTTGGGATTCAATCTTTTATACCCTTTGATCTCATAAAACATTTATCATTTCCCATTACATTGGAGGGAGATATATGTCCCACCCATCACATAGTGAAATCAAGCAGGTTTCTGCAAAAAAAATCTTTATATCATGAACCATGAAAAGAGATGGGTTTTATAAAAATCAAATTATAACCTCTGAGATGAAATTGGTATCATTAAAATTTCATCACATCATTACCTACTGAAAAGACATATGTTTTATAACCATTTCATTGAAACATAACCCATGAAGAGAAGCAGGTTACAAAATCATCTAACCCGTGGAAGTGAAACAGTTTTCGTAAGAATTATTCCATCAAAATATAAATCATTCATGAAATAATATGAATTTAATATATGGATAATTTTCATTAATTGGTTGATTTACATCAATGAATGTCATATTAAATGTAAAATAACATCTCAATATATATTTAATGTATTTATTGAGGAAAATATACTTTCTTATTTTAAAAAAATATTTTAAAACATAAACCCTTTCGAAATCAATTTTCTTTGAAAATAAATTGAAAACATAGAAATAAGGATTGAAATTATTTTTAAAACCTTTTCCCTTGACAACTTTGGAAACAAACATGAAAAAATTTTGAAAAAAGTTTTACTTGAAATATATAAAATAAGATTCAAAACATTTTAAAAACCTAATCCCTTCAAAACCCAAAATATAAAATTAATAAAAATTTAAAAACCATATTTATAGAAAAAATATTTAAAAATTATAAATAAATTTTAAAAAAAATTTGAAAACCATTTCAGTGAAAATTAATTTCAATATATACAAATAAATATTTAAAATATTTTGCAAATCATTTATTTGAAAATATGTTGAAAACATTTAAATAAAGATAGAAAACATTTTGAAAACTATTTTCATTGATGATTTATAAAATAGGTTTTAAATTCTATTGAAAATAATTTTAAGACCAATTTTCTATAAATTAACCTTTTAATCATGAAAATTATGCTTCGCATAATGTATAGTGGGTAAACCTATACATATCATATGAGTTAAAAAGAACATTCCTTTTACACGATAAAATGGGGTAGAAAAATGACTTGTTAGGAAGGAAACAAAATTATTTATTTAAAAAAATGTAAAATAAAAAAAAGGTAAAAAATAATTTTAATTATTATATGATAATATTATAATTTTCTTGGGAACCCTTTTTATAAAACATGGTATTGATGGAACATAGCTTTCTGACTGAAGATAGGGTAATGTTGGAATATCTTAAAAACATGTTCTTAAATTCCTTATATATCACAGAGTTGAATAATAGTTCCAATATTCAAATATATCATGAAATAACATTGGATAACTAAACTGATGAGCATTATTGAGTGATGTATCATAAGATTTCATCAATGGAATCATAATCATTAACAATCTCAAAAAATGATCAGATTGTTTTAATAAACACATAATACTTTATAACATTGGATCACACTCTCCATAAAATAAAATGGAATTACATTAATCATAAAATATCATTAAAATAAGGATATTAATGATATAAAATTTAAAATATGAGTATATACACCTAAGAAAAAAATCGGTGCATATCAAAACATGGGTCTCAAAGAAGGTGAATTGATACAAAACAATCATACCGATTTGATAAAAAATAAAATTTAATCCCCATGAAATAAACATAATAGAATGTCTATGTAAATACCAATATTTTGAATTATAATGTATATAATACATTCAATTTCAGCACATGTATCACAGAAAAAAAAATTTGTGGTGAATAAAGAATGTACCTCACATGAATAAAAAGTAAGAAGTAATATCCTTACCTTGTGTCCTGAATCTCGCCGAACTAGTTCAAACATAATTTATAATAAATATAAATTTATTATAAATAAATAACAGTGCAATATTTTTACCTATAATAAAATATATGGATTTATATTACCTGATTTATAATAATTATATGTTATGGTTTCACTTAGGTTAATATCTACTTTGTTTTTTGCATGTGTCCCAATTTGTTTTATTTTTTGAACTAATATATATGTCATGATTTATAGAATTTGAACCATTATTTAAACGTAATTTTTATTCAGATTATGTGTATCATAATACTCTATACTATATAGATGTATGAAACATAATACACCATTCATGGAGATAGTAAGTCGTACATACGTATGAATTCCATTTCTGTTTAACTGTTGTGTAAAAATAAATAAAGTAGAAGTCATATATATTTATAATTATTAAAGTAGTTTTATTATAACACGTATATTATATATATTAACTAAATATATCCATAATACATGCTATTTAGTCTATGAATGAATCAAATCGCTTTGTGGGGGCAGTAGTCCACACTTTCTCAAATGAAATTATTGTATTAACAGAAAATGTAAGGTATTAATATATGTGCTGAAAAATAAATAAAAAATATTAAATAAATAATATATAAAATAAATATAAATATTTTTTATCATAATATCTACCATAAGAGTCAGAAAATGAAAAATGAACAATCATTTTTTAGTGAGGTGGTTGTTCATCATACACGTAAACAGTATGTTTATTACCTATTAGATAGAGGTGTATGTAAGTGTGGGTCAAACCCTTATAAAAATAAAATAATATTATATTTATGATAAAATTGTTTTTATACAATCATGGAATAAATAGAATTCCGGGGGTGGATAATAAAATAAAATAAAGGTTCTTGAGAGAAGAGGTTACCTCTTTATCAAGTAACTCCTTTTGGTTTGTGCCAAAAGGATTCCTTGAATTTCCTTCTTCCTCAAGAGTGTTTCCAATGAGGAAGGTAGGTATTTTTATAATTGAAATGTGAAGATATTTAACTAAGATAATAGGTTTCATAGGTGTGAATAAGAGAGAGAGGTGGTGGCCTTTTATAGGTAAGTAAAACGACTCACTTGGAAGTTTTGAAAACAAATTAGATGTACACATGTTATTACCTAACAAATGACATAAAAAACAAAATAAATCAATAATGTAATGTTTATAGACAAAATATGTCCTAATAAAGGGTTTTTCTCATGTTTGTAAATCATTTGGTCCCCTATTATTAACGTTTAGTCCCTAAATAATTATAATTTTACCTAAATCACTATTATTAATTTTAATCACTTCTATTAATATTTTTGGTAAAAAATTTAACATTCTCTAATTAGACACTTAATATTATACAAATTCAAATGGTTTATGTAAGTATTTTTAAATTAAATTCACATAAGCGGAAAAGTTAAGATTAATGTTAATCCTGCAGATGAGACTAAATAATGAGGTTTTAATGTAGATTAATGTTCCAAAGTTTTTTATGTTTTTATATTCAATTTAAATGTGAAATTGATTATAATGAAATGAATTACATTAATATATGTATAATTGATCTAATTTTTCCATAAAAAAAATTATTTTTTAATTTAAAAATAATAATTATTTAAATGAAAAGACATGTATTAACTAAAATGCACTATGTTCCAGTATTCATCAAAATATAAAGTTTCTCTAAAAAATACAAAAATAAATAAACTTAATATAATTTCATTGTTCTATATCAAAAAATGAAATTTTATCGAATTAAAATTCTAGATATGTCTAAAATTAATTTTTTTTCTTCACAGAAAGGCATGAAAAAAGTTAATTTGGGAAAATAGTATTTTTAAACATATAATGACTTTACAAAAAATTATATTTCTCATTATAAATATGTATTATTTATATAAAACTAATATAAAAATATTTTAAAAGAATTTATTATTATTCGTATTAAAATGATTTTAATTTTTGGTTGTAAATAATATGCTTAAATAATTATAACATTAAAATGATGTTTCATATAAACTTGGTATTGCATGTAAAGTACATGAAGTTGATGTTTCATGTAGCGCATCCCAAGTTAGTGTTGCCTGTAGTACAATCTTGGTCACTATTTTATGTAGCGAAATCCATGCCAGTATCCTATGAAATAAATTTTTGACTTAGTATTTTAATATATATATATATAAAAATATTTCTATTTTCAAGTGAAATGTAGAATATAAAAAAGATAAATTAATTAAAAAAATTCACAAAATCATAGTGTGGTATATATATAGACTCTTGGTGAATCAAAAAGTCACATGAGAAAAAGTAGTTGTCCATAAATTATTAAAATTCATTTTGGTGTATACTAACCTTTCGATTAAACCAACTTATTTTATATTCTGGATGGTATAGATATCATTATTTCTGAGATCATAACATCCCATATTAATCATGTCCATCATTTTGAATTCAATTATTATTATCCATGAGATTATTTCGTTAAAGTTATTCATGGATTCATTTCATTCACATGTTATTAATTAAATGGAATGGGTTGTTACTTATCTACCATTCCCTATTGATTATTCATAATTTACTCCTAGTAACTTCCACTATTTGTGAGAATTTGAGGTCACCATTATTTTTTTCCCTTCCCCAAGTTATAAATATGAAATGTTTTAATAATATTAAAAGGTTAAATTCATTTAATTTTGTTATGTTTTATATTTCATTCTCAAGGTAGAATGGATATTATGTATGCATCTAGCTCTCTAGGACTGCAAAGTGGATCAGTCCTTTAAGATTAGAATTTTTTGTCTACTCTAGTGAAATAATGTTAACATTGACTCTATGATACTGGATTAGGGTCTTTTATAGAAATTAGTTTTAAAATGACAATGAAAAACATGTCAAAAAAATTATTATATAAAAACATTTTCAATCGTAATACTAGATTTATTCCTAACCCATTCCTAGGAAATAAATTTGATGAATATTAAAATATTAGATTGAATATAAAATATATAAGTTTAATTATAATTATTCATCAGTAGTTATTAATTTAATTTATTATGATAAAAACACACCACACACATAAAAACAAGTTTTAAAAACCATATTGTATTTATTCAAATAATTTTTATTTTTATTTATAATTAATTGATAACCAATGAATTAATTTTATATATTTATAAACCTTATGTTTTAAATAATTTAGTTACCATTATTTATACATTCCAATCTCATGGATATGTGTTAATTTTAGAATTAAACAATAATAATATTTCAATTTTTTATCATGATTCATTTAAACATATGAATGAATGTAGAAAAATATATAAGTAAAATTAAATTTATTGAATATTATATATCATAAAATATCAGTCTGTTACATTCTAACATCTCAAAATGGTTTTCCCAATTAAAATTATATCACTCAAATTAAAAATAATTGGTTATATCTTTGTTTAATCACATTTGCAGGTTCCCATATCACTTGGTTGAATTTATGATTCATGTTAATAAATTTAACTAGATGAGTTGTCCTATTCCATATAATATATTCTCTATGAAACAAAAATTTAATTTTTATTATTAATATGAAATACCATGGTTTAGTGGTACAACCTATGAGTTCAGAACATGTGGAGGATCTTGTATGTATTTCCTCATGAAAGATACATGGGTCATGTAGTGAACATAAGGGGGTTTAGTGGAAGATCAAAGTGATAAACTAACATACAAACGTGATAAAGGATTTTTAAGCGGAAAAAATACCTTGGTTTCATATTTCCTTTCATTAAAAATATCATAAAGATCATCCATGTATAAAATCATAGGAAAATATTCTCACTAACATATAATTATACATCACACTGAAGATTGTCTGCATAACTATTCTATTGACATTGAACTATAGTAATGTGTTACTGAATGGATCTAGATTTCAATTCGATTTCCATAGCTAGATCATGTCACAATATCTTTCATTAACCAAATTCATCTGATCACGATGGTGTTTTAAAATATTATCCATAGATATCATCATAATAATCCATTTAGATTCTCAAGTGATTGATATTATAGCATGAAAAAATAAAATAGATCATGGGGCTGATCCCAACAACATTTGAAATTCATAGAATAAGATCGCAATATATCTTCTAGGGTTTGAATGGTTCTCTCATTAAATCTATCTGTCTAGGTATGATATTTAATAGTAAAACTAAACTCTATATTAAAAGCCAACCAAACACTTCAAATAACATCGATGTAATCCTTGGATCCTAATCATGTAAAATAAAATGTGGTAATCAATGAAATATTACCACTCTCTTAATATATATGCTTAAAATATGACGAAGAAAGATATATACCCAAATGATCGTGATGTATGATGAGATCATATGGAGATTTACTACAATCCATATACCATTATTCCCTTTAACCATTTTGGGGAGTCCATTACAAAATCCATGGAGATTTTTTCTTATTTTGATTCATTCATGGTTAATGGTTATAATAACCCATTATAAATCTATATCTTGTCCTTAACATGATTAAACTCCATACACAGAGATAAATAATCTAAAATATATCCATTCATGATGTCCCACCCAAAATACTCTATAAGATCTATATAAAATGTTTTACATCCATGATGAATATAGAATGATAAACATTGAGCTTCATTAAGTAGATCATTCTTAAAATATGGTATTGAAGGGATGTATAAAAAGTTCCAGAACCATATCACTCCATAACAATTAGGGTCAATCTCAAAAATATTTCTCACCTACATCAATAGCTCAACATATTTCATTTGAACCTCTTTAATCTCCACATGGATAGATGTTTGGAAACTAATTTGACATAGATATGATTTCTACACATCCATCAGGATATCTAGATCCATTCATTTCTAATCCCAAAATATTTCATCATTTTTATCCTCAACATATATACGTTAGCATGGGGTTTTTGACTCAGAGCATCTGTGACTTTATTTTCATTCCCAGTGTGGTATTTTATTGAGTAGTCATAATATTTAATCAAATCCAACTATCTTATCTAGGAAATATTCATCTTCTTATAAGTGAATATATACTTTAAAATTTTGTGTGAATTATGTATATAAAATTGTTCTTCATAATTATAATGCTTCTATATAATTTATAAAAAAACTATTGCAGCTAACTCCAAATCATGAGTTGGGTAATTTTACTCATGAACCTTTAGTTATTATGAGGAATAAGCTATCACTATATAATACAACAAGAGAATGAATTCTAGTCCCTTATTTTATATGTCACTATAGACCTAAAATCCTTATCCACTATATGTTAATTTATGTATAAGTCTGTTCTCTGACATTCTATTTAGTTTCCAAAATTTGATTTTCCATCCATGAATACAAAGGAACCAGTCTCCCATATGTGTAAATTTTTTTAATAGATTAGATACCCCTGATAAATTATCCAAAAATCTATGATAATATCAAGACCCTCTCCAACTAAAAATAATACAATGAAGGGAGAGATATAATTACCTCATGTGTCTTATCTCGAGTAATCCCAAGTTTGGAAAATAGCATTTAGGGAAAAAAAATCTCATAGATGGGAGGCATTACCCTATATATAAAACCAATAATGGGATATAAGATTAATCAATCATAATAAACTTAATGAATTAATAAAAAAGACACCAAAACTATCCCTATATGCTTGTATAAAAAATAGATATAGATGAAGGTATACAATGTAAATACCGAGGATAAATTTTAAATGAATGAAACAAAAACAGTCCAAGGGTCCATGATTTTAATGACTATCATGGTTTATATAATCCACCAAGAAACATAAAAATAATTATATATATATTTGGTGGGTATAAAATAATATTGAGTAGGAAAACTGAAGTATCTTATGAACATGTGAATAAATAGTACTTATTCACCCATGGTAAAACATCAAAACCAAAAACACCAAAACATTTTAACTATACCAACCCATAATCACTAATTAAAGAAAACTAAAAAATTAAATCCAAGTATAATAACCATATTAGAAAAATATCAATAAATAGTACCCCAAACCACTATTCCGCTGATTTTCCACTCTCACACCGCAATTTCATACATCTCAACACTTCTATCTATTAAGTATAAAATATACCACTGCCCCAACCTCCTAATACAATTCCTAAAAACTATAAATATAGTTGTGGGGAGTCATGAAAATGATGGACATAAACCCCATGCTAGTCTCCTTCAATGAATGACCCCCACAATAATCCAACCCACATCACAGTCAAATCATATCTTTCCTGAAGACACCTAGTCCACTGACCCATTACAAATTCATATCTCATCTCGCTTAAAGAAACATGGGGAATACCCATATGTACTCTCATATCTTCATCCATCACAACATGTCCATATCAACTCTCATGAAATAATGAGCGGAAAAGTGTGTTCTTCCATACAACCATCCTCATCATTGGGATGTTGGGATAACACCTCCTATGTAAATGTATGAGTTTTGGTACGTAGGTATTGACGTAATTAGGGTGAATATAGATTCAAAAGTAACATGAAAGTAATTTATATATATAGACACACCCAAGACAAAACTATGGATTAACAAAAAAATGCTAACAAACTCAAAAAATCAACACTTTTCGTACCACCACTAAATGCATACACCTATATAACAAATGCAATTCAGAAGACACTTACAACTTTTCATTATGAATTGAGATAATTTAAATGAAACATTCATTTCATTATTTTTCAACAACCAAATCTAACCCCATATCTCATTTTAATTTTTTCATTTTCTATTTATAACCCATTAACCAATCCACCCAACTTTATTTAAATTTCAATATTTCATTTAATTACAATACTACCTTGGAATATTTAAAAGAATATCCATTCTCATATCATCTTCCACGTGACATAAGAACACATCCACACATAACCACATAACCACATACCATCTAGAAATCATTGCACCACATCATATCCACACACTAACCACACTTCACCTACCCACATCAAATCCTTACAAACAAATCCTCCCCACAAGCCACCACCAAAAATCACAATCCCACAACATGACCACACATTATAAAACATCACTAATTTTTTCAGATTTATCAATGGATTTTTTTATCAAATTCGCTTATTTATTTTAGGGTCATTATCACAAAATCTATAATTCTAAGGGAAATTATTTTATTATATGAATATAATTTGTTAGTCAATTTCCATTTTTTGGTGATATCAAAATAACATGCAACAAGGTTCCCATATCACAACAAAAAAAGTGTTAGAAAAGTCTTCCAATAGCCATGATTTTCAAAAGGTAATCAAGAGCATAAAATTAAAAATATCATAATAATTACCTAAAACCTATAAAATAATGATGATCAAAACCCATTCCAATTAAATTTCTACTAAATGATTATTTTTTCTTGACTTTTACAGTGAAAACCATCCCCTATAGTTAAACAAGAGTAAACTACTCTTTAATGCTTCCATAGTGTGAGAAACCAAAGATTCCCTACCTTAAATAATCATTTTAATATCACTGTTCATTATAGGGATAAGTAGAAATTATTGTAAACGACAACCACACACAAACCCCATGGAAAAACATACCCCACATGAATGTTTATATAAAATACTTCCCACACACACCCAAAGTCAATACTAAATAACCATAAGATATCTCTAGGATAAGAACAAGAAAAACACACTAGGAAAAGGGAATGAACATGCCACATATTACAAACAGGAACCCACCTAAACCAACGAATAATGGATAAGGAATTAGGGCAGGAAGATCATCCAAAAAAAATTTAAGGATACTCCTAAAATTAAAGGAGGAGAGATACAACTAAATAAAAAAATTAGCTGATCAAGCATTTTTATAGCCTGGACCCTTCCATTTCTTATTGAGAATGTTTTTCATGACCTGAAATGAAAATAAATTTCCATATTTTTTGTTACATCCAAATATTATTTCACCTTAACCAGATTTAATTACACATCATGAATCATTTTCATAATGTAAATTTTTTTCTTGGATTTAATCCACCACCTCACACAATCCATGAAACTAGTTGAATACACAATTCATGAACAAAAAACTCAGGATGTAAACTTGTTTCACATCTTGAACAACCTACTTCTTCACTCCTATAACCCCATCCTTCAAAAAAACCTAAAAAAATCTTCCAAACACTATCCAACCACCAAAAATAGGTAATTTTCTAGATAAAAAGGCAATTTTTGTGGCATCAGATATCTTTTAACCCATTTTTTCCTCAAGAGTAAAAATCAAACCTAGGGAAAAAAAGGATTTCAAACAACCACACAAATATATACTTATCAAGGATCATATCATTCGAATAATGTTACTAACAACAAAAAATATTAACCAAAACACCAAAAAAATTAACTCAAAAAACCACATTACCACAAAACCAAATAACCACATCTCACCGATTATGAAACCACATTATCTGTTACCATCCACGAACCACTAAATTATTACACAACCACCACCCACTAAACATTATATCCACATATCCTTACTTTTCACAAAACCATATTCAAAATTGTTCCAACCAAAAAACATCCCAAGATAATGACTTCTGCAACCAATGAACTTCACTTCCCCAGGAATTAATAACAGGGAAACCTATCATAAATTTTGTGATATTATTCTCTTTGGGGGAACTAACATACCCTCTTGGTTTTAATAATTTCATAATATAATGCATCCAAATTAGGGTTTATATCCTCTCCTTTTCATATGTTATATGAATTGTCATAAATCACACATCACATAATAAAGAATCATCACCACCCATAAAAATATCCATAACCATGATCACATCATAAGTAGAATAGAGTAATGATGGACTCACAAGTACTATAGGTTTATTGAACAAATCATTGTCAAATGATTCCAAGTACTCTTCTCTAGGTAACCAAGTCACTACTGTAACATCCCAAGAATATAGAGAATATGAAATTTTCATATTTATTATTATTTTTGAATTAAATATTAATTTTATTTTAATGTGGATTCTATATTCAATTTTGTACCTGACATGCAACTACGAGTTTCATTGAAATCTTACGTTGCACACTAATAATATAATATTATTATTTCAAATGGTATTTAACACCTAGACATTGTATTGGAGAGAATTAATAGAACTATCTTAAATATGATAATATATGTTTTTTAAATGTTTTTCACATTCATCTAATAAAATTCAAAGGCTTAAAATGTAAATGAATCTAATTTTAATCATAATTTACTTTAAAAGGGTGATTTACCGCTTTTGAAGGAGAACCATTTTAAATCTAGTTTTTTCACTTTTACATATTATTTTTGACAAAATAATTTTCATCTTTAGAATCGGGATATGAAAATTTAATTTGGATGAAATTTTTTTATTTTTCTGATAATATACATTTTTAATGAATAGTGAAAAAATGTTGTATTTTAATTAAAAACCACCTTTTAATCTAATTTATTTATATAGTTAGATTGTCTTTTTAATTTGTTTTAAAGTGTAAAAACATTATATTTTTACCATTTAACCCAATATTATCCATTTTAAGTAATTTCACTTTGAAATTGAACATTAACAAGTATCAATATTTTGATGGTTATTATTTCTTAAAAACACACTTTTTGTTTTGATGAAGGGAATTAATTATAAAATTAATTAATGCAACTTATATGTTTTGAATTTGGTAAAATAGACAACATTTTTTAATTCAGAATATCAAATTTATCTTAGAGTGAATTTTTGGAATTTTTCAAGAAAACCTTCAATTTTGATGAATATTGAAACCACCACATAGTAGTTAAAAAACAGACCTTTTCATTTAAATGAAATTTTACCACTTCTGTGAATTGAATTTTAAAAGTATGACATTCATGGTTGTCATTAGTAAGTAAAATGTGATTCAATAGGATGAAAATAATTTTTGGTGAATAGTAACTCTTGACTTTTATTACCCACAATTAAAGTTAATTAGGATAATTTAAGGTAAAAATAACGTTATAATAATAAAAAATTACCTTGAAACTTGTCCTGAGATAATTGTATTATTAATGGCCGACCAATAAAATCCATGGGTCAATTTTGGGACCCCATGGAGCCACTTGGGTAATAAAATGACATTAATAACTTTTTATTTAAAGTAAAAATAAAAATGTCATAAACATGTATTATTTTACTAAAATAATTTTTACATTGAGTTATATATATTATCTATTATACTAATAATATTCTTTGGAAATATAAAAATATTTCCTACATCATGGTATTTTTTTTATAATTTTTAGACATCAAAGAAAAAAATTATTTATGACACAATGATGATGTCGTGTTTAAATCGTTAACGGATGATTTAAATAAATAAGAAGATGAAAATTAAAACAATATCCAAAACATTTCCAATTATTATTATATGATTTTATTTCAAACATGGGCCACCTTATATTTGAATTTAATGATTTTTGGGCCTTTAGAAACCGAAAATCATTATATAATAAAATAATATTTTCAACCATTCCATAAGAGCCCCTCCTCTCCCTTATAAAAAGCCCTCACTTCTTACCAATTTCTCACACTTCCCAAGACCCTTACTCATAAAAACTCTACTCCAATAATATTCCAAGATCCTTCTCATTATCCTAGAAGCCTTACCTTAGGCAAAAAGCACTTCAAGAAACCCTTTTGGTTCAAACTAAAGGGAGTTACCAGATTTAAAGGTAACGTCTTCTATTAAGTTCTTTTACTTTTCCAACCCCTGAAACTCTTTTTGTTCATTTATTTTATAAAAACACTAGTATCCTCAACATACAAGCATTTTTTTATGATAATTATTCGAGAAACCTTACACACACCTCCATCTAATGCAAAAAGAACATATTGTTTCAGTGGATGACGAACTACTACCTCATGAAATAATGATTGTTCAATTATCTCATACCGCCTTTAATGGAGGCCATTATGATGGAACTTTATCTATATATGCTATATATTATATTTTTTTTCTTTATGAATCTGTATTTTCCTTTTTATAGAATACCTTTATGGTTCCAATAATGGGTAAACGCGATAATTTCATTAGAGGAAGTGCAGACTACCACCCCCTCAAAGTGATATGACTCGTTCATTCCATAGGTGGAACATATAAAGGATAGAATTTATGAAATTATGTAACATATATTATATAAATATTATACTGAAATTCTAATATACCTATTAATCATTATGTTTTCATTTCATTAAAATATGAAATAGAAATGAAAGTAGAGTTCATCTGTACATACGGCTTACCGTCTCCATGAACGGTGCATTTCATTTCTTATCTCCAAATGTTATATACTATTATAAATACATATATATAATGAATATATATGATATTTATTACATCTAAATGATGAATAAAATTCTGTTTATGATGGACTTTTGACCACATGGACAATTTATAATTATAACAATTTCATTTTTGACTCAAGTTCCAAACATTGAAAAAATGTCTGATATGAGCCCAAATAATTAACTAATTGTTACAGAAAGTTGAAAAGTAATATATAAGGAATAATAAACTTGAAAAATATTCTTAATCAATTATAATTTAACTTAAGTTTATTATTCCGGAAGAACAAGGAACATATGAGTGAGCCAAATCGGACAACGAGGTAAGGGGTTTCTTATCTCACTTTTAATTATATGGGATTTCCATTGTTCGCCACTAATTTATTTCATGTAGTGTATTTTGTATTAAATTTTATATATATTATCATTATTATAATTATTTTTATTTTATTCTGTGAATCATTTGGTGGTTATTAACTTTTGTTCATACAACTCGATTGATTACAATGTGGTAAGGGATTCTTATCTCACTTTTAATTTTGTGAGATTTCCAATATTCGCCACTTATTTATAGCATGTGGTGTATTGTGTACTTAAATTGGATATATATTATAATTATTATCTTTATATTCATATTATTCTGTGATTCTTTGGGTGGTTAGTAAATTTTGATCATACGATTCGAATGAATAAAACATGGTAAGAGATTTTCATCTGACTTCTTATTCCTGGGAGATTCATGGTATATTTGACACTATTTCCTTTTGTGTGGTGTATGTACTACCCATTATTGTACTCTTTGTGTAATATAATTTAATTTATGGGTATTTAAATATTATTTACATGATCATTATTTCATGGGTTGTACGTTTCAAAAGCTTCCAAATCGGTATGGGAACCTTTCACCCTCCTCTTTTAAGTCATGTCTTCTTTTATGTTATATCTTATAGTTACATTTTATTATGATGGGGATTGTTATTATATATCATTACTACATTAAATTTCATATTCAAATGATTATATATCCTTTCCACTCTCATAAAATTATTTTCATGAATCTTTAATTGATGTCATTAGGCTGCCAAATTTTCGTAAAAGAAATTGCATCTTCTCTTTCCGTTCATGTTTCCTTTTCATATGGTATGTCATTGAACTATCTATACCATGATCATATTATGAAACCATACTGTATTATAAATTATTTATGAGTGGGTTAACCTTGTCCCCTCTCTTTTCAATGTTTTCTAGAACCATGTTATATAGCAGTTATGCTATAGAAAGTTCGTCTCAAAATTTCTATCTCTTTCTGTCAAGAAATTCTCTTGTTTTATTAATGTGAATTCCCATACATATTTAGTTTCTATGGGTGTTTATAGTTATAAAAAATTATATATTTGATTTATTAATTGACATATATGTAACCCTCACTCCCTTTCTATGGTTTATAAATGACTTAACAATCTTATTTTTAAGAACATTTAAAATGTCACGATTTTAAAATGAACCCATTTATTTTATTATCTATGGTTTATTTATGAAATGATTGATTATGAAATATGTGGCTCACATGAAACTAAATACATATTAAGGGTTCACCCTGATATAACTCCGATGCATTGGGTAAAGAATTAATCTCTATAGTTGAAAAGTTTCACAATACCTTGGTGAATAACCTTGGTAATTTTTAAAACACCTTGGGAATGGACCTTGGTGATATGTTCGTGAACATCTATATGAAATGTTATAGCCACATATTCAAGTTATTATTCATGTTCTTTTTATTATGATATTCTTATTATTTCATTTCTCATGACTTTATGATTTATATAATGTTATTATTAATATTGCTCAATATCACATGTCAACTGTTTCACTTGTTTTCCTTAGTGATCCTTATGATCACCCTTTCCTTTGATTGTATGTCTCCAGGTTATGAGATGTAGTAATTGTACATAGGATGAACTTTTCAAGAATATTTTAAAGGGGGTTTAAATTAGTGTTTATGTTTTCATGTTTTTATTCCATATTTCCAAGACAATATACTTTAAAGATCCTCTATTTGTAAAATGTAATGAAAGGTTATATATTAAATATGAGGGATGCTATAGTTGGTATAAAATGATAGTTCAGTTATTTATGTAAATTATGATATGAAAACTTGAGGAATAGCCCTATAGAAAATGTCAAATATAGGAAAACTTCTTGGTATTTTGTTGAGTATGGAGTAAGTGGATTATCAAGAAAATACATCCATGTCTGGATAAGATCAGAACTATCTTAATGTGTTGGGATGAAAATGAAAGGTATAAGAAAACATTTAATGTTAAAAAAATGTCAGGTTTATTTTTTAGTTTTATAAAAAGTGAAAAAATAAGACCGTGTGACAACCCGTCGCATTGGACAAAGCTGTGGGAATCAAACCCACAACCAAAGTGCGATTGGGTTTTATCACCTACCACTGGCCTACATGATGTCCCTGGTTAGTATGACTTGTTATTATTAGCTAAATGATTTTATTGATCAAGAAAAAGTTTATTTTGAGAAATTAAGTTTTATAAAATGGATATCCTTAGTATAGGAAATGATTTGGTGATTAAATGATAAAGTTTATTTTGGAAGATGTTTTCTCTTTTGGAATACTATATGTCTAAGGAAAATAGAATACTACAGGATTTCATTTGTAGAAGAATAGTTGAAATTTTTATTTTGTAAGAATATATGTATTTATTGTGGACATTTGATGATTTGGGTTATTTTTGGAATATTATTAACCTAGCATAGAGAATATGTGATTAGGTTAATTACACTTTATTATGAAACATTAATAGTAGTTGATGTTATTTGGTGATAAATGTTAAGATTTTTTGTGGAAGACTATGTGATTAAATCCTTATGAGTTTTAGGTTTCAATCTTAGTTGGGATTATTTTGAAACATTTTATGGACTATTGTGTATTGAATGGTCTTTCTAGAACTTTGGGTACTTTTTGTTGAATTTTTTAGATTAATAGTACAATTTTGTTTTATAAAGGATTATCCTTTTGGGGGATTATATGATTTCGTACTAACCATTTTGGTTTTATTTGATATCTAAAGACAATGGAAATATATAGTTCTTCTTTTGTGTATTATGTGATTCTCTAGAAGAATATTCTTGTTCTTTTGATGTGACCAAGTCATTTTGAATGCTCATTGTATGGAGAAAAGATTAGTTTTTAGTAGAAAATTATTAATGGATAAAACTCTACTTGACAGTAAGTATATTTCCTTATGTTTTTATTACATGTAGTAAATGAATTCCTCAAAATTATGAAAAGAAATGTAAAACAAAAATGTTGTTGGTTTACGTTTCTTACTGGGTGATCAAAGATCATTTAACACATCATAATTTTGGGAATTGCTTGTGGTTAACTTTCTCCTAATCATGTTTTCTATCATTCTCCATCAGAAGCTGACCATTTGTTTTCTCTTCCATATCCATGTTTTCCTACATGGAATCCTAGTATGGGTTAACTCATGTGACCTTTCTACTTATCTTTCTTTCTTTTAAAGTGATATTTTTACTGACACTTTTTCTGATATTGGACTTTCAATGAGGTTTCCAAGCCCAATTTTAAAATTGCGAGGATGCAATTTCCAAAAGGGGGGAAGAATGTGACATCCCAGGAAAATAAATGATATTAAATTTTCATATTTATTAATATATTTGAATTAAATATTAATTTTATTTTAAATGGGATTCTATATTCAATGGCGTACCTGACATGCAACAATAAGTTTCTTTTAAATCTTACAATGCACACTAATAATATAATATTATTATTTTAAATGGTAGTTAACACCTAGGCATTGTATTGGTGGGAATTAAAAGAACTAACTCAAATATGATAATATATTTTTGTTAAAGTTTTTGACATTAATCCAATAAATGTCAGAGGATAAAAATGTAAATGAATCTAATTTTAAGCATAATTTTCTTTAAAAGGGTGATTTACCACTTTTGATGGAAAACCCTTTTTAAATATAGTTTTTTTTCACTTTTACATATTATATTTGACAAAATAATTTTCATATTTAGAATCAGGACATCAAAATTTACTTTGGATGAAATTTTGATTTTTTTTCTGATAACGTAAATTTTTAATGAATAGTGAAAAAATGATGTATTATAATTCAAACCCGCCTTTTAATCAAATTTATTTATGTGGTTAGATTATCTTTTTAATTGGTTCTAAAGTATAAAAAGATTATATTTTTTCCATTTAACCCAATTTTTTCCATTGGAAGAAATTTTACTTTGAAATTTAACATTAACAAGTATCAATCTTTTGATGGTTATTATTTCATAAAAACACGCTTTTTTGTTTTGATGATGAGAATTAATTATCAAATTAATTAATACAAATTCTATGTTTTTAATTTTGTAAAATATACATCATTTTTAAATTCAGAATATCTTAAATTAAATTTTACCACTTCTATGAATTTAATTTCAAAAATCCAACATACATGGTTGTCATTAGTAAGATAATGACATTAATAACTTTTTATTTAAAGTAAAAACAAAAATGTCATAAACATATATTATTTTACTAAAACAATTTTTACATGGAGTTATATAATATATATTTTAGACTATAAATATTCAATGGAAATATAAAATTTTTCCCTAAATCATGGTATTTGTTTTATAATTTTTAGACATCAAAAAAATAAAATTCTTTATGACACAATGATGATGCAATGTTTACATCATTAATGGATGATTTAAATAAATAAGAAAATAAAAATTAAAACAATATCCAAAACTTTTCCAATTATTATTGGATGATTTTATTTCAAACATGGGCCACCTTATATTTGAATTTAATTATTTTTTGGCCTTTAGAAACCAAAAATCATTATATAATAAAATAATATTTTCAGACCTTCCAAAATAGCCCCTCCTCTCCCTTATAAAAAACCCTCACTTCCTACCCATTTCTCACACGTCTCAAGACCTTTTCACATACAAACTCTGATAAAATAATCTCTTAAGATCCCAATATTGATCCTATAATCCTTAACTTAGGTAGAAATCACTTCAAGAAACCCTTTTGGTTCAAACCAAAGGGAGTTACCCGATTTAAAGGTAACATCTTCTCTTAAGTTCATTTATTCTCCAACCCTATAAACTCTTTTTATTCCTTTTTTTATAACAAAACTAGTATCCTAAATATACAAGGATATTGTTAGGAGAATTATTCGAGCTACACTTACAGACACCTCCATCTAATGGGTTAAGAACATACTGTTTCAGTGGACGACGAACTACACCCTCACGAAATGATGATTGTTCAATTATCTCCTAAAACCTCTCATAGTGGACATTATGATGGAACTCTATCTATATATGATATATATTATATATATTTTTCTTTATGATTCTGTATTTTCCTTTTTATAGCATACCTTTATAGTTCTTATAATGGGTAAATGTGATAATTTCATTAGAGAACGTGCAGACTACTGCCCCCTCAAAGTGATATGACTCATTCATTCAATACGTGGAACATATAAAGGATAAAATTTATGAACTTATGTAAAATATATTACATACATATTATACTGAAATTATAATATGCCTATGAATCACTTTGTTTCCATTTCATTAAAATATGAAATATAAATAAAATTAGCATTCATGCGTACGTACGGTTTACCATCACCATGAACGGTGAATTTCATTTATTATCTCCAAATGTTATGAACTATTATAAATACATATATATACTGGATATATATGATATATCTGACATATAAATGATGAATATAATTCTTTAGATAATTTACTTCTGACCATATGGACAATTTATAATTATAGCAATTTCATTTTTGACTCAAGTTCCGAACATTGACAAAATGTCTGATATGAGCTCAAATAATTAAATAATTGTTACAGAAAGGTAATAAGTAATATAAATGGAATAATAAAATCTAATAATATACTTAATCAAGTATATATTATCTTATGTTTATTATTCAGGAAGAACTAGGAATATACGAGAGAGTCAAGTTGGACAACGAGGTAAGGGGTTTCTTATCTCGCTTTCAATTCTATGGGATTTCCATTGTTTGACACTAATTTATTTCATGTGTTGTATTTTGTACTGAAATTATATATATATTATCAAGATTCTATTTATATTCATGTTATTTTGTGAATCATTTGGTGGTTATTAACTTTTGGTCATACGACTTGATTGATTACAACGTGGTAAGGGATTCATATCTAACTTTTAATTCTCTGAGATTTCCATTGTTCGCCACTTATTTATAGAATGTGGTGTATTGTTTACTTCCATTGTATATATATTATCATTATTATCTTTATATTCATGGTATTATATGATTCTTTTGGTGGTTAGTAATTGTTGGACATATGATTCGATTGAATACAACGTGGTAAGTGATTTTCATCTCACTTCTTATTCCTCTGAGATTCATGGTATATTTGACACTATTTCATTTTTTGTGGTGTATGTACTGCCCATGATTTTACCCTTTGTGTAATATAATTTAATTTTTGGGTATTTACATATTATTTACATGATCCTTCTTTCATGGGTTGTACGTTTCAAAAGTTACCAAATCGGTAAGGAAACCCTTCACCCTCCTCTTTTAAGTTATGTCTTCCTTTATGTTATGTCTTATAGTTCCATTATATTATGAGGGGGATTGTTATTATATATATTTACTACTATAAATTTTATTTCCAAATTATTAGAAACCATTTCCACTCTAATAAATTGATATTTCTGAATCATTAAGTGGCGTCGTTAGCCTGCCGAATTTTCGTAAAAGAAATCGCATCTTCTCTTTCCTTTCATGTTTTCTTTTTCACATGGTATGTCATTTAAATATCCATACCATGATCTTATTATGTACCCATAATGTATTATGAATTATTTATGAGTGGGTGACTCTTTTTCCCTATCTTTTTAATGTTTTCTAAAACCATGTTATATAGTAGTTATGCTGCAGAAATTTCGTCTCAAAATTTCTATCTCTTTCTCTCAAGAAATTCTATTATTTTATTTATGTGAATACCCATACCTATTTCGTTTCTATGGGTGTTCATAGTTATAAAAAAATTATATATTTGATTCTATAATTGACAGACATGTATTTCTCACTCCCTTTCCATGGTTCATAAATGACTTAACGGTCTTATTTTTAAGAACTTTTAAAACGTCCCGATTTTGAAATGAACCCATTTCTTTTATTATATATGGGTTATTTATAATAAAAATGATTACGATCTATGTGGATCACATGAAAATAAAGACATATTAAGGGTTCTCCCTAATAGAGCTCTGATTCATTGGGTAAAGAATTAATCTCTAGAGATGACAAGTTTCACGACACTTTGGTGAATAACCTTGGTAATTTTTAGGACACCTTGGGAATAGACCTTGGTGACATGTTCATGAATTTCTAAATGAAATGTTATAGCCAAATATTCAAGTTATGATTCAAGTTATTTTTATTATGATATGCGTATTCTTCCATTTCTCATGAATCTATGAATTATATCATGTTCTTATTAATATTGCTCAAGATCACATGTCAACTATTTCACTTGTTTTCCTTACTAAGCCTTATCCTCACCCTTTCCTTTGATTGTATGTCTCCAGGTTATGAGATGCGGTAATTTTACATAGTATGAACTTTTCTAGAATCTTTTCAAGGGGATTTAAAGGAGTGTTTAAGTTTTTATGTTTTTATTCATGATTTCCACGACACTAGACTTTAAAGATCCTCTGTTAGTAAAATTTAATGAAAACTTATGTATTAATTTTATGGGATGCTATAACTACAACATGAAAACCAATGGAATGGTTCATCCACGTATCACCCTATCTCAGTGATCATGGATCTGCAGTGGTTAGTGCACAAATATTGTGTCATCCTTATTATCCAAATATCCCCAGTCATGGAATCTATCTATCCATGGTAGAATTTAAAACTAATAATATAACTTACAAAACAATTTCAATACCTTGAAAGGTACAACAAAATAGGGAGAGAGAAAACATCCCTAGAAACCTCTAATTCCCTCATTGAGAGGATATCTTCAAGAACACATGGTCCCCAACCTCAAAATCCAAGGGTCTTATCTTGTGATTAGTATAATAATTATTCATAACCTACTCCACATTAATCCCCTCGTGAACAATAGGAACCAGTTCTATAATGATCTTCACCACATCAGGACCATGAATATTTTCCACCACAACCTCTATCCTGCATCATGGATAATGACAACATCTCCTATAAAAAGACTAAAATGTTTCTATTCTAAGAGAAGTTTGAATTTTTTTATTATATAAAAACTCATTTAAAGATAAGTTTCTCACCCATGATCTCCATATTTATAAGATGAATTCCCAAAAAATAGGGATATTCAGATCCATTATCCCAGCGATCTGATTATGGAATGCAGTTTTGAGATAGAACTGATAGAAAAAGTCTTGTTCCACTCCCCTCAAGACTCTCAATGAAAAACATGTGTATGGATCTGATATAATGTCCCTCAGAACACCATTCAAGTAAAATACCTCATAATTGTACCTCTTTGAAAAAAAAACATCCACTGTTCTCATCTACTAGATCACTAAGAAGTGTGTAGATTTTTTTATTTGATATATGAATCACCAAATTGAATAAATACCTCCATTGTATTGGGGTAAAAATATGATGAAATCAATCAACATTTCATCGAACTTTTAATCATGAAAATCTAAATTCTACAGAAAATATCCGAGATCACAGTTGTGTGCTTTACCTACTAGATATCGAAACACCGGGCCAAAAACTGTACCGCGTCTCATTTCATAATATGCCAATAAAACTACATACCAAAGATATGTAAAATCCTAGATACCTCTAAGTGTATAACCAATGGTGATCTATGATTCCCATGAAGGAATCTCTCTTTCAACCCTACCAGAACAAAAAATAAACCCTAAAGTATTATTTTGTTCTAACCATCCACAGACCACCCCTTCATAGAATCACCATGTCCATCTTGATTGTGCATCACCTCTTCCTATGATTATTCTAACTAAAAATCCTCAAAATTATGAATTAGAGTAGATTTCATCATCATCTAAATTAAAAAACATATACTGTCAATCACCCTTACATTCAGGTGCTTTCTTGAAAACTCCTCCATCAAATTCTATGAATCCCTAGACTCCTAAACAAAACCACCTCACACTTTTCTTCTTAAAGTTTCAGCCACAAAATTCATCATTATTTATGGGTGTGAAATATCACAACCATAATCCTTAATAATTTCTATCTACTTCTATTTATTCATAGTTAGATCACATTGAGAAATGATATACATAAAACTTTTATGATCTATGAAGACCAAAAAGATCTCCCCAATGAGGTAATATCGTTATTGATTCAACACAAACACATATAATAATAACTCTATATCATGGTTGAAATAGTTATTCTCATGTTTGTGTCACTTCATATACCCATAAGTGATCACTTCCATCTGTTTCATCAAGAAACATCATAATACCGCATAGGAAGCCTCACAAAACACCTCAAACAACACCCCCTCCTATGGAAAATGGACAAGTGGAGAACTAACCAATTTCCCCTATATATAGATGAATTCTTCTAGAAATTGATTAATCCACAAAAACTCCTGGTAATTCCTAGTAAACATTTTAAATGGGGATGATACTTGAGATAAATAAGGAAGAAACCTCAAATCATAGCCATAAATAATAATAAAACAATGAACATATTCTCCATTCATGGGAGATATTAATAAATAACTACATAAAACATAAATGGATCAACTTATAAACCCTATTAACACACCAAAACAATGAGGAAATGCACCTATCATGTCCAAAACACACATTTGGACAACTTCCTAGAGAGATAGTGGAAACAATGAACCTCAAATACATCTCTAAAAGGATCATCATTTCCCCTTCTAACATCAAGTAGATGAATATGTCATTAACAAACATGACTTTGAAGTGGTCTATGAATACAAAAAGCATAGAGTTTATGAGCCCCATGAAAACTGATTCTGTGTTTGTGACACTAAACAGAAATACTAAACACTCGATGTGCCCATACCTACATCTGAATGAATTCTTCTTGATATATCCATATGTTACCTTCATATAGGGAAACCTAGACCGCATACTGATTATATAAAACTATTTTCACATTCTCAAATGGTCAATAAGATCATTGGTCCTTATAAAAGGATTAAAATTCTTTATCATCATCAGATTCAACAACTTGGTCTATATACACAACCACATGCTAATATCATCCTTCTTAGTGAACAACATAATAGCACCCATTGTTGACACATGCGGTCAGATGAAACTGTAAGAACCCAAACCTTCCTTTCGGGTATGTTTTCCCTTTTTGGTCATTTTTGGAGAAAATAGAAATTTCTGTAAAATTTTTAAGTACACGCCATGTACTTTATCAGTACACGTTGTGTACTTTCTTGTCATAGCAGGCTGTGTGTTGGCCGTGTAGTAGCCGCACACATGGCCATGTGGAAGTGACTTGGAGGCCACCTAATGCAGAGTACGAAAATAGAAATTGCATGCCGTGTATTTTTTTTTTAATTAAATGCACAAGGGTCACATCTGATAGACAGAACACAACTACTCTAGGTTTTGTTCGTCCGAGAGTGCCGAGAAGCTGTGGATCTTCGACGAGACCTCGATCCTCCATCCGTTCTCTGATTCGAACACCATTGATTGTGTTGGAATCGCATCAGTGAGTTATCTATTCTCCTTGAGCCTTGTTTTAAAATTCATCTTCTTTTCCAAGTTATCATGGGTTTAATGTTTTGGATTTTTTTATATATCTAAAACGTTCCAAGGAGATTCAAGCTTCAAGGTTAAATTATATTGATCTCCTAACCCCGAGGTAGGTGGTTTGTGCCTTTTCATTCGAAGTCATTGAGTATTATGTGAAAATTCCACCAATACCCTTGAATGGGGTATTTTGTGTTACCATTTTACCCCTATTAATTTCCTACCATGATTTTATGTCTATGTAGATGTAATTTGGATATGAATTGGGCTGATTGTTATGCTTTGTATGTGTTTTTCCCATGCATTGTTCTGTTTACGACTGTTTGGTCCTATTTTTCTTTGGTTGCTTTGCCTATTTTTCATGCCAGTTTTTGTAGGATAGAGATTTGTATCTTATGACATGCTCATTATGATGTATACAGTCTATCCAAGTAGTTATGTTGGCTTACTTTAGCTATATTACATTGTTACGCTCGTTGACTTACACAGGGCCGTGATAACATGGTGCAGTAGGCTCTAAGAGGGGATTGACCGAGTGAGCATACTCAGAGAGCCTAGAACCACTTAGGGATATAAGTGGAATTTATTGAGTGGGCTTCCTCATAGAGTCCTTGATTACTTTAGACTATAAGGGGATTCACTACGTGAGCTTCCTTAGAGAGTCTTTATTTGAATTGAACGACCTGGTCTATAATGGGAATTGACCGAGTGATCTTCCTCAGAGATTCCTAGACCTCAGGGATATAAGGGGAATTGACATGTTAGATTCCTCAGAGAGTCCCTCACTACCTTAGACTATGTGGGGAATGGACTGTGTGAGCTTCCTCAGAGAGTCTTGCTTTGCCTTTGACTATAAGGGGATAGACTATGAGCGTTTCCTCAGAGAGTCTTATTAAATTCCTATCCAATACCAAACGGGTTAGACCAAGTGTGCTTCCCAGAGGGTTGCTTGTACTCTTTAGGTTGGACCAAAGGGGGTAGATACTAGAAATTCCCAGAGGGTTACCTATGTTTGGTTTAGCTGTTTACTTCATTGTTACGTGATATTGATCTGTGGAATGTTTACTGTTGAGCCTTGTCTTGTTACTGTTTACTATTTACTATTACTGTACTTTTACATTACATATACTCACTGACTGTTAGGCACAGATATTCGGGTGGTTGCCTACTGGGATTTAGTCTCACAGCCTTCTTGGGTCATGATTTTGGGCCCAAACAAGTTATATTGTTACAGGTTTAGATAAGGCAAAGTGCCCTTCTACATCAGGTACTTGACTTGTTGTCGAGTTTGAGAGCATGGGACCAAGATATGGCTTGTGATGCTGAGGAGATTTTTATCTTTCTTTTGTAATTTGGTTTAGCACTATTGTATTTCCATCATGGTAAATTTTTTGGCTTCTTTCCTACACATATTTTTCATGCATCAGTTCATATATATATGTGCTCCATTTGTTTATTATTCTTGTGTTTAGCTTTTTACTATTGTTGTATATTTACTACCTCTACTATTGTATGTGTTGTTTACTTCTACTATGTATTATGCCAATAGGGGCATAGTTTCCCCACTATCACACCCTAGGCCCTTGATGCTAGTCGGTATTCTCTAGAATTCGGGGAAATGCTCTCGAGGCCCTGTGACCAACCCAGTACGGGGCACCTCTGGGTTGCTTCCGGAACTGGGACATTAAAAAGTGGTATCAGATGAATTCTTTTCTCTTGACTTACTATTTGGAGCCTTTATCCAATTATAGGAAGGAATGGGTACTTGGTAATAAGATGTTCATGGGAGTAGCTAACTCGTATATAGGGAAAATCCAACCTACCTCATTTATTGAAATTTTATATTTTTGAAATATTATAGATGATTTGATTTCACCTTGAGTGATTCACATGATTTGTGCTGTTTTTGTTGATATTATTGAGGTTCTATTTCTGTTTCAACCTGATGAGATGAGGGTATTCCATCTCATGCATCATATAGGCACTTTTTAGAAATCACATGTCATTCATTTTTTCCATGCCATCTAGGATGCATTTGAGATTGCATGTTATTGTGATAGATGTTGTGTAAAATATGCATGTTGTTGTGATAGATACCTTGATAAAAATATCTTTGTCTTGTTAGAGCATTGATTGTGTAAGGTTTTGTATGAATGAATGCCAAACATTGGTTCTTTAGGTGTTATGTGCCCTCATGGACCGGAATTTGGTGGATCATTATCTTTTTTACCTTGTTTATAACTTATTTGATATTCCAAACTTTGATTTGTAGGGAGTATGGGCCCTCACGGATCAGAATTTGGCACTTTCAAAGTACATTTCAGTGTTTTCTGGGTTCTAGAGTAGTTTTTTAGGCTTACTGTCAGGAAAAACCCAGAATACACATTGTGTACTATTGAGTACATTCCATGTGTTCTTCTGTTTGGGAAGAAACTATTTTTCATAAGTACACATTGTGTGCTTTATGTACACGCCATGTAGTCTGACCTAGGTACTCAGTCGTGTCACAAATAACACTGGTTGGTATTACCCTTTCTCATACACATCGTGCCTGCCTTGAACACGTCGTGTGGGCTGACCCAGGTACCCAGTTGTGTCACAAACAACATGGTTCAGTGTTATCCTTTCCCATACATGTCGTTTCCGTCTGGAACACGTCGTGTAGTGTGATCCATGTGTCATGTTGTGTCACTAACAACATGGGCCAGGTGGAGCTTGTCTAGTACACGATGTTTCTACCTTGAACAAGTCGTGTAGTCTTGCCTTAGGAGAGTTGTGTGGCTTAACCATGTAGAATGAATCGGTCAGGGGAAGAGGATTCAAGTACACACTGTGTGTTAAGACAACACGTAGTGTGTTTTGAGGTGTTACACGGCCAGTTTAGGAAGGACTACATGCCCATGTAAATGACTTAAGGGAACACACTGTGTTGGAAATGTACACATTGTGTAGTCATGTTTTGAAAAACATGAATGCTTTATTTCTCTTGTTCCATTCTTACACTCCTTGTTTTCAGACCTTGATAATCTTGATCTAAGGTGTGCACTTGACCTTGAAGATTCATGCCACCAAGACGTCCTCCGGTTGTGCACCAGTTTCCAGACAGTGATCAAACACTGGACATGGATGATCAGGGATTACCTACAAACCCTTCAGTTGTGCCAGCCTTGGAACCAGCCATTGTACCTGACATAGGTGCGGATGCACAGTTCAAGGAGAGATTTCTGAGGATGATGAAGACTTTTTAGGGAGTTCCACATCCTGTCCCATCGATGGCTGATTTGATGCGAGTCTTTCAGAAGTATCATCCTCTTACTTTACCAGGGATGGAGGACCGTAGGCTACAGAGTCATGGCTAGATGGAATGCTGATGATTTTTGAGCATCTGTAGATACCTCCAGAGAGGAGGGTGATGTTTTTTACATATATTCTCCGAGACTCCACCAAGATATGGTGGGATGTGGTCTCACGGGCGGGACACCATTAGAACATGGATTGGGATGAGTTCTGGCACATCTTTTATGATTACTTCTATCTATAGACCTTGAGGGCCGATCGAGCCTGGGAGTTCATGAGTCTGGAGCAGGGTACTCTTACTGTTATGGAGTATTCCTCTCGCTTCACATAGCTGCTACATTTCATGCCTATTCCAGGGGGTGATGAGTTTTTTATTGCAAAGAAGTTTGAGGATGGTCTGAGGCACGATATTCAGTCGTAGGTGAACATATTCAGGTTGAATTCAATATCTTCCATCGTCAACCAAGAAATGATCACAGAGCACAATCTGAGGGATTTTGGAGTTGTGAGCTAGGGCGATTCGACATCCAGAGTTATTGCTCCACCAGCTGATAGCAGGAAGCACCGCTGGGAGGCTGCACTAGGAAATTAGAGTAGGTGAGGTGTATCTTCTGGTATCCATGTGGTGTGCTACCAGTGTGGGAGAAGCAGGAATATGATTCTACATTTCCTGAGAGACCCAGTGGAGTGTCGATCTTGCGTCAAGATGGGTCACCTTCAGCACTTTTGTCAGTTCTTCTCACTAGTAGATGGTGACATGGGTTCTTCTATGACTCCTCATTCTAGAGCAGAGCCTCCAGCTTCTCACCAATATGGGAATTGGAGTTCTTCTGGGCGTTCAGGCCGAGGTGGAGGTCATGGTTGTGGCATCCAGTTTCATGGTTTTTAGCGACATCATGGTGGATCAGCTCAGAGTGGTCAGGCAGGGTCACAGGGTCACGATGCAGGCCAGACTTTTGCAGTGGAGCAGACCCAACAAGAGCAGGATCCCAGACCTTCTACCATTCAAGGTACGATATTAGTATCCTCTGTCTTATCTTCTGCTGTTTTTGATATAGTGGCTTCCCATAGCTTTATATTTGTTGCTTTCATGGAGAGTCTTGGGCTCTGCATCTTTTCTTTTGCTGATATCTTGATGTTAGACACTCTGTTGGGGACTAGAATGGCTAGTGTACATCAGTGCAGAGAGTTCCCTCTACAGGTTGGTGGATGTTACTTATTATGGTACCTCTATGTCCTAGAGATGGTAGGATATGATGTCATTCTTGGTATGGACTGGTTAGTTCCATTTCAAGCATTCGTCGACTTCTATCACCGCAAGGTGAGTTCCATATCACCAGAGGGTGGATTCTTTCTTCATAAGGGTGAGTGGGATGTCCAGGCGATCAGACTGGGCCCAGAGCATCATGGGTTGGGGGGAGTTACACTCCAAATTTCTAGTCTTTGTCTGGATGACCTAGGGACTTCACATTTACACTTTCCTCCAGTGGTGGATCGTTTTAGAGATGTCTTTCCAGAGGAATTTTCAGGTTTGCCTCCGGAGCATGAGGTGTACTTTTCTATTGATCTTATGTCAGGGGTGGCACCAGTGTCTATTCCTCCTTATATAATGTCCACACCTGAGTTGTAGGAGCTCAAAAAATAGTTGGATGAGTTATAGGACAATGGTTTCATCCGACCCAGTACTTCTCTTTGGGGTTCACATGTCCTGTTTGTGAAGAAGGCAGATGGTAACCTTAGGCTTTGTGTGGATTATCGTAATCTGAACCAGTTGATGGTCAAGAACCAATATCCCTTTCCTAGGATTAATGATCTCATTGATCAGCTTTGAGGAGCCCCGGTGTTATCAAAGATTGACTTGAGGTATGATTATCATTTGTTTCAGGTTAGACCATCTAATATACCTCTCACAGCCTTCCAAAGTAGGTATGGTCTTTAAGAGTATATGGTTATGCCATTTGGTCTCACAAACGTGCCAGTAGATTTCATGGCATGGATGAAATGAGTGTTCCATCCATACTTAGATTCCTTCATGGTTGTTTTCTAAGATGATATGTTGGTGTAATCTCACACTCGACATGACCATCCTACCCATCTTGATATCGTTTTGAGTACACTAATGGAGAATCAGTTATATGCTAAGCTCTCAAAGTGCCACTTTTGGATGCACCATATTTACTTATTGGGTCATGTTATCTCAGAGGCAGGAGTATCATTAGACCCAGAGAATTTGAGAGTTGTAGTTTCCTGGGAGCATCTGAAGAATGTCTTTGAGGTGCGGAGTTTTCTAGGGCTGGCTAGATACAATAAATGTTTCATACAGAACTTTTCACGGCTAGAAGCACCATTGAAAGGTCTGACAAAAAAGGGGGCGAAGTTCTTATGGTCAGAATATTGTGAGTCAGCCTTTCAGGAGCTGAAAGGGAGGTTGACTTTAGCATCGGTACTAGTCTTTCCAAATCCAGACAAGAGCTATACTGTTTACTATGATGAATCAGGTATCGGACAGGGTGCTGGGTTTATGCAGGGAGATGGAGTCATTTTGTATGGGTCCCGGCAGTTGAGGCCACATGAGAGAAATTACCCGACGCATGATCTCGAGTGGGTAGTTATTGTTCATGACTTATGTTATTGGAGACATTATCTTTTGGGTGATAATTTTGTGGTTTTCACCTACCACAAATGTCTCAAGTATATCTTCAATCAGCATGATCTGAATTTGAGGCAGCAAAGGTGGGTTGTGTACCTACAGTCCTTTGACTTTGAGCTTGCCTATATGCTTGGGAAAGGCAATGCACTGGATGATGCGTTGAGCAGGAGGACTCAAATACAGGCAGTTCAGAAGGCTAGAAGTGAGTGGAAGCTTATGGATCTATTCTCTAAGATTCATTTAGAGGTGCACAATAGTCAAGGGCAGGCATTTCTTTCTTCTGTAGTTTTTACCTCTACTCTTTGGAAATGAGTTCGAATGAGGAATCTATCAGATTCTGAAGGCCTAGTCCTGCGAGAATGCATGTTCGGAGAGGACCCTATTCCTTGGTGGACCATTGGCAAGGATGATATCTTTCATTTCCAGGAATGCGTATGGGTTACAACAGATATATGTAAGGATATAATGCGGGATTTTCATTCCTCTGTTTGGGCAGTTAATCCTGGCATCACCAAGATGTATAGTGATCTACACCGTCAGTATTGGTGGCCAGGTATGAAGAGGGATGTTTTTGGTTTTGTGGTGAGGTGTTCCACTTGTCAGAAGGTGAAGGTGGAGCATCAATGGCCAAAAGGGCTTTTACAGCAGTTATCTATTCCCGAGTGGAAGTGGAATGATGTCACGATGGATTTCGTGACAGAGTTGTCGAGGTCTCTCTAAGGGAACGACATAGTATGTGTTGTCATAGACAAACTTATGAAGGTAGGCCACTTTTTTCCGATCAAGGAGACCTTCAGTGTTGATGAGTTGGGATAGTTTTACATTTGGGATATTGTACGTCTGTATGGAGTTCTACACTCCATTGTTTCAGACAGGGATGCCCGTTTTACTTCTCGGGTCTGGTAGGGTCTTCAGAAAGCTTTGGGTACACAGGTGCTTTTGAGAATTTCTTACCATCACCAGACAGATGGCCAGTCTGGGCATACGATTCTGGTGACTGAGGACATGCTTCGAGCATGCATTCTAGATTTTTTAGGTTCATGGGAGAAGCATATACCTCTTGTGGAGTTTTCCTACAACAATATTTATCAAGAAACTATTCAGATGGAACCTTATGAGTCTTTGTATGGTAGGCCATGTCGATCACCCTTATGTTGGCTGGAGGTAGGAGAGGCAGCTTTGCTAGGACCTCGTCTTGTTTAGGATACCATAGAGCATATAGAGATGATTCGGAAGAGGATGGCTACTGAACAGTCTCAACAGAAGTCTTCTGATGATCAGCAGAGAAGACCTCTAGAGTTCGAGGTCAGGGATTAGGTTTTTCTCCGTTTCACACTGAGGTTGGGACACAATAAGATTAGGAGACATGGTAAGCATTCACCAAGGTATGTCTGGCTGTTTGAGGTATTGGAGAGAGTTGGGACGGTTGCCTACCATTTGAAGTTACCTCGGAGGTACTGATCTATGAATGACTTCTTCCATGTTTCTCAGCATCGATGTTATTCTCAGACCCATCTCATGTCTTTCAACCTGAGGAGGTTGAGCTCAAAGTGGGTGTGTCGTTTGAAGAGCATCCTGTTTAGATTTTGGATCACAGTACAAAGGTTCTCTATGGCTGGTATGTTCCTCTGGTATGAGTGTTGTGGTAGCATGGGAGGGTGCAGGATGAGACTTGGGAGACGGAGAATGATGTACGAGCTCAGTGTCGGGAACTGTTTGGGGTTTCTTCTTCTACGATGGGCTAGGGAAATTCGGGTATGAATTTCTTTAAGGGGGGAAGTTTGTAAAAACCCGGACCTTCTTTTCAGGTATTTTTTCCCTTTCTCGTTGTTTTTGGAGAAAATAGGAATTTCTGAAAATTTTCAAAGTACACGCCATGTACTTTTTCAGTACACGCTGTGTACTTTCTTGCTGTAGCAGACTGTGTGCTACCCGTGTAGTATTCTCACACACGGCCATGTGAAAGTGACCTGAAGTC
Source organism: Viscum album (assembly GCA_963277665.1). Lineage (NCBI taxonomy): Eukaryota > Viridiplantae > Streptophyta > Magnoliopsida > Santalales > Viscaceae > Viscum > Viscum album. Next base: position 1,460,351,290 of record OY728125.1, read on the forward strand.
CACCTAATGCGAAGTATAGAAATAGCAAGTACACGTCGTGTACTCCAAAAGTACATGAGGTGTATTTTTTTATTAAACGCATTGGGGTCGCATTTCATTGAAAGAACACACCTCCTATAGGTTTCGTTCGTCCGAGAGCACTGAGCAGTCGTGGATCATCGATTAGCCCCTGAGACTCCGTTTGTCCTCCGATTCGAACACCATTGATTGTGTTGGAATCGCATCGGTGAGTTATCTCTTCTGTTTGAGATTTGTTTTTGAATTCCTCTTATTTTCAAAGTTATCATGGGTTGAATGATTTGGACATTTTCTTAGATCTACAATGTTCTAAGGAGATTCATTCTTCAAGGTTCAAGTATATTGATCTCCTAACCCCGATGTAGGTTGTTTGTGAATTTCCATTCGAAGACTTTGAGTATTATGTTCAAATTCCACCAATACCCATGAATAGGGTATTGTATGTTACCGTTTACCCCTGTTAATTTCCTTCCATGCTTGTATGCATGTGTATAGGTCATTTTCATATGAATTGGGTTGATTGTTATGCATTGGATGTGTTTTTCCCATGAATTGTTCTGTTTGTGACCGTTTTGTTCCGTTTAACTTTGGCTTCTTCACCATTTTTCCATGTCTGTTGATGTAGGATGGAGAATTGTATTTTATGACATGCTCGTTATGCTATAGACTGTTCATCCAAGTAGTCTTGTAGGCTTACATTGGCTATAATATACTATTATGTTCTTTGACCTACACAGGGCCTTGAGAACCAGGTGTAGTAGGCTATAAGGGTGGATTGACCGAGTGAGCATCCTCAGAGAGCCTAGAACCACCTGGGGATATAAGAAGAATTGACTGAGTGAGCTTCCTCAGAGATTCCTTGATTACATTAGACTATAAGGGGATTGAATGCGTGAACTTCCTCAGAGAGTCATTGTTTGAATCGAACGACCTGGGATATAAAGGGAATTGACTGATTGAGCTTCCTCAGAGAGTCCTAGACCTCGAGGGAATAAGGTAAATTGACATGTGAGCTTCCTCAAAGAGTCTCTGACTACCTTATAATATGCAGGGAATGGACTGTTTAAGCTTCCTCAAAGAGTCTTGCTTTTCCTTTGACTATAAGGGGGTAGACTATGAGCACTTCCTCAGAGAGTATTATTAAATTCCTATCCAGAACTAGAGGGGTTAGACCAAGTGTGCAGCCTAGAGGGTTTCTTTTACTCTTTAGGTAGGACCAGAGGGGGAGGCTATGAGAACTTCTTATAGGGTTACCTGTTTGTGGTTTAGCTGTTTGTTTCACTGTTTCTTGATATTGATTTGTGGAATGTTTACTACTGAGCATTGTCTTGTTATTATTTACTATTTACTATTACTGTACTTTTACCTGCCATATACTCACTGACTGTTAGGCACAGATCTTTAGGTGGTTTCCTACTGGGATTTGTTCTCACATCTTATTTGGGTAATGCTTTTGTGCCCAAATAGACTGTATTGTTGCAGGTTTAGATAAGGGCAAGCGCCCTTCTACTTCAGGTACTTGACTTGTTGTGGAGCTGGAGAGAATGGGACCAATATATGGATTGCGATGATGTGGAGTTGTTTATATTTATTTTGTACTCTAGTTTAGCACTATTGTATTTCAAGCATGGTGACTTGTTTGGCTGCTTTCCTAGACATATGTTTCATGCATCATTTCATATATCTGTGTGATCCAGTTGTTTATTATTCTAGTCTTCTACTATTTACTTTTGTTGGATATTTAATGCTTCTGCTATTGTATGTGTTGTTTACATACAATGTGTACTCTTCCAATGATGGAATAGTTTCCCCACTATCACACCCTAGGCCCTCGCTGCTAGTCGGCAGCCTCTGGAGTTCGGGGAAATGCACTTGAGGCCATGTGACCAATCGGGTAAGGGGTTCCTCTGGGTGGCTTTCGGAACCGGGACATTACAGAAACCATTCTTCAATAGATCATCTATCAAAATTATCATCTTCCATACCTCATAGCGTTCTATCCTAGTGGGAGTAATCAAAATCAGAAAACTATTAGGTTGTAAGTCTATTCTGAGCTGAAAATCATGTTGAGGGGGTAGCATCAAAAAACATTTTAAAAAATTTCCACCCCCCCCCCCAATGACCCTAGTATCGTCCACCATCCTTATATCCACCTAATTTATAGAAAAATTATATATCAATTAATTAATGGTATCCACATTGTGAATGAAAACCTGACCACCCATATTTCCAATAAAAAATGAACACTATCCATCCACATCCAAGAACATGACTCTACTTTGAAATAAGTTAATAAGATCATGAAAATAATACAACCAATCGATGTTGATGATTCATAATATAAATGCTTTTGAGGCTTGAAAATAACTCAATGGGATTGATATGGCCCCATCATTAGTCTAAACACTAGGAATACGTCAAACAAGTTGGAACGACCTCTAACTTAAATAGTCAATAGTAAAGGAATGATGAGCCTCTATATTTATATTCCTAGATAAATGAATAACTTTGATGCATAAGAGGAGTGTGAATATCTCGAATAAAAAAATAGGGGTACATGAAAAACTGATCATACCATAAATGATATATGGCCCCTCTGACCCTGTTACCTCATCTTTTGGCAACTGACCATGCCCTACTACTCTACCTTTTTGTTGATATCCTCCTCCAAAAACATGATTGGGTTATGGTTCTTGAAAATAATCAATACCTTACGGTTTGTCTCTACATACATCATCTCCCATCAGAGGAGTATAATCCTTATACCCCTACTACTGAAACAACATCAATGCAAACTACTCGATCACCTCCTTCTTCTTATGAACCACTAGATACATCATAAATGTAATTGGAGTAACTACATATTGGATCAAAGGACGAAGTTCCCCCTCAAACCATCTTGCACGAGACTCCTATTCAAGAAAAATATCTAGGAAAAACACATAAGTACTTGAGTTTTCTTCCCAACTCCAATATTGAAAAACTAATGTGCTATACAGAATGAAGCACCTTCCTATTCACTACCATTATGGTATATGAATGGAACTCTACCCAGAAATCCTTCTAAAATATGACCCTTGAAACCAAAACCTCCATCCGCTCACCAAGTTATAGTTTCCACCACTAATCTACAGCACAGTGGATTTGAATAACTGCCAAAGGAAACCAATACTACACTATAGACCACATCCAAATGAAGATGATCCCAGGATCCACTAATTGTCTCTTTTTCTCTATATCTGAAACAATTCCCTCAAACGTCTCTAAAGACTACTTCTAAAAACTATATAACATTCTATACCATGGATCATAATCCTTAACTAAGTAAAATATCCAATAAACAATTGAATTTTCCTACACAACCTCTACTAACTAATCCATATTGAGAAAACAAACAATATCTAAAGGTGAATGGAAAATATAGAGTTTGAAGGACTAGTAGTATGGAATTTTATTAAGAATAATTTTAATTATTTTTAACAACCTAGAATAAAAGTCACAAAACTTATACAAGAAAAAATGTTATTATGATGCATGTACTTATACTAGTTCCTCAACCTCCACAAGGTCCCACCTCTGATAGTTAGTCAATAATCTCATTGTTCATACACTAGATCATGGGGGTAGAAATCATGTTCCTTAGCCACTATGGTTGTCCTATGTTATGCATCATGATCAAATTGCACTATTTCTAAACCAACCAATGTATTTATTATTGTTATTACCCATAAATAAAATACTCTCTCTAAACCATAGGGTTGTATACCACTCTATCATGTCCCCCTCCCATAAAAGATACCGCAATGAAGGGAGAGATATAATGACCCCTGATTTCCAACTCCAGTTGGACCCATATTGGAGACTACAATATATGGTGTAAAAAACAAACAAATGGGAGGAATTACCCTCTATATAAAATATTGTTTGTGATTTAGTCAGAATAAACCATAATTAAATCCCTGAATTAATATAAATAGAAACCAAAATTGTACCATAATTTATTTATAGATCAAACATAAAAAGAAAAATGTTTCCAAATTGTATACCTAAAATAAAATCTAAATTCGTGACATGAAAATAGTCCAACGGTCCGAGTTAGTTATTCATATAATGGTATGTGTAATCATCCTTCAAACTGTGAAATTAGTTTATATATGATGGGTGAGAGTAAACATATACTCTATAGGAAAGACAAATTCTATCATGCAAATGTAAAATAATCATACTAATTCACCCATGAGAAAACAACATAACCAAATCACATGAACATGTAAACAATACGAATCCATCTTTACCACGGAACACTAGAAGAATAAATGTAACTAAAAATAATAATAATTTTGATAAAGGGTACCTAGAACAACATTACCATTAAGTTTATGCTCCCACACCTTAATAATTTGTGTCCTGGAACTTCTATCTCATATGAACAACATATACCACAGTCTCACTGCTCGATCACATCACATATCACACGAATACACTTAAGCTATAATATCAAAACAAGAACCATATTAGTAGGTTTCCTTGAACATTAAGTACATAAACCACATTCCCACCTCCAACTATGCACAACCTCCACCAGAATCCACCACACAACATAGTCACATCACCTCTCACCTGAAGACACCTAGCCCACCACCTCACTACATGATCACATCTCATCTCACCCAAAGAAACCTAGGTCATCAACTAGTGCACTATTAGAACACTAACCATCACATCTTGTGCACATCTACTCACCTATAAGAGAGATAGGGAATGATTTGGTAGATATCCATTCATTCTCATCACTATGATGTTAGAAAAAATAACACCCGTATAAATGTATAGGTGTCAATACATAGTGATCTACATCAGCTGTGTGGATATAGTAATTTCAATTAAAATTAATGATATATATATATATATATATCCACACAAACAATCCCAGTCTATGGGTTCATAATATACTACAAACAAACTCACATTATTCCAACATTATCAGCCTCTTATAAATGAAGAAATCCACACAACAAACACAATCCACAAGACACTTCTTGATTTTTATTACCAAACAATATCATTTTAATGGACCATTCATTTCATTATTTATCATAAACCACATTTAACCGCACTTCCTTTTTAAATTCATTCATTATCCATTTACAACCTATTAACCAAAATAATGCATTTCATTTCACAATCAATATTTCAAATAATTCCAATAATACTTGGGAAACTAGAAAAACACTACCATTCTCATCATATCTATCACATAACAAAACCACACATTTCCACCCCAAAACATGGTCTTATAAAAACCCCACATTACCTCCCCACATAATATCCACATACCAACCATACAACATTTCCCTACTACACGATCGCACACCAAACATTGCTGCCCCACAACATAACCTCACAAACCCATTAGACCCACATACCAAAACCACACAATTCCACCTGATAGCTTGTCCATACATCACAAAACATTTTACAAATATAGAGAGGGTATTTTTTTAAACCATGTAAACCCTTTTATTTTAGAGTAATTATCATAGAATCTATAATTACATGGGAAATAATTATATTATCTGAATATATGTGGTTATCCAATTTCAATTTTGGGGTGATATCACAAAAATACACATCTAGGTTCTAATATCAAAATAACTTTAGTGAAAGAAAATTCCCCCAACAGAAATTATTTTCATCGGGGTATCAAGATCATCAATTTTAAGATATCAAGATAATAATGACAAAGCTATAAAAACATGTGAATCAGGCCCTTTTCTAATTCAATTCTAATAAAAAAATTATGTTATCCTGGTTATTACATCAAAACCCATCACCAAAGGATAAAAAAGAGTAAATACCTCCCACATGATTCAAAAAATTGACAAAAAAGTATTCCCTAACTAAAATTAGCTTTTTTATCTCCTTGTTCACTGTAATGAAAACTAGAAACGGCCACAAACCACAACTGTATGGAAAACAGAGAAAAAAAATATACACTATAAAAAGGGTCATTAGAAATTAGTTCCACACAAAACCCAAAAAAACTGAAACACCATAGTGGATCTTTGATATAATAACAAGAGAAAACCGTTAATATAGAGAGCGAATCATACCACCGATCATCAACAGGCATAAAAAAAACCAACAGATCTAGGAAATGTGTAGAGGAATATAAAATACTCTAAAATCATCTAGGTTTACTCAGAAAAATGATTGTAATAGGGAAAGGGATTAATAAAAAATAATTGTTTGATCGAAACATTTTGCAACCTAGGTATCACCCCTTTCATTTTTTGAATTTCTGTCATAATTTGAATTCAATGAGAATACTCGGTTTTCAATTGTCATAAAAAATTAGATTGCCGCACCCAAATTTAATTACACATTTTGAATCGCATTCATGATTTTAATTCATTTCATGAATTTACTCCACTATCACACACAATAAATTAAACCAGCTAGCTGAACAAGTCATGAACTGCTAACACACAACACGAATCTGATTCATGTCATGAACCATATACTGCATCAATCATAAAACTCCAACCCTCACCAAACCCTATAAGACTTCCTCCAAAATCTATCCTACCACTGAAATAGGACAAGTAAAGGGGTTTCAAGGAATTTGATATTATAGATTATAAGTAATTATGCTAAGAAAAATTATGATCTGAGTTACTATTTTTGGTCAATAGTAATGTTCTATAATATCTATATTTAATAGATCCCCCAATATACCTTCTCTTGAGATTATATGAAAAAAATAAAATACTTTGAATAAAATATTTATCCATGGTAAATTTTTTATATAGATTCATTATCCTTTTGTTCTTCATAGTTTTCCTCCAATGATCTTTATGATCTTACTTTGTCTTTGTATATATATATGAGTTTTACCAATAAAGGCTACCAAAACTGGTCAAGTTAATAAAAAATATAAAACTATTCATAAAATCCACAAATATAGTAGGGGAATCGGTAAGAATAAATTAAATAACTATAAATTCAAAGTTTCACTCCTAAAAATTAATGGTCTCATGGCCATTAATTTAGTTATGACGCTAAATCGATAATATCCGGATTGAATATCTATCTTGGAATAATATTTTTCTCATTGTAATTGATAAAATAAATCATTAATATGGGGTAAAGGAAAATTATTCATCACATTGAAATTAATCTATTCAAGATAATCAATACATTGTCACATTGATCTAACATCCTTTATAACCAAAACAATAGGTTCACCCCATGGTGACACACATGGATAGATGAATCACTTAAAAGGATTATCTTGGAGTTTTTTCTTCAATTTATGAAACTCAATTAGGAAAAATATATATGGAGTCTAAAAAATAGGTGTAGAATTATTTATGAGTTCTATTTAAACACCAAAATCATGACTAACTAGAAGACTAGTGATCTCACTACTTCAAAACTGGGTTAATACTGTGCAACGGATTTAAAAATTCTATCTGAAAGCATTGTTAAAGACCCCCTTTATCAGTGCTAAAAAGTTTTGTTAAAGAGGTTTTTTAATATTTATTTTTTTTCTTTGTTACTCGGGGACCTATATCAGTGATGTTAAAAAAGCATGGGAAAATGGGAGGCCTTTATTGATACTTGTAAAAACTCAGTGATAAAGGAGGTTCTTTATTAGTTCTTTTTTAGAAGTTTTTATAAGGCCCACATCCACCACCCTTTATCAGTGATTTTACTAGAATTGATAAAAGGTACATTAAAAAACATATTTTGTTCAAAATAATATATTAATATATAAATATATTTATATTTATATAAATATATTTATATTTATATAAATATATTTAGATTTATATAAATATATTATATATTTCTTCAATATGTTTTAGATAAGAATAAATAAAAATTTACACCTAATATATATGATATTTAGTGAAAATGGCTTATAAAATAATTAAAAAAATAATTTTAATTAATAATTTTCAAATTATGATCATTTAATAGTCATTTAATAACAATTTCAATATAAAAAAAATCAATAAATCAATAAAATATATAAAATAAGTTGAAATGTAACTCGAACATCAAACAAACAAAACTTTTGATTCGGGACTCTGTTTGGGCTCTACCATATATCAAATCGAAGACTCTGAAAATATAAACACCATGTTGATCAGGGGTAGTCATTGTTATTTTAGGTCAAATGAAGACTATAAGGCCTCTAAAATAGGTTTTTTAGTCGAGGTACCCCAATTTTTTAACATTCGGTGGAATTTAAGTCATTGTTATGGGAGTATTATTGTCTTTTTTAGTGGGGACTATATTTATTTTCATAGATTACATTCATATTTCTATTATGTTTTTAATTTTTATCATTTCTCACAATCTACAATTATTTATATTCAAATATATAATAATATATACATATTTTTTATATATTCACACACATACAAACACACACACAATAGTATATGTATTTAATATATATATATATATAAATTAAAATATAATGAAATATATTTAAATATATAGATATATCATAAAATGGAATACAAAAAAATCACCGGGGAGTGGAAAAGGCACTGAGTTATGAGCAGGAGGTCTTGAGTTTAAAACTGGCTTGAGGAAGGGATGCATGTGGGAGAGTAGAATTATCTAAATCACTGATTGAAGGATCAAAATGTAGATACAGATTCTCAATTACAAGTTGTGAGGAATTTTATGTTAAGAACATTCATTTAAAACCTTATGAAACATTAGTTTAAAATTTTAAAAAAAAAATTATTCACTTATACCCTCTTTTTATAAGGTAAATGAAAAACATATTAGGAAAAATAAAGATGAGTAATGAAATAGGCACACAAGAATTGTTATAAAAGATTATACCTTCAAGTTTATATATTCTTAAATCAAAGTTACAGAAAAATAGAAAGTATAAGAAACACATTCTTATTGTTACAAATTGCATTGGAAATTTTAAGTACGTATAAAGAGTAAAAATATTAAAACCCAAAGAGATGGGTATCCAAAACACCTTGGATAAAGGTCCCTTGATTTATACTTTCAAGTAAATATATCTTACCCACATTATGGTAATCCTTCTAAATGAAGATCATTGTTTATCTTGTTATCCCTAAAAGCACTCATTCTATAAGATGATCGGCAGCTCTGTCTTCCTTCAGTTTAGAAGCCCTTGATTAAGTAGGTAATTGGTTCCTATATCTTCCTTCAACTTCCAATACCTCATTTCTAATCAAGAATGATTAGTATCACACTATGTAGAAAAAATCTCATTTTATATTTCAATTATGTTGAACAATAATTATACAATTTGATCAATTCAAGTATTTCACACAATAAAATTTTGGAAGATCTCTCACTTGTCTCAAAATCCAAAAAAGTGTATATATTATGAGCTCATCATAATGACATGGTATATAAATACATGATCTCCAACTTTTTAATTTTCATTAAACAAACATTTTATTACTAAAAATTTAGAGGGACTTGTACAGTTATCACTTAAAACCATCATATAATAACAGATTATATAACATTGTTTAATATAAAACATATCATGAGAAAGATTAAGTATTTATATTTTCCCTTATATAGAACATCACATTAAGAAAATATAGTAATTTTAAGAAATTTATTAAAACATTACATTAATAAAATATAGAAACTTTATGAAAATTATGAAAACATTACATTAAGGAAATATAGTAACTTTAAGAAAGACATAAAATTGATTCCTTAAACAAAAAAAGAATCTAATAAGGAACTATGAAAATCTGATTTGAAGAATATTGAGAATCAGAATTGAAAACGTGATAATAAAATTAAAAAAATAGATGATTCAGAATTAAAGAATCATCAATCATATTTTTATTTTTTGAGTGAATCGGAGTTTAGAAACTATGAATTGGATTCAAAATTTTAGATGATTCCAAATTAATAAATGTATAATTAGAATCACAATTCTAGATGATTTGGAATTCAAGAAACATATAAATGGAATAACAGTTCTAATATAATCAGAATTAAGAAACTGAAACATATTCTAATTTTTGGATCATTCAGAATGGATAAACATAAATTGGATTCAATTTAATGGATGATCTATAATTGAGAAAATCAATAATTACTATTTTTATTAAGGATATGATTTGTTCTAGTAACTATTTTTTCTTAAAAATTTTATAATTAGCTATAAAATGGTAAAATAACATGCATATTAATTTCTTTATATATATGAATAATTACTAGTGAAATCAGTTTGTGATTTCCAAAAAATAATGGAATATTTTGAATCAATAATCTTCCCCTTTTTGGAAATCACAAAAAATAAATTTAAGAAAAAAATATTAATACTATAAGACATCATATTTGAAAATAATAGAAGAACCTGTCTCCAACTTAGTTTATGACTGAATATGAATAAAACTAACTCCCACATAGGTTAAGAAATTCCCCTGAGTATCATATTCTGACATTATATATTTGATCTTTTTTCTTAAAGAAAAAATATACCCCTTACTTAAGGATTTCTTCTCTAAGAATTTTCCCCATTGTGTTTTCCTCATTAGACTAATATTTTTTTAAGAACATTCATCTCCCTCATGGTGATATAAAAAATGGATTGGGGAAAAGTATAATGTAGCTATAAAATGTTAGGAATCATATGTGTAAACTTAGGAGACCAACATTTCTTATCGTTGAAATATATTATTACAAAAACAGATCCAAAATACAATAAAATCAATCTATCTTCAGCATTAATGTTTTGAGAATAACCTTCATCTTCTTTAAAACCTTGTGATCATCTTGACATTTTTCAAGAAAAGCTTCCTGGTCCATACTCTTCTTTTCAATGTTCTGAATATTTTTATGTTGTCTTAGAATATTATCTTCCTAATACTTAATATTTTTATACGAATACATAATCTTTTCATCTGCATATTCCTTATAAGCCTTCAATCTTTTAAATTCAATACAATGATAATTCAGTTTCCCATTCAAATCTTTAACTTCTTGAAATCAATTTCCTTTTTTTATTCATCTTTTTCAAAAAATTGTTTTAATGATTTTTGAGGGTGTCATCTGATTCCTTGAAAGTATTTATATTTGAGTCAAATATATCATCAAAATTATTAAGATCACATTTGATCTATTCTTTATACATTTTTATTTCATAGAATGACTTCCTATGAGAATCATAATTTTTTACAAAGATTTTGAATACAAAATCAATCTTTATCAGCTTCTCTATGAAAAGTTTTTTTGAATCTGATTTCCGATTAATGGATTTGTGAATAAGATGACTTGTTAACTCATGGTTTGGAATTTGGGGAATAGAATTCACAAAATACATCAAATACTGAACAAAAAAGTCTTCTCTTAAGGATAAGGAAGATCATTCTATCTCTAATATAGTTTGCATATATGTGCCAAAATCTATTTTCTTGCCTTTATCTTTCATAGATTTTGATTTTTCTAACCTATAAATTTTGTTCCTTTCATTAGAAACATTAATAATTCTATCATCATTCACATCAGCATAATCATCTTATTGATTTTCATTATTTCCACAATCATCATTATAATGTTGATCATATTCATTATTTGAAGGATTTTTTTGAACTTCACTTTCAACAACATTATCTTTTTAATATAGCTACCCTATTGATGCATGTTTAGAAGATGAATATTGAAAAATTCTTGTTGATAAATTATCATATTGACTCTTCCACTAAGTTTCTTTAATTTTTGGTATCTCATCGTCACTTTATTTCTATTGGCATTAACTTATTTTTATTCTTCGTCTTGAGGTTGTTCATGAGTTTTCATAACTAAGAAAGAAACAAATCCCATTACTTTTTTTAGTGGGATATCCTCTACTACAACTTTTTTTATTGTTATGAATGTTTGGTTTCTTGATTAAAATATTTCATAACATTATTTTTTCTGAGTACCTTTTTTACATTCCAAAAAATCCTGAGAAATATCTTCTTCATTTAGATTTTTCTTACGCTTCTTACCCTTTTCTTGTTTCTCAAGTTCTTTAGATTCTATAATTTTTAGTGACTTATCTTTTTTTGGATCTATCCTAAACACTACATCCCCTTATTTCCCTAGTTATTTTGTCTTTCTCTACTTTTCTACAACTCCATCTCGGTAGGATTTCTATTTCTTTAACTTTGGTAGTTCCAAATCTTGAGTTTTTTTCTATGGTTCTGATAATTTTTGTATTTAATTTCATAGGCTCAACTAACTTTTTCTTGGAGCTTTCTCTAACTTCCCATGATATTCCAAATAATTCAAATAACATGTTTGTATTATCGCTAAAATAATATTTCAGTATTTTAAGTGTATAATCACTTAAAAAAGCATATTGAACTTGTTTTCCATTGAAAATAAATTAGCGTTATAAAAATATAGACAATTTATGATAAGATTGGACATGGTTTTTGGAAACATCAAGATCTGATATTTTATTGACTCGTCCTTTATCTTGCTGATTTTAAGAAAGATATACTTGACAAGGTTAATCTTCCTTGGAATAATGATAAAATTTATCATGAATATGTCTGTTATTTACAGTGTGCAATTATCTCTTTTTCTATGTATTAAGAGACCTTTTGTAAAAAATTCCATGATCATGTAGTTAGGTGAATGGTTGGGAGGTTTAGGTCTATTTACTCCATGAAGGCCAATGAAAAAAATAGCTTTAACTTTGTCAAAAGATCCTCTTGAATATGGAAGTTTATGAGAGAAATAGTAAGCTTCACCATCATATGGTATCTCAAGGATATCTTCAGATTTCTTATAAGATATAGAATATGTTTTCCAAAAACTCTTGAACCGAAACATATCCTTTCTATCTTCATTAAAAAAACTCAACTGATTTATATAATTCAATTACCATGCCCGAATATACAGGATCTTGTTCTCCCCTATTTTTCATACTGTAAATATTTTCCATCCTTGTAATTTTATGAAAATTCTTATCAAAGAATAAAACATAAGAATTAAATCTTGATCAACTAAAATTTATATGAAGATCAACCAATAATTGAGTTCCTTATTCATAGTCATTGAATTATGAGAGGATATTGATAGAGACATTTGGACCTTATGAAAGATATATGGAACTTGAAATGAATACTTTGAAGGGAGGTATCAACTCGAGCTGAAATCTAGGGAATTTGATGTGGGACATGGGGAATCACTTACTTTATATAGGCTTTTTGATGATGGTTCAGCTTCTAAGATTAATTCAATGGTTTTAAAAAAATGAATATGATCTAATGGTTGTTTCTAAGTTGAATAATGTTTATAGATTCTGATATTTTAAGGTTTTCAGGAAATAAAATAGATTTAATAAAAGTTTCATCTGTTGAAGTTTTTATTAAAAAAATATTCAAATACCAACAAAAAAATTAAACTAAGAGTTAATACGTTAGAAGAAGTACCTTTTAGAGTTTCTTTGAAGGTTTTATAGTATTTGATAAGATTATTACTTGAAATATTAGATTCAAAAAAATTATTATTAGTGTTTGGAAAATTTTTATAGGTTCTAAAAACACATTTTAGGTTATGAAATTTTTTATTTTCTTCCAAAAAAATCAAGGAAATCAAGTGTACTCCCCCTAATCAGTGAGTGTGTGTTGCATCCACAACACCTGATCACAACAACTTCCAACTGCAACAAAATCAACTTTAGCTGTGGAAAGTGAGGCATAGTGTTATTCCTTACATAAAAAAGAAACTAATTAATATCATATGAAATGAAAAGTTCTAGATGTACTTTTCTTATCTGTTCTCTAACCACTAAAATAAGCATCTAAAAAACATTTTAAAACAAAATCATTTCCAAAATAATAAAAAAGTATTAAATCCATAGTTACCTTTAAATTGAGAACAAATTTACTACTTTTAAATGGGATTTATTTGGATAATATTGATATATATCACATAAGAATATTGAAAATATTTTGTCTGGTTGACTAGATGTTGGGTATAGTAAACTTCCAATCATAACTCTAAATTTTGTTTGATCCACTTGTTATACAACTTCATCAAGATCAACGGTAATTAATGTACCGATTGGAGTACTTGTACTTTTATTGTTCTCATATCCATACTTTTTAAGAAGATATTTAACATACATATGTTGAGATATATAGGTTCTTTCTGGTTTTTGAGAAATTTAAAAACCTAGGAAAATTTTTATCCCACTCATCATACTCATTTCAAACTCATATTTCATAAGATTATTGAATAAATCAGTTAAGGTTTTATGAGTTGATCTGAATATAAGCTCATCAAAATAAATATAAGAAATTAAATCATTTTTCTTATATTTCATTATAAAAATTATTGTATAAAAAATTCCCTTAACAAAATTTTTTAGTAACAAAAATCATATAAGTCTATCATACTAGGATATATAGCCTTGTTTATGACCATATAAATCTTTGGTATGTTTAAAAACACATTCAGGATTTGTTTCTTCAAAATCAAGAGTTTGTTCAACATAAACATCATCTTGAACATATCTATTATAAAAAACATAATTCACATCCATTTGAAAATGTTTGAAATTAAAGAATGATACAAAGGCTAGTATAATTAAAATAGATTTAATTATAGCTTCTAGAGAATAGGTTTCTTCATAGTCTATTCCTTATTGTTGATTATATCCTTTAGTAACTTATATTTCTTTATTTCTAAAAATGATTCCATTTTCAACACATTTATTTCTCTAGACCCATTTTACTGTAATTACAGAAGTTGTTTTAGGTATTTCAACCAAGTTCTAGACATTATTCATTTCAAATTCATTTTGTTCATATTACATTGCATTAATCCAATATTCATCACCTAAATCCTCATCAATACTTTTAAGTTTAAATTAAGAAGAAATTATAGATACATTACATCATTTCTTAAATAACTTCTAGTCCTGAGTAGTTGATGTACATCCCCATTGATATTATCATTGTGATGATTTCATAGAAACCACAAACTTTATATTTGTAAAACATTTTCATCAACATAGTGTAGAAACTATTCTTATTGAATATTTAAAAAACATTCTCCTGGGTATTCTTCAGATTAGAAGAGTCTTTTATCAAATTTTGATAAAGGGATTTTGAAAACACATCAGAAGAAGAGGTTTGGAGTTGTTTAAAAATAAAATAATCAGTTTCCTAAAATATAGCATGTGTTGTTTCCCCGACTTTATAATAATTTTTATTGAAATCTATTTAAGCCTTAGAGGTTATGGAAAATCCTTTGAATACACATTCATCAAATTATTGTGTGAATTTTTGTAAGTTATCTTTTGTATTCAAAATGAATACCTTTCATTCAAATACTCTAAAGTATGAAACTTTTGGTTTCTGGTTTGTCAATAACCCATGAGGTCTTTTATTAAGAATCGGCCTTATTAAAACTAGATTTATAGTATAACAAGAAATACGTATAGATTCATCCAAAACAATTTATCAATTGAGTATTCACTCAACATGGTTCATGTTATCTCTTGAAGAATTTAGTTTCTTCTTTCAACAACACCATTTTTCTAATGATTTCTAGGATATCATAAGTTATGAGTAATGCCTTTATTACTAAAATTTTTTTCAAAATATTAATTTCCAAATTCTCCACCATGATCACTATGAATAGTTATCAATGGAATGTTTAACTCATTTTTATCTTTGTCTGAAAAATATTTCAAATAAAAAAAGGCATCAGATTTCTTTGCTCGAAAATAAACCCTTATAAATATTATGTAATCTAAACTAAAAATAATATGTAATATTTCAATCAAATACATCCATTTTTTGTAGGACTGAACAATTACATGTGTACTAAATGTAACTCGTCGTATTTTGAGACTTAACTTATAGATTTAAAGCTTGAATTATGTTTCTTTCCAAATTTATAAGGGTTACAGAATTTTAAAGAATCAAATATATGATTTGGTAGATCCTTAACAAGTCTTTTGATAGATAATTTACATAAGTTTTTAATTTTATAGGATCATTTTCTTTTATTCCATAACCAATATTGGTTTTCCATTACACTATGTATATGTATGTCTTGGTTTCTAAGTTCATCTAAGTTAAGTGTATAAACAATCTCATATCGATGGGAAGAAACAATGAATTCATCCCTGGAATTGTGTACAAAGAATTTATAATTCCTAAAATTCACAAGGTAACCTTCATCACATAATTAGATTATGCTTATAAATTTTTTATTAAGAAATTTCACAAACAAAACAATTGAAATTAAGGATTTTCCAAGAAGAATGATGTTATCTATACCAACAATTTCTACTTGATCATCATCTCCAAAATTGACTCTTCTACCATTCATATTAATAATTGTTTCAAATAATTTTTTGTTACCAATCATGTGTAGGGAACATACACTATCCAATGACCGTGTATTTTTTCGGTACTTACTTTGTTTTCATAAGAAAACAATTTGGTTTTTGGAATCCAAACTTTCTGGGATTCAAAAATGATAGAAAATAAAATATTAAGAATCCACATTTTCATAGAAAATTTAGATTTATGAAATCATGGGGATTGAATTTTATTTAAAGAACAATTTTTCCCTAAATTTACTCCACTTTGACACTTAGTGCAAAATGGCACACTTTTAGGAACAAAATAGTTGTGAATGAAAACTGGTTTTGTGTAGGAATAACCAAATCTAACACTATTATTAAGGGAAAGAATTTGTGAATAAATCTTATCAATGTTTTCATTACCAGTGTTAAAATTTGATAAGGGTTTCATTAAATAATATATTTTATATTTTATACCAAGGACTAAATTCTTACCCTCATTGTCATTGGTTTTAGAATTGAGGTTTTTCTCTAAAAAATTCTACATAGAAATAACATTTTTAAAATTCATATAAATTTTATCCTTTTTAGAATTAACTTCCTCAAGTTTTTTATAAATACAAACAATTTCAAAAGATTTTACATTAATATCTTTAGAAATATATGTTATTTCTTTTTTTAGAACATTGATGTTAGAATTTCCCTTATCAAGTTTTTATTTAATCTTACTGTTTTGATTTTAAGGAAACGTGGAAAATCTAGATACTCATTCAAAAGATGATAATGAATATTATACTAAAGATGATCATTCCTCCAAATATTTAGAATATTATTCATCGGGAAAATTATCACTTAAGGATACATTGGTTAAGGATTTAGTAGTGTGTGCCTTATCTATAATAAATGTATTCTAACTAGAAATTATGGTAATAAGACCAATATTCTTTTGTCCAAAAGATTAATTATCTGAAGATTCATCATATGAGACTCCACCACTTGACCTAAAAGAATAACTTTCCTTCAAAACATTATTTCCCTTAGACTTATAATATCATCAATGATTTATTTTAGAATTTATATCTTTTATTTCTATTCTTTTCAACATAGGATAATCATGTATGATATGTCCATCCCTTTTGCATTCATATCATGTGACATAAATGTATTTCTTATCCTTATTATCCTTTTTATTATATATGTACTAAAATTACTTCATGATAATTATATTTTTCATCCTTTGAGGAAGATTGGATAACTCATTATTCGAGTGATCAGTGTCATTTAAATCTGACTGAACTACAATATTCTTAGTCTTTGTTGACTTAACAAATTTTTCAGGAGTTTTGGATTTTTTATGATTTAAGGTAGTTATAAAATCAATAATCCTATTTTTATTCTTTATATTATAAATATCTCTCTTTAATCTATACTCATGTTGTAAAAGAGTTCCAAATAATTCAGTAAGAGTAACTGTTGTGACTTTCCTTAACTTATCAATAGTAGTAATCTTTGATTCTCATTCATTAGGCCCGATACCAATAATATTATCTACAAGAATCTCATCATCAAGGATATTTTCCCCAATTTACTATAGACTATTCACTATTGTTAAGAATATTTATTGAGCTTTGAATATTGGTTCTGCATTGGGGAAAATAAATCCTTGATAATCTGCATTGGGTATGGCTCTTCTAGTTTCAATAACATTCGATGTTCCAAAATGTGAACCTCTAGTTTCTTCCAAATACCAATTTCTACTTCATAAGAATATGTCTGGATATACATATTTCTAGTCATAGAATGAAGAAAAGTATTATGTACCTTACAGTTAAGCTAAAATTATTTCTTCTCTTGATTTTTAATTGTTTTGACTTCTTTATTAGTAATTTTTTAATCTTTAGTATGAATGATAAAGGTGTCAACCCCAGTATTCATGAAAAATTTCTTCATTATGTCTCTCTATTAGTCATAATCGTTCTCATACAATATTGTTGATCATGTAGGGTTTGGATTTTCTATGGATCCAATATTTATTTATTTCATCTTAAGAATAAAAAAATCCTTTTTTCAGAACACAAGTTAGTGTAGAAAATATTTATAAAAAAAGTTTATAAAAGAAATTATAAACAACTTGTAGATATAAAAAAAGTTTAAGTAAACAGAGTAGTGAAAATCTTCCTATGATACTATGTGTAAGTATCAATATCTCAGATACTCCTTTGATACCAATTATATGATAAAAAATTTAAATGTAGATTCTCAATTACAAGAAAGTGTAATTTTAATTTTAAAAACATTAATTTTTAACCATAAGAAATATTGATTAGCAACATTAAAAAAATTAGATTCACTTAAATCCTCTTTTTTAAGGTAAATAAAAAACAACATAGGTTTAATAAAGTTCATAAATGAAACATGAACACATGAATTCTTATAAATGATTCTACATTAAATCATATAGAATCAAAAATCAGAGTTATAAATAATAAAAAGTATAAGAAAAACTTTCTTATTGTTACAAATTACAGCATAAATTTAAAATGCATATAAAGAGTAAAAATCTTCTAACCCAAAGATAAGGGTTTCCAAAACACCATGGATAAAGTTCCCTTGATTTATACTTTCTATAATTTTTGTCTTATCGACACCATGAAATCCCTTGATATGTGGATCGGTGTCTATCTTGTTATCCCTATAATCCCTCGATCTTTAAGATGATTGAAACTTCTTTCTTCCTTCAGCATAGAATACCTAAATTAAGTAGGTAATCAGTCACTCTATCTTCCTTCAACATGGAATCCCTCAATCATAATCACCAATTGTCGGTGTCGCACTAAGAAAAACAAATATTACTGAATATTTCAAGTATGTGGAAAATGAAGTTTTCAACATGATAACTTTAAGGATTTTGAAAAAAGTAATTTTGGAAGATCTCTCATATGTATCAAAATACAAAGGAGTGTACATATTTTTATCTCATCTAAATTACATGGTATTTATAGGTGTGATCTCCAATAGATGAATTTTTATCGAATGGTCATATTTTTTCTAAAATTTTTTAGAGACCTGCACTGTTGTAAATTACAAAATCCATATAATAACATATTAGAAAACATAATTTGGTATAATAAAATATATTGAGAAACATTATATATGTATGAATTTTCTTATATTAATCATTACATTAAGAAAATATAGTAACATTAAGAATTTTATGAAAACATTACATTAAAGAAACATAGTAGCTTTAAAAAAGTAGTGAAAACATTTCATTACAGAAATATAGTAAAATTAAGAATGATATAAAATCAAATCCCTAAAGAAAAATAAGTCTGATAAGGAACTATAAGAATCAGATCTGAAAAATAATGAGAATTAAAATTAGGGGAGTGAGAATTGGATTAAAAAAATTAGATGATTTGGAATTGAGAAATCATGAATGAGATTTTCATTTTTTTAGTGAATCATAATTTTGAAACTGTGAATCATATTCAAAAAATTTAATGATTCGAAATTAAGAAACATAGAATCCAAATAAAAATTTTAGATGATTCATAGTTTGAGAAATGTACAATCGGAATCATAATTATGAGAGAATCAGAATTTATAGAGTGAATCAGATTCGACTTTATGGATGATTAGGAATTGAGAAACATAAGTTGGATTCATTTTTATGGATGATTTTGAATTGAGAAAATGATGAATTCTGAAATTTATTAAGAATCAAATTTATTCTAGAAACTATTGTGTCTTTAAAAAATATTAAACTTGGATATAAAATGGTTAAAGAACATGAATATTAATTTCCTTATACATAGAAACAATTATTAAGGAACTTTGTTTGTGATTTCTAAAACATAAAAGGAAACTTTTGACTCAACAATAATAAAGGTTGTGGGAAGTGCTGATAGAAGATCTGGTGCGATGAGGTTGAAATAAAAAAAATAACATGTTATATAAATGAGACCTCTATCACCATTTTTTAGCACTGTTAAATAAAACTTTTTTAGTTTTAAAAAATCAATGTTAAAAGACCCCTTTATCAATGATTTTTTAGAATATTTAGAAGGGGCCTTTAACAACGCTTTTTTAGGGCTATTAAATCCAACACTTTAACATCTCTTGTATTATTAGTGATGATAAATCCCTTTTACTATCACTATTAATGGACATATTTATAGTAGTGTATCTTCCATAAAACAATATCAAACTCTTATATAATAATAGTATCTTTGATGTTGAATTTCCCTCTAACCATCTGAGATAATTAATTACGACCCATACATTGGATATAATTTTCATGAAAAGTTTGTATATATCATTTAACTAATAAAATATTATAGGTTGGTTTAGGATACAAATTTTCAATTCTGTTCCTTGGAAATTAATTTCAGATTTATCTATGTTAATAAAATACATTTAAAAAATAACATTGAATTTAGGTATAGGTAGAATAAAATTATTTATAAGAAAAGAAATCCAAAAGACATTAGTCGGATAAGAATCATTGACATGATATGTGATAATTGAAAAAAAATTATTTTCAATACTAATTTAGGATATAATCATTCATGTGGTATAATTATTGACTTATAATGTTATTTAGATATAAAATAACAATTATATCCATAATCCAATAAGAAATTATTAGTTCTAGAGTGGATCGTAATTATACCTTTGACAACATTGTTATCGACATCTATAATAAAAATAAAAACATTTTTCTCTCTCTCTTTAGACTTAAGAGGTGTCTGACATCAATCATCATCATTATCCTTTGTATTTGATAACTAGTTATCATAATACCCATACAACATGCATTTTAAACACACGAGTGTAGGTGGTGAATTCTATGGAGCTTTATTTATATCATTAGATAACTTTCGATTGCCATTATATTGTTAGTAAAATTTTATATAACCATATTTTCTATACTTAATACATTTAACTGACCCTTTAATTCAATTTCAATTATGTTTTCTTTTACACATTGATAATAAAGGAAATATCATATTCATCTCCCACTTTCTTTTAGAGTTTAGTTTGAATTTTATCATTCATTTATTATCAAAACTGTGAGATTGATGGGTAACATCAATCTCTATTTTAACCTTGATAGCACATCAAAAAAATCACCATAACTACTAAATTCCTTTGTGTACAATTCCCTTTTGAGATTTAGTATAATTTTTCAAAAGAATAGGTTAGCCTTACAGTCAACATGGATATTAATACCACAATCTTAACTCAATAGTTTTGTATAATGTTCATTATAGGTACTAATTGAATAATAATATTGATATTATATCATTGAATTCCTTCACCATTTTTGTACGAAGAATACATGGAATGTAATTATTATAAAATAATCTGTTGAACTCATCCCACTATATATAGTACATTTCATTCAGTTTCTATATGTTCTTAATAAGACTCTATGATTGATCTTTTTTTCCTTTTAAATGATAGACATCCAAAAGTAATTTTTCATGTTTAAAACACTGGAGTCTAAATAATATTTTTGCAATGGTAATAATATACATCACATCAACTAGTTGATTAAAATATGAAATAATATAAGGTTGATGTTTCCACATGAAGTCCCCAATAGGATGATTTTCCCTCCATATAACTTTTAGATTCTTAGAATTCTTCACATCATGAGAAAGAATCATATGAATTACAATGATTTTCTCATTCTAGATAACAAAATAACCAGTCTATTATGTTTAAAATTATTTTCTTATTCATCACATCTAATATTAACATGGTTTCTTCAGGTTCTATCTATTAAATAAACAAAAATCATTATGTAAGAAATAATACCCATAGTGGGAAACAACATAATCATGAAAAATAATTTACATGATATCTAAATCAAGACCCATTATCTTCAATCTATGATAACATAGGATTATCTTCGTTCATCCATGATCATTAGAAAATCATTAGGATGTTATACTATATATATACTCATTTATCGAGTTTTCACAACATTTTGATCATTGTAGTTTCTAATAGTAACTAATCCTTCCTCTAATATCAACCATATTGACCCATAATTTTCATATATAGTTATTACATATTAGTAGATGAATATTTGTTCTATATCAAAATTATCCATTCTAGAATCCAATAGGTCCATTGTCTCTGAAA
Organism: Viscum album; assembly: GCA_963277665.1. Classification (NCBI taxonomy): domain Eukaryota; kingdom Viridiplantae; phylum Streptophyta; class Magnoliopsida; order Santalales; family Viscaceae; genus Viscum; species Viscum album. The sequence goes on from OY728125.1 coordinate 1,460,373,812, forward strand.
ATAATGATACATAAAAACTTGTTTATATAATATATACATAATCTCACTCTAAATTATTCACAACATTCACCCATCTTATACATATCATAGTTAAAAATACCATTAATATCTAGTGGAAGGGAATCATAAGAATTAGTGGGATGAGATGATCAGTAATGTAAAATAAGGGAGATATCAATTATCACATAAGAAAAACATGTGTCTAATTTTATGGGAACATGATATTAATATTTTCAAACTATAGACTTTTTATTATAGACTATAATATTGATACATGGAATAAATCATGACAATTCAGAAGGCATGGCTCATGAAGGGATCAAATAACATGATATATGAAATCATAACATTGTCATAAGGCATAGACTTGTAGAATAAATATAATCATAGAAAGTAAATTCATTAGTAGTCATTGATCACTTAAAATACTAACATTGTAGATTGGGTTCACACAACAAAAATCTTATTAGTCAAGGTTCACTCTAAATACTATTATAATCGATAGATTCCATTACTAAACTAGGTTTACTCTCTATTTTATTCATGTTTATCATAGAACATATCCATCATTATCAAATTAATTTCAAGGGTATATGACTCCAGGACAACCTATCACATAAAAATCATACATATATGTTCCAAAAGATCTTAAAATATTCCTGATATTATATCCTTGGAGAATTAGTTTTTTTTATAACACTTCATGTTGGCATAACCCATAAATAATAAAAAAGTTTCATATAAATTTTATTAATTCATCATAGAATATTTAATTGAAAAGCAATGGGTTTCATAAAATTAATTTCATCATAATCGTAAATCATCCATAGAAATAATAATGATTTTATCATTAGACCATATCCACATTAATTATTAAGTAAAACTTTTTTGAGGAAAATACTCTATTTAAATTTAAATCACCAATTTGTAATATAAAAATATTCCAAATATTAAAGAAATAAATGTCTCTAAAATTAACCTCAAAAATATATAAAGTGATCTTAAAAGTGTTGGTAGGTCATGAATGTGTTAAATTCTACTCTTTCTATATAAGATAAAATAAAATATTCCTTTAAAAATAAAAATCAAAACTCAAAAGTAGATCATTTGGAAAACAATGGGAAGATTCATTTTTTAAAAAAAATGTAAAAATTAAAATATGGGTAAAAAAATTAAAAAAAATAGTTTATTAAAAACATTCTTGAAAAAAAAAATTTGAAAAAATATACATATAAGAGAAAAGAGTTTTAACATAATATAAAACAAATTGGTTTTACTTAAAAAATATTTGTAGAAATTGAATTCTTCAAGAGTAGAAAATTAAAGGAAGAATATAATTTACATAAATAAAAAATAGAGATAAATATTGATGAGTTTTTTAAGAGTTTTACAATAAATTAAATCAATAGTAAATAGTCATAGACAATCCAAATAAATAATGAAATTGTAACATAATACCCTTACATTTTTTATCACATTTGAATCATAATCCCATAATTGAATAATAGAAAATGAAACATTAAATATAATTATCATAAGGATATAAATTATATAAAATTTCAATGGTTCTTCATAAAATAATAATTATTTAATGTTGGTACATAACATAACATATGTCCGAAAGAATAAAATTTTAGATGATAAAGTATTTTCTCAGGTCTCATATTTTATTGTATAATTTTAAAAATAATATAAAATAAATATATATTTATTATAAAATTATTACAAAATTAGTATCATTTATATCAAATAATATATTATTTTCTAATAAAATAGTATAAAATGTTTTGTAAAAAATCGTCATTAAAAATCACTTTTTCAGGTAAAACTGCTTCATTTTTCATGCATGCTTCAGTTGGTCTGTCTCAGTCATTTTAATTTGATCATGATTCCATCATATCCATAATATTAACCACGATATTAATATGTAATATATTGATTATATATTTATATTTAGATTTATACATAAAAGGTAGATATAGAAAAATTAATTACACAATTCGTGGACATGGTCGGTTATATTTATGCTTCAACACTATTCCAGTTTTTCAATTAATGGAATGAAATAAATGTACCTAATAAATCACCATTATATATTCAAAATAAAATCATAAATAAGATATATATTTATTAAAATGGTCTTTAAATCCATCCATATAAATATGCCAAGAAAAAATAATCACATTGCAATGTGGAGAAGTTAAGTTGTATGTACACATGAGTTATGTTTTCACTCTCTATAGGATAGAAGGAAGTTGTATAATGGTTGTTAAATCATCATAATAAAATTATATTAAATTTAATATAATGATGAAAATATTTTATAATTTATACCATATATTAATATGTGGTTTATGAATAAAAAAATTGGAAATCGCTCAGTTAGGTGTTATAACTCATCATTGAGAACCCTCTTTTGTCTTATGCCTTATTCATTGAAGGGGTTGTCTTTTGGAAATTAAATAATCTATAGGATGTGTTGAATTAATATAGGAAGGTTTTATGTTAGGGATTTTTTGAGTAATAAGTCTCAAATTGTGTGAATAATAGAGTAGAGTATGTTTCCTTTTATAATTGAGGGGTGGGGAAATCCTAGAAATGCATAAAATTTTAAAATATAATAAAGTTACACTCAAGAAAAATGATACCTAATGGATATATATTTAGTGATAAGGATTTATTTAGTTTAAACACCAGAAAAAAATAAAAAATTTACTGGTTTTGGTTTCATTTTAAACCTTATCATTTTAAGGAACTACTTGGTTAAAAACTTTTGACAATAAACACAACAACAACATTTTCAACATTAAAGTGTTATAATATTACATATAACTTGAAAATTGTGTCATAAATAGAATATTTATGACCTTTTAGACCATATATTATGCCAATTTTACTATTTTAAAAAACTTATGATTTTTAATTAAATTAATAAAATATTGTTTTTATAAAATATTATTAATTTTATTTTTGATATTTTCCATTTAATTTTACTTTAGTGACATAAACACAATGATGTAATTAAAATATAATCCTTTAACACATAAAAATATGTTATATTAATCTATAAAAATCTTGTAACACTATAAAACACTCAAATTATATTAATTTTAATATTTATAAAATCATTTATTATATTTTTATATTAAATGATGAAATATTATGTCATCATTGTGTAAGAATTTAAAGTAAATATATAATAACTAATTATTTAAAATAAATTACCATAATTGTTTTAATTTCATTATACTCAAAATAATCATTATGATTCATCCATAAATTGTTTTCTCCCTATGTGAGCAAAAAATAAATATTTAAAATTAATATAATGAGCTTGTGTATTTTTCATTTCTTTAAATATTACATTGGACATTTTCATGGAAAATTTTCCCTGTGGTGATAAGCTCCAATTTCTATTCACCAAATAAAAATTAATATGAATAAATAATGACTAAAAACATAGTTTAATCTATGTTAACCAAATTTTCTCTTAATTGTGGTGGTTAATGTTTCTATAATTATTATTCATGAGGCTTAAAAATAAGAAAAAACTATTTACTAAATAGTTACCTGTATATTTTAAATATTTAATCCCTTTTTCATAATTCTATTTCTCTAGGTGGTAAAAATTAGTTTCAATATAAGTTTGAAAAATTGTATAAAAACTATTTTGTAGAAAAAAATTATTTTTATCATAAGAATGTATTTATTTCTATCTAATACCAATAAAAACATTAAATTAATATTAAAACATTTTATTGAATATATAATACATACATTTAATTAGAATCATTCCCATATTGTGATTTGTTTAATATGTTAATATTGAATCACATTTCATATATAATATTAATTTTACAAAAAATACCACATTTTATTTCAAAAAAATTATTTTAATTTCTAATAAATATAAAACCAATTACATATTAATATATATGAATATATTCAAGGTTTTTTATATAATAATTAGTCTTATTAATAAAATCCAATCCAACAGAAAGGTAGAAGCTATCATATTAAATAATTATATTTCCATAGTATATCATTGTTAATTTAAACTTAGTGTTTCATGTATAAAACAGTATGATGAAATTTAATTTACTAAAATATTATATCATAAAATATTAGGGTGTTATAATTGGTCCTTGGGGATCTTGAAGAGTGAGTTGTCTGGTGTGAGATATTTCTAGACTAGTTTTGAGAATAGTTTCTTCCCTCAGCTGCAAAGGAACCTGATTTTCTAGTGCTACTAACCCTTTGATAGGGGAGTTCAAGTGTGTTAGTGTTTGAAATCAATTTCTATACCCTTCTCTATTATAACATATACCTATTTCTATATATAGACGATTAGGTGAATGTAACATTACAAAATTTTAAGAAATATTTTCACTCAAATTAATTTAAAATATTTGATAACATACCTTACACCCAATGCATTGGTGGTTTCATTATATGAAACACCTATTTTATCTTTAATTTCGCACAACATCATGTTTATTTAACAATGTGTGTTACCTAAAAGAATGAGATTTATAGAACTAATATACTCTATTGATATTTAATATTATAGTTATCACCTAAATATTATAATATAATGAATTAATAATATTAAAAAAATTATAAAAATATGGATTAAACATATTTATATAATTAATTCATTGGTCCCCAAATAATTATAAATGAAAATATAAACCAATTTAATATAAAGGAAGTGTTTTTATGAAAAGCTATTTTTATACCCACAAAGGCATTTAATGTTATGAATTCAAATTAATCATTATTATTGAATGATATTAAGGAAATATATATGTTATATATTCCATCATATTTTTTTAAATTCATCCAATAATTTTTACTGGTATAAAATAAGTAAAAATCTAGTTTTTTTTACAAAAAAGGTGTATTTTTTATAAAAGTCGTATTTGTCGCTTTTTAATAGAAGACATGTTTTCAAACAAACTTTTGAAACTTTTATAAATTTTATTTGAAAATATAAACTTTGATTTTTAATTTTTTATATATAAATTTACTTTGGGAGAATTTTTAGTATTGTTTTGATAAGTTTCATTTTTTGATGAATACTGACAAAATTCTACATTTTAATTGAAACCTGACCTTTCAAATAAAAAATTTATAATGTTAAATTGCATATTAAATTTTTTTTTAAGTAAAATTATATCAATTATAAATATATTAATCATATTTAAGGCATTGGAACATTTTTATATTAAATTTGGATATAAAAACATTTCAATTTTTTGGACATTTTCACTTTAAAAACCAACTTTATCATTCCATCTATTGGATTAATTTGAGATAACTTTTATCCTCCTCTATGATATGAATTATGAAAATTATATTTTATATTTTAAATCATAAGGTCAAAATATATTAAATATTTCAATTTTATTTTTGGGTAATAATTAAGAGTAAATCGGGTAATTAAGCATAAAAATAATATTATAAATAGTAAAAAATTACATTAAAACTTATCCCAATTTTATAATATGAGTAATTTTAGGCCACAATATTCCATGTATGGAATTTTGGACCTCTTTTATCAACTATTATGACATTAATCACCATAGAGTTTATTAATTTAATAAAATTCAATCTTATCACACTAATATTTTAAAAAGTTATAACATTTTCAAGATTTAGTCATCTTGAGGATATATTAGTCTATCAATATTTTATGAAAATATGAAATATTTAACATCATCATGAAAAAAAAATTTATTATTTATGGAATGAAGAATTATTCTTTAGTCTTACACAATAATGATGCACTAATTTTTTAACTAATATAAATGGAAGTAAATGATGTTAGAAATATTAAATTGAATACCGTTTGAGATTATTAATGTAAAAAAGTTATAGATTAATTTAAAAAATTCATGGTGTATTAAAATATTTTTTTCTATTTTATATTTTTTTATTGAGTTTTTTAAAAGACAGTGTAATGAATATAGTCAAAATTGATATTAATCATATTTAAAAATAAATAACATATAATTAATTGATATGAAATTAATAAAAATCATAGATTATCAAAATTATTTTCATAAGGTTGAAACAATCTTATATGATTCATTTATGTTTTCTTATCATTTTTTAGTAAAAATATTGACCCTCAAAGTGTAAAAATCCATGTTGTAATTGTGTAAATTAAATGGGTAAAATAAGGGTTAAATCCAAATGATAAAGATTAAAAAATAGTCAAAACCTTTATATTTTTCATTTTATGGGATTATTTTGAACCAAAATAATATTATATTTTTAAATAAATATTTATGGAGCCATTTTTATTAGAAAATTAATTTATATTATTTTAATATTTTCAGTCCTTCCAAGAGTGCCCTCCCCACTCCTATAAAAGGGAACTTCTTGTTATAATTTATTCACACATAAAAACAATTTTTTTGGACAATATCATTCTATATATATTCATATATTCTCTCTCCACATTCTATAGGTCTTATTGTAGGCATAGAACTACCCTTATTGGTCTTAAGAAGTTCATAAATGGAGGATTTCTAAAGAAGAAAAATCGTTTTTAATTAAGTGCCTCTATTTTATTTCTTCTTCCATATCCTGAAAAAAATTATTCAATAATTATAAAATAATAAATACTGTATAATAAATATATTTATATGTTATTATTTTTTTTTCATGAACCATATCCATCTCCACTTACATCAAATGGGAAAATAATTTATCATTCATGTGTATGGTGGACTACCGCCTCGTGAACTGATATAATTCATTTTCCATCACCATCTATCAAAAACGGTTATAATGATATAATTAATTTTTATATATGATATTTATGGAATATTTATCAATATTTATTTATAATTTATAGTTTTATTTCTTACCATATCATGCATTGAATAATTATAATGGCGTTCCGGCATATGTGTGAATTATCACCTCCACGAAGCGATGTGATATTGTTTTCATCACTACATAAAATTTATATATATATATATAATTATATTTAATTTATTAATATGTTACTAATGATATTTTTGTCATTATAATAATATAAAATTATACTTACCTTCTTTTCACAATGATCATTGAAAAATGGAAACGTTACTCATGGTATGTAAAACATATCGTCTCTATGATTATAACATAGATCATTTTTCATAACCATAAGTAATGTTTTCATTTAAATGTATAATTGATCCATAAAAATTATAATGATTTAATAAATATTATTTTTCATATGATGGATTAATGTATAATTTGACCTTATTCAATTGACCGAAGAGATTTTGGACATATAAAAAAATGTCATCAAACTGTCATACATGACATATATAATTAATTAATTATTATAACATGATAATAAGTGATATAAAATGAATAATAAAAATGAAAAATATTATAAATAAAGTAAATAAATAAAATAAGAATAGTTTTTATGAATATAAATATTGTACATGATGAGTCTGACTCAATGTAACGGAATTGCTAACTCAATTTACTTTCTTTCAGTTGAACTTTTACTTCATTGATTATGTTATGCTAAGATTATGTGTGAAATAAATTTTGATTATATTTTATTTTATTTACACTTGTTTTATCTGTATTTATATCTATGACACATAATAAATTCTTTTTTATAAATGATATGATATTTGTTTGGGTCTTTATCGCAATCTCCTTTCATTGAGGCATATTTTGATGTTAGACGCCCACTACCTTTTATGAGGCTTATATACATCCCCATTGACATATAATATCATGAACGTATTTATTTTTATGTTATTTAATGTTTTATTAAAATGGTTATTGTGATTCAAATGTTTCTATGTAGTATGTGACACCTTTAATGATCAAATTTTTTAAAAAAATAAATATTTATTTTATTATTTTTTATGTTTATTTGGATGGATATAAAAGGATTATAAATGAAATTTCATGTCTGTTTTTAATTTCATTCCTTGTTTTGAAAAAAATAATCTATTTTCGTTTTATTTATGTAATGTTTTACTTTCTTTACAATCGATAAAGGAATGTTAATTTTAATCCATACAGTGACATAAACTTATCCGCTACCATGACCACTATTTCATATTTGTATTACTCTACAAGCCTTAATTTTTTTGAAAGAAAAAAATGAAAATTCTTTCCTATTTCAATGTATCTTTCTATTGAAATTGGTTTTTAAAAATTTATAGATTATTTTATTAAAATTTAAATGTTTTTAATTAGTGAAAATGAAATTTTAATAGTGAAATGTTGAAAATTGAATGATTTTATTTGTTATGATTTTATAATTTTACTTCAACATTTTATGGGTGGATACATGATAAAAGAGTTGTAGTTAGTTCCATGATGAACTAACTACTTGTCGGTCTATGATGTCCCTCTAATTCATTGGGTACGGAAGTCGATCATATGGTTATTCCATTTGTAAGAGTGAAATTTATGGAAGTCAATCACATAGTTATCCATTTACATTAATGAAATTTATAATTAACTATAATGATTACTTTTTTCTATTATCTATTCATGAAATTAGTTTTCTAGTAATATTTTGATTACATAAAGGTTAATCAATGCACCTATTATCAATGGAAATTATTTACTACTTCTTAATGGTGAAAATTACTGCTTTATGATATTGTTTTCAGGGGTTATTATTCTTTTTTGAAGACTAATAGTTTTCCCTATTTTTGCATCCCTTACTGACCTTTTGTACTCACATAATTTTTAAAATGTTTGACACATGTTTTATGTAATATTAGGAAAAAATTTGAGATCATACATAAATTTTTGAAGATTTAACATGGAAAGAAATCAAATTTTATTTTTAGGATTTTTTTTATGAAAAAATGGATACCGTATAGATGTACCCACTTGTATTGTATGGGTTTACTATGTAAGTGTTTGACCTGACTCTTTAAAACTCTAAATATAAATGATATTTTGGAAATGAATGTTATTTTTCGTTATAAAATAACTAGAATATGTATTGTTTATGGTTGGGTCCTTACAGTGAAGCATTTCAATGAGGCCTTGAATCAAGATATATAGCGCCCTTTCACCCCATCTATGATGTCAATGTATGTTGAGGTGCTGGTGAGGGTATATATAATTGAGAGGATGTTGGACTAGGCTGGATGGTCATTAAAGGGGATTCATTAGAATTACTTACAAAGAAGAGCTATCATCTAGGGTTACCAATTTCCTGAATTTAATAGCATGTGGTAGGCCCCATCAATCATCTTCTCTTTCATCATGGGTTTGTGGATATTATTCACCATCCAAGGGATCGGACATATTTTATTCATGTGGATACTAAGGGAATTAGTGGAAATAGTTCCCAACCATTCTAAGTATGAATTTTGCAATAGGTTTTCCAGTTTAAGTTTCCCTACTGAGGTAATTTAATCCAATGTAGAAAAGAAAGGGTTCTCTATCCTTGGATCACCTGAGAGGAGATGGGGAATATAGAGGATATCCTTGATATTATCCTTATATTTAGATAATACAGTGTTTCCATGGTGTTGGTCACCATCATAGTCAGAGAGGTCATAAAGCATGTCATGGTTAGCTCTATTCATTAGAGTTTCCCAAACCAGGATCGCTAAACATCTTTTTAGGTACTCTATGATTATTTTTTATATGGGTTCATTATCCGTTTGACTCAGTATCTATTTATTCCTTTTCATCACCTTCCTTCATCCATTTTAAGTGGATTAAGGTGAGAGGCTTCTAGTTCCCTTTTCATTTATTACAGTAGTTGGTGGAAATTCTTATTTTTATGAAGTATGTAATATTATGATCTAGTTCTAGGGAATTAATGTTATTAGGGGATTTTATATGATTACTAATACATACATACAACATCATCCTCTATATGAACATTCTATATTTGATACAATACATTTTGGATAATTTTTGGAGATAGATTACATTATATGATGTTAATAAAGAGTTTTCTGTGATCATTGTTGAGTGTGACACAATAATGGGTTAGAGGAATGTTTCATCCTTATCTTCCTTAATGGATAATTACTTTTGAGTAGTGGGATCTATAGGTATAGTATAATGATATTTTTATAAAATATTTTTTTTTTGTTATGTCACCTTAGGGTGATCCAATTTTATTTGTGAAGAAGGGTGATTTTTGTTTTTCTTTTTATATTGATTATCATCAAATGAATTGAGATATAGTGGAGAGATAAAATCATCTTTAATGAATCGATGATTTAGTCAATCATCTGAAATGAGATAGTTGGTTCTTAATGATAGGTTTTTAGTGGGGATATAATCAGATGTGGTTGAAATATGATTATATTTTGAAGATAGATTTCTAATGTTGTTAGGGAAATTATTAGAACATTTTTATGTTTTTTGGTGTGATGAATTCCCCATCCATGTTCATGGGTTTATTGAAATCTATGTTTAGAGATTTATTGGATCAGCCCATACTTGTTTTTACCAATTAAATCCTTTTGTACTTTATGTATAACGTGTAATATGTGGGGTTCTATAATTAATTTTGTGTTTTAATCCTCGACAATAGCTGTTTAGAATGACATAAAAGTGTGAGTTATATGTTTTTAATATTGGTTTTATAAGGTATGATATATATTAGTGTTGTGTAGTTATTGAAAACTAGGTGTATCATAAATGTATATTATATATTTTTAGTTCAATATTCATTATATTACACAAACACACACCCATAATCCATAACAGTTTAGTGAATTCAGAAAATTTAAACATAAAATTCTAATCTGGTGAAAGATCTTCAATGATTCCCTTAAATATCCTTTAATTTAGTACTCCTCATAGACATACTATACATAAAACTGTTATTCATAACCTATGGAAAGGAATCATATGAAACGGTGATCTTAGATTCCCATGACGGGTAAACATAATATAAATCAATCTATGATCATATAAAATCTTAACATGAACATTAGTGTATGAGAACATTAGTATAAAATTTGAAAACTACACCCTTCATATCAAATATCAAATTCCCAAATCATAGAATAGATATTGGAAGTTTATAAGGAATTAATCGTAATATAATCAATGAACATGATCCATGATAGAATAACATTTTAATATGATATTGAATTTTTTGCATACACATAAGTAGAGAAAATTGTATGTCAAGGCCACCCACCAAGAAATCTATAAAATTATAGTCTTGGGATAACACCATATTTACCTTCTTCAGGCCTAAGATAACCTATTTTTTACCCTCTTTATAGCTTTGTATAACCTCCTATGAATTCTTTGGTATCATATTACATTAAACATTACCCAATGCATTGGGGGAGATATAGGTCCCACATGTCAAATAATAAAAAACATACATGTTTCTTCCAAAATTTAGTAAAAATAATCTTATCATAGACCATTAAATGAGATGGGTTTTATAAAAATTTCATCATGTTATAACTTATGTAAAATATACATGTTTCATAATTATTTAATCATTCAATTACCCATGAAAAAATATATTTCATAAGAAAATTATCATGGTATAACATGTGTAAATGTTATAGGTTTGATAAAAAACATGCCATAAAAATATAAACCATCCCGAGAAAGAATATTAATTGTATCCTTGGATCATATTCACAGTAAGGAATTGGATACACCAAATTATGTCATATTACATTGAAATTAATTTTCAAATATCTTTTATAACATTTCTTGAGTAAAATATGATTTTCCCTTTTAAATTATAACTTTTAAAACATAAAACCCTTTCAAAATAATTTTACTTTGAAATAATTTATTTAAAAAATAAAAAATTCCCAACTTTTAAGGAAATAAATTTATTTAAAAATGACATTGAAAACTTCTAAATAACTATTTAAATTATTTATTAGTCATAGAGGTGGGAAGTGTTGTTATTTTCATGCATGTTACAATAAAATATTCCTTTTACATTATTAGAAAAACCCAAATGGAAAAAGTTCTAAAAAAGATAATTTTTGAGAGGTTTATCATGATATTTCAATATTGGAGACTTATTCATAGAAAATACTCATAATGGATGAGATTTTAATATGAAATGATTTCTACTTTAGTAATGTTAATTAAAAATACACATGAAATAATTAAATAAATTGATAAATAAAATATAATTAGGATGAATAAGTTAATTATGTTACATGTAAAAGGTGATTTATAAAAACTTGTGGAATAATATAGGTATAAAACCTAATGTATGATCAATGTAGGAAAATTTAGACATGAAATCCATTACATATTTGTTAACTTTTAAACTGCAAACCCCCTGAAAGAGTGATCATAAAATGGATATATAAACCCCAATAGATTCAAGTATAATCATTCTAATATAAATCTATGGAAATTATATACACCATATAATATAATTTTGTGGTGAACATTTCATGTGTCTCATGGAAGTAAAAAGTGAGACAGAAATCCATTACTTTTAGCCTTGAAATCGATAATACTCATACAAAACTCATATATAATAAAAATAATTTTATAATAAATATATTAAAAACCCATATTAATATATATAAAACCATTTATGATTTTATTTTGACCTTTTATTACCATTTTATTAACAATTCGATGTTAAAATTATGTTTCAGGTAATAATTGATTTGTTTTTCGTATATGTTTTGATTTGATATATTTTTAGTCATCTTACATCGATAATGGATTCATAATCCCCATAATGATAAGAATTTTTAAAATATCATATATATTCATCATATATGTATTTAGTGTGGTCCTTAAAATTTAGTGATGGAAAATGAAATACATCGTTAATGGAGATGGTAGGCCATATATATGCATGAAGGATGTTTTATTCACTTTCTTATCTGTATAAAATAATGTAAAGTAGATGATATATATTATAATTCCATAATTTATGTTTTTTCATATATATATATATATATAATATTTTCATTAAAATGATCCAAAATACAATCCATGTAATTCATGAAGGAATCACATCACTTCGTGAGGCTGTAGTCTGATGTACTCGTGAACGATGTTATCATATTCCCAAAAAATAGGAAATTAAAAGTTATGTGTGATATAATTATTCTATAATAATAATAAAATCATATATATCATATATATCATATATTATATATAGATATAACATATATAACATATATAAAAAATATATCCTTTATTATTTCTATTATCAAGAGGTGGTAATGGAAAAATGAATGACAACGGTTCATAAGGTGGTAGTCTTACATTCACACGAATGATAATTTTAAAACCCATTAGATAGAAGTGTATAGGTTTGTAGGTCATGATATTAACAAAAAAATATCCTATTATGTATAATACACTATTGTTATTTTATCATCGAAGTTTACTAAAAATTGAATGCAGTTGAGAAAGAAATAATATAAAGGTGATTGTTGAAGAATAATACCACTTCTTCGGGTATCATCATTATGTTTTAACAAATGACATATTAGTATGGATTTCATCCCAAAATAAGTCTTCTAGTATGAGTGGAAGGAGGTTTTAAAGTGATTTTTTGGAAGAAGTGGATGAACCAAATAGGCATGAAGGTGTGGATAATGGTGGGGAGTGAGTGACCTTTAATATTTTAGGAGAAGTTGTAATATTTTAAATAATAAAAATTATTCCGTAATGGGAGTTAAATATTACCTAAAGTGGATCAAAAATTGATATTTAATAGTTTGTAGGGATGATATGGTTGATATAAACTTCCAAAACATAATGAAACACATGTTTGGAAAAAAATTATTCCTTAACTTCAATGTTTCATTATTTTTACCATTTGGGGTTTTCACTATGGTTATATGTATTTCTAACCATGATAATATATATATATATATATATATTAAAACAAAAAAGTGATAATTATTAGATAATTTTGAACCAATTATTATTAATATGATAGACAGTTTTTAAAAAATATAATTCAATGTGTGTTGAAAATTTATTATAATGCAAGCTTATGTAAGGTATAAAAACACTGCTTCAACCATAACCATGCTACAAAAGTTTTTATAATTTTGTTGTCAATTTATTCTGTATAAAAAAAATTCCATGAATTAAACATAGTTTATATATTTTTTATTTAAAATTAACTTGCTAAAATAAATGATTTTTTGTAATTTTAAATCATTTAATAAAGTATAATTCTTCATTAAATAACATTAATGTAAATTTTTACATTATTTAATTAAATGGAAATTAAAAAATATCAATAAATTGATTGAATTTGAATCTATTATGTTCACAATATCCAAAATGATATATTAACCTATAAAAATAATTTAACACACTAATTTATTCAATTTAATTCACTTTTACTATTTTTATTATCATTTATTTTGTTTAATTTTTTACTAAATAATTACTATGTTAGCATTAATTAATAATTTATAGTAATTATTTCATCTAAAAAAATTGAATGTTAATTATAATGATTAAAAAATTATTTATCTTTAGAAATTATCTATATATATAACTATACAAATGTTGCTTTTATTCATATCCTAAGGATTTAAATATATTAAAAGTAAGAAAGGTTATTTGTTCTTTTCATTACATAACTTATAATATTGGTCACTTTCATGGAAAAGTGTCCCAAAAAATCATATAAATTGAGAATACGGTCATAAGGGTCATGATATGGCCATAAATTATTTTGGGACAAATTAGTAGGTCATTTTAACCATTACATTATTAATTTAACCCTATAGTAAACCCATTTTAACCATAATTGTGGTAAATAATTTTTATCTTTTTAATATTCAGTAAGTTAAAAAATTAATTTGGAGTTTTTATAAATTAAAAATTATTAAAATTCAAAATATGGAATCCATTTTTTCTAAATTCTATTCAAAAAAGTAAAAATAATTAAATTAAAATCAATCCCACAAACAAAACAGAAAAGAGTGGTTTAAAATAAAAAACTAAACAAACATTTTCAATGTTTTTATATCTAATTTCAATAAGAAATTTATTTTTCTGGGTCACCAGCTCAGTTCAAATAACCAATACAACTCAAAATCAAAAATCTCTTTTTGGCTTTGAATGGAGTCGGAAAAAAAATGTCAATCCCAAAGGATAGAAAACCATTATCCCAAGATGGAAATGAAAATATGATGAAATAATTATTTTAGAATAGGATTAGTCAGGTGATTAAGAAGATGATTCACAACCAAATTTGGATAATGAAAAGGAATACTTTGTTGGAACTAGCTTGAGGAAAGAGAAACAAGGGAAAATCAAGGGTGTGAATTTCCCATTCCATAAGGGTAAAAAACCTAGACCCCATAAATATTTCCAAAACACCCCAAAATCAATAGTCATCAGGTCACTATACAAGACATTGAGTAGTGAGAGAGAAACTAAATTCTGGTAATCCTTAGTATTTGAGGATGTGAAGTTGGATTCAGGAAATAAGTGAAAGAAGATTCTGATTAAGGGTAGAAAATCACTAGAGGATATAGACAGGGTGTAGGAATGTATACTATTGGATGGAATCTAAAAGAGGGTGGGATAAAACATATAATAGGAGAGAAAGAAACATTTGGAACTTTTCCTCAATAATAATGAGAAAATTCTAGAACAATTTCCTCAATGTTAATGCTTCAGAAGAGGTTTGTCAACAAGATGTACAAGATAATGATTCGGTATCTATAAGTGAGGAACAAATAAAGTGTTTTGAAAAACAATATCACGTTTTTATGAGAGGTTTAAATAAAGGGACTATTACTTTGGAGGAATATATTACAACATGGAGCAGAATGGAAGATCACACCGAAGCTTGTCAACAATTTGACCAGGATATACAGGTAACTATGTGGCAGTGGGGTTATTTTGAGTATATGAATATAAGATGCTTAGCCTCGTCTTTGAGGACTCTCTGACTTCTTTATTTGGTTAGTTTTTGTGTGTAAACTTTTTCAATATCTCACTTTTCCTCCAATGTGTTTTTGAAATAAAAATTTACTTTTTAGTGAGTCACTATTCATCAAAAATGAAACTTTTCATAAAAAACCAAAAAATAACCCAAATATAATATTTATATTATTATTTAAAAAATTATTTTTATTTTATAAAATTTATTTTTTATGTTTTTACTATATTTTTAATGAAAATTTGTTTTCCATAAAATGGAGACAAAACTGATTTTTATAAAAATAAGTTTTTAAGAATAAAATTAGATTTATTTTTTCTCTTTTTTAGAAAAGACATAAGATGAATGTTAAATATTTTATTTAATATATAAATTTTATAAATTAAATTATAATTATTCACAAAAAGTTTTTTTCTATATTATTGAGGTCGACCACATTGGTTGGCATAAGAAAAATTTATAAAAAAAATATTTATTTTCAAATAGTTTTATTATTATTTATAACTACATGGTTCCAAAATAAATCCTTCTATATATACATGTGTAAACCATATTTTTGAAAATTTATTTTACCTTATCAATACTTATCATTTTGATAGAAATGTGATAACTATAATATTATATTAATTTTATGGCATGTTTCATTTAAACTCAGTGTTGCATGTAACCCAAGTTAAACTCAGTATTGTGTGTAACACAATCCAAACATAGTGTTTCATATAATGAAAAATAAACTCACTATTTTATGTCACAAAAATATATAAAATATCAAATTTATTTGAAATAATAATAATTTCACAAAATCTCGGGGTGTTACATTCTACGCCCCTTAAAATGAATTTCTCCTTAAAAAATCATCTCGGTCATCAAATGTTTAACATTGGAATATTACTTCCTTTAAACCCACATTATAGAAATTAATAATAAAAAATTACTATAAAAGTGAGTAGTTTGAAACATAATAGTTACCCAACATAACTCATAACTAGGTTTCTACATAGAATAAAATAGGTTGGAAGTGAAGATTTAGAAATGGAAAAAACATAAATAATTATAGAGAGTGATAATAATCCCTATTCATGAGAAATTCTGTCATCTAGAGAAAATTAACAGCCATATAACCATAAAACAAAGAGGTGTAAAAAATGTAATTAATATCATCAATGTGATGACAATAAAATAAAATTTTATTCTAATATCTTTTTCCAAAATTTGAATAATGTTTTCAAGACATATCTCAAACCAAGGATCGATCCACAATAACCCCAATACCACCTCCATAGGCAAGGAGGTGGAAACAAGCAATGAACGCCTTAAAAAATTCAGGGAGGACTTTTCTTAAGTACCTATACACACACATAGCTACCTCAATTCATAATTATAAAGGGAAATAATAAAATATGAAACATTTCTATAAAGAAAACCAAGTATGAATGAACCTCTAGATAGTATAAAATTATGGTAGTGTAAACTAAAAATTAAAGAGTGAAAAATACACATCTAACCATAAATGTTTTCTAACCTGATATAAAAATAGAAATATAAACACTAAAAATAGAGACCATCTTCTAAATCACAAGCTACGACCACCATACATAGTCCAATATCCAAGTATCCCTAAGTTTATCTATAGTCATGTTTGACCTTTCTATCATCTACATAAGATGTGATACATACTATAAAATTCCATTATAGGGTGAGTAATAACATACCTAATAGGATTCCATGAACGTTGAAGGGGAAGCAGTAAGAGATACAATTAAAGTGAAGTACAACAGATAGCACAAGGAAAATTAAAATATTAAGAGTCAACCAAAAAAGTGAGTAAAGGTATCCTCATCTAAACATTAGAGGATTGATATGGTGAGTAGATGAAATAACCATCAAGTATTTACTTCTTATAGTCCGATAATAGAGTCATCCAACCACGATAATCTAAATACAGAAAGTATCTGGAATACCTCACGTGTCTTATCCTCTCTGATAAAGTCACTGTCCAAATCCAAGGTGTTGATAAAGAAGACGGATAAGTATATATATCTAGTAAAAGAATCCAAAAAGAGAGAGTAAGGGTATCTCTATCTCACATCTCATTCCAAGAAGAATAGTATCCAACAGTTCCAAAATTCCATCAATAATGATCAGCATCCAATGCATCATCCCAGAAGTAACCAAACTAATATAATTGTGCCTCGTTAATATTTTTCATAGTCTATGTTCTACAAACAAAAATTAGAGGACCATATCATTAGTGTGTTAGAGGGGTTTCACTATTTATGTCATTGAGGATGACACTAACTAGCTCTATTTGAGGTTCAACTCAGTATTCTTCAAGGAATCCACTGCCCAATCCCTTCTAGAGGGTCTACATTGAAAGCATCAAGGAATCCCCTTCCCCATCCCTATTGGGGATCTATTTGGAAAGACACTAGTGATCATGTGTGATCTATATCATCATCAAGTATTTCCTCACCGAGGTTCATCCCTAGAACACTCTACATCATATCATTAAAAACACAACTTAGGGTACCATCATGTTATATGTGAAAAAATACCCAGTATAGGGTACTCACAGGCCAAAATATGAGTTTGAACGTAGAAGATATGGAATTTTGATGATTTATAAATGAGAACACAACATGTAAGGGGCCCACTTGGCATGTTATCCCACTCTTATGAACGGTCGTGTCTTTTAAAATATATGGATTTCTAGTCCTATGGTAATATACGACATATAAGGGTACTACATGACATGTCTCAACCAAAACCCTAAAGAATGCACGAGGCTCATTATCAGTCCGACGGAAAAAGCAATTTCACAGATATGCCTCTTCAAATAGACTTGGATTTATAAATTGATCTCACCACTGTGATATTCATGAAAAAACACCTGGGATAAACAATTAATTTTCCCAAATAGCATTCCTGGTGAAAAATTCAAATTTCACTACATCATGCTCGAAATTCATTTTGTGGGCCTAATCTACAAAGACGAATTAAATACCCAAAAATTTTCTTGTAATGTCTACCTTAATTTTAGAGTCATAGTGTCGTAAACGGTTCATCATTATGACACTTCATGATAATGATATGTCACATACTAGATTCCATAATAATAATAATAATTTTATTATTATTTTCTGTTTCATTAAACTAAGGCACATGTCCAAAAAAGGTATCCAGAATTGGTCTCAAAATTACCTTATCCATTCTAGGGTTATGCTACAACTATTGGTTCATCAAATAAAAATATTATGGAGGATTTACATCCTAAAAAATGTTTTCATAATAATAAAAATATAATTATTATTATTATTATTTAATTACAATTACATAATTATCATAGGAGGAATCTTTGTGGATCCCCCACCCCTTTGCCTCCAAACCAAGCTTGCCCCACCCCCTTACCTTCCCTTTTTTCATTTTTTATCTCCTTTATTCTAATCTCATATTCTTTCCCCATGGGCTATCACTAGGAAACATTGAATCATGTTCATCATCCACATGAATGGATCCCCACATGCTGGTGTCCAAAAAAACTTGTCGCCCTCACTGAAAAATCTATCTACAACTATAAATCCAAGCTCTATGGTGACAAGACTCACCGTCAACTCCCCTCCCTCAACCTAGGTAATCAGAAATTGATGTCCCAGACAGATGGAATCCACTCACCCTGGTCCCCAAATTTGTGGTTCTTCTATACATTCAAGAGTCACCACTCACTTCTGTTCACCAGGGGTTGTTGGGCACAATCATGGAAGGAGGGTTGCAACACCAATGGTCATTGGTCCCCATATATATTACATCTGGTACCCATAAACTCAAATCTGGGACTTACTAGGATAGATATGAATCTGATACATGCTCCAATGTTATTCACACGTCACCATGGTTTGATCATACTCTCAATCACTATCCTCATCGTAAGAAATATAATCAGTTGTGTAAATCTCTTGATGTGAATTGATCTATTTTTGGGTATCCTTGAATCATCGATCAAACGTGATGCCAATGATAATTACATGAAGGATATGGGAATAAAAATAAAAACCATGATATAATTCTCAATTTATGGCCATGTTCATTTTTCTATAATTGATGAGCCCGATAGAAAGATCATTTATTGAGTCAGAATATTTATTTTTAATTCTATTTTTCGGGAATAAAAAATCAGAAAAACATCCTTGCTGGTCAAATAATTTGAGAGGGGGGGAACCCCATGAATAAAAATCCCTACCCCAAGATTGGATCACTTGCTGATAACGAACATGGTCACCAATGAAGTAGTAAGGTCTATTGAAATTATTGTGTCCTGTTCTGCTCTTATTCAGATTTTTTTCATCGTATAAGGTGATTCACCAATGATGTTATAAGAAAGAGTTATAAAATTATCCTAGGGTTTTTGCGACTAACCCTGGAGAATTAAGTATGGATATATTCTTATAAACCTTATATTTTGTACAAAAATGAATTAATTAACTAATTTAGTAATTCATTAATTCACTAAACAAACCTCTAATGAGAGAGGAGTCCAAATTCCCCCACACTGACTCATTTAATGTCACGCCTAGGGTAAACACCATGATATGTACTCAAATATGGTCTCAGAATCCCCACATGAGTCTCTGTATATGAGTTTTTTGGGTTATGGTTTTTAAATAAATAAATAAATTTAATTAATTTATCCAATGTACTCACCAATGGATGCCCCATCCGAACATCCCACACCAAAAAACATTAGGTCATTACTAAGGTAAAATCCATGTTAGGGATTTAAACTTTGTGTCAGATTTATGATCTGAGACTCTATTTAGGATATATTCCACTTTAATATGAGAATTTTGGACACATAATAAAAATATATTAAATATTTTTTAAAAATTAATTTATGGCTCACCAATCCATGGAATCGTGGGCCATCTCTTTGCTTGGCTCTAAAAATATACATAGGAATATTCCAAAGTCTTACCCATAAAAACTAGAGTCTCTACATTATTCCTCTCTTCAAAGATTTTCATCCCCAAAAAACAAAGGGAAAGGTACAGATACTAAGCCAACACTTATCATTTACATACATCTTCCCTTCACCAAGATGTACACAAAGAAGAAGTGTAAAACTCCCTCATCACCTCCTCTCATAAAGTGACTGGAATAACCATTGCTCCCTAAAAAAGGATGATGTGATTCCCTTATTTAGAAAATCTATTAGGAGAGACTTCTAAGGATTTATAGTCATGCATGATCTCACTGTCAATGTCCCCTAGAAGATACTACGTCTACATCCTCAAAGAGAAGACTATAGTTGTCACCTCTAGGTAGTGACTCACATAGTGTTGTTCATTCAGTCTCAACTACCTTGACCCATATGTGATTATTTCGTATTGTTGCATCAAGGTTGATGATGAGTACACAAGGGTACAATGGAACAAGTTTGGTGAGTAGACCCATCCAACCATGATAAGCTAGTCATAAAAATTACTTGGCACACCCCATGCATAATTGCCTCTCTTGGAAGGAGATTAATCCCAAACCAGAAACTCCATCACACCAACTAGTGGCATCCCAAGAAAAAAGGTTTAAGAAAAAAACTTCATCGACGATGTCAGGACCTTGTTCGACAATCTATATCACAACATCATCCCAAAAGCGTAAGTATAAGGAACTCATATGATAGACCTCAACACTATCTTGTTTGTTCAGCACAGAATCCCCCACATGGTTTTCATCGCTTAAAAAACACATCTTGAAGGGGAAAGCCTCCCTCTTCATCATGAGTCCAATTCTTGGTCAAACTAAATCACATCATCTTTGAGCATCTTGCATGCCCACTAATTCCAAGTGCACAAGTATACTAAAAAACAACAAAATGTTTCCAAATGCTCACCTAGGTCTTACCTATCCCTTTTTATGAAAGCAAAAACATGTCACTCGACCCCTAAAACACAAGTCAGAGAAACTAATCCACCAAACCTCGATGTTATCCACTTTGAGCATCACTAAATCACCCACATGGTTTTTACCTAATATCAAAAACACATCAAAATACAGGAAGGACCCCTCTTCCTCATGCATTTGAAGCTACGTCAAACAACACAGACAAAAGGTTACAACGACACCCCACATCCCCCAGATTTGAACCTCAAAAAAGAAGAAGAAATAAAAGAGTACCTCATATAGTATCTAACAGTTACTAAAGAATAATATAAAAGAGACACATAGCATAACTCTTACCATCTCATGTGTTGTGGGATCCTAGACATCCAAATCCTGGAGTTTTCTATAGCCTAGGGCAACAGCCCCTTAAGCCCGACGTGGGCTGTCTGGTTGGGGTGGAAGGTTCTCATAGTGACATCCACCACTCATAGTTAATGTTTGTCCTCTTCTAGATATACCTCCACGGGAACCTCCATTTCTAGGCCTTGGAGATATTTGATCTTGATGTTTACTTTTTCATGGTTGTCCATCAGCTATCTACCTATGTTGATCATCATTTTGGGTCAGGAAAACTCTTGTTATGTGACCTCACCCATAACAAGTTAATCACCACCCCTCTATGGGCTTCCTATGACCACATTCTTATGTCTAATAATGGAATGGTCTCTTGTGTCGAGATCCTAGTTTCTACCATCTTCAAGATACTATAGATGACTCATATATGTGAAACCCATGGCCGGCTACACCTATCTTTCATCCCTATAATCTAAATCTCTCTTTCACAAGTGCCAACTCTATCACCAAGTGATAGGTGGTAATGCACAAGGGAATAATGTTGACTCAGATCTCTCTGTGGGGTCTCTTACCAAACTTATATGCTCAAAAGTACCTATCTCATATCATGTCAAGGGAGTAGCCCATAAGGTCTATAAACCTCAATACATACTCACACACTTTCATCCATCTCTTCTACGGCTCTAGAAGCTCATTGATATTTAATGAGCATAAAAATAAGTGATAGTACTCTGCATGGAATAGTTCTTAGAAGTCAGGCTATGAGAGTGTTGACTCATCATGTATTTGTTTAAAGAGGGTCCTATAATACCCTGCTAATCTGTGGAAGAGGCTAGCTATGATTGTAACTACCTGATACATCTGGGTCTAAATATTCCTAAATATATGTACCACTAACTCTATCCAATCCACTACTACCTGATGATATGGCTTGTTGTGGAACCTCAGTAGTCTCTGATGCTAGAACTCAAGGATTGCACTAAACTTATGTGTGTCCTTAACATGTTCTACTGGAATGATATACTGCTCGATAGGGGGAGGTAATACTACCTTACCTACTAGAGGAATGGGATCATGGATGGACCCTTAGCTGAGCCCGTGTTTCTTATTGGATAGTCATCATGAACTGTAGCTTGTATCCTTGTCATCTGATATCATAGAGGCTTTCTAAAAGTTATTAAGGTGTACAGTAGTCATATGAGAACACACACATATATATATATATCCACCACAATGGGGAGTTGAATCAAGAAATATAGTCAAATATTCAATCTTATATGATTCATGTACCAATAATTACAACAACAAATATCTCGACATGTCGAGTCGAGAAGCATGTATTCAAGGTCCGAATGAATGGATATGTTAGTTGTTATACCATCACTAGATTCAATTTCCTGAGAGCCTCACTCAATATACTTTGGTAATATTTCCCTCAAAGAAACCAAATACTATTAATGGGATACATCTGAACAACTTTCTATGGAAATAACTTCCTCATATACCATTCTATCATGACCCGACCCAAGCTAGTGTTGGAGCCGCAACTACCCCAAGACCACATCTATAGGCCAGGGGTGTCGATAAGTAAAAATTTTAAAACTAAATCGGGGAGGCCTTTTACTAAATACATATAAATGCACATGTATCCATCTCAATGAAAAAATTGAAAAGGGAAAGAATAAAAGATTAAACATTGTCCTAAACTAAACCAAATATGCATGAACCTCTATGCAGCACAAAAGTACGATAGTGTAAACTAAAAATTAAAGGGGAAAAATACATTCCCAACCAGAAATGTGTCCTAACCTAACAGAATAATGGAAAATTAAACATATTAAAGATATCCCAGCTTCTAAATCTCAAGATATGACCACCATACGCAGTCTAAGCACCTAGTATCCATAATCTCATATGTAGTCAAGATCGACCAGTATGTTGTCTAAAAAAGACATGATACATATAGGAAAATCCCATATAGTGGTGGGTATAAACATACCTTGTAGGATGCCCTGAAATATGAAGGGTTAGAAGTAAGAGATATAATATAATAGAAAAATAGTAGATAGCACATGGTATAGTGAAAGAGTACAACTCAACCCAAAAAGAGCATGAAGGTAACCTCGTCCGAACATAAGGGGCTCAACATAGTGAGTATATAAACTATTCATCGAGTATTTTCCATATATAATAGGATAGTTGACCCATCCAACCATGAGAAACTAAAAGAGGAAAGTGTGTGCAATACCCCAAGAATCTTCACCCCTCTTAAAAGGAGAGTGTCCAAATCCCAGGTGTGGATATAGAAGAAGGAAAGATATATATGCTCAGTAAAAGAAACTCAAACAAGAGTGCAAGTAAATATCCATCTCATAGACCATCCCAAGAAGAAGAGTATCTAATAGTTCCAAAAATCCATCAATGATTTTCATAATCCCATGAACATGTCTATAAGTATTTGTAAAATTCTTACCATGACTTTTCACTATTATGCATAGTTTAGGAGGCAAAACTGAATATAGAGGACCCACTACCTAGTATGTAAGGGTATTACACTCCTTAATTCATCAAGGGTGTAACTTCCAATCTCTAGTAGAGGTGAAACTTGGTATCCTTTCAGGAATCCACTAATTAGTCCTAGTAGTAGGGTCTACTCAGAAAGTGTCGAGGACTCCACTTCCCAGTCCCTACTAAAGGGTCTACTCAAAAAGACTCTAGTGATCCTGTATAGTCAATTTTGTTAAGGAGAATCTCCTAACCAAGATTCACAATTGGAAACTTCCATATCGTATCTCAAAAACCAAAACCAAGAGAACCATTGTATTATATGTGAAAAACATTCAGGATGAGCTACTCATGGGCCAAAATATGATTCCAACCAAAGAATATACAAAAGTTTTAAGATTCATAAAGGAGGATATTTCATGTAAGGGACCCACATGACATGTAATCCTGATCTATTGTTGGGTCATGTCCTTTCCAACACACAAATTATTTTCCATGTAGTACTACATGGAACGTAATGTTACTAAATGTCATGTCTAAACAAATATCCTCAATAAGGAACGATAATCATCATCGGACTATGGGAAAAACATAATTTCACTAATATGCATCTAAAAATAGCCTAGAATAAACTAACAGATCACATAGTTATTATCCTCATGGAAGAAAACCCTGGATGGGCTAGTCATTTCCCTAAACTATACACCTTATGGAAAAGTCACATTTTACCACATCGTGCTCGAACGGTGTTTTATGGTCTCCATCCACAAATCCTAACTAAATACCCAAATTTTATCTTGAATTCTTTTCATAATTTCATGGTCTTAGTTTCATAGATGGTTTTTCATTATGACACCACATGAGGAAGATATATCGGATACTATATTCCATAAAATATAATTTTATTATTATTGGTAATTTTGCTAGCCTGAGGCATGAGTATGAAAAAGGTATCCAATATCAGTCTTAAAATGACTATCTCAATTCCGGGGTCACATTTCCGCTAACAATTCATTAAATGGACATCGTATGGAGAACTTACATTAGAAAAAATAATTCCATAATAATAATTTTTTTAATATTAATATTAATAATATTATTATTATTTTATTAATAATAATTCTATAATTAATTGAAGAGGAATCCATATGGATTCTCTTTCCCCTTTTGTCTCTATGCCTAACATGCCCAACCCCCTTTCTTTATTATTTTTATTTTTTATCTCTTTTTTTCTATCACAACATCTTCCTCAATATAATTAGTTCATAAAATTACACATTTAACTCCAAATCATGATTTGGGTAATGTTTCTCAAAAACCATCAATTTTAATGAGGCCTAACAAATAACCCAATAATATTTCATGATGATTCATCCCTATAAATTCTCTAATCTATAAATATATATTACAAACCATTATCTACTTTTGGCTAGTGTAATCATAGATGTGATGACTATACTTATCTTAAGTTAATTAAAACATTCCTCACATTTACCCTTCCAGAGGAACTTGACTCAATTCAGAGTTAACATGGTGATCGGATTTGATATCCATGAATCATTATGTATAATGAATCAATAATATCCATCTAAAAAAAAATATAAAGTTCTTATGCATAGAGGTTGGTTTGGTCCAATTTCCAATATTATATTTCTTTAAATGTATTACTCAAATACCCTAAAATGAGATTATATGACCCAAGAATAAAAATTTTCAAAGCTAAAATTTACACATTGTAAAGATAGCATAAAGATTATCCTTCCTTAATGTCTTTAGCACAATACTCAAAAAAATCCTCATGATCTTTAATTACCTTTAAATAAATAATAATATATTTTATAATGACTACCACAAATTGATCAATTTAATCTTGTAATACTCAATTCAGTAAATCCAATAATGTAACTGGGGAATTAGTAAAACACAATTAAATCACTATAAATGAATTATTTCCATACCATATATGGAATAATATATTCAGTATATATTATTTATTAACCCTCAATTAGAGATATCTAGAATGAAGATCAATCTTGTAGAAGTATTTAGATCAAATAATTTGATCAAAATTGTATTCAATATGGGGTGAAGAAAACTTTGTTTTCATAGAAATCTTGTTTTTTTATCGATAGTCAATAAAGAGTAACATTGATCCATATTTCATCTTGAAAACTGAAGAGGTGAAAAACAAGGTGATTCACTTGTTTGAATTAATCCATTTTCAAGATTCTCGTAGGTTTCCTTCTATAATTATTACAACTCAATTAGGGACATTCATTGTAGAGTCTTGGATATAGATGAATAACCAGGCATGAGTTGTATTGAAATCACTATAACATGATTCGATGGAATAGAAGGAATCTCTTCCAAAAATTAATCAATAAACTCACAAATAAATTAAAATATCATTGATGTTGAGTTTCTACCAAACCATTTGAAAAAAAATTCCCATTTTAAATAAGAATCATGACCTAAAAAATGGATTTAATTTCCATAACAATTTAATTTTTTATCACAATGATAGGTGATCATTGGTTGGTTTTCAGTATAAAACATAACTTTACATTCCTATAAAATGATGTGGGATTTATATAAAGAAATATAATCTACTAAAATAATTATATAAAATTCAACTATAGATATAATGATAAGAATTTCAAGAAAAACATTCACAAATAAGTAAATTTGAGAATAATCAATACATGAGATGAGATAATCATACCATTAGGTGTTTCTAATGCTAACTAAACATCTAAATTTTAGGTGGTATTTTGATACCCTTATAAAAATATTTACATATAAATGAGTGGGTAGATCAAGAATAAAATAAGAAATTAGTAGTTGTAGAATGGGTTTGAGTGTACCTTTCACCATGTTGTTATCAAACGCCACATCAAGAATCATGATTGGATAATATTGACCTTTGTCTTTGGATTAAGGGGTTTTTTATGTTGATCATCATAATTAACCATCATATATGGGAACTAGTTAGAATAATCCACATACTCCTTCAATTAAAAATGTTGGAATGTGGGTGGTGCAATCTATAGATATTTCTATTCATTCACATCCTTAGATAAATTCTTCACATTACATTAGTATTTTATTTCCCAATAACCTTGATTTCCACACTTGAAACATTTTCCATTTACATTAATATAATTTCTCCCATGTTTCCTTCCACACATCAAGTATATAGGATGTCTCATGTTATTCTCTATATTGATTTTATAATTTCACTTGAATTCTATTTTTATTTTTGTATCAAACCCATTTGATTGATAGGTAAAATTAATATCCATAACCAACTTAATAATAAGTTGAAACTTTTATTCATATCTACTAAATAATCTAATGGATAATTCCCTTAAAATACTGATTTTTGAGCCACTGGATAATCAATTAACCATACATTACTGATGGATGATTATACCAAGAGAATACTTCAAAAATCTTGTAAAATTTCGCTCAAAGATACTAATAGATTAATCAATTTTCTATTTTAACTCAATAAATTTTACTCTATCTTATTATGAAGAATAATAAGAATATAATTATTTATAAATAATATCTTAAACAAATCCCACTCAATAGATTAAATTTATTAATATACTTTGTGTTCTTTATAATTTCCTCTATAAATCTTTCCCACCAATGAAATGATAAAAATTCAGAATATACATTATCATGATTCAAATAATAAAGAATAGAAAATGTCTTTTCAATTATACTGATCCATTCTATTGTGACTAGTGGTCCAATGGACCAACTAAATAAAGGTGGTTTCTTCCTCATGATGGTCTTAGTAGAACATTATTACATCATTTTCTCATTTAGAATATTACCATGATTCATATATTGAGATATTTTTGTGATCACAAAGACATGATTTTTCATTCCATCTCCAATAAAATTAAATTTATAAGAAATGAAGTTATTTCATTTCCTATCACATTTATAATTAACACAATAACTTTTGGTTCCAAAAATTTAATAATATTGAAAATAATAGTATGAGAAACAATAATTAGGGTTGAAAATCACATGATCATGAATGAATAATTTATAGGATGTCTAAATCATGATAACTTCTTCTAGGATACCATAGGTTTTTTATATGTCATTAATGATCATTACCAATGATTTAGGATTTTATCTTAGACATAGACTTATCCTTAGGGTTCTTAGTAATTTTTTATCATAATAGTTTTTAATGGATAATTAATCATTGATCACATACCAACTATAGTGACCCGTAATTTTTATATATAGATTTTATATATAAATCGATGAATTTTTTTTAAATAATATAAGAATCTATGCTAGAATCATTTAGGTATAGTATCTTTGGAAACATGGAAACAAAAACAACTCTATTATAGTACTTCTACATCATATGCCACATAGATCTTCATAACTAGAACCCTTCATATAGAAAACATACATAATAAAATTCTCCATAACATGGGGAAAGGAACCATAAGAAAAGGGTGACCTCGAGTTTTTAGTTAGGGTAGACAAGGGATAAATTTGTGGTCATGTAAACAAAATATGATAAAAATGATATGAGAATGTGATCTTAATATTTACAATCAAAACACTACATGTCATATATCATAATCATGAGTCATCACATAAGTATTTTCTATTTATAAGACCTGTATCATAATAGAATAAAATAACATGATCCTAGAGTGCATAATAATGGAATAATAAAACTAATTGTGTCTTACACATGATCACAAAAAAACATTATTTTATAACCAAGGATCATTTCATCGACTATCATAGTGGAATGTTTTTTATTCCAAAACCATATTACTAGTCAAAGTTAAATCCTAATACTTCATAGTGGGGAAAACCCATTACTAAACTGAGTCAACTTCCAATCCAATTCCTTTTTTTCTCATGATATATCAATATTTAAATAATGCATTGGTTGGAGATATAGGTCCCACTCATAACATAGTGAAAAAAATACATATTTGGGACATATAATCTTATATAATTCATTATATCATAACCAATAAAAAAATGTGTTTCATAAAAATTTCATCATAGATTATCCCATGGGAAATAAATGGGTTCCATACAAAAATTTAATACTTTATTAGATAATTTACCATGGAAAATAAAAATGTTTCTTAAACATTATATCATCATATTCATAAACCATCTAGAGAAATAATAACTTTGTTATCCCTTGATTATATCCCTAATAGTGAATAAATTAAATCAAGGATTTTTTATATTTTATGAACATAAATACCATTAAAATATCATTAATACCTACTTTATAAAGATAAAATTTCCATTTAGAAATCACATGTTAAAAAATTAAAAACTTCATAAATATAAATCAAGACATTTTCTTGGAGAAAAATTAATAAATTTCTAAAGAAATGTTTTAATTAAAACATATTATTTGTGGTAGGAAAATTCATTCATCCCATATAGTTATAAAAAATTTCTTCTATACATTACATAGACAGTCACAAATTACAACATTTGTGAAATAAAAAAAATATCTATTTTGAACAATTTTGTAAAAATTCTGACATACGTAAAAATAAATTCAAAAAATCATAATAGAGTAGTAAAAAATTTATTTAAATTTTTTTCAGAAAACATTGATATAGAAGAAAAGTGTATTTTTCAACAATGAGATAAATGAATATGATTTTAAATAAAATAATAATAATTTCTCATGATTAAATAATATGAAAAAAATGAAAGGAAAAATAGTATTTTAAAGAAATAACCATAGTTGAATAAAATTATTGAAATTATAATGATATTTATCATAATATTTCATCAGATTAAACCTAATCATAAAACACCATAATATATGTTGATATTATAACATAAATCCCCTTAACTTGAGTTCTTCCTGTTTCGAAATCACTCAAACCTCCCCTTATTTAAAATGAATCCTCTAGATATCCTCTAAAGGCCTTTAGGGATGGTGTTTTGAGAATAGTAGAACATATATAATTTGGATAGGGAACCTGAGAAGATAATTTTATAGAGGCATATTTATATAGAATTCTTAATTTGGTAGAGAGAAGGGGGGAGAAGATTCCCTTTTATAATTAAGAAGATGGGTTCTCTCCGAATATCTCATGAGATTTAAATATAATAAATTCATTATTAATACAAAAACCCCTAAATTTCTATGCAATAGGATATAATGATGGGTTGGGTTGTGATCCCATAAACCAATAAAACTTATACATATTTTAGTTTCATTATAAACTTTATTATTATGGGTAACTATTCATTAACCAATTTTAATTTTAACAATAGAAGAAACATCTTCAATATTTAAGAGTTTTAAATTTTACAGACAAAGTAAATTAATATTCATAAATGGCTATGTTATGATATTTTCTACCTTATCATATTTACCTTGTTTTATATTAATATTTTTATGTTTTTTAAATAATTTAATAAAATATTATTTTCATAAAATATCATTATTGTTATTTTTTAAACTATTCATTTAATTTGAAATAAAAGACATAAATAAAAAGTTTTATTTGAATTATAATAAATTAAAAGAAAAATAATATTTCATATTAATCTATAATATTTTTGTAATATCCTAGATTACTTATATTAAATAACTTTTAATAATTTAAAAATATTTTATTTTATATTTACATTAATAGAATAAATCAAATTTTTGTATTGGGTAAACGGTTAAAGTAATTATATAATAAATAAAAATTATAAATAAATTTCCCTCATAAGTATAACTTTTTGATTCATAAAATTAAAATTATCATTCATTTATAACTAGTTCTTTTCTCTATAAGAACACATAAAGGTTATTTAAAATTAAGAGAGTGATATTTTGTTACATTCGTTTATTTAAATAATATATAATTCTTATTTATGGAAAATTATCCATTAAAATAATAAAATTTAAATAAAAAATCATATGGGTTGAATAATCATTATCCAATAATAATTAGGAAGAAATATTTTGACCATAAAACTTATTTTTAATCTATATTATCTCGATTTACCCTTTTCTGAGATGATAAATTTCACCATTACTACAATTCATATTGACCAAAAAATAAAAGTGTATTATTAAAAAAACTGAATCTTCTAGTTTAGATATATAAATCATTTTATCTAACTCAATACCTATAATTAGATGAAATAAATATCACTATAACTGCGTAAAATGTGACAAAATCACTTTTTAGAAAAAAAAAGTATATTTTTAAGTAGAAAGATGGATATTCTAATATTATGCCTTGAAAAATATTTTTTGAATATATAGAACATTTTATCATTTAAATAATATATAAATTTCATTAAAATAATTCTCTTTTTGTGATTAAATTAATTTATTAACAAAAATTTATTATACATATTGAAACAATTTCATAGAAAAAAACATTATTTTGAAATTATTACATATTTTGATTCTAACGATTTTATAACGAATTGATTTAATAAATGTATACACCAAATATTTTTCATAATTTATGTTGTATTACTCAAACTTTCCATCCCTACATCTTGGTGATAACAGAGAAATTAAATTTTATTAATTTTATGATTTTCATTTATACTCATTGTTGTGTGTGACACAAGATATTGGAGAAGCACAATTAATTTATTGGAAATATTTCATAAAAGTATATGGGATTTAAAGGATTATAGGTATGTTAAAAGAATGGATGACCAAATTTGTGGTAGTAGTTGACATTGGTATTAGTGGGATTCATGGTGATATGCATGGTGGTGTCATGGAAGACACCATAAATAATGGGAGGGTTGAAGTGATGAATTAACTTTTTTCTGAGGAAATATAAATTATTACATGATAATATTATTATTTTATGACAGGATATCCTGGTTTCTTATTTTCTATAATTCATTTCCCCACTTATTGATTAAATAGTTTCTTCTTGGGTTTTCATCTCTTTTATCGTAGATTTGGATGTTTCCAATATTACATGGAATCATGGATTGATAATAATTAATAAATTTTATAAACTATGGGGTTGGTGATTTAATGTAATGATAATATTGATAATCTTTAAGAACTATAGAATCACCTGGATTATTCCAGGAGGGAATGGATATAATTTTTTTCCATGAAATGTTAATTTAAAAATTTTAATTAATTTTTAATGAATGAAATAATATATAGTGAAATTCAAAATGAAAAAAATTAATTAAATGAAATATTCTTGAATAATTCTGTGTTTATGGGTTATCCACTTCATAGTGGTAGAATATGGGTATTTGTGAGATGATAACTACAATTTAACTTAAGACTGGTTTAATGACTATAGTGTGGCTGTGAGATATATTATATATCATGTATTTTATGTTGTTTAATGTCATACCCCACCCATTTATATTGGAATACTAACAACTGGTGGAGTCTAGGAGGTTTTTTCCCTCAACAACAAGGTTGGTGAGGAGTACATTGTTATCTACCCCCTATAGCCATGCTCTATTGTCCTAATATAATTATTTTATGGTATTCACAGTGGTTATCTTTCCCTATAATAGTGTGTAGAGGGTTGTGATGGATTTTGGTCATTTCAGACACATGTTTCTCAAAATATGTTATTATATGGATTATTATTAGTATGAAGAGTATGGGTTGTGGTGGATTGAGTTATCACTACAACATAAATTGCCTATAGCGGTGTTATTTTAGCGGCAGTTTTTAAAACGGCTGCTAAACCTTTTTTCAAAAGGTTTTAGCAGTGGTCTATTAAAAATTTCCATGACACCCCCCTTTTTTATAGTTTCGATGCTTCCCCCACCACCTGACCCCGACTCCCTCCTCAACCACCCTTCTCCCCCCAACACCCATGACGCCGCCTTCTCCCCCCGACCTCAGTGAGCCCCGACCCCCACGACGCCACCTTCTCCCCTTGACCCCGAGGATCCATGACCCCCGTGATACTTCCTTCTCACCATGGCGAGCCCCGAACCCTGGATCAGCTCCCCACCCGTGTCGTCAGTGACCTCGCCACCCATAATCGTACCCCACCTCCCATAAGTGCACCTTGCCACCCGTCGACGCTGACCCCCCCGAAGCCCTAGCTCGACTCCCAGGTATGGTAATTTATACCTAGTGAGTTCCCCAAGATGCTATGTTTATTTTTAGTACATTTTAGGGTATCTAATTTTGTACATTATTTTTAACCCCTTGTTGAAAATTTTCAGAAACCAATGGGTGTCTAATATTATTATATATTCTATCCCAGATATCATAGTGAAATATATTGATTGTATTTTCCATTGAGTTCACCTTTGGTTTATTTTCGAAATACATTATATAATGCTTTAGAAATTTAGGTATTAAATTAAAATCATATTGGTTTTTGTATCAATGGTACTTTCTTAATGTGTTATCAAAATAGGGTTGATTAGAAGACTTGGATTTTTAACCATAATTTTAAAGTAACTCCTTCTCATGTTTCATAATGTATAATTAAAGTGAGTTTTCCAACCCATGTTTTAAATTAGAAATGATGGGTGTTTTATAATCATTAAGTGAATTATGACATGGTTTAATTTTTACATAGAGGTCAAATATCTATATTAATATTTTAGTTTAAACTAGAATATATTAAATGTTTTATAAAAGTAATTTCCAAGATTCCATTGGGAGATCCCACATGGCATGTTTAGTTCACACCATACATACACATCTAGGTGTATATATATCTTAAGTTTATCTATTAAGTTTATAGTTATTTTCTTATTCATTGATTCTTTGTTTGGACAATTTCTGGAAGAGTGGTGTATATTTAGTGGATATGGTTCATTAGTGGTGATGCAGGAGCTGTTCAAGTTCCATTTATTTTTCCCCTTTGTATGTTGTATTGTCTATTTTTTCCATGTGTAAGTTCTAAATCTTTTATATTCAGTTTATTTTTATATTTTTGGAAGAATTTTTTGTTTAATAATTATCTATATTATTATTCATCTATGTCATTTAAGATTTTATTTATTTGCAAGAATTTTAATTCTTGGAATTGTAATTATTATTTTTTAATAAATTCATTTTTTGTTTATTATTACCATATAAGGGTTATACCATTCTCAAGTTCATGGTCTTGATACCCTTATGTTTGTTTAAATCCTATAGGTATTGGTAATTCTCTTTATCTCTTATAGAAAATTGGTTTGGGTAACATATCAACTCATCCAGGGTAGGTTCATTAAAAATGGTATCATAACATTGGTTTCCCAAAAGGCACCCAAGTTCAAAATGATATATATTTTTATATGGGTGAATTAGGGTTTGATTGAGTTAGTTTTATTGATGGGACTCTATAAATAGTTTATTATTGAGTTCATGATCACCACTCATTATGATGAAACATCAGCCACTATGAGTTGTTGAGATTTGAATATTGAATTTGAAAATTCATATTGATTTCATGTTATGGTGTATAGATCCTAATTTTAATATTATTAGGTTTCATAGGGGTTTCCTTGGAATTATGGTGAAAATGGAAATGGTATCAATGTAATAAGTTTTGTATACACAACCTAATAAACGAGGCAGTGAACTAACTCAATATCTTAGATATGTTCTAAAAATTAAATCATGAATAACTTCCATCCCATCAAACCATGTGGTCAATTCTGGTATAAATTTACATCCCATTTGGATTTTTTACTTAGAACCCTTCATTATAGGGTCATTGGAATCATTTCATAGAAAAGGTAAATGATCTAATGTGGTCCTTGTGATTTTTTTGGGGGATTGGATTTTGATTAGATTTATCGCGTGCCTTTTTTATGTGTTATTTTTTTGGATATTACAGTTTTTTAAAAAATAAGTATATAATGAATGATGTATTAAGATTTAAATGATAAATCCTGAATATTTTATAATATATATATATTTTATTTTGAATTTTATTTGGAATTGGATAATCTCATTATGAAATATAAAATATATATTAGTTTTAAACCTGGTCGGTGATTTATTTATAAAATTATATTTGGCCCATTTGGATTGTACATCTAAAAATGGTCAATTTAGAAGTAAAAAAAGTGTTGTTTAAATTTAATTTAAAAGGGGTGATGTTTGAAATAAATAAATTCTATTAAAAAGATAAATTTTGTTGTTCATATCAATAAAGTTAGTTGTCCTAAAAAATATTTATGGATGTTTAATAATCTCTTTGGATTTCCTTCTATTATTCTTGGATATTTACCAAACTCTTAATGGAGTGTAAATCGTTATTTTTTTTCCTTTAAATATTGTATTATGTTTTTATATGTCTCTTTTTCTGGTATATTTCACCATATAACTTGGTTGGTTTGGTGAATTCATGAGGTATGATCTTTTTGGATTTTGTGGTGATGGTATTTTTGGGGGAATTTTTGATCAATTGGTTTATGTAAATTATGTAATTGAGGTGGATTTGGTTTTATGTGTTCAATGGGTGATATTTTATTTACTCTTTCATGATTAGTGGTTGTTGGGATGTTCAAGACTCATTATATTATTTTTCAGCAATCTTACACTATCGTATATGTTTGGTCATTTTAGATTACATGTACTTATATCATAACATGTGATCAAGTCTCATGAATCCATCATGGTCAATTTCTAATTCACATGGGCCACATGCTCTCTTACTAGTAACACCCTAAAAATAGTTTACAAATGGATGCTTCAACTTTCCCTTTCTACATTCCACAATAACATCCAATTTAAAACATGTATTGTAATAAATTTCCATTTCCATAGTAAGACTTCAGTACCTTGACAAGATAGTCCACACTAGGACCAAGAGAAACAAATAAGACAACCCAACCTCTATATATCAAAGTAGGCTTGGATTTTTCATATCCATGTTATTCCACTACCCACTAATGGGTCAAATAATACATTGTATACTTACCTATCTACTTAGATTATGAAAAGAAAACATCGCAGGGACAACTATAATTTCTTTCTGATAGAGGTCCAAATTATGTTTCAACCCCCATTGATGTTCCATGACCCACCCCAGATCTGAAAAATTTAATCACACGTAGGGTCACAGCATGTTGTTACCCATAACACTTCACCATGATTCCTCACATGAACTAAAATTCTCAACCCCATTCCATACCCAACTCTTTGAATCCTAATTGGAGGCCACTAATTTAAGGTAAGAGTTTGTTTCCATTTAATATTCCTAACATCTATTCAATTATTATATGATTTATCAATCACTTTCCTTAGTGATATCATAGTAATGGAATCATTAATTTTTTCATCTATTTTGGTGGAGCATGACATACAAAAAACTAAAGGGATGGGATCATTGTTCTCATCTTCTTTTATGGATCTTTTTAATCTGCATGCTTTGGTTTTCTAGTGGGTGATTTACAATATGTATTTATATAGGAAAACCTAATGTAACATATTTATATATTTTTTCTACAAGTATATATGAATCGCTTTCCCTATTTAGTAGTAACTATGTGTTTTAATTATTTTTAATATTGTGTAGTCACATTGTGATATACATGGATAAAAGTCGGATCACATTACCAAGGAACACACCTCTGTATGTTAAGGGTTTGTAGGAGTTTTTAGATTTTGAAATTTCCAATCGATCCATTGAATGGGGAATAAGATGTCCATTTCCTAAATGTAAATTTAGAATATGGTTGAAGAGAGATGAAGTTTACGAATATTTAATACTGAAGCAACTCCCGAGTCAATATTGGTGTTGGATTTGGCATGGAGAATCTAACGTTATATAAAGATTGAGCACTAATGTTAATCCACAGAGTGAGCTCCCAACTTCGTCAAAAATGGAAAATTAAATGAAAAACATTATAAATGATGCATTCGGAACTGAAAGACAATACTATCGACATAAAAACATAACAAAACAACTAGATTAGGGTGCTAAAAATTACAACGTGACAAGTGATGTTTTTGAGAGTGTAACACAACCAGATCAAGATTTTAATATATCATTGGATCCTCCTCTTGATTCTATGGAGAAAAATGTAAGAGAAAACTTCACTAAGGAAAACAAATTTCATGATTTAGTTGATGATGGAAATCAATCATTGTATAGTGGATGTAACACCCCAAGCTTCCATGGTACGTTTCCCTTTAAATAATTTAATATCTTACATTGTATGCAACTTCGAGATTCTACACACTGCGAGCAATCAAACTAGCCATTATGAATATTAATACCCACATTTAGAAATTTTATAAATTTTATCATTCAAAATGGACTTCATTT
Source organism: Viscum album (assembly GCA_963277665.1). Lineage (NCBI taxonomy): Eukaryota > Viridiplantae > Streptophyta > Magnoliopsida > Santalales > Viscaceae > Viscum > Viscum album. The sequence goes on from OY728125.1 coordinate 1,460,411,693, forward strand.
TTGGATTCAAAATATCGAAATTATCTTAGGGTTAAGTTTTGGTATATTTCTGAAAACATTCAATTTATGCTAAATAGTGAAAAACACTAAGTTATATTTTAAAACAGAGTTTTTATTTAAATTTATTTTAGGTCAAAATAGATACATAATAACTATATAAGTTCAATGTAATTCATTGGAGTAAGTTTATAATAATTTTTGATATATAAAAATTTTGTTGAACTTTTAACCGTCTTTTACCCACCTCCTAAGAGCATTTGCAAATTTGAATAAAACATAATTTTACTTCTTCTGTTAATTGAATTTCAAAAATCTGAGAGACATGGTTTATATCAGTAAATAAAATTTGGTTCAATAAGATAAAAATAATTTTTGGTGCATAGTAACTTTTGAATTTTATTTACCACGGTTAAAAGTAAATAGGATAATTAAAGGTAAAAATGATATTATTATTACCCTAACACATGTCCTAATTCTATTGGATAAGTTTAATTCGACCAAAAACAACATTAGGAATAAGATATGATCCTTTAGGTCCACATGGATTAGATTAGGACATTTATTATTATTTAATTCAAAGAAGAGTTGAAATTGTTAAATTCAAATCTTAATAAATAAACCAATATTAATATAGGGTTATACATAATATAAACTTGATTATAAATATTCATTAGGATTATAAAAAGATTTACTACATAATGGTATTTTATTTATATTTTTTAGACATTAAATAATTTAATTTATTTATGACACAATGATGATGCAGTAATTACCTAATTAATGAAATATTAAAATATTTGATATTATAAATATCAAAATAAATATAATTTCATAATTTTTATGAGTTACACTAATTTAATAGGTTAATATGACATGTTAGGGATAGTTAGATTATTTTTTTTTGAAGTAATAATGTTGTTATGAATTTAGAAAAAACAAAATACCAAATAGTGTCAAAATTGACATAAAAGAGTTTTTAAAAAAACTATAATATTATTAATTGATATTCTCTTCCTAAAAATACAAGGATCTGCCAAAAGAATTATATAATAATAGTTGTATCCTTAATGAACCACTTGTGGTTCTCTTGGAAGTATATAGTAAGTTTATTAACCATATAATATAAAAATACAAAGAGACATGGTAAATGTCAAACTATTTAACTAAGAGTTAAATCTAAAATATAAGGATATATTAGTGACCCAAACCTATCTAAAACCTATTGGTTGAGTGTTTTTCAACCCATCCCTGCCTTAGACTTCAAATAATTCATTTTAAAGTCATTATAAACTAAAACATATTTTATTATAAAATAATATTTCTAGTTTTTTCTAAGGTGCCATATACTCCTCTTATAAAAGGGAACTCCCCTTTCCCTCAAATTCACACCTCCAAAGCCTTTTGTCTCAGACAAAATCTAACAAAATACCCTATCAACTGTCCTCTACTCATCCTAGAGTAATTACTTTAGTCATAAATCCAACTTAAGGAACCCTTTTGATCAAATGAAAAGGAAGAACTCGAAGAAGAGGTAAATATTTCATCACCTCTTTCAAGTTCCTTTCCTCTTCCACTTCCTCTTTCTTTGTTGTTTCCATTCTAAAATAATAACGTAAGTATATCATATATACAGTTATGTTGTTATAAATATGGTACAACCATATTCATTATTCTATCCATCCTTTGAATGAAATTTCACCATGCGTGCATACGTACGACTTACTGTCTCCACGTCGTGGTGTAATTGTTATTCAATACATTATTATTTAGATGGGTATAATAATGATTTGTAATTGATGTAAATAAAAAATAAATCATGATAATTATTCAGTATATATGATATAACATCCAATTATATATTATATTAATATCAAAATAATGATATTGTCTCTCTTGCGTATGTATGGATTACCATCTCCACGAATGCGATGAGATTCATTCCCCACCATAATCCATTCTAGACTAATTTTCATTTGATGATTAAAAATAATGTTTAAAAACTTAATATCATTCTGAATATGAATATGATACATCCTATTCATAAAAAACACTACTTACGAAACAAATCATATAAAGGAAAACGAATCAGTTAACACCTGAAATGACGATAATACTAAAATATTATTAACAAACAATATTAAAAGATAATATATGATATCTTATTAATGTATATGGTTCTCTAATAACTTAATAATAGTTATTTCACTATTATAAAGGTGGTTAACCTACCCTTAACCAAGGAAATGTTAAAATTAAGGGGTTTCTTATCTCACTTTTAATTCTGTGAGATTTCTATTATTCACCACTTATTTATTAAATGTGGTGTATTGTGTACTGTCATTTGATATATATATATATATATATTATCATTATTAACTTTATATTCATGGTATTCTGTGATTAATTTGGTTGTTATTAACTTTTTTCCTTACAACTCGATTTATTACAACGAAGTAAGGGTTTTAATCTCACTTCCTATTTCCGTGAGATTCATGTCATACTGCCACTATTTCCTTTTGTGTGGTGTATGTACTACCCAATGATTGTATTCTTTGTATAATATACTTAATTTTATAAGTAATTAAATCTTCATTTTATGATCCATCTTTCATGGTATGTGTGTTTCGTAAGTTACCAAATTGTTAAGGGAATTTCAAATTTCAATTTCCACCCATTCGGCTTTACACATACTTCATTAATTATTTTACTCCATGATTATGTGTAGAATCACTATTTATTATTTGTGTATTAATTTACACTCCCCTTTATATTGATATACGTTTTATACACATAATAACTCCATTTGTAAATTCTCAAGTCATCGATATGAACTTGATAAGAGTAATTTTAACTCAATCTTCATTTATTGAGTTAAAAATCCAATTCATTGGTGTTGTTTTTAAAAGAATATTTGTGAATGTCCTCTGATTTATTTACACTAAATATCCAATAATATTTAGTGTATTTATATTTTTCACAAAAAATTATGTCTTTGAGTTATCCTTAACCTAAGGATACAGTCTTTATAAGAGATTTCATCTCAATTTACATTCCATTGAGACTTCTTTTTTGTTATACGCCAATTCACTTTTATATGGTGTATATAATGTACTTTAACAAAGTATATAATGAATAAATTTATTTCCATGATATAATAAAGTATTGATTACCTCAATTATTTGTATTCAATTGTCTCTCTTTTGGTTCAGAACTCTAACTAAAATATCATCTAAAAATGTTTTAAAGATTTATTATTCTAAATATTTCTCATTAATGTCCATGTTTTCAAAATTGTTTTAAGGATTTATTTATATGAACATTAAAGTTTTAAAATTAAAATTCCTTTTAAATTTTTCAAAGTTGTATTGGAAACTTTGATTGAAAAATCTATTTTTAAACGGCTTCTTGAAAAATAGTGTGACTTTTAAATGATTTTAAGAAAAAGGGAGATATTTTTCTCAAATAGGTTTGATGATTATTTTCATCTACATCAATATCCTTCATTATTCTAAATTTAGGTTAATATGTTACAATTAAATCTTCCATACTGTATTTAATGAGTTATGTTTGATTGGGGATGTGATATTTTTATACCATTCATGGTTTGTGGATCAAGTATTGACATTTCGTATACTAGTTTTAATACAAATGGTTATGTTATGTTTCAAACTTTTCATATGAGGAATGCGTTGGACTTAGTAAGTGATGATTGAATCCTGTTATAGCGCCTCAATGCATTGGTAGGTCTCATGAGACAACCTAGTGTATTTCCATAAGGCCTTGAAAAAATATTATTTGTAGTCTTGGCACAAGTCCTTGACTATGTGGTTATGAAAGTATGGCATTATTCATTCCATCATTATGAAAGTGGCTATTGATATATCATGTGATTATTTGACTCGTAGAATATCCATGTTAATAAGTAAATGGAATTATTTGATTTTATCTTTGTCATATTATGTTGAAGTTCATGTTTAAAAGGATTTTGTTTTAGTTTTATACATTACCTTAAATGTTTATTCTTATTTATGAATGTTTCCACTATATTGTTATCCTTACTGAGCATCTGAGCTCACCCCTTTCTATGTTTTATTTTTCCCAGGATTTGAAGAAGTATATTATGACTGACTTGCAGGGATAGTATATGGGATCTCAGTGTTTTCTACGGAAACAATGTTGTTGTAGTTTTCCATTTTATTATGTAATGTAAACCTTATAAATGTATCTAGTACTTCCAAGGCTACTAAACTAATTGGTCTTTTGAGACTTGATCTTTTGTGATCATGCCAATGATACGTAATAATGAACCGACTTTGGGATTCTAGGTTCGGGGGATTATAGTTGGTATCAGAGGAAGTTTAGTACAAACCTTAGAAAGTATATTTAGATAAACTCTGATTAGAGAAAATATCCCTAAGATAGACTTTGAGAATTAGTATATAAGAACATCCTTAAATTTTGATATTGTAGAGATTTTGTGAGTTTTCCAAGAAATAAATCCCTGTCTGGATACGATTAGGTAGAGGCAGATCTGGCACAAATGTACCTAAGGGTAAAACATAAAAACACCACTTTGAGCTAGACTCGAATGGGAACTGGTGAACATCAACAGGCCTTGTTTCAATCTTGGTTATAACACTCCTAGGGGAAATGCTTAGGATAATTTACATTTTCTTTACAAACTGATTTGAAAAAATTTTATATAAGATCATAATAAATGACCTTGGTTAATCCTAAGGTGATTCAAATTGAAAATATGGTGTCATGATATTCTCTAAATGATTTTATGACTACTATTACTCACACAATGATTTCTGGTTTTACTCAATGGCTGGATTTCAAGGAATTCATAGTAACTTTGAGCATGATGTACAAGGTGGGAACGGTGGTGGAAATGAAAAAAAATGGAATGTTGATAGGAATAAAAAATATCGTGTTCATTCCAAATCAGTTTTCCAAAAATATGATCAACAACATATATATTAACCAACTCCCAGACTCAACAAAGAAGAGAAAGGTGATGAATGATAAGAGCTCCAGCAGTGGAGACTATAGAGAAAGGAATCCTCAATTTACATCATGCAGTAAATGTGGAAGAAGAAGCCCAGGAAAGTGTCTCAATAGAACAAAGAAATGCTTTACATGTGGGAAAGAAGGATATAAAGTAAAGAATTACTGTGGAAAAATTAAGAGTAATATGAAAGAAAATAAAAATGGTACCAAGAATCCATTTACAGTCATTTTTCGTAAATGTAGGGGACCTGTCCATTACCCGAGTGAATGCCCCATTCTATAGGATATTTTCTAGGTCAAAGAAGAAGATATGTGGAAATAAGTGGTTGGATAAATGTTTAAATGTATTATTGCTCCTTGTTTATGGGATTACTTTGGAACAATTTTCTCTTGTATTTGTAACCCTGCAGTCTTTCATGTGAAAATGATATTTGAGTAATAATTATCTTTTCTATTTTGGATATAGTTATAAATAACCATTTGGTTTTATATGATCATTGGGTTTGATGCAATTACAAGTTATTGTATTTTGGGATGAAAATGCAAGGTATGAGATAACATTTTTGGTTAAATTATATTATGGTTATTTTAAAGAATTTATCTCATTTTTGTAATGATATAAAATATAGTTTTTTAAAAAGGAAAACATGCAGACCATGTGACAACCCATCGTGTCGGACAAAGTTGTGGGAATAAAACCCACAACTAGAGTGTGATTGGGATTTACCGCCTACCACTGGACTACATGAATCCCCTGGTTAGTGTGACTAATTATTTGTAGTTAAATAATTTTATTGATCAATAATAAGTTTATTTTAGATATTATTTCTTATCAAATTAATACCCTTAGTATAGGTAAATGATTTGGTGATTAAGTGATAAATGTTATTTTGGAAGACGTTCGCTCTGTTGGGAACACTATATGACTAAGGAAAATAGAATACTATGGGATTTCAGTTGAGGAGTAATGGTGTATTTTTATCTATGTTTTTATTGTGGATTTATAGTGATTTGGGTTTTTTATGGAAATGATTAACCTATAATAGAGAATATGTGATTAGGTTAATTAATTTTAAGTATGTGACTTTAATAGTAGTTGATGTCTTTTGGAGATACAATTTAACCTAGAAGACTATATAACCAAATTCTTCTTTATTTTGGGTTTCAATATTAGTTTGGATTATAGTGAATGATTTTAAGGACAATTGTTTATTGAATGGTATTTATTTAACTTTGAAGTATTGTTGGTTTAATTTTAGAAATTAAGATTAGTGTTTATTTCTCTAAAGGAATATCCTTTTGGGGGATCATCTGATATTTTATTGACCATTTTGGATTTGATTAATCTCTAAAGACAAGTTAAATATATAGTTTATCATTTTTGGATCATGTTATTTTCTAGAATTTGATTCTAGATCTTTCGGTGTGAGCAAGTCATCTTGAATACTCATCGTTTAAAAATATGAATTTGTAGTAGAAATTTATTAAGGAATTAAACTCTACTTAAAAAGTAAGTATATATCTTTATGTTCTTGTTCAATATCATAAATAAATTCCTCATCTTTATGAAATGTAACTTAAAAAATCATTGTCCATTTACGTTTCCTACTGGGAAACAAATGACCATTTGTCTCATCACAAGTTTGTGGTTTTCTTGTTGTTAACTTTCTCTTGAACATGTTTTCTATCCCCCTCCATCCAAAATTGACACTTAGTTTATATTCCATATCCATTTTTTCCAACATGGAATCCTAGTATGAGTTATCTAGGGTGACATTTGTACTTCTCTTTCTTTCTTTTAAAGTGATAGTTTTAATGACTCCTTTTCCGATGTGGGACTTTCAATTATGTTCCCAAGACCAATTTTAAAAATTTTGAGGATGTAATTTCCAAAAGGAGGGAATAATGTAACACCCCAAGCTTCTACGGTATGTTTCCCTTTGAATAATGTAATAGCTTGCATTGTACGTAACTTCGAGATTTTAACACATAGTGACCAATTTGACTAGCTGTTATGAATAGTAATGCCCACTTTTTGAAATTTTATTAATTTTATCTTTTAAAACGGACATCATTTTTCGATTGGGAATATCGAAATTAGCTTAGGGTGATTTTTTGTTATTTTTCTGAAAACTTTCAATTTTTGATGAATAGTGAAAAACACTGAATTATATTTTAAAACCGAATTTTTATTTAAATAAATATTTATTTTATTTAAATTTATTTTCAGTCAAAATAGATACATAATACATATATATGTTCAATGTAATTCATTGGAGTTATTTTATAATAATTTTAGATATATAAAAATTTTATTGAACTTTTAACCGTCTTTTACCCACCTCTTAGGAGCATTTGCAAATTTGAACAAAACGTAATTTTACCGCTTCTATGAATTGAATTTCAAAAATCCGAGAGACATGGTTGATATCATTATGTAAAATTTGGTTCAATAAGATAAAAATAATTTTTGGTGAATAGTAACTTCGGACTTTTATTTACCACGGTTAAAAGTAAAGGGGATAATTAAGGGTAAAAATGATAATATTATTACCTTAACACATGTCTTAATTCTATTTTATAAGTTTAATTAAACCAAAAACAACCTTAGGAATAAAATATGATCCTTTAGGTCTAAATGGATTAGATTAGAACATTTATTATTTTTTAATTCAAAGAAGAGTTAAAAGTGTTATATTCAAAGCTTAATAACAAAACCATTTTTAATAAAGGGTTATTCATAAGATAAATTAGATTATAAATATTCATTATAAAGATAAAAATATTTCCTAAAAAATGGTATTTTATTTATATTTTTTAGACATTAAATAAATTAATTTATTTATGACACAATAATGATGCAGTAATTACCTAATTAATGAAATATTAAAATATTTGATATTATAAATATCCAAATAAATGTAATTTGAGATTTTTTATTAATTCCACTAATTTTCTAGGTTAATATTACATTCTAGGGTTGGTTAGATGAATTTTTTTTGATGTAATAATGTTGTAATTAATTTAGCAAAAACAAAATACCAAATAGTGTCAAAATTGACAGAAAAGAGTTTTTAAAACAAATATAATATTATTAATTTATATTATATTCCTAAAAATAAATGTATTGTCCAAAAGACTTATATAATGATAGGTGTACCATTAATGAACAAATTGGGGTTCTATTAGAAGTATATAGTATGTTTATTAACCATATAATATAAAAATACAAAGAGACATGGTAAATGTAAAACTATTTAACTAAGAATTAAATCTAAAATATAAGGTTAATATAGTGACCCAAACCTGTATAAAACCTATTGGTTGAGTGGTTTTCAACCCATACCCACCTTATCCTTTAAATAACTCATTTTGTAGCCATTAAAAACCGAATATTAGTTTATTATAGTATAATATTTCTTGTTTTTCCTAAGGTGACCCTTACTCCTCTTATAAAAGGGCACTCTCCCTTCCCTCAAATTCACACCTTAAAAGCCTTTTGTCTCAGCCAAACTCCACCCAAATACCCTCTAAACTGTCATCTCTTCATCCTATAGGCCTTACTGTGTCAAAAATAAAACTTAAGGAGCCCTTTTGATCAAATCAAATGAAATAACCCGAAGAAGAGGTAAATATTTCATCACCTCTTTCAAGTTCCATTCTTCTTACACATCCTCTTTCTTTGTTGTTTCCTTTATAAAATAATAACTCCAGTATAATCTATATAATTTTATGTTATTATAAATATGGTACAACCATATTCATTATTCTATCCATCCTTTCAAAGACATGTCACCATACATGCGTACATACGGCTTATCATCTCGACGTCGTGGTGTAATTGTTATTCAATACATTATTATTTGGATGGGTATAATAATGAAGTTTAATTGATTTAAATAATAAATATAACATGATAATGACTCTTTATATATGATATACCATACAATTACATATTATTTTAATATCAAAAGAATGATATTGTCACTCGTGTGTACGTACGGATTACCATCCCCACAAACGTGATGAGATTCATTCCCCATCATAATCCATTTTAGAAAAACTTTCATTATATGATTAAAAATAATGTTTAATGACTTAATATAATTATTAATATGAATAAGATACATCCTATTCATAACAAACACTACTTACGAAACAAATCATATAAAGGAAAACAAATTAGTTCACACTCGAAACGGCGATAATACTAAAATATTATTAACAAACAATATTAAAAGATCATAAATGATATCATATAAATGTATATGATTATTTTATAATTTAATAAAAGTTCTTTCACCATTATACAGGAGTTTAACCTACCCTCAACCAAGGAAAAGTAAAAAAGTAAAGGTTTTTTTATCTGGCTTTTAATTCCGTGAGATTTTCATTATTCGCCACTTATTTATTAAATGTGGTGTATTGTGTACTGTCATTTGATATATTTATTATCATGATTCTATTTATATTCATGTTATTATATGATTCATTTGTTTGTTATTAACGTTTGGCCATACGACTCTATTGATTACAATGAAGTAAGGGTTTTCATCTCACTTCCTATTTCCGTGAGATTCAAGACATACTGCCACTATTTCCTTTTGTGTGGTGTATATACTGCCCAATGATTGTATTCTTTGTGTATTATACTTTAATTTATGAGTAATTACATCTTCATTTTTTGATCCATCTTTCATGGGATGTATGTTTCGTAAGTTACCAAATTAGTAAGGGAATTTCAATTTTCAATTTCCACTCATTCAGCTTTACACATACTTCATTGATTATTTTACTCCATGATTATGTGTGGAATCACTATTTATTATTTCTGTAGTAATTTCCACTCCCCTATTGTGGATATAATTTTGATACATATAATCACTCCATTGTTAAATTCTCAAGTCATCGATATGAACTTGATAAGAGTAATTTTAACTCAATATTTATTTATTGAGTTAAACATCCAATTCATTGGTCTTGTTTTTACAAGAATATGTGTAAATGTCTTATGATTGATTTACACTGAATATCCAATAATATTGAGTTTATTTATATTTGTCACACATAATTATGTCATTGATTTATCCTTATCCAAAGGATACGATCTTTATAAGAGATTTCATCTCAATTTACATTCCATTAAGACTTATTTGTTGTTATACGCCAATTCACTTTTATATGGTGTATATAATGTATTTTGACATATTATATCATGAATCGCATTATTCCCATGATATTATAAAGTTTTGATTACCTCAATTATTTGTATTCAAGTGTCTCTCTTTTGGTTAGAACTCTAACTAAAATATCATCTTAAAATGTTTTAAGGATTTATTATTCTAAATCTTTCTCATTAATGTCCGTGTTTTAAAAATGGTTTTAAGGATTTATTTATATAGACAATAAAGTTTTAAAATTAAAATTCCTTTTAAATGCTTCAAAGTGGTATGGAACACTTTGATTCAAAAATATATTTTTAAACGTCTTCTTGAAAAATAATGTGACTTTTAAATGATTTCAAGAAAAAGGGAGATATTTCTCTCAAATAGTTTTGATGATTATTTTAATATATGTCAATATCCTTCAATATTCTTGATTGAGGTAATTATGTTACAATACAATCTTCAATGTTGTATTGAATGAGTTATGTTTGACTATGGATGTATTATTTTTATACCATTCATGGTTTTTGGATAAAGTATTGACATTTCGTATGCTAGTTTTAATATGAATGTTTATGTTATGTTTCAAACTTTTCATATGAGGAATGCATTGGACTTAGTAATTAACATGTGTAGTATATTATAGCTCCTTGATGCATCGGTAGGTTTCATGAGACAAACTAGTGTCTTGGCAGAAGGCCCTGACAAAAATCTTATTTTTAGTCTTGGCACAAGGCCTTGACTATGTGGTTATGAAAGTCTGGCATTATGCATTCCATCATTTTGAAAGTGGATATTGATATTTCATGTGATTATATGACTAGTAGAATATCCATGTGAATAATTAAATGGAATTATTTGATTTTATCTTTTCCATATTATGTTTAAGTTCTAGTTTAAAAGGCTTTTGTTTTAGTCTTATACATTGCCTTAAATGTTTATGCTTATTTATGAATGCTCCCGCTATATTGTTATCCTTACAAAGAATTTGATCGCACCCCTTTCTAGTATTTATTTTTCCTAGGATGTAAAGAAGTATATTATGACTGAATTTCAGGGATATTCTATGGGATCTCAGTGTTTTCTATAGAAACAATGTTTTTTTAGTTTTCCATTTTATGATTTAATGTAAACCTTATGAATGTATCTAATACTTACAAGGATACTAAACTAATAGGTATATAGAGACTTTATATTTTGTGATCAATATAATGATACATAATAATGCACCGACTCTGGGCTTCTGGGGTCGGGGCATTATAGTGGATGTTTGAAATATTTAAAGCATTATTTTCTGCTGAAGTTGTACCACATCAAATGTATATGTGGAATTACAAATAAGGAAATGTCTATGATATTAGAATTTTTGCATGATGCATTTCTGGAAGAAAAAATCCCTGATTCATTTTATGATATGAAAAAATTTGTAAATGGGCTTGGTCTGAATTATACAAAAATACATGTGTGTCCCAATGATTGTATGCTTTATTGGCGAGAGGATTCAAGTAGACAGAATTACAAAAAATGTTCTTCTTCTAGATGGATGTCCATGGGTGATTTTGGAAGTCTGAATAAACATACTTTCATGAAGAAGAATAAAGGGAACACACATTCAAAGGGGTGTTACTTTCCTTTAAATCCTTCATTAAAAAGATTATTCATGTCATCGAAAACCACCAAACACTTGAAGTGGCATTCTGTAGATAATAACAATGATGGGTTAATGAGACATCCACGAGATTCACAATCATGGAAGTCAATTGATTCATTACATCCAGATTTCTCATCTGATCCTAGGAATGTTCTATTGGGATTGGATGGCGATGGATTCAACCCATTTGGGACTTTGAGTACCAGTTATATCATTTGGTTAGTTGTTTTAATCCCTTACAATCTTCCTCTGTAGATGTGTATGAAACAAAATTATTTTATCATTTCAATGATTATTCATGGGAAAAATTCTTGGAAATGATATTGATGTATACTTGCATCCTTTGATTGAATAATTATAGGATTTATGGAGTAATGGTGTTGAGACATTTGACGCTTCTTCTAAAACTATGTTCAAAATGCATGTTGCTTTAATGTGGACCATTAGTGACTTCCCTAGGCTTGGGAATTTATCTGGTTCAAACATTCACATGGGTTTGGCTTGTCCTACATGTAACATTTATTTTCATCCCAAATGGCTACCTCACAGTAGAAAATATTCCTTCTTGTACCATCGAATATTTCCCAATGATTCTCATAGATTTTGGCTGAACGGATCAAAATTTAATGGTTTCACTGATCATAAACCACCTCCAAAGTTGTTAATTGGTTTTAAAATATTAACACAACTTGAAAATGTGGAAACATAATTTTGGAAGGTACATCATTTTAATGATAACGGGAAATGGTTTCGAAGTGCATCGTCAAGTGAAATCAGAATGCAACAATGGATGAAAAAAAGTATATTCTTCAAACTTCTGTATTGGGAATATAATTTTTTGCAGCATAACCTTGATGTGATTCATATTGGGAATAATGTCTGTGAAAATTTGATTTTCACATTGATTAATGAGCATGGAAAGTCAAAGGATCATCTCAATGCTCGCAAAGACTTATAAGTAATTAAAATAAAATGTGATCTCTGGCCTGATGAGAATGAAAAGTATGATCCAACAATTTTTTCAAAGAAAATTAAGGATAAAGATACATTCCATAAATCTTTAAAGAATGTGAAGGTATTTAATGGGTTTTCAAGTAACATCTCAAGGTTTTTTGACTTGAATAATCATAGGTTACATAGATTGAAAAGTCATGCTTCACATATTTTGTTACAATAGTTACTACCATTAGAATTGCGTAAATTATTACCTAAAACATTTACTGCTGTTGTACTCTAATTCTGCACATTTTTAGACAACTATGTGAGAAATATCAGCATCTATTTCATCTTGGAATCCTCTAAGAAAGGTTTTTATTGACCCTTTGTGCAATGAAGATGATCTTTCCTCCATCATTTTTTACTATCATGATGCATTTAACTGTGCATTTGGTTGAGGAATCTAAATTAGGAGGCCCCTCTCATTATTGATAGATGTATCCAATTGAAAGGTACTTAATTTATTTGTTTTTTAGTTAACTAAAAAATATAACCTAATTAAATGCATAATTATGTTTATTTTATTACACAAATATCTTGGGAATTTGAAATTATATGTGAGAAATAAAGCTCAACCTGAAGGCTCTATTGTTAAAGGCTATTTGGCTAAGGAGTGTCTTACCTTTTGTTCTAGATACTCGGATGATATTGAGACAAATTTAATTGATTTGGACATGTATATGACACATCGAATCTATCTCAAATACATCATAAATCAAAAATATTTCTTGCTATTGGCCGAACAGTTGGAAGGACCTCAAATGTGACATTGACATAATTGGAATTATTACAGGAACATAGATATGTGTTGCTGAATAGTGAAATTTCAGATCCATTTATTAAAGAGTTGAGGATAAAAAATAAAGAGATAAATGAGAGGTTGAACATGAAATGAGAAATATATAATGAAAGCTTTTAATACACAGCTTGTGAAATGGTTTGCACGACGCGTAAGTTCATAAATATTACAATAAATATGAATATAAGTTTGATACATATATTTTGAAAATATAATAAAGTATATTTATTCTTTTAGATCATGAATATTGATACTTGAGAAGAGTTGTCAGAATATTTGAAGTTTCTTGCTCGAGGTCCTCTAAAACAAGTTAGAAATTTCAACGCTTACAATGTGAATGGCTTCATATTTCGTACATTTGATTGAGAAGGGGGTTTAAAAACATAGAATAGTGGTATATTTACATTTTTTTAAGTGGGATACTATGGAAATCTGACTGATATTATTTAATTAAATTACCATGGGAATTTGTTAGTTGTTTTATTCAAATTCAATTGGGTCGATATTATCAGTGGTGTTAAAAGAAATTCCTTGCAATTTACTTCTATGAACTTCCCTCGCTTGATGGATGTTGTTGATCATGAACTTCTTGATCCATATATCTTATCATCACAATAAAAAATGGTATATTATGTGAATTATTTTGTGGATGAAGGGGGGGGGTTGTTTCTCACTTAATACAAAGAGATTTGTATTATATGGGTGATGAAGTGGAAGATTTGACCTCTGAAATTAAATCTCATTAACAACAAGAAGTAGAATTAATTTTCCATCATGATATTGAAAATATTATCCTAGAAAAGATGAATTAAGTGGATGAAGTAATGTAGTAGGAAACTGACATTATTGAAGGGTAAAATGATTGTATATATAGTTATTTATTCATTTAGCAACCACTTATTTCATTTGTGCAGTCATTCATTATCATTGTTATGTATATTTTGTTTGTTAGTACTAGGAATCTATTATCATTTTTAAATTTTTTATGATTTTTTTTTTTTAATATATGTTCAAAACATAATTTTATTTGATTAAATGATAGGAATTCCAAGTAGGAAGCGATACACTATTTCGTCCACTACTGCGACAGATGACGACCCATCTGTCTCCCTCCCTAAGGCATATGAGCCACCAACTTCTTGCCCCCTACACCATCTCCACTACACTATATCTTGCACCCTTTTTGAGCATCTCCTTATAAGTAATGTCATCGACTCCCACTTTATCAGACTCAGCAGCGGGGTGGTGGTGCGCCACTTCTACTTCATCACAGGCATACTAGAGGGTCACTATTATATGTAAAAATCATAATATAAATAAATTTATTGAACTTTTTTTATACTAATTGTTTGTTTATTAAAGATGGAAAAAATGAAACTATAGATAAAAATATAAAAAGGTCAGATGTGTGAAATAAGAATGGAGAGAACATAGTTGTCCCATTTGATCCATATGGGGTCCCTACGGATGACGTCGCGGGATTACTTAGCCAAATTCTAGGCCAGCTAGCAGTGGAGCCCATTTCCCTTCCAATTTCGTATGATGATTGGATACATATGCCTCCAAGTTAGAAAAATAAATTTTTTTATTCCCAAATAAGGGTAATTTTAATACATTATGGTGTAATTGAATGTAATGTTATTAATATGTTCAAAATTAATTTCTTTAAACAACTGTTTTTCCACTTTATAGTTGCTGATGTGATAGCACGAAAGTGGACATTGAATAATCTTGGTAAGAAATGGAAGGACTTAAAATGGAGATTTTGGAATGATTTTTATGATACTTTGTTCATCATCCAACAAATTTATGAGAATCTACCCAATGGGGTACCCAAAGAACAGTGGATTGTTTTTGTTGACAGACATCGTGATGAGAAACAGATGGTATTTAAATATATATTATTATATTAACCTCAGTTTACATTTATAAAGTTATATGAAGAGGATAAGACATTGAATACATTAATATTAAATTTCATTTTATTTATTTCAGAATCTCTCAAGAAATAATGCATCAAGTCGGGCT
Organism: Viscum album; assembly: GCA_963277665.1. Classification (NCBI taxonomy): domain Eukaryota; kingdom Viridiplantae; phylum Streptophyta; class Magnoliopsida; order Santalales; family Viscaceae; genus Viscum; species Viscum album. The sequence goes on from OY728125.1 coordinate 1,460,427,345, forward strand.
AAGCAAGTCATCCCTCACACTATGGGGTTAAAATGAATTTCTAGAAACCGATCAACTCGTGTAATATTTTCATTAGTTTGAATAATTATAATACAATGTTATTTTTTTAATATATTTAATTTTTTATTTATATTTTTTTAATACAGTCACATAGTTTATGGCATGAAGCATCCCGAACTAAAGTGTGGTAGGATGTTCACAAAAAAATCTGATGGAAGTTTTGTTAATGAGACTTCTAAAGAAGTTTGGGTATGAACTCATTTTTTCATTATAATAACTTATTATCAGTTTTCACTATGTTAATATATATTGATATTGGATTTATAGGTAAAAATTAAAGAAATATGGGATGCCAATCCTGGGCAGTCCTACTTAGTCTCCTAGGATGACCCGGTTGCTAAAGTCCTTGGGAAGGAGCATCCTGGTAGAGTGTGCGGGATGGGTTTGGGACCCATGCCATTTGAGGTATTTGGTAGTACATTGATGATTTTAGTTGCATATAATTCTGGTTGTAGTTAGTCAATACCTGGAGATGCTCAAGGAGATATTGTTTCTCTACAAAACACAGTTCAAGACTAGGAGGATCAGATATCTTCTTTGTAGAAAGCATTAACTGATATACATCAGCAGATGAGAAGATATCCCCCCAGTGGTATTGCATAGACTAGTGGTGAGCATGTAAATCAAAAAAAATCAAAATCATTTACTTTTCAAACTTTTATTGGTTTTAAGTTTAAATATAAATATGCAACACTATTCAATTTTCAATATAATGTTCTTACAGGTGGTATCAAGAAGTGGAGATGGAGGTGGAGGGGGCGATGATATTTGTTCATCATCAGACATTGATTAGTAGTATTGTTGATATGTGGACAAAGATTGTAACAATTGGTTTGTATATGTATCATGTGTGCCACATAGTTGCCTCCAAACATTTTCATGACCAAATATTTTCTTGATTTCTCATGTTTCCTTTTATGTATTTTATTGATTTCTAATGTTTCCTTTTATGTCTTCATTTCTCGAGTGTGGTATACACAATATATATTAACTCTTTATTGTGATGATTTATTTTTTATGATTAAATTTTCCTAAATTCATTTTTTCATTATAATAGCGTATCCAACATTTTCTAGCCCAATCCATTTATCACTACATTTCCATTTCTAAGATGTACTTTTTAGTTATTCTCTTGTATCAATCCCTAGGGATGAGAATGTGTGTCTTGCTAACAAGTTTATGATTGATCACCTTTTAATGTTTCATAATCTTAGTATCCAAAATTTCAAAAAAAAAATGGAATCCATAGATACTGATACGAGATTAGGGGAAATTTTGTTACACGGTCTGAAATGGGGTTTTCCCACCATTTCCAAAGTGGCCTCCAAGAATAGTTTGGTGTTGTGATTGACAGTTTCTATTATCTCAGTCGGCATGACATGTCGATGGGAAAATCCCAGTAGATTATCTAGAACCCCCTTCCGTAGAAAAATGTTAAATTGACTACATGATCAGTTACTTACCATTCATAACATCAACTACCCTATCAGAAATAATTTATTATAAGCATCCATATTCCATGATAGAATATATCAACCCCATTCACGAGAAACTATTCCCTTTGAAGGAATGTGCCTGATCACTTTTATTATATTCCACAAATCAAAATAACTAGGATTCATAATGGGAGTGACAATATATTAGGATCCAGATTCCATTCCTTCTAAGGAAACCACACTAAAGACTCATTTTCCAAATAAATCACATGAGTGAAACAAAAATGATACTTGAACCTGATCCATCACTACTAAAAAATTAGGAACCCTTATCCATGGGAGAGTTGATTTTATCTTTTTCTATCTTTAGTGTCAAGTATAATAATTCCACATGGAATAACCCTAGCGAGAGATGATTTTACCTAATTACTATGTTATGTTTCATTTATAATAATTCCACACGGAACACAAACATAAATTAATCCCAAGAAAATATTACCACAACATTATTCCCATGATAAAGGGTCTACCACCGACATACTACACCCCACTTTCTTTGAGTAACTAAGGACTAAATAAATAACCACCTAATCATGGTCCAAAAGAACTGTGGGAGGATTTAAATTTATCAACACATAGATGGAATATAAATCTAATTAGTTACTATATATATAGTAAATATATATAGTTTATATATATTTCATCCACATATATTTCCAAGGCATGTGAAGATTTATGTAGCCATATACTTATAATAATACTGATGAATAGACCATGTCATAACTTAGACATCCCTAACCAGTCTAAAGAGCCTATGTGATCATGTAATTGGGTACATGCCCTATATCCCAATAGAGTGAGAGACCATGAAAAAACACATGGGAAGTTGAGTGCACCATCAGGTCAAAATTATAGTCATGGAATGTGGTGATTCAATCTCAATACTTATATAGTAACATTTTTGTGAAACACCATGCTCAACACCTGATGTAAGGAATTGTGATATCTTCTTTCTCAACAATCTCATACTATCATACCACAACCTCTATAAAGTCATATATTAAATATAACTATCAAGGGGAATTACCTCACATCTATATCTTCTATCTACACCATATATATAATAAAGGCATAAAAATTTGTGTCATAATAGATAAGTAATAACATCGTATTCATGTCTTTATCCATGTTTAATTCCCATTTAAAATATTACAATTAGTATGAATAATTTTATAAAGCATAAATTAAGAGCCTGAAATTACAATTACTTGGAGTCATTCCATTTAAAACCAACTGATTTATTTTAATAAAGGAAACTCATAATTAATTACCCATTTCACATTATCAATTACATTTAACTCATTAAATTCATTAAAACATTGGAAACCCATATATAATCTTAATGGTGTCACTTATATGGTGACATGTTAATCTATGAAATTTCTCACTATAGAAATTTCAACAATAATTAGTCCAAACACCTAAGGGATTCCTTTGGTAATATCAAATAATCAAATATAAAGGTATATTACATTATTGAACAATTATAGAAGATGTGTAGGAGTAACAACATTGGAAAAAAAATCATATTGTCCCATTTCACCTAGATCACCCAATGGGTGACCATATAAGTTTCACACAACATGTGAACATCCAATCAAGGATCAGATAGTACATATGAGTCTGTAATGGTCAATTTTAAATACATAAATCACTTAAATAGAGACTCTTGACCAAATATGGTGTGCGGAAGAGTGTCTTAATTACAAAACATTGATCCCCAATGGGAAAATAATGTGACTACCAACCTAAAGGTCATAGATGATGCCTCTCTCGATATCAGATTCATATTTCAAGATTTTTGGGAGAAATATGAGAAATTGTTATGTTCCATGATAATATAGAAAATGTTCCTATGCCTATACAGCATAAAGGATCCAATGGGAAACTATAATAGGATGCATGAGTGGGGTTTTCCTTATGTCGAGATATCCAATATTTCATTCGGATCTTGAATTGTGTGTCTACTGATAGAGATATGGATGAACCTATGTTAAAAAATTTTGAGTTATACAAGAGGTTAAAGAATTCAAAATAACTAGAAGATGAAATAGAAAAGGGAAAGTAGTATAAGAATCGGAGAGGGGTAAACTTGTATATTCACCATTGTATTTTATTGGATACTAGGATTACGCCATGTGATATGTTTATCTACATTCCTTTTCTCACTAAAAGATGATTTGGTTGTTCTTAGTTAATAATTTCTTTTCATATTGACTTTAGTATGTATTCTGTTGGTGTTTTGGTATTCTTGGAATGGTTTTTTTTACGGCACTGGTAGAGGGGCTCTAGAAACTGGTTCTTTTTTTGTAAATCTTCCCTTTTGTGGCGGTTTTAACTACCGCTAACTGTAATAGGTACATTTTGTGGCAGTTTTAACAGTTGATAAATGTTGATATTTTTATATTATCGGAGGTTTTAACTACTACTACGGTCTTAAATTTAGCGGTAGTTCTAACCGCCGCTCCAGTGGCCCATATTCGACGCCTTTTTCATGGTGGTTATATTTTTTGTCATGGCAGTTTGTCCCAGAAGGCCATTACTTTTTTTAGTGTTGGTTTTAACCGCCACTAAGAATAGTAATCCCTAGGATGGAAAACTTCCATGAAAATGCACCAACTACGACGGTTCCCATAAACCGCTCCTAAACCTCTTTAACCGTCACAAATAGTTTCCCAACACGAAATTTAGCGGCGGTTTTCAGAAACCGCCATGAAATAGAAATTTTATATAGTGTATAATACATGACATATATGTTATTAAGGATCTTATAAACTTCTCAAATTAATTCTTATAGACATATCATGGGATGATGAGATGATGTGATGCTCTAGGTGTGTGGAATGTGATAATGTTATTTTTTTGATACACATGGTGTGTGAAATGATACCTTTTCCCAAGTGTTTTCAGGGTGACATTCTTTTAGAGGGATATGGCTGAGAACATATGACATTGGGGGAGTATTATTTAGTGAGGTAGTGGTATAGTATTACAGTTTAATTTTTTCGATGATGAGTTAGATTTAGTTTTTTATTCCCTATGATTTAGTATGATATCTTTGACATTTTAATTATTGGATTTGTGGAGGATCTTATTGAGTATACATCTCATTCTCGCCCTAAAAACATATAAAATGTTTTTGAGTTTGTGGTATCATGTTGGGGATCAGGATGAAAATAAATAGCTCATGGTATGTTATAGTGATGTTTTTAATTTTGTGGTAACTATCAAGGATTGTCTTTTCATGCTTGCATCTCATTTTTTATGTTTTTTTAAATTGTATGACATTACATGGTGGATGTCTGGATTTAATTCTCTTAACTTTATCTTGAGAATGATATTTTGGGTGTTCCATTCTTATCTCTAATTTCTCTTATCATTTATGGAAATTCCTCCCTTTTATATAACAAACCCTTAGTGTGTATCATAAAATCATGGTATATTGAAGGCCAGATTTGAGCATCATTTTCTACATTATCTTATTGTTTTACCAGTAGGGGATCCCTTAGGGTATGATTTTATTAAAATTTCATTTAGTGGTGATAAAATAGAATCCATATAGAAACCATGATTTTAAACTATATTATTTTTTATAATTGTATATCTTTTAATAGAATTTTAAATATTTTAATATATTGATAAGGTAATATTGAATTGAATATTTTTTATTGATTAATTATTTATATTATAATTCCTCTTATTTATAATTATAGAAAATTTCTTATATTTTTTATTAAATATCTTTCATCAAATTCATTATTCTTATAAAAAAATGGTATTTTTAGTTTTATCTACTCTATTTTTAATTTTATAATTTTAATATAATTATTCACAAATTATTATAAATTATAAGTTATAAGTATATTCTCTACAAGTAACTAATAAATTTAATGAATTTTAAATTTTTATTTCATTTAGTATTTCGGGTAAATTAGTTAATATAGTTGAATATTCTATTAAAAATGAAAAATACAACATTTTCTTAAAAAAAAATTATTTTTTAGGTCATTTACAATTAATTTAATGTTTAAATTATTTTTTTCATATGTATTAACTAATAAAAAATTAATTTTTTAAGTTTAGATATTATGAAAATCCAGTTTAAAACATTGTGTATAATATTTTACATTTAAATAATATTTTATAATGTATTTATTATTTAAATCTCAACAAAAAATAGATTATTTAGTACTTTTATGATAAAATAGATGTCAATTTTTGATAATGTATTTATTATGAAAATAATACAGTGTTTATATTAATAATAATTTTGTTTTGTATAAATTTTATCACATAGAATGTATTTTTATCTTTAATAATTAAAAAAGATGAGTTATCAAGAATCGTAATATTTATATGAAAAACTGAATTATACATTCAAAATAAAGATAGCCAAATTCTTTAAGATAGTATATTTAATATTTTTTAAATAAATATTGAAATTTGTATAAAAAATGATGAAATGTTGTAAAATATGGTAAATATGACATCATATATATGTGATCATGGAAAAATTCATCAATTATAGTTCCCATGGACTAATTTTTGTAGTAACCATATTAGTATAGATTTATGATAGTTAATGAGGAAATTTGGGTGTAGTGGAGCACCATATACAATGGGATCGTAAAATTGAATTTAAAATTCCATTAGATTTTTTCTTCCATAGCTATAAATATCCACCTCCACATTTCATTTCATCATAAAAAAACTCAGATTTTGTCTCAATAATTTTTTTTCAGAGTCTCTCCCAATTAGTTCCCTAAATATTTTTATTTTTTTGAGTTTGGGTGTATCATTTCTAATATAAGAAGTTGATGTAAGGTAAGGGATCCCACTCCTTCCCCTTTCATTCCTAATTTTATATTTATTGATTTATTATCCATTAAATATCCTTTTAATTAGATTAGATAATTCAATTTAATAAACACTAATATATCATTGATTTATTCTTCAGAATATATGAATCATTCCCAATCATTATACCCAATTTCATTAGATATTATTTTACTAATCTCATCTTAATATGTCCCATTTCATTCCCAATTATAATTATATTATTATATTTTCATCAAAAAATATATTTAGTTAGATAATATTCATTTATTTCCATTATATTATCATACCATTTATCCAATGTTCATGAGATGTAATTTATTAAATCATGTTATTCCCCATTCCTAAGTCGTTACCATGACCAAATAAGGGTTCTTATTCATCATCCTTTATTTTTAAATAGTAATTATTTTATTTCGGTCTCTTTTAAATTCACATATCCTAATATCCCATTTTGATGATACATTATATTTTAATTAGTATGATGTATTTTCTATAAAATATTATTCATTAACTCTTATTATTCCCATTAAAAATATTGCTTTGTTTCTGATGTAAAGAATATATAATCCTTTAATTTTCTTTCTAAATGAAATTTTTATGTATAAATGAAAATACTCTCTTTCTCGTACAACTATTACTATAGGCCATTATAATCTCATTAATATTTTATCTATGATGGAGAGTCCATTAATTATTCAAATATCATATTTAAATTTTATACCAATTGAAATTAAATTATTTCTATTAATCTCACTTCCATTTCATATTATGATTCTTCTATTAGAAGCCTTATAGTCTTATATAAAATATATTATCTTCCTTTTGATATATTATCAATTTTATATTAACAATAAACTAACATTATGAACATCTCAAAATTCATCAAAATGATAAAAAAAATGATTCATGATTCATTAAAAATGTTCCTATATATATTTATGTTATTATATAGATATGAAACCTCATTGAATGGATTAATACATTATATAATTTAACAATTTATTTTTTTCAACCATTCATTTTTATAAATTTTTTTATAATAATTCCTATCTATGTACATTAATGAATATAAAAATCTATACCATCACAATGTTAATGTTCCCCTATGGAGGGAAGTTTAGTGAATGTAAGATAAATTTTTAATTTTGGGTAGTTGATAAAGAACTCTTCTACTGTTTCATACCATAAAAAGACGATAAATTTAATTCATTCACTATTAGGTCCTTAATAGAAAAAACATCCAGGATTTATCCTTACACTATGATATACATAAATGTGGTATTAAAAGATTTTATATACAACTGTTTGATAACCATATTTTTGAGGTTACCTTTCTCATATACCCAAAAATATTAATACTCTATTCATTCATATTCTGAATTATAGATATTATCCTAGTTATCATTCAATTCAACTGGATGGGGATTTAATGGAATAATGGAAAAATCCCTTACTAGTGGGATACCTTTCATCATGTAATACTTATGACATATTTATGATTATTCTTCAATGTATAAATTTAATATAATATATTGATATTATAAATTTTATCAAATTATTGGTTCTAGTTATATATATCAATTATTACTTGGGTAATATTTCATATCCAGTGATATAATATAAATAGAATAATTTTGTTTCCATTACCTTATTAATTTTTTTAATGTATGGACCATTGTGATATAATGTATATAGAATTTTTATGATACTATTTTATTGGATAATAGTGATTCCATTTTATCATTATAAATACCATGAAATATTTAGGAAGCATTTTCATTAAATTTATTTGAACGCATATTTAAGATATTCTTGTAGATATTTAATACTTATGTAGTATGTTTTTCATTTGTAATATTCTCATTATAATTTATTTTTTTAGCATGTTTTGTAAAAGAAATATTCCTTGATAAAGTACTATTATTTTTTTACCATTATTGAGAACATAAGATCACATTTTCTTATGTTTGAAAAATACCTAATAAATAATGTATATTTTAGAGGATATATTGACTATATAATAAAAGTTATATAGAAAACATAATAATATAAATGTTGTTGGGTTAAGTTTTACATGTTTTTTCTCATATTCTAAAGAAATTAAACATAATTAGTTTTTAATTTTTTTAAATTTAATAAATATCATATTTTAAGGTTAATGATGAATGGTTATTGAACTAGACTATAGAGTGTGGTCCATGGGATATTTATAAAGGATCTTCGATAAATTATTTTTTAATGTTCTTGTAAATGTATTTAGGGATGAGACTCACACATAAAAAAATTTAACTATAATTGTTTATGTAGTGGAGTTATAAGATAATTCATTATTTTAAGACCAATGTTTCTTTTAATCAAGAGTTTCTATTACTAAATAAGTAAAGATGATGTTGGGTTATCCATGATAAAGATCTTCGACTACTTCATAGAATATTTCAATGTGTGAGTAAGATAAGATATATTGGTAATCATATTAATTATCATGTAATTTAATCATTTATATTTAAGAATCTAATTATTGTATCTCTTAAAGACGTGATTAATCATTTTATAGGATCCTGTGGAACTATACATGAGGCTTTTTATTTTAAATTTTTTTTTATGGACCCTTCTATTTTTTATCTATTCTTTCTCTTGTGGAAAATGTTATCTATGGTTTTCATATAATGATAATTATGTAGCCATTATATTTGAATATAAATCCTTTTATTACACTATTCGTATATTCCAATCACTGTTTGGATTGTTTTGATACATAATTAAGATATTAAAATTATTGAAATTCAGTAAATATATGCACATAGTCTATAAATAGTAACAAAATTATTCATATTATGTTGTGGTTAAGGATGATTATTTATTAAATGTAAAATAAATTAATTTTCTGATTCACCCTAATCAAACCATGAGAATTCTAATAATTATTATAATTAAGGTATTTATAATTCGATTGAAAAACATTTTCCATTTTTTTTCAATGATTTGTAATCCATTTACTGTTGAAGTGATTAATTTTTTTAAAATTTTGTTTTTTCTTTATAAGTATACCTATATTGGATTATACAATTATTTGATTAAATAGAGGATATAAATATTTTATGTAAATAAATAAAATATATAAAAGGAAATGAATTAAATATAGTTATTATTTATTAATTATTATATTCTTGAGGCTCCAACAAATGGGTATATTCACCATATAAAATTTTTTTTATAAACATTGTTGATTGAATTCATATTTAGAATGATATTCCTGTATGAAATTTCATTATGCCATGTGTTTTTTGAAGAAAATTAGAAGTATCATATGGTTCAATATAGAAATTTTAATTTGGTATTTCCTAGTGAACATCAGCGAAGTAAATTTTAAATTTAAAGATATAAAAAAATATTATTTAGTTATTAAAGTATCAAGATATAAATATGATTTAGGATGATTCCACTGATAAACTAATTATAAAAAATAAAGTTAAACTTTCCATTATACAATTTTTTTAGAAAATTAACGACTCCGGATATTTTAGAAGGATAATATGTATATGAACAAATAGATTTTATTCTATAGTTTCATTACCTAGAGACCATGAACATAAAATTTATAATTTTATGATTTCTGAGACAAAGTATTTTATAAAATTAAAAAGGGAGTAAATATCAGGAATAGTAAGGAAGAAAAATAAATCAAATTAAAACATTAATTTATGGAAGATTAAAAATGATTTTATGAATAAAAAAGATAATTATCAGGATATATAACATGATATATTGAATTTTAATAGATGATGTCATATTTCAATAAAAAAAAATTTAATGAAAAACAATATATTAAGTAAATATTCAATTAATTTACTTTAAATATAGATCCAAGGTTCGGTAAAAAAGAATTATATAATAATAGTTCTATCATTAATGAACCACTTTGGGTTCTCTTGGAAGTATATAGTATGTTTATTAACCATATAATATAAAAATACAAAGAGACATGGTAAATGTCAAACTATTTAACTAAGAGTTAAATCTAAAATATAAGGTTAATATAGTGACCCAAACCTGTCTAAAACCTATTGGTTGAGTGTTTTTCAACCCATACCTACCTTATACTTTAAATAATTCATTTTCAATCCATTATAAACTGAAACATATTTTATTATAAAATAATATTTCTAGTTTTTTCTAAGGTGCCCCGTACTCCTCCTATAAAAGGGAACTCCCCTTTCCCTCAAATTCAAACCTCCAAAGCCTTTTGTCTTAGAAAAAATCTAACCAAATACCCTCTCAATTGTCCTCCCTTCATCCTAGAGTACTTACTTTAGTCATAAATCCAACTTAAGGATCCCTTTTGATCAAATGAAAAGGAAGAACCCGAAGAAGAGGTAAATATTTCATCACCTCTTTCAAGTTCCTTTCCTCTTCCACTTCCTCTTTCTTTGTTGTTTCTATTCTAAAATAATAATTTAAGTATATTATATATACTTTTCTGTTGTTATAAATATGGTACAACCATATTCATTATTCTATCCATCCTTTGAATGACATGTCACCATACGTCTGTACGTACGGCTTACCGTCTCCACGTCGTGGTGTAATTGTTATTCAATACATTATTATTTAGATGGGTATAATAATGATGTGTAATTGATGTAAATAAAAAATAAATCATGATAATTATTCGGTATATATGATATAACATCCAATTATATATTATATTAATATCAAAAGCATGATATTGTCACTCTTGCGTACGTACGGATTACCATCTCCACGAATGCGATGAGATTCATTCCCCATCATAATCCATTCTAGACTAATTTTCATTTGACGATTAAAAATAATGTTTAAAGACTTAATATAATTATGAATATTAATATGATACATCCTATTCATAAAAAACACTACTTACGAAACAAATCATATAAAGGAAAATGAATAAGTTAACACCTGAAATGACGATAATACTAAAATAGTATAAACAAACAATATTAAAAGATAATATATGATATCATATTAATTTATATGGTTCATTAATAACTTAATAATAGTTATTTCACCATTATAAAGGTGGTTAACCTACCCTCAACCAAGGAAATGTTAAAAGTAAGGGGTTTATTATCTCACTTTTAATTCTGTAAGATTTCTATTATTTTCCACTTATTTATTAAATGTGGTGTATTGTGTACTGTAATTTGATATATATATATATATATTATCATTATTCACTTTATATTCATGGTTTTCTGTTATTTATTTGGTTGTTATTAACTTTTGTCCTTACGACTCGATTGATTACAACAAAGGGTTTTAATCTCACTTCCTATTTCCATGAGATTCATGCCATACTATCACTATTTCCTTTTGTGTGGTGTATGTACTACCCAATTATTGTATTCTTTGTATAATATACTTAATATAATGAGAAATTACATCTTCATTTTATGATCCATCTTTCATGGTATGTGTGTTTCGTAAGTTACCAAATTCTTAAGGGAATTTCAAATTTCAATTTCCACCCATTCGGCTTTACACATACTTCATTCATTATTTTACTCCATGATTATGTGTAGAATCACTATTTATTATTTGTTTATTAATTTACACTCCCCTTTATATGGATATACTTTTTATACAAATAATAACTCCATTTATAAATTCTCAAGTCATCGATATGAACTTGATAAGAGTAATTTTAACTCAATATTCATTTATTGAGTTGAACATCCAATTCATTGGTGTTGTTTTTAAAATAATATTTGTGAATGTCCTCTGATTTATTTACACTAAATATCCAATAATATTCAGTGTATTTATATTTTTCACAAAAAATTATTTCTTTGATTTATCCTTAACCTAAGGATACAATCTTTATAAGATATTTCATCTCAATTCACATTCCATTGAGACTTATTTTTTGTTATACGCCAATTCGCTTTTATATGGTGTATATAATGTACTTTAACAGAGTATACAATGAATCAATTTATTTCCATTATATAATAAAGTTTTGATTACCTCAATTATTTGTATTCAAGTGTCTCTCTTTTGGTTCGGAACTCTAACTAAAATATCATCTTAAAATGTTTTAAAGTTTTATTATTCTAAATCTTTCTCATTAATGTCCATGTTTTAAAAAAAATTTAAGGATTTATTTATATGGACATTAAAGTTTTAAAATTAAAATTCCTTTTAAATTTTTCAATGTTGTATTGGAAACTTTGATTCAAAAATCTATTTTTAAACAGCTTCTTCAAAAATAGTGTGACTTTTAAATGATTTCAACAAAAAGGGAGATATTTCTCTCAAATAGTTTTGATTATTATTTTCATCTACATCAATATCCTTCATTATTCTCGATTGAGGTTAATATGTTACAATAAAATCTTTCATACTGTATTGAATTAGTTATGTTTTATTGTGGATGTGATATTTTTATACCATTCATGGTTTGTGGATCAAGTATTGGAATTTCGTATGCTAGTTTTAATACAAATGGTTATGTTATGTTTCAAACTTTTCATATGAGGAATGCATTGGACTTAGTAAGTGATGATTGAATCCCGTTATAGCTCCTCAATTCATTGGTAGGTCTCATGAGACAACCTTGTGTCTTGCCATAAGGCCTTGAAAAAATCTTATTTGTATTCTTGGCACAAGGCCTTGACTATGTGGTTATGAAAGTATCGCATTATGAATTCCATCATTATGAAAGTGGCTATTGATATTTCATGTGATTATTTGACTAGTAGAATATCCATGTTAATAAGTAAATGGAATTATTTGATTTTATCTTTTCCATATTATGTTGAAGTTCATGTTTAAAAGGCTTTTGTTTTAGTTTTATACATTTCCTTACATGTTTATTCTTATTTATGAAAGTTTCCACTATATTGTTGTCCTTACTGAGCATCTGAGCTCACCCCTTTCTATGTTTTATTTTTTCCAAGATTTGAAGAAATATATTATGACTGACTTGCAGGGATAGTCTATGGGATCTCAGTGTTGTCTACGGAAACAATGTTGTTGTATTTTTTCATTTTATTATGTAATGTAAACCTTATGAATTTATCTAGTAATTACAAGGATACTAAACTAATCGTTCTTTCGAGACTTGATCTTTTGTGATCATGCCAATGATACGTAATAATGCACCGACTCTGGGATTCTAGGTTCGGGGGATTATAGTTGGTATCAGAGGAAGTTTATTACAAACCTTAGAAAGTATATTTAGATAAACTCTGATTAGTGAAAATAGCCCTAAGATAGACTTTGAGAATTAGTATACAAGAACATCCTTAAATTTTGGTATTGTAGAGATTTTGTGAGTTTTCCAAGAAATAAATCAATGTCTGGATATGATTAGGTAGAGGCAGATCTGGCATAGATGTACCTAGGGGTAAAATATATAAACACCACTTTGAGCTAGACTCGAATGGGAACTGGTGCACATCAACAAGCCTTGTTTCACTCTTGGTTATGACACTCCCAGGGGAAATGCTTACGATAATTTACATTTTCGTTACAAATCGATTAGAAAAAATTTTATATAAGATGATAATAAATGACCTTGGTTAATCCAAAGGTGTTTCAAATTAAAAATATGGTGTCATGAAATTCTCTAAATGATTTTATGACTACTATTACTCACACAATGCATTCTGGTTTTACTCAATGGATGGATTCCAAGGAAGTCATAGTAACTTTGAGCATGATGAAAAAGGTTGGAACGGTGGTGGAAATGAAAAAAAATGGAATGTTGATAGGCGTAAAAATTATTGTGTTCATTCCAAATCAGTCTTCCAAAAATATGATCAACAACATATATATTAACAAACTCCTAGACTCAACAAAGTAGAGAAAGGTGATGAATGATAAGAGCTCGAGCAGTGGAGACCATGGAGAAAGGAATCCTCAATTTCCATCATGCAGTAAATGTGTAAGAAGACGCCCAGGAAAGTGTCTCAATAGAACAAAGAAATGCTTTACGTGTGGGAAATAAGGACATAAAGTAAATAATTCCTGTGGAAAAATGAAGAGTAATATGGAAGAAAATAAAAATGGTGCCAAGAATCCATTTACAGTCATTTGTCGTAAATGTAGGGGACCTATCCATTACCTGAGTCAATTCCCCATTCTATAGGATATTTTCTAGGTCAAAGAATAATCTATGTGGAAATAAGTGGTTGGATAAATGTTTAAAAGTATTAGTGCTCCTTGTTGTTGGGATTAATTTGGAACAATTTTCTCTTGTATTTGTAACCCTTCATTTTTTCATGTGAGAATGATATTTGATGAATAATTATCTTTTCTCTTGTGGATATAGTTATAAATTATCATTTGGTTTTATATGATCATTGGGTTTGAGGAAATTACAGGTTATTGTATTTTTGGATGAAAATGCAAGGTATGAGATAACATTTGTGGTTAAATTATGTTATTGTTATTTTAATGAACTTATCTCAGTTTGGTAATTTTATAAAATATAGTTTTTGAAAAAGGACAACATGTAGACCGTGTGACAACACATCACGTTGGACAAAGTTGTGGGAATCGAACCCACAACCAGAGTGTGATTGGGATTTACTGCCTACCACTAGACTACATGAATCCCCTGGTTAATGTGACTAATTTTTTGTAGTTAAATAATTTTATTGGTCAATAATAAGTTTATCTGAGATCTTATATCTTATCAAATGAATACCCTTAGTATAGGTAAATGATTTGGTGATTAAGTGATAAATGTTATTTTGGAAGACGTTCGCTCTGTTAGGGACACTATATGCCTAAGGAAAATAGAATACTATGGGATTTCATTTGAGGAGTGATGGTGGATTTTTATCTATTTTTTTATTGTGGATTTATAGTGATTTGGGTTATTTGTGGAAATTATTAACCTATAATAGAGAATATGTGATTAGTTTAATTAATTTTAAGTATGTGACTTTAAGAGTAGTTGAAGTCATTTGGAGATACAATTTATACTAGAAGACTACATAACCAAATTCTTCTAAGTTTTCGGTTTCAATATTAGTTTGGATTATAGTGAAGGATTTTAAGGACAATTGTTTATTGAATGGTATTTATTTAACTTTGAGGTATTGTTGGTTTAATTTTAGAAATTAAGATTAGTGTTTACTTCTCTAAAGGAATATCCTTTTGGGGGATCATTTGATCTTTTACTGACCGTTTTGGATTTGATTAATATCTAAAGACAAGTTAAATATATAGTTTATCCTTTGTGGATCATGTTATTCTCTGGAATTTAATTCTAGATCATTCAGTGTGACCAAGTCATCTTGAATACTCATCGTTTAAAAATATGACTTAGTAGTAGAAATTTATTAAGGAATTAAACTCTACTTAAAAATTAAGTATATCTCTTTATGTTCTTGGTCAATATCATAAATAAATTCCTCATCTTTATGAAATGTAACTTAAAAAAAACATTGTCCGTTTACTTTTCCTACTGGGAAACTAATAACCATTTGTCTTATCAAAAGTTTGTGGTTTTCTTGTTGTTAACTTTCTCTTGATCATGTTTTCTATCCCTCTCCATCCGAAATTGACACTTAATTTATATTCCATATCCATTTTTTCCAACATGGAATCCTAGTATGGGTTATCTCGGGTGACATCTGTACTTCTCTTTCTTTCTTTTAAAGTGATAGTTTTAATGACTCTTTTTCTGATATGGGACTTTCAATTATGTTCCCAATCCCAATTTTAAAAATTTTGAGGATGTAATTTTCAAAAGGCGGGAAGAATGTAACACCCTAAGCTTCTACGGTACGTTTCCCTTTGAATAACATAATAGCTTGCATTGTACGCAACTTCAAGATTTTAACACATCGTGACCAATTAAACTAGCTGTTATGAATAGTAATGCCCACTCTTTGAAATTTTATTAATTTTATCTTTCAAAATGGACATCATTTTTGGATTGGGAATATCAAAATTAGCTTAGGGTGATTTTTTGGTATTTTTATGAAAACTTTCAATTTTTGATGAATAGTGAAAAACATTGAATTATAGTTTAAAGCCGAATTTTTATTTAAATAAATATTTATTTTATTTAAATTTATTTTAAGTCAAAATAGATACATAATACATATATATGTTCAATGTAGTTCATTGGATTTAGTTTATAAAAATTTTAGATATATAAAAATTTTATTGAACTTTTAACCGTCTTTTACCCACCTCTTAGGAGCATTTGCAAATTTGAACAAAACATAATTTTACCGCTTCTGTGAATTAAATTTCAAAAATCTGAGAGACAAAGTTGATATCATTAAGTAAAATGTGGTTCAATAAGATAAAAATAATTTTTGGTGAATAGTAACTTCTGACTTTTATTTACCACGGTTAAAAGTAAATAGGGTAATTAAGGGTAAAAATGATAATATTATTACCCTAACACATGTACTAATTCTATTGGATTAGATTAAATCAACCAAAAACAACATTAGAAATAAAATATGATCCTTTAGGTCTACATGGATTAGATTAGAACATTTATTTCATTTAATTCAAAGAAGAGTTAAAAGTGTTATATTCAAATCTTAATAACAAAACCATTTTTAATAAAGTGTTATTCATAAGATAAATTAGATTATAAATATTCATTAGAAAGATAAAGATATTTCCTAAAAAATGGTATTTTATTTATATTTTTTACAAATTAAATAAATTAATTTATTTATGACACCATGATGATGCAGTAATTACCAAATTAATGAAATATTAAAATATTTTATATTATAAATATCCAAATAAATTTAATTGGAGATTTTTTATTAATTACACTAATTTTCTAGGTTAATATTACATTCTAGGGTTGGTTAGATGAATTTTTTTCGAAGTAATAATGTTGTAATGAATTTAGCAAAAACAAAATACCAAATAGTGTCAAAATTGACAGAAAAGAGTTTTTAAAACAAATATTATATTATTAATTGATATTCTATTACTAAAAATCTATGGATTGTCCAAAAGACTTATATAATGATATGTGTACCATTAATGAACCAATTGGGGTTCTCTATGTTTATTAACCATATAATATAAAAATACAAAGAGACATGGTAAATGTAAAACTATTTAACTAAGAGTTAAATCTAAAAGATAAGGTTAATATAGTGACCCAAACCTGTATAAAACCTATTGGTTGAGTGGTTTTCAACCCATCCCCACCTTATCCTTTAAATAACTCATTTTGGAGCCATTATCTACCGAAAAAGAATTTTATTATAAAATACTATTTCTTGTTTTTCCTAAGGTGCCCCTCACTCCTCTTATAAAAGGGCACTCCCCCTTCCCTCAAATTCAAACCTTAAAAGCCTTTTTTATCAGCCAACCTCCACCCAAATACCCTCTCAATTGTCATCTATTAATCCTATAGGCCTTACTTTGTAAAAACTAAAACATAAGGAGCCCTTTTGATCAAATCAAAAGAAATAACCCAAAGAAGAGGTAAATATTTCATCACCTCTTTCAAGTTCCATTCTTCTTACACATACTATTTCTTTGTTAAATCATAACTCCAGTATAATATATATAATTTGATGTCATTATAAATATGGTACAACCATATTCATTATTCTATCCTTCCTTTGAATGACATGTCACCATACTTGCGTACATACGACTTATCATCTCCACGTCGTGGTGTAATTGTTATTCAATACATTATTATTTGGATGGGTATAATAATGAAGTTTGATTAATGTAAATAATAAATATAACATTATAATGATTCTTTATATATGATATATCATACAATTATATACTATTTTAATATCAAAAGAATGATATTGTCGCTCGTGTGTACGTACGGATTACCGTCCCCACAAACGTGATGAAATTCATTCCCCATCATAATCCATTTTAGAACAACTTTCATTATATGATTAAAAATAATGTTTAAAGACTTAATATCATTCTTAATATGAATAAGATACATCCTATTCATAACAAACACTACTTACTAAACAAATCATATAAAGGAAAACGAATTAGTTCACACTCGAAACGACGATAATACTAAAATATTATTAACAAACAATATTAAACGATCATATATGATATCATATAAATGTATATGATTCATGTATAATTTAATAAAATATATTTTACCATTATACAGGAGTTTAACCTACCCTCAACCAAGGAAATGGTAAAAGAAAAGGTTTTTTTATCTGGCTTTTAATTCCGTGAGATTTCCATTATTCACCACTTATTTATTAAATGTGGTGTATTGAGTACTGTCATTTGATATATTTATTATCATGATTCTATTTATATTCATGGTATTATATGATTCATTTTTTTGTTATTAACTTTTGTCCATATGACTCTATTGATTACAATGAAGTAAGGGTTTTTATCTCACTTCCTATTTCCGTGAGATTCAAGACATACTGCCACTATTTCCTATTGTGTGGTGTATGTACTGCCCAATGATTGTATTCTTTGTGTATTATACTTAAATTTATGATTAATTACATCTTCATTTTTTGTTCCATCTTTTTGGGGATTTATGTTTCGTAAGTTACCAAATTAGTATGGGAATTTCTATTTTCAATTTCCACTCATTCGGCTTTACGGATACTTCATTGATTATTTTTCTCCATGATTATGTGTGGAATCACTATTTATTATTTCTGTAGTAATTTCCACTACCCTTTCTGTGGATATACTTTTGATACACAGAATCACTCCATTGTTAAATTCTCAAGTCATCGATATGAACTTGATAAGAGTAATTTTAACTCAATCTTCATTTATTAACATCCAATTCATTGGTCTTGTTTTTACTAGAATATGTGTGAATGTATTATGATCTATTTACACTAAATATCCAATAATATTGAGTGTATTTATATTTTTCACACATAATTATGTCATTGATTTATCCGTATCCTAATGATACGATCTTTATAAGAGATTTCATCTCAATTTACATTCCATTGATACTTATGTGTTGTTATACGCCAATTCACTTTTATATGGTGTATATAATGTATTTTGGCATATTATATCATGAGTAACTTTATTACCATGATATTATAAAGTTTTGATTAACTCAATTATTTGTATTCAAGTGTCTCTATTTTGGTTAGGAACTCTAACTAAAATATCATCTTAAAATGTTTTAAATATTTACTATTCTAAATCTTTCTCATTAATGTCCATGTTTTAAAAATGGTTTTAAGGATTTATTTATATAGAAAATAAAGTTTTAAAATTAAAATTCCTTTTAAATGTTTCAAATTTGTATGGGACACTTTGATTAAAAAATATATTTTTAAACGGTTTCTTGAAAAATAGTGTGACTTTTAAATGATTTCAAGAAAATGGGAGATATTTCTCTGAAATAGTATTGATGATTATTTTCATATATGTCAATATCCTTAATTATTCTTGATTGAGGTAAATATGTTACAATAAAATCTTCAATGTTGTATTGAATGAGTTATGTTTGACTGTGGATGTGTTATTTTTATACCATTCATGGTTTTTGGATAAAGTATTGACATTTCATATGCTAGTTTTAATCGAATGTTTATGTTATGTTTCAAAATTTTCATATGAGGAATGTATTGGACTTAGTAATTAACGCATGGAGCCTGTTATAGCTCCTCGATGAATTGGTAGGTCTCATGAGACAAACTAGTGTCTTGGCAGAAGGCCTTGAAAAAAATCTTATTTGTATTCTTGGCACAAGGCCTTGACTATGTGGTTATGAAAGTATGGAATTATGTATTCCATCATTTTGAAAGTGGATATTGATATTACTTGTGATTATTTGACTAGTAGAATATCCATGTGAATAATTAAATGGAATTATTTGATTTTATCTTTTCCTTATTATGTTGAAGTTCTAGTTTAAAAGGCTTTTGTTTTAGTCTTATACATTTCCTTAAATGTTTATGCTTATTTATGAATGTTCCCGCTATATTGTTATCCTTACTAAGAATCTGATCTCACCCCATTCTAGTATTTATTTTTCCCAGGATGTAACGAAGTATATTATGACTGAATTTCAGGGATAGTCTATGGGATCTCAGTGTTTTCTATGGAAACAATGTTGTTGTAGTTTTCCATTTTATGATGTAATATAAACCTTATGAATGTATCTAGTACTTCCAAGGCTACTAAACTAATAGGTCTATAGAGACTTTATATTTTGTGATCATTCTAATGATACGTAATAATGCACCGAATCTGGGCTTCTGGGGTCGAGGCATTACAGTGGATGTTTGAAATATTTAAAGCATTCTTTTCTGCTGAAGTTATACCACATCAAATGTCTATGTGGAATTACAAATAAGGCATTGTATATGATATTGGAATTTTTGCATGATGCATTTTCTGAAGAAAAAATCCCTGATTCATTTTATGATATGAAAATATTTGTAAATGGTCTTGGTCTGAAATATACAAAAATACATGTGTGTCCCAATGATTGTATGCTTTATTGGCGAGAGGATTCAAGTAGACAGAATTACAAAAAATGTTCTTCTTCTAGATGGCTATGCATGGTTGATTTTCGAAGTCTGAATCAACATACTTTCATGAAGAAGAAGAAAGTGAACACACATTCAAAGGGTTTGTGTTACTTTCCTTTAAATACTTCATTAAAAAGACTATTCATGTCATCGAAAACCACCGAACACATGAAGTGGAATTCTATAGATAATAACAATGATGGGTTAATGAGATATCCATGAGATTCACAATCATGGAATTCATTTGATTCATTACATCCATATTTCTCATCTAATCCTAGGAATGTTCTATTAGGATTGGATGGATATGGATTCAACCCATTTGGGACTTTGAGTACCAGTTATATCATTTGGTCAGTTGTTTTGATCCCTTAGAATCTGCCTCTCTAGATGTGTATGAAACAATAGTATTTTATCATTTCGATGATTATTCATTGGAAAAAATGCTTGGGAATGATATTGATGTGTACTTTCATCCTTTAATTGAAGAATTATAGGAGTTATGGAGTAATGGTGTTGAGACATTTGACGCTTCTTCTAAAACTATGTTCAAAATGCATGTTGCTTTAATGTGGACCATTAGTGACTTTCCTAGGATTGGGAATTTATCTGGTGTGAACATTCACATGGGTTTGTCTTGTCCTACTTGTAAAATTTATTTTCATCCCAAATGGATACCTCACAGTAAAAAATATCGCTTCTTGTACCATCAAATATTTCTCAATGCATCTCATAGATTTTGGCTGAACAGATCAAAATTTTATGGTTTCACTGATCATAGACCACCTCCAAATTTGTTAATTGGTTTCAAAATATTAACACAAGTTGAAAATGTGGAAACATAATTTGGGAAGGTACATCATTTTAGTGATAACGGGAAATGGTTTTGAAGTGCATCGTCAAGTGAAATCAGAATGCAACAATGGATGAAAAAAAGTATATTCTTCAAACATCTGTATTGGGAATTTAATTTTTTGCAGCATAATCTTGATTTAATTCATATTGAGAAGAATGTCTATGAAAATTTGATTTTCACATTGATTAATGAGCATGGAAAGTCAAAGGATCATCTCAATGCTCGCAAATACTTAAAAGTAATTAAAATAAAATGTGGTCTCTGGCCCGATGAGAATGAAAAGTATGATCCGAAAAAAATTTCAATGAAAATTAGGGATAAAGATACATTCCATAAATCATTAAAGAATGTGAAGGTATTTAATGGTTATTCAAGTAACATCTCAAGGTTTTTTGACTAGAAGAATCGTAAGTTACATAGATTGAAAAGTCATGATTCACATATTTTGTTACAATAGTTACTACCATTGGAATTGCGTACATTATTACCTAAAAAATTTACTACTACTGTACACCAATTATGCACATTTTTCATAAAAATATGTGAGAAATATAAACATCTATTTCATCTTGGAAACCTCTAAGAGAGGTTTTTATTGACCCTTTGTGCAATGGAGAAGATCTTTCCTCCATCATTTTTTACTATCATGATGCATTTAACTGTGCATTTGGTTGCGGAAGCTAAATTAGGAGGCCCCGCTCATTATCGATGGATGTATCCAATTGAAAGGTACTTCATTTATTTTTTTTTTAGTTAAGTAAAAAAAATTATCACCTAATTAAATGCATAATTATGTTTATTTTAGTACACAGATATCTTGGGAATTTGAAATTATATGTGAGAAATAAAGCTCAACCGGAAGGCTCTATTTCTGAAGGCTATTTGGCTAAGGAGTGTCTTACCTTTTGTTCTAGATACTCGGATGATATTGAGACAAATTTAATCGAGTTGGAAATGTATATGACACATTGACTCAATTTCAAATACATCAAAAATCAAAAATATTTCTTGGTATTGGTCGAACAGTTGGAAGGACCTCAAATGTGATATTGACATAATTGGAATTATTACAGGAACATAGATATGTGCTACTGAATAGTGAAATTTCAGATCCATTTATTAAAGAGTTTAGGATAAAAAATAAAGAGATGAATGAGAGGTTGAACATGAAATGAGAAATATATAATGAAAGCTGTTAATAAAGAGCTTGTGAAATGGTTTGCATGACGCGTAAGTTCATAAATATTGCAATAAATATGAATATTAGTTTGATACATATATTTTGTAAATATAATAAAGTATATTTATTTTTTTAGATCATGAATACTGATACTCGAGAATATTTTTCAGCAGATTTGAAGTTTCTTGCTCGAGGTCCTCTAAAACAAGTTAGAAAGTTCATCGCTTACAACATGAATGGCTTCAGATTTCGTACAGTAGATTGAGAAAGGGGTTTGAAAACACAGAATAGTGGTATATTTACATTTGTTAAAGTGGGATACTATGGAAAGTTGACTGATATTATTGAATTAAATTACCATGGGAATTTATTAGTTGTTTTATTCAAATTCAATTGGGTCGATATTATCAGTGGTGTTAAAAGAGATTCCTTGCAATTTACATCTCTGAACTTCCCTCACTTTATGGATTTTGGTGATCATAAACTTCTTGATCCATATATCTTATCACCACAATAAAAAATGGTATATTATGTGATTTATTTTGTGGATGAAGGGGGGAGTTTTGTTTCTCACTTAATACAAAGAGATTTGTATTATATGGGTGATGAAGTGAAAGATTTGACCTCTGAAATTGAATCTCATTAACAACAAGAAGCAGAATTAATTTTCCATCATGATATTGAAAATATTATCCTAGCAAAGATGAATTAAGTGGATGAAGTAATGTAGTAGGAAACTGACATTATTGAATGGTAAAATGATTGTATATATAGTTATTTATTCATTTAGCAACCACTTATTTCATTTGAGAAGTCATTCATTATCATTGTTATGTATATTTTGTTTGATAGTACTAGGAATGTATTATCATTTTTAAATTTTTTAAGAATTTTTTTTTTGAAATATATGTTCTAAAAATAATTTTATTTGATTAAATGAAAGGAATTCCAAGTAGGAAGCGATACACTATTTCATCCACTACTGCGACAGATGACGACCCATCTGTCTCCCTCACTATGGGATCTGAGCCACCAACTTCTTGTCCCCTGCACCATCTCCCCTACACCATATCTTGCACCCTTTTTGAGAATCTCTTTAGAAGTAGAGTCATCGACTCCCCCTTCATCAGACTCAGCAGCGGGGTGGTGGTGTGCCACTTCTACTTCATCACGGGCATACTAGATGGTCACTATTATATGTACAAATCTTAATATAAATAAATTTATTGAAATTTTTTATACTAATTGTTTGTTTATTAAAGATGAAAAAATGAAACTATAGATACAAATATAAAAAGTTCAAATGTGTGGAATATGAATGGAGAGAATATAGTTGTCCCATTTGATCCATATGGGGTCCCTACGGATGACGTCGCAGGATTACTTGGCCAAATTCTAGGCCAGCTGGTATTGGAGCCCATTTCCCTTCCAATTTCGTATGATGATTGGATACATATGCCTCCAAGTTGGAAAAATAAATTTTTTGATTCCCAAATAAAGGTAATTTTAATACATTATTGTGTAATTGAATGTAATGTTATTAATATGTTCAAAATGAATTTCTTTAGACAAATTTTTTTCCAATTTACAGTTGCTGATGTGATAGCATGAAAGTGGTCATTGAATAATCTTGGTAAGAAATGGAACGACTTAAAATGGGGATTGTGGAGTGGTTTTTATGATACTTCGTTCATCATACAACAAATTTATGAGAATCTACCCAATGGGGTACCCAAAGAACAGTGGAATGTTTTTGTTGACAAACATCGTGATGAGAAACAGATGGTATTTAAATATATATTATTATATTAACCTCAGTTTACAATTATACATGTATATGAATAGGATAAGACATTGAATACATTAATATTAAATTTCATTTTATTTATTTCAGAATATCTCAAGAAATAATGCATCAAGTCGGGCTAAGCAAGTCATCCCTCACACTACGGGGTTAAAAAGCATTTCTAGAAACTGATCAACTCTTGTAATCTTTTCATTAGTTTAAATAATTATAATACAATGATATTTTTTTAATATATTAAATTGTTTATTTATAAATTTTTAATACAGTCACATATTTTAGGGCATGAAGCATCCTGAACTGAAGTGTGGTAGGATGTTCACACAAAAAATCTGATCAAAGTTTTGTTAATGAGACTCCTAAAGAAGTTGGGGTATGAACTCATTTTTTCATTATAATAACTTATTATCAGTTTTCACTATGTTAATATATATTGATATTTGATTTATAGGTAAAAATTAATGAAATATGGGATGCCAATCCTGGGCAGTCCTACTCAGTCTCCCAGGATGACCCGGTTGCTAAAGTCCTTGGGAAGGAGCATCCTGGTAGAGTGTGCGGGATGGGATTGGGACCCGTGCCATTTGAGGTCTTTGGTAGTACATTGATGATTTTAGTTGCATCTAATTCTGGTTGTAGTTAGTCAATACCTGGAGATGCTCAAAGAGATATTGTTTCTCTATGAAACATAGTTCAAGACTAGGAGGCTCAGATATCTTCTTTGTAGAAAGCATTGACTGATATATGTTAGCAGATGAGAAGATATCCCCCAGTGGTATTGCATCGACTTGTGGTGAGTAGGTAAATCAAAAAAAATAAAAAACATTTACTTTTCAAACATTTATTGGTTTTAAGTTTAAATATAAATATGCAACACTATTCAATTTTCAATATAATTTCTTACAGGTGGTATTAGGAAGTGGAGATGGAGGTGGAGGGGGCGATGATATTTGTTCATCATTAGACAATGATTTGTAGTATTGTTGATATATAGACAAATATTCTAACAATTGGTTTGTATATGTATCATGTGTTCCACATAGTTGCCTCCAAACATTTTCATGACCTAATATTTTCTTGATTTCTCATGTTTCCTTTTATGTATTTTATTGATTTCTGATGTTTCCTTTTTTGTCTTCATTTCTCGAGTGTGGTATGCACAATATATATTAACTCTTTATTGTGATGATTTATTTTTTATGATTAAATTTTCCTAAATTCATTTCTTCATTATAATAACTTATCCTACATTTTCTAGCCCAATCCATTTATCACTACATTTCTATTTCTAAGATGTACTTCTTAGTTATGCTCTTGTATCAATCCCTAGGGGTGAGAATGTGTGTCTTGCTAACAAGATTATGATAGATCACCTTTTAATGTGGCATAATCCTAGTATCGAAAATTTCAAAAAAAAAATTGAATCCATAGATACTGATACGAGATTAGGGGAAATTTTGTTACACTGTCTGAAATGGGGTTTTCCCACCATTTTGCAAAGTGGCCTCCAAGAATAGTTTGGTAGTGTGAATAACAGTTTCTGTTATCTCAGCTGGCATGACATGTCGATGGGAAACTCCCAGTAGATTATCTAGAACCCCCTTACATAGAAAAATGTTAAATTGACTACATGGTCAGTTACTTACCATTCATAACATCAACAAATCTATCAAAAATAATTTATTATAAGCATCCATATTCCATGATAGAATATATCAACCCCATTCACGAGAAACTATTCCCTTTGAAGGAATGTTCCTGATCATTTTTATTATATTCCACACATCAAAATAACTAGGATTCATAATGGGAGTGACAATATATTAGGATCCAGATTCCATTCCTTCTAAGGAAACCACACTGAAGACTCATTTTCCAAATAAATCACATGAGTGAAACAAATATGATACTTGAACCTGATCCATCACTACTAAAAAATTAGCAACCCTTGTCCATGGGAGAGTTGATTTTATATTTTTCTATCTTTAGTGTCATGTATAATAATTCCACATGGAATAACCCTAGCGAGAGATGATTTTACCTAACTCCTATGTTATGTTTCATTTATAATAATTCCACACGAAACACAAACATAAATGAATCCCAAGAAAATATTACCACAACATTATTCCCATGATAAAGGGTCTACCACCAACATACTACACCCCACTTTTTTTGAGTAACTAAGGAATAAATAAATAACCACCCAATCATGTTCCAAAAGAACTGTGGGAGGGTTTGAATTTATCGACACATAGATGGAATATAAATCTAACTAGTTACTATATATATAGTAAATATATATAGTTTATATATATTTCATCCACATATAATTCCAAGATATGTCAAGATTTATGTAGCCATATACTTATAATAATACTGATGAATAGACCATGGCACAACTTAGACATCCCTAACCAGTCTAACGAGCCTATGTGCTCATGTAATTGGGTACATGCCATATATCCCAATAGAGTGAGAGACCATGAAAAAACACATGGGAAGTTGAGTGCGCCATCAGGTCAAAATTATAGTCAGCGAATGGGGTGAGTAAATCAAAATACTTATATAGTAACATTTTTGTGATACACCATGCTCAATACCAGATGTATGGAATTGTGATATCTTCTTGCTCAACAATCTCATACTATCATACCACAACCTCTATAAATTCATATATTAAATATAACTAGCAAGGGGAATTACCTCACATCTATATCTTCTATCTACACCATATACATAATAAAGGCATAATAGTTTGTGTCATAATAGATAATGAATAACCTCATATTCATGTCTTTATCCATGTTTAATTCCCCTTTAAAATAGTAAAATTAGTATGAAACATTTTATAAAGCATAAATTAAGAGCATGAAATTACAATTACTTGGGGGAATTCCATTTAAAACCAACTGATTTATTTTAAGAAATGAGACTCATAATTAATTACCAATTTCACATTATCAATTACATTTAACTCATTCAATTAATTAAAACATTGGAAACCCATATATAATCTTAATGGTGTCACTTATATGGTGACATGTTAATCTATGAAATTTATCACTATAGAAATTTCAACTATAATTAGTCCAAACACCTAAGAGATTCCTTGGGTAATATCAAATAATCATAAATAAAGGTATATTACATTCTTGAACAATTATAGAAGATATGTAGGAGTACCAACATTTGAAAAAAAAATCATATTGTCCCATTTCTCCTAGATCACCCAATGGGTGACCATATAAGTTTCACACAACATGTGAACATCCAATCAAGGATCATCTAGTACATATGAGTCTACAATGGTCAATTTTAAATACATAAATCACTTAAATAGAGATGCTTGACCAAATATGGTGTGCGGCAGTGTGGCTTAATTACGAAACATTGATCCCCAATGGGAAAATAATGTGACTACCAACCTAAAGGTCATAGATGATGCCTCTCCTGATATCAGCTTCATATTTCATGATTTTTGGGAGAAATATGAGAAATGTTTATGTTCCATGATAATATATAAAATGTTCCTATGCCTATACAGCACAAAGGATCCAATGGGAAACTATAATAGGATGCATGAGTGGGGTTTTCCTTACGTTGAGATATCCAATATTTCCTTCGGATCTTGAATTGTGTGTCTAATGATAGAGATATGGATGAACCTATGTTAAAACATTTTGAGTTATAAAAGTGGTTAAGGAATTCAAAATAACTAGAACATGAAATAGAAAATGGAAAGTGGTATAAGAATTGGAGAGGGTTAAACTTGTAAATTCCCCATTGTATTTTATTGGATACTAGGATTATGCCATGTGATATGTTTATCTGCATTCCTTTGATCACTAAAAGATGAATTTGGTTGTTCTTAGTTAAGAATGTCTTTTCATATTGACTTTAGTATGTATTCTGTTGGTGTTTTGGTATTCTTGGAATGGTCTTTTTAGGTCAATGGTATAGGGGCTCCAGAAACTGGTTTTTTTTTGTAAATCTGCTCTTTTGTGGAGGTTTTAACTACCGCTAACTGTAACAGGTAAATTTTTCAGCGGTTTTAACATCTGATAAATGTTGATATTTTTCTATTATCGGAGGTTTTAACCGCTACTAAGGTCTTAAATTTAGCGGTAGTTCTAACCGCCGCTCTAGTGGCCCATCTTCCACGCTTTTTTCGTGGCGGTTATATTGTTTGTTGTGGCAGTTTGTCCCGGAAGACCATTACTTTTTTTAGTTCTAGTCTTAACTGCCACTAAGAATAGTAATCCCTAGGATGGAAAATTTCCATTAAAATGCACCAACTACGATGGTTCCCATAAACCACTGCTAAACCTCTTTAACCGTCACAAATAGTTTCCCAACACGAAATTTAGCGGCGGTTTTCGGAAACCTCCTTGAAATAGAAATTTTTCTGTAGTGTATAATACAAAACATATATGTTATCGTGTCTCTTATAAACATATAAAATTACTTTTTATAGATATATCATGGGATGATGAGATGATGTGATGATCTAGGTGTGTGGAATGTGATAATGTTATTTTTTTGATACACATGGTGTGTGAAATGATACATTAGCCCAAGTGTCCTCAGGGTGACTTTCTTTTAGAGGGATATGGCTGAGAACATATGACATTGGGGGAGTAGTATTTATTGAGGAAGTGGTAGAGTATTACAGTATATTTTTTCTATGATGAGTTAGATTTATTTTTTTATTCTCTATGATTTAGTATGATATCTTTGACATTTTAATTATTGGATTTGCGGAGGATCTTATTGAGTATACATCTCATTTTCACCCTAAAAACATATAAAATGTTTTTGCATCTGTGGTATCATGTTGGGGATCAAGATGAAAACAAATAGCTTATGGTATGTTATATAGATTTTTTTAATTTTGTGGTAACTAACAAGGATTGTCTTTTCATGCTTGCATCTCCTTTTTGATGTTTTTTTCAATTGTATGACATTACATGGTGGATGTCTAGATTTAATTATTTTAACTTTATCTTGAGAATGATATTTTGGGTGTTCCGTTCTTATCTCTCATTTGTCTTATCATATATGGAAATTCCTCCCTTTTTATATAACAAACCCTTAGTGTGTGTCATAAACTCATGGTATATTGAAGGCCAGATTTGAGCATCATTTTCTCCCTTATCTTATTGTTTTCCTAGTAGGGGTTCCCTTAGGGTATGATTTTATTAAAAATTCATTTAGTGGTGATAAAATAGAATCCATATAGAAACCATGATTATAAACTATATTATTTTTTATAATTTTATATCTTTTAATAGAAGTTTAAATATTTTAATATAATGACAAGGTAATATTGAATTGAATATTTTTTATTGATTCATTATTTAGATTATAATTCCTCTTATTTATAATGATAGAAAATATCTAATATTTTTTATTAAATATCTTTCATCAAATTCATTATTCTTATAATAAAAATTTGGTATTTTTAGTTTTATCTACTCTATTTTTAATTTTATAATTTTAATATAATTATTCACAAATTATTTTAAATTATAAGTTATAAGTATATTCTCTTCAAGTAACTAATGAATTTTAAATTTTTATTTCATTTATTATTTCAGGTAAATTAGTTAATAAAGTTTAATATTCTATTAAAAGGTAAAATAAAACATTTTTTAAAAAATAAATTTTTTTTTAGGTCATTTAAAATTAATTTAATGTTTAAATTATTTTTTTCATTTGTATTAACTAATACAAAATTAATTGTGTAAGTTTAGATATTATGAAAATCCAATTTAAAACATTATGTATAATATTTTGAATTTAAATAATATTTTATAATGTATTTATTATTTAAATCTCAACAAAAAATAGATTATTTAGTACTTTTATGATAAAATAGATGTCAATTTTTGAAAATTTATTTATTTTGAAAATAATATGGCGTTTAGACTAATAATAATTTTGTTTTGTATAAATTTTATCACATAGAATGTATTTTTATATTTAATAATTAAAAAAGATGAGTTATCAAGTATTGTAATATTTATATGAAAAAATGAATTATATATTCAAAATAAAGATAGCCAAATTCTTTAAGATAGTATATTTAATATTTTTTAAAGAAATATTGAAATTTGTATAAAAAATGATGAAATGTTGTAAAATATGGTAAATATGACATCATATATATGTGATCATGGAAAAATTCATCAATTATTGTTCCCATGGACTAATTTTGGTAGTAACCATATTAGTATAGCTTGATGATAGTTAATGAGAAGATTTGGGTGTAGTGGAGCACCACATATAGTGGGATTGTAAAATTGAATTTAAAATTCCATTATATTTTTTCTTACATAGCTATAAAAATCCACCTCCACATTTCATTTCATCATAAAAAACTCAGATTTTGTCTAAATAATTTTTTTCAGAGTCTCTCCCAATTAGTTCCCTAAATATTTTTATTTTTTTGAGTTTGGGTGTATCATTTCTAATATAGGAAGTTGATTTAAGGTAAGGGATCCCACTCCTTCCACTTTCATTCCTAATTTTAAATTTATTGATTTATTATCCATTAAATATCCTTTTAATTAGATTAGATACTTAAATTTAATAAACACTAATATATCATTGATTTATTCTTCAGAATATATGAATCATTCCCAATCATTATACCCTATTTCATTAGATATTATTTTACTAATCTCATCATAATATGTCCCCTTTCATTCCCAATTATAATTATATTATTATATTTTCATCAAAAAATATATTTAGTTAGATAATATTCATTTATTTCCATTATATTATCATACCATTTATCCAATGTTCATGAGATTTAATTTATTAAATCATGTTATTCCCCATTCCTAAGTCCTTACCATGACCAAATAAGGGTTCTTATTCCTCATATTTTATTTTTAAATAGTAATTATTTTATTTTGGTCTCTTTTAAATTCACATATCCTAATATCCCACTTTGATGATACATTATATTTGAATTAGTTTGATGTATTTTCTATCAAATATTATTCATTAACACTTATTATTCCCATTAAAATTATTTCTCTATTGCCGATGTAATGAATATATAATCCTCTAATTTTCTTTCCAAATGAAATTTTTATGTATAAATTAAAATACTCTCTTTCTCATACGACTATTACTATAGGCCATTATAATCTCATTAATATTTTATCTGTGATGGAGAGTCCATTAATTATTCAAATATCATATTTAAATTTTATACCAATTGAAATTAAATTATTTCTATTAATCTCACATCCATTTCATATTATGATTCTTCTATTAGAGGCCTTATAGTCTTATATAAAATATATTATCTTCCTTTGGATATATTATCAATTTTATATTAACAATAAACTAACATTATGAACATCTCAAAATTCATCAAAATGATAAAAAAATATAAATGATTCGTGATTCATTAAAAATGTTCATATATATATTTATGTGATTATATAGATATGAAACATCATTGAATGGATTAATACATTATATAGTTTAACAATTTATTTTTTTCAACCATTCATTTTTATAAATTTTTTTATAATAATTCATATCTATGTACATTAATGAATTTAAAACTCTATACCATAACAATGTTAATGTGCCCCTATGGAGGGACGTTTAGTGAATGTAAGATAAATTTTTAATTTTAGGTAGTCGATAAAGAACTCTTCTACTGTTTCATACCATAAAAAGACGACAAATTTAATTCTTTCTCTATTAGGTCCTTAATAAAAAAACATCCCGGATTTATCCTTACACTATGATATACATAAATGTGGTATTAAAATTTTTTATATACAACCGTTTGATAACCATATTTTTTAGGTTAGCTTTCTCATATACCCAAAAATATGAATACTCTATTCATTCATATTCTGAATTATAGATATTATCCTAGTTATCATTCAATTCAATTGGATGCGGATTTAATGGAATAATAGAAAAATCCCTTACTAGTGGGATACCTTTCATCATGTAATACTTATGACATATTTATATTTATGCTTCAATGTATAAATTTAATGTAATATATTGATATTATAAATGTTATCAAATTGTTGGTTCTAGTTATATATACCAATTATTACTTGGGTAATATTTCATATCCAGTGATATAATATAAATGGAATAATTTTGTTTCCATTACCTTAATAATTTTTTTAATGTATGGACCATTGTGATATAATGTATATATAATGTTTATGATACTATGTTATTGGATAATAGTGATCTCATTTTATCATTATAAGTACCATGAAATATTTAGGAATCATTTTCATTAAATTTATTTGAATGTATATTTTAGATATTCTTGTAGATATTTACTACTTATGTAGTATGTTTTTCATTTGTAATATTCTCATTATATTTTCTTTTTTTAGCATTTTTTTAAGATATATTCCATGATAAAGTACTATTATTGTTTTTACCATTATTGAGAACATAAGATCACATTTTCTTATGTTGAAAAATACCTAATAAATAATGTTTATTTTAAAGGATATATTGACTATATAATAAAATTTATATAGAAAACATAATAATATAAATGTTGTTGGGTTAAGTTTCACATATTTTTTCTCATATTCTAATAAAAGTAAACATAATTAATTTTTAATTTTTTTAAATTTAATAAATATCATATTTTAAGGTTAATGATGAATGGTTATTGAACTAGATTATAGAGTGTGGTCCATGGGATATTTATAAAGGATCTTCACTAAATTATTTTTTAATTTTCTTGTAAATGTATTTATGGATGAGACTCACACATAAAAAAATTTAACTATAATTGTTTATGTACTGGAGTTATAATATAATTCATTATTTTAAGACCAATGTTTCTTTTAATCAAGAGTTTCTATTACTAAATAAGTAAAGATGATGTTGGGTTATCCATGATAAAGATCTTCGACTACTTCATCGAATATTTCAATGTGTGAGTAAGATAAGATATATTGGTAATCATATTAATTAACATGTAATTTAATCATTTATATTTAAGAATCTAATTATTGTATCTCTTAAAGACGTGATTCATCATTTTATAGGATCATGTGGAACTATACATGAGGCTTTTTATTTTAAATTTGTTTTTATGGACCCTTCTATTTTTTATATATTCTTTCTCTTGTGGAAAATGTTATCTATGGTTTTTATATAATGATAATTATGTATCCATTATATTTGAATATAAATCCTTTTAATACAATATTACTATATTCCAGTCACTGTTTGGATTGTTTTGATACATAATTAAGATATTAAAATTATTGAAATTCAGTAAATATATGAAAATATTCTATAAATCGAAACCAAATTATTCATATTATGTTGTGGTTAAGGATGATCATTTATTAAACGTAAAATAAATTAATTTTCTGATTCACTCTAATGAAACCATGACAATTCTAATACTTATTATAATTAAGGTATTTATAATTCGATTAAAATACAATATCCATTTTTTATTCCATGATTTGTAATCCATTTACTGTTGAAGTGATTAATTTTTTTAAAATTGAGCATTTTCTTTATCAGTATACCTATATTGGATTATACAATTCTTTGATTAAAAAGATTATATAAATATTTTATGTAAATAAATAAAATATATAAAAGGAAATGAATTCAATATAGATATTATTAATTAATTATTATATTCTAGAGGCTCCAAAAAAATGGTATATTCACCATATAAAAGTTTTTTTATTAACATTGTTGATTGAATTCATATTTAGAATGATAATCCTGTATGAAATTTAATTATGTCCTATGTTTTTTGAAGAAAATTAGAAGTATCATATGGTTCAATATATAATGTTTAATTTGGTATTTCCTAGTGAACATCAGCGACGTAAATTTTAAATTTAAAGATATAAAAAAATATTATTTGGTTATTAAAGTATCAAGATATAAATATGATTCAGGATGAATCCACTGATAAACTATTTATAAAAAATAAAGTTATATTTTCCATTACAGGATTTTTTTATAAAATTAACGACTCCAGATATGTTAGAAGGATACTATGTATATGAACAAATATATTTGATTCTACAGTTTCATTACCTAGAGACCATGAACATAAAATGTATAATTTTATGATTTCTGAGACAAAGTAAGTATATTATAAAATTAGAAAGAGAGTAAATCTCCGGAACAGTAAGGAAGAAAAATAAATCAAATTAAAACATTAATTTATGGAAGATTACAAATGATTTTATTTATAACAAAGATAATTATGAGGATATATAACATGATATATTGAATTTTAATAGATGATGAAATATTTCTATAAATTGTTTTGTAATGAAAAAGAATATATTAAGTAAATATTCAATTAATTTACTTTAAATATAGATCCAATGAAAATTTTGATGAAAAATATTGAATCGTTAAATATGAATAAAATTATTAGGAGCGTGATTCTCCATGATATTTTTTCAATAATAATAATCTTAAAATTAAAAAATATATATATTTCATCAAACCAAAAGTGTACCAATTTCTCAAAATTCAAAAGTTCAAATTACATTATTAATTAGATTATGATGAATGTTTTTATGGTTGAACTAATATATAATCTCCAAGTCAATCATATAGAAAAATAATAATTTTAAAAGTGAGGGATGATAAATTATATAGTTATGGAGAATATAGTTATGAAATGGTTAATGTTAATGAAATAAAGTTCTTGTATAAGGGATATATGAATGAATTTCCTTAAAATCCATTTATTATATCAAAATATGATGTGAACATAAATAAGGACTATAAAACATACAAAAAAATTTTCCCATACCTGAAAAGGAAAAAATGTTTTTAATGGATAATGGATATTGGAAGTTGATTCATATCAAAGAAGAGATGTTGTATGGGGATATGGATGATAAGATTGATTATATAGAGAAGTAAACTAATTAACTCATTTTAGGTTGTTACAAGTAGTAAATAATATGAATGATTTCATGTTTGAATTTAATAAATCCATATGAAGAAATTCGGGAAATCTCAAAGGGAACTGTCATAAATGTTGAATCTACTAAGAATCCTAATGACTTATTTTATATGTAATGACCTCCCTCAAATGGTATATAATTTACTAGAAACATGTTGGAAAAAATTACATTGAATAAAAGTTTTAAAAAATTGAGTAAAGTTTTGAATGAATAAAAATTATACAAATAATGAAATTATACAATTTTCAACTTTAAAAAAATATATAAACTATAAAAAAATATCATGTATAATATATAGTTGAATAGTTAAAAAGTATCCCAAAATATTAGGTCAAAAATGATATTAAATTAATGGCATCAAATTATATGGATAGTAGGTGATCGATATTAGAGAGTAATATTTTTATATTAGAAAATTTTCATTTTATTCTTATTTAAATTACTATATATAGATTTAAACACATTACAAGAAGATTTTTTTTATAAAAAATTTGTAAAAACAATAATATTTTTAGTACATAAGATTTTAGGAGAGTTATATTTGGTGAATGGATTCAATTTTAGAATACATTTGTTTTTTATTAATATAAAGTGGGAAATAAATTTTACATGTTGAATGAGCGTTATAGAAGGTGTGACAATCTATCTTGAGATAATTAATGATTCCCTACCAATTTGTTATCATAAATGAGTATGTATTATCATACCCATAAGTATTATAAAAAGATTAAAATATGAATAGATTAATATATTGTGATTTAATTCATATTAAAATATTCAAAAAATTAATGCAAATGTATTTTAGAGATAGGATTGTTATCTCATATGATATGAATTATAAACATTTATATGGATTTTAAAATTTAAAAGGAAGCATTTGTTGCATCTATGAATAATGGGTCATTGAAAAAAAGAGAGTTTTATTATTGTAAATTGGAAACAACTTATTGAAATAAAATAATTCACATTATTTTCATGTGTATAAGAACACATTATATAGTCTCTAGAAACATTTTAATGAAGAGTATGAAGACTTTTTCTAAAAACACGAATGGCTAGTGATGAGGTAAATGAAAAAACATGTTGTTGTTATAGGAAAGTGAACCAGAGTTATTTAATTAAACTGGGGGATTATAAAAAAATATTATTATTTTATATTGGAAGAATAAAATGATTTATTTAAGTGAATTAATTTCCATCCTTGTCAAGATAAAATGGAAATTATTACATAATGAAAAAAATTATTTTTTTCTTTGATTGAAGAGAGATAATAATTTCAGTTTTTTAATAAATAAAAATGGGATGACTACTGAGTTTTTATATATTAAATTAGAGATTAAACATTAATATTTATTGAACCTTATACATTTTGGGACTATAGGGAAGATGTCAAAATTTTTAGATGACTAATTTATATTATTTTTCAATTAATTTCTTAAAAATACATGTATTATGTTTTTGAAACATAAAATAGAGACCATAAACATGATTAAGGTTTTTAATAATATTGAGAAAAATAGTGTGATTATTATTTGATGATAGTTTGAATATAAAAATATGATGGTTAAAATATAGGAAAATTAAAACAAGATGGATTCAAGACACCATTTATTAAGGATTATTTAGAGAGGCATAGTATTCAGCATGTGTATATTATACCAAATACCACAAAACAATTTATATATCCCAGTAGATGAATCAAAATTTGGTGGACATGGATTGATATATATTGGTGGAGAATGATACATCATATTTATTTCCAATACAATTGGTTTTCATAATAGAGAATATATAAAAATATTATTCATATATTATAAATCTTGATATGTAGCCTTATTCAATGTTATATAATTATATTTTACTCATTTATTAATTATAGTTGTTTGGTTTACATTGTTTCATTAATTTCAAAAGTACAAACATGTGGGAGTTATCTAAATATATATTGATAAAAGTTTCATGAACTATCCTCTAAATCAAAGAAGATATCATTACTAAAATAATAAATTATGAAAGATATTTTATTTTTTTAATTATTTTTTAAATAATTATTTAATATATATGAATTTTAAGAGAAAAAATAATTATTTTTTTATAAAGAATTAGAATTTATTAGATTCAATTTGTAACCAACGTGAAGAATTTCAAGGTGAGGTGTATAAAAGAATAAGGTCCTGGAGAACATACTCTCGTATTCCATTTTTTTCAAAGGTGAAAGAAAATATTGTTTAAGAAGTATAATGTCATCAATATTAGGAGGATGATATGAATATATAATTGGATAATATTTTCATAATGACCATTTAATATTTTTTTCCTATACTAAAAATCAATAATCCCATTTGAAAAAAGTGATTATTCCATAACTAGTTGATTAAGAAATGATAGTTGATAAATATTAAATGAAGACTTGATTAAAATAGTTATTCTATAGTTGAACAGATTGACGTTGAAAACATATCTTCTCTAGTAAAAAAGATATATTTAATAAGTATATTTTATTATATCACGGTTAAATAATGATATAATATTTTTAAATCATTTTCATGTCGTCCTTTCATAATTATGGAATTCAGGACAGAGTGTATATTGAGTCACCAAAGGGTTACTTCTTATGTATGATATTAGATATGATAACCTAATTGAGAATTAATTATATTTTTTAAAACATGACCTTGGGGTATGATATTACAATAATGACTTGTCCTAAAAGGTTTTGAATTTTTGAAAATAAATCCTGGAAAAAATTTACTATTTTAAATATTTTAAATATATATATTTCATTATTATCTTAAATATTTAAGATAAAATAGATAATAAAAAATAAATAACATTTTCCAAGGAACAATACACATAAATTATGGGGTTTTATAAGATTTCAATTTTCAGGGATATAACGTATTGCATGGGTCATCAAATTTCCTAATAGGAGGATCACAAACTAATTTCTCATGAATCATATACCAAGATAAATTTAAAAATGTTTATTACATATAATGTAATGTTTTTTATACTTATAATAGTATAGAGAATTAAAATAAATATGAATGATGAAGGTAAATTGGTGAATGAAAAGAAATTTATAAAATATATTAGGAGTTGTCGCAATATTTTATTTTAAAGACCCTAAATTTTAAATCATATCAAATTATTTTCTAATTTACAATTTGTAGTGATGAGTACATAATTAAATATTGTTGGGAAAAAATCCCTCAAGGTAACATTGCAGCATTTTTGGGTTGGTTGTGTTTGTTGACAAAGCAGGTTCCCATGGTGAATTGCCAAGTTCCAGAGATGTTTTTGACAATCAATGTTGACAAAGAACCATGAAAAATGAATGGAAAGTCTGGATGCAGTACAAAAAGATCAGTTCAAGGTGGCATCATTTTCCAGTGTTTGACAAATTTTTAGGGTCCAAAATTTGGTGTTTGGTGAGCATCGCGAAAAGTGGATATCCTTGAAGATATTATTTAAATATGGAAAATGCATGAGTTTCATTAAGATAGGTTTCATGGATTGGATTTCATAAAGACCAAAAAATTATGGTAGTGATTCTTTGTGATTACATCTAGCTTCGCGAATGGAAGAGTTGAAGAGCATTATGACAGAGAAGGGAATTTTGATTCGAGCGTCGCGGTGAATGCACGAAGGAATTGACGGGATGCTCTGCGATTACGACAAGCTCCGCAATCGGAACATTTATGGGGTGCTTCACGATTTTAAGAGATTTTTTACAGAAACTTTGGAGCTTCTTGATTTTTGATGACATGGAATTGACTTCACGTGGAATGTTTGAGGGTCGGTGGAATCGTCTATAAATAGGCCTCGACCCCCTCGGGAGAAGTAGAGATTTTTCAGAGAAAATATTTTGCTTTCAGTTAGCGAAGGTGGTTCGTAAAGGCAGTGTGCTTCACGGAAGAAGAGCATCACGGCGGCTAATCTAGTTCCGTGAAAGTTGTGAGAACCGCGTTAGCTTAGTGAGCTTCGCGAAGGAAGTCACTTTGCGATGACTTGAGCTTCGCGAGATTGCTTCCGAAAAAGGAAGTAGCTTCGTGGAGGCTTGTTTGAGCTTTGCAAAATTGGGAGCCTCGAGAAGTAGAGTGATTTGCGAAGGTATTTCCAAAGAAACATCCTAGTGTTTAGAGGGAAATTGGTATTCATCAGTGGATGAAAGTTTTACATTAACAGAGCATCTATAAAAATTTGAGGATTCATGTATTCATGAAAATTAATAGACCTACATGTCTATAGACTATGGGTGGATCCCTTCCAACTGCAGTGGGAAAAAGAAGAGGAATAAGGTTATCCTTTCTACCGGCAATGAGCCTAAGAGAGGGGAATGGGGAGTGGCCCTTGGGGAAGTAGTGAGATGACCCTAAACATTGTAAAGGTAGTGATCTTGGGCATAGAAGTGATCTAGCCCAAACATTATTGGCAGTGAGATTTAGTGGATTTTGTACAGTGGCACATCACCATTGTATGATCCCTGGACATAGCCCAATGAGGGTGAACCAAGTAAAAATCTTTGTGTCTGACTGGTTTCTTCCCTGCATCGCATCTAAAGCA
Organism: Viscum album; assembly: GCA_963277665.1. Classification (NCBI taxonomy): domain Eukaryota; kingdom Viridiplantae; phylum Streptophyta; class Magnoliopsida; order Santalales; family Viscaceae; genus Viscum; species Viscum album. The sequence goes on from OY728125.1 coordinate 1,460,467,623, forward strand.
TCACCATCAGATAAAGATAAAAATGAGTGATCAACATAAACACACAAGAAAAAAAAAGTGACCCTAATAAAAAAGAGTTCAAGATCCAGTGGGGTAGGACTAATTTTGAAAAGGAATATCCATACCTTGATTCACCCCCCCCCCCCCCCTCATGGTATCTAGGAACATATTGGTCCTAACAATTGTTTTTAGAGAGATATGTTGATTTTATCAGATTTGTTTTCTCTGAGTTGGTGTAGTCAATTTGTGTGGTTAAATCAGTCTGCTCTTATCTCAGTGTGCCATGGAAAAGGGAAAAACATCAAAGAAGAATCAGAAGTTAGGTGATATCCCTCAATGTGGAAGTGTTTATGGAAAAAGTGTGATTTTACAAAAAGAATCAAATAGCTTACTGAAGAAAGGTTTGGATGAATCTGATAGGGAAAAGATTGATTCACTCCATCATGATATAGGAATGAGTGAAGTAATTTAACTTCAAAGTGATACCGAAACAACTAATGATAAAGAAGTTTCAAGAAGGAGGCCACCATTAGATTTTGTCAATATAATAAAGAAATTGGATCGAAAATTAGATGAATAAGTTAAATCTAAAGATATTCAGATCCAAGAATTGAAAATTGATGTCAATAAGCTAAGAGGCTTAAATCAATGGCTTATTTATATGGCTAATGACCTATGGTAGAAGAATGATTCTCAAGGTGAATAACTACAAAAGATGGCTAGAATGAAAGGAAAACAAAAGGCTGATGAATATGAAGAGAATCAGAAGTAATCTAAAGTTCAGAATCTGAAAGCCATAAATGATGATCTAGCTACACAGTTTTCTGAACATGTTCAGAAGAATCAAAGGCTACAATAAGAGAATGAATCTATCTCTAAATATATCTCTCAAGAAAAATTGAAAGTAAAGGAGCAGACTGACATGGTGGATAAGCAGAAACATAAATTTAAAGATAAGATATGTATGGGGAAGGATCTCAATAAAGCACTCAATGCTTAAATTAAATCAAGTGATATGAAGATTCAACAACTGGGAGAAGAAATTTAATTAGCAAAGAAAGAAAAGGATAAATCTAGTACCAATGGAAAGCCCAAGTTAAATGATTCCTTTCACTTTATATTTTATTATCCTTCGGTAAGTGATGATAAAATGAAAAACAAATATCCTATTTCTGAAGAGAAACAATGACATATTTTCTCATCTCAAAGACCATACAGTTTGGAAAAAACTGGTATTGGATTTGATGAATCCCCTCCTATTGATGATAAAAAGAGAGCTATGAATAGTTCTATAAATGGATAAAATTCTATAGGTTCTATAGATATACCTAAGAGGATAGTTACAAGAAGTAGTGATGACATGTTCTATTTCTACGGGATTCTTGGCTACACATCAAGCTTCTATTTAGAGGCTCAGAAATACATTTCAAGCTGTGAAAATAGAAACTTTTCTAAATTTGTAAATAAGAGTAAGTGTTATGAGATATCAGAAAGAAGAGTCTCTCAAAGGAAAGAATTTATTAGGTGCTTCTATTGTGGAACAATTGGACACACCATGAGAATGAAATTTTCAACAAAATCAACCATGGAAAGAATGGAAATACCATCTAGGATTTAGAGGTAAAAAAAGTTATACAATACCTCATTTCCATTAGCAATTACAGAATCCACCCCCTTCCAAGAACCATACAAGTAGAAGTACAAACAAGAAGCCTACCAACCCCTACCTTTTCAAAAATAAATCATGGTACAACCCTCCTCTATTGAACTAACCATCAAAAAATGGAAAGGAATGGAGATAGGGGATATGGAAAATATTGTAAAGGATTTATCAAATAAATTTTATAATCTGAGGGAAAAATTTTCCAAAAACCCCAGAAAACTCCCAAATTAGACAATTATGAACCCAAAAATATGTTTGAGCATGTTTATCATAAGGTTTTTAAAGGAAATAGTTGAACCATAACCAAAGTAATCCTAATATAACCATGAACAACTTGAATCTATAAATTCAAAAAATTATAGATAGATTCTAGAAGATAAAATCACTCTTCTAGCATAATAGGACAAGAAGATAGAGGAATAACCTAATAAAATATTTAGTAAGGAATGAACAAAAAATACATTACAAAGAAAATAAAGGGACAAAAAATTAATCCCCCTTTCATTCCATTCTATATTTATATAATCCAAGAAGATTGAGGAAGAGAATCATCAAAAATATATCTAGGAGACATTTCAAGGGGATGAAATAAATATACCACTCAAGGAATCTATAAGTAAAATTACCAAATATGCTGAATTCCTCATGAAAATTTTCACAAAGTGAAAGATTTTGGATAGTAATGAATGAATAAACCTTATGAGAGGTGTTTCTATAATGATCACACCACTATTACCAAAACAAATATTAGGATCTAGGAATGTTCTATATCCCCTTCACCATTGGTTATTTAAAATTTGTTGATTCCTTGTGTGATTATATTGGTTTCATTAATTTTATATCTAAATATGTATTTAAATCCTTGAAAAGGTAAACTGAATTCCAAAATAGTGGTTATCCAATAATGAAATAGATCCACTATCTTCCTAGATAAAGTTTGGGAGTATGTTTTTGTTGTAGTGTAAGGATGAGTTTTTTCAAAAGATTTCTATTTGATGACAATAAAGAAAGATAAATGAAAATAAAATTAACCAATAATTTTGTGAAAAACATTCCTAAATATGGCCAAGGATATAATTAATGTGAATGAAGGAAACCTCACAATAGAGCTTGCATATAATAGGTTGTACTTCATTATTCTATAATCTAAGAGGAAACCTTCAAAGAATCAGTCACACTTTTCAATTATCTATGAATAAGGTATTGATTCCATATAAGACTTTGGTATTAATATAAAAAATGTATCCATAGGGGATAACCTTTCTTCTGTAAACATCAAGGAATAATTGAATACTCTAAAATATGTATGTTCTGATCAAGAAGAAATAACATCTGAATTCTTTAATAATTTTCTAGATTAACCTAATATGATAACATTTTATATATAAATTCAATGTTTTTAAGTAATAAATTTGAATTCAATATTATCTATAGAAAACCCCCAATCATAGAAGTAAATACTTTCTCTTGTGACATAAAATATGTGTATCTTATGGAGGGATACAAATTTCTAGTTATCATAACTAACATCTTGTCCCGAGAGCAGAAGAAAATTTTATCTAACTATTTAATGAGAAATGTTCAATCTATAAGGTGGATCCTTAGATACATCCTTTTAATTAACACCAAGGTTTTTTCACAGAGTATTTTATAGAAGGAGATTTTAGACTTATTATTTAACCCATGGGAGACTTAACCCTACCATTATGGAAGTTTTAAAAAAAATAAATTGAAAAACTATTAGAAGTAGATATAATATACCCAATTTCTGACTCACAATGGTTCAACCAAATTCATGTGATTCCTAAGAAAATTGGTTTGACAATTGTAAAAAATTATAATAATGAAGTAATCTCAATGAGAGTCCAAAATAGTTGTGGTGTATTCATTAACTATAGAAAACTAATTCAAGTCACCCAAAAAGATAACTTCCCAATCCCATTCATATACCAAATATAAGAATGGTTGGTAGGTAGGATACATTACTAGTTCTTAGATGTATTATCCTTTCACTTTATAGTACCCAGTTTCCTAGAATACCAACAGAATACATCATTCACCTTTCCATTTAGGTCCTTTTCTTAAATAAGGATTCCTTTAAAATTATTTTATACTCCTGGTAAATTCTAGTTTCATATGGCCTTTAATTCTTCCGATCACATAGAAGACTATGTGGAGGTATTATAGGATGGAATTAATGTTTTTTTGAAACTCATTTGATTATTTCTAAGGGAACCTGAAAATGGTTTTGAAAATATGAATAGTGAACATTCTTATTTTGAACTTTGAGAATTATGAATTTGTGGTTGAAAAATGGATAGTGTGGGATCATATCATTTACCAATATGAAATGATGTTGATAAGTATAAATTTAAATTAATCAATTTTTTTGTTATAACCCACTTTTTCTATCCATATTAGATCATTTTTGTTCTATATGGAGTTTTATAGACGATTCGTCAAGAACATAAATAATATGGATCTACAACTTTAAAATTTTAATTTAAAAGAAAATGAATCTATTTTTAATGATTATTATAGGGATTAAATTGATGATCTAAATGGAAAGCTGAATACCCCCACTAATTATACAACCCCAAGACTTAGATAACCCATTTGAGTTACATTGTGGTGCATCAAACCATGTTATAGGAGTATTCCTCCCTCATGTAATTGAAAGTTGATTAAAATTCATAACATACGACTCGATAACATTATATATGTCTCAACTGAATTAAAAAACAACTAAAAAAGAATTCCTTGTTATTTTATTTGTACTGGACAAGTTTAGATCTTATTTGTTGACAACTAATTTGATTATATTTTCAGATCATACAACACTTTGGTACTTTCTAAAGAAGTATGATTCCAAACCATGGTTGGGTACACCATATGACATATACAACTTATCATCCTAAAGAAATGTCCAATGGGAATTTTTCAACTAGGAGATCAATTTTATTTTGGAGAAAATGGTTAAACCAAACCAGAATGATTAGATCCAAAGGCCTTAAGAAATAATTTGGGCATAACGATCATCTTACAAGACACCTATAGGTATAATCCCCTATAGGATGGTTTATGGTAAAAGTTCTTATATGCTGGTGGAATTGGATAACCAAGCCTATTAGCATATAAAAAATTGAATTTCGATTTGGTGAGTTCTAGGAAAGACTTAAAGATCCAACTATAAAAAATAGAGTAAATTATAAGAGATGATTTTGGAAAATAATGAATTTACTTGTAGAGAAAGAAATTGGTACATTATAAACTAATCCTACAAAATACCTTTCAAAATGGAGGCCAAGTCCTACTCTATAATTCCAAACTGAAGTTATTGCTAGGTAATCTTTGTCCCAAGTGGTAAGGACCTTTTATAGTTACTATTGACTATCCTTTTGGTCTAATCTAGATAAATATAGAAGAAAATGGAAACCCATTCACTATAAATGGGTAGTGGATGAAGACTTTCCATTTGAATAAACATCATGCACTTTTTTAGGATCACAGACTTGTCCAACCCATTAATAACTTCTTCCCATGATGTTTGGTTGAACCAAAAACATTTACCAAAGGTGATTTCGAGAAGCAACCTGAGTTTTATTATTTTCCTAAGATTTCTTATTAGGTCACCTCTTCCCTTATTACCTTGATCTTTAATGTAATGGTTCTTAAACTAGTATGATGGTTTTATTGGACCACCATGAAGTAAGTCAACTGGAATCTCCATGAAATAAGAATGAAGTTGAGAAAACGTTTCCTAGGAAAAAATAGTTTATTGTGTCATTGTTTAGGTTTAAAAATTCATACATATTTCTAAAAATTTGTTGTGAATTGGAAATTCCAGCACATGTGTCAAACTGTAAATTGCATGCCCACGCTTGAATTTATGATTTAATTGAATTATATATTAAACATGAGTTTCTTAGTAATTATGTGATTACATGTTTTGGATATCAATGTTAATGAATATTAATGAGTAAAATTTATAATTGAATAATTGAAGTTAATCGTGGGTATTAAAATGAGGTCTCATGCTTTGAAAAAATTAATTTATTCATGTAATTGAAATTTCTATGAAAAAATTCAAAAAAATAATAATTTTCTGAAATTCATGGGAGCTAATTTGTTATTATTGGTCATGCCAAGAGTGATTTTAAAAAATAAGATATCCCATTACAAATATTATTTCTACCCTGGGTACTTACTATTTTATTGTTATCATATTTCTTAGGTGATCATGGGATATGCCACCTGCTATAATTTTATTTGAACTTTTCAAATATAGGACTTTTCAAGAACACATTTAAAATGATTGAGATATATTTTTAAAATTCCTTATCTTGGATAACACATATTCATAAGTCCTTGTTTATTACATAGAGATGAAAAATTCCCTTGTTTAGAATGATCCATGTTTCAAGCAATTTTTTCTATTACTACCTTCCTCTTATTATTTTCATGATATTTTAAATGTTTAAGTGTGCGGTTTAATAAATTCTTGCTAAAAGGGATGAAATGAATTGTAAGGAAAAGTTTGGGGTTTTATATTTTGGTATTAAAAATATTTTTGATTAATTCATGATACTTCATTATTTTTCCTTCTTGAAAAAATATAATAATAATTTGGTTTGTGAAATATAAGAATAAAAAATCAATGTTATTAGGATGATGATATTTATCATATGTGTTTAGGTGATAGATATGAGGATTATTTAAGCATATATTTAAAAAAATGTAACTTAAAAAATTAATAGTACATAAAAAAGTATTAAAGGTTCACATATCATTCATCGTAGCTTATTTTGATCAAAAACATACTCTGAGTTTGGGGTAAATGGGTGTTGCTAATTTTGGAGGAGATAATTTCATTGCACATTTACTTTTAATATCAAGAACTATACATTAATAGATAAACTTCTTCCTTGATACTTATGTTTTACAAGATAATTTCATATATATATTGACATTTGTATTCATTAAAACCTTGATAGTAAATACCTCTTGATTTTATATTTTTTTTACCTTTACAAAGTGGAGAGAGTAGTTACTTTATAATAAAATGGATAAGGGGTGTGTATTCATGATATAAGCATAACTCTACCCAAAATAATATCATGAGTGATGAGTGAAAAGATTCAAAAGATAAGTAAATTTTTATTTTCATGTTTAATGATAATAAATTGAGGACCAAGAATGGATGAAAGAAAAATTCCAACCATTTTCAAAAGGGATAAAGAAAAATACTTGAGTTGATTGTTTATTTGATAATTCAAAGATTTTATTGATATTTTAAGTTGAATTTTAATTTTTTGATTAAAGAAATGATAGTTTGTTTTATTATTTTTAAATATGAATAATGATAACGTTTGTTCTGTAGGAATTCAATGTTGAGTATTTTTTGCATGAGGACAAGCATGATTTAAGTGTGGGGGTATTTGGAACGCTGATATTTTCCTGCATATTTAGTTTTCAAGTCTATTTATGTATATTTTTTTCAAGGAATAAATTCATTATTTTAAATTTTTTAAATAAATAATAGGATATTTGGAATGTGGAATTAAAATGTTCTAAAAATAATAAACATTAAAGGAGTTCAAATTAGTAATTTATTTATATAATATGTTGAATTTTTACTAAGTTTTTGAATTTTTTAGATGTAAAAAATTTCACCATCAATTTCCCTCAACCTGAAGAACCCCACAATCCACCTAGCTTCTCCCAATAGGTCCTGGATGGCCATAAAGATCCATGGGGAAGATATATTGAGGGCATGAGGCTGTATGGGGGATGAGGATCATGCAAGGCTCACAAGGATGAAATATGAGGGAATTTATAGGTGGGGTGTAACCCATGTGCCACCACCCATGGTGGTTAATCCCATGAGGTGGAGGGATTAGAATATCATCGAGTGATCAATCCCATGGTGCATTAGAAGTTATACGACTCCAATATGGCTTGTATTCTTGATTACCACCATGACATAGTACTTAAACAAGTGGCTCCCCATACATATATTTTTATGTGGGGTTAGATCATATGGGTATTATTCATCACTTGAAAAATTTAAGAGTTTTTCTCCCACTCATGTAACCCTATGGCTCAAACAAACCACACTACCCATCTCTACCACCCTCCACTACACTACTCCCATAGAAAACTACTACAACTCCCAATAAAAACCATGAATGGAATCTAAAAATCTCATTTTCAAGATCAATATCTATCATGAGTCCATAAATATATATGGATCATCTCTTACACACTCGGATGACTCCATGAAGATCATTTTGATCCCCCTCCAACAACTAAAAATACCGAAGGGGTTGAGGGGGCATCCTCCTTCACATCCATGTACACTCACCTCTGCTATCATGATTCAACCACTGCTCCCAGTGGTATCATGCCTCCACTTGACTCCACTGATCCCATTTAGACCCACCACCACTGGATAATCCAATTGTTTATTATGAGACACCATTGGGAAAATGGTGACTCGTGAGCCATCGTAGAGACAATGGTTACTCTTGATCCATCATTGCGCTAATAACTTCTCGTGAGACATAATTGATATAATGAGGACTCTTGAGAAACTATTGATATGAATTTGAATCGAGATCCATCATTTATACAATGATGAATCATGAGCCACTATTGATGCTACAGTGTCTTATGAGCCATACATTTTAAAGCAGTGCCTTGTGAGCCAATATTGAGTGGTTTCCACCACTATAATTCACAATCTTCCACCATTGCTACTGGATGGAGGATCGCTATCTCAGATACATATGAGCCCTTATTGATATGATTGACTAGAATAAGGTCACCCACCACCATGAAGAAGTTCTTAACTCAACTAGCCACTATGAATTATATATGAGGTTTGATCAAATCCACAAAATTTTTCCATCTACACCATCATGCTTTTAATGCATGCCACTACTAAAACATGAAGGAATCCACCATTAAAGAACCATAGATACTCATTCTTGATATTTTTTCACTATCTCTAGCCTAGATCCCCAGTAATCATCTTCAGAAATTGTTCTGAAATCAATGATTCTTAATTCAACTCATCCAGCCACTGTGGAGGCTAGAAGAGCACTGGTGAAGCCCGCTTATCAACCTTACATGTCCACTATAAGAAATCGACCTTTACAAAACTATCACTTACATGGGGTGTTCCACAATCCTCAGACTATGAAATTCACATGTATACCTTAAAGATACAACCCTCATGGATCTTAGTCTCTGATGAAATATTCAAAACCCGAATGATTTTGGTGTTTCCAAAACTAAAATGTGCGAGTCTTAGGGGATAATAAAGTAAGAAAGAGCCACATGCATACCTTTCTGATCCTAGAGATATTTGAATAATACCAAATTAGTTTTAATTTCCTATGTAACGATGAGGAAACCCACATATGAAAGGAGTGGAGGACTTAAAGAATAGGACACCCGCAGTGGCCGGTGGATAGTCTATTTTCACTATTTTAATTTATTTCTATTTTTATTATGTATTATTACTCATCTATACCCATTTTTTACTTTTTAATGTAAGAGTAGATCCTTTATGTGATTCAGAAAAGTGGTGAAATGTTTTAATTCTGAAGTCTTAGTTTTTTCAAAACTCATCTATCACTTTAGGTTTATTAATTTTTTTTAGGGTTTCACAATTTTAATGGGATATGATTTTATTTTGATTTTAAATCTAAACATTCTAAAATTAATTTGATTAAGAAAATTATTTTTACTCTTCATGGTTTGGGATCACATTTATTGGGTGATCAAGTGTCCAGAATAGAATTTTTTAGTGATTTCTATACACATGGAGAAGACATAGTGGGTAAATCTATGAACATTGGTACTCAATTACTGAGTTTTAATTTCCTAGGTGATCTTGGGAATATCCACTGGGCCTTTAAAAACTTGTAAGTATAATAGTCCAACCAAGGATATAGGGTATATTATTTTCACTATCAATCAATTTTAGTAAATGTTTCATGGTGATAAGGGACTGTTAAACAGTAAATTAATCTAATTAATCAAAACAAAATATTCAATTTAAAAACATTCATTATAGAATTATAAAAGAGAATAAAAACAAAATACCCAATCAATTTTATCCAATATAATCCCCAAAAACCAATTCCCATTGTACATAGTCATTTAATTTTTATTCTATATGTTACGTTCGCATTCATAACATCTTGATTCAAAACACTAATCTTAGGAGATGAATATATTTTTACTAATAATACACCCTTATGGAGAAATAATTAGTTTTTTTCACACCCCATGACTGTGCAATGTAAAATGTATGCATACCTAATTCCACTCTAGGTAAATAGAAAAATTATATAAAAACAATATCCATTATATACATAATTCATAAAAAATCAATTTTATTTATGGAAACCAAGAAATAAAACTCCCATAACCTTGATAATTTTTATATATCCCAATATATTTTTTCATGATAGACCATCCTATAATACATCTCAATATCTACCACATTTATATCTCATATACCAGGTCCCTGAATTTTAAATGAATATATACAAGGATTTGATGCCATTTTTTGATTCCCGTGTTAATATTTTGTAAAGGACACTAAAACCAGATTAAAAAAGACCTTTGGCATGCCTCCTAAAATTAAAGTGGTTGTCAATTAGTAGTGATATTAAATTAGTAATATTGGACAGACTATATAGTCCATGTGATGGAAATATATCATAATAAATATCCATGTAATATCCATAGAAGATAATCAAATTAAACATTCATGTGATTACAACTAAATACAAATCCTAAGAAAATAAAATATACTCATGCTATAACAAATGAGAAATATTTTTTATATATAAAATAATCCCATAATATCTATAACTTTTGAACAACATATAATAAATAAATAAATAAGAAAATTATAAAAAGGTTCCACTGTTTACCTTGAGCATCAAATGTATCCTTTTCTACAATATCAATTGAGCACTCTAGCTTGTTCACCTATACAACATGTGCTCAAACATGAATACCATACATTTGGTCTTTATACATACCAGGGTACCCATTTATGTTATTAGCATAAAATGTAGTAGGGAACCAAAAATTATTTCTTATTATACCACATCATATTCTTGTGAATTTATGATAAATTTAAATAAAAAACACACGTAATAAAGTTATAGTTTTTGGTTCATCATGTGATATCTAATCCATAATGGAACCATACCCTATATAATAACCCAAATTTTCTAAAATAATTTTTCTCATTTTTTCCCTTTATCATATATGTGGATATGATTTTTATTATTTTAATATTATTTTTAAAGTAAAAACAATGATTTTATTGGTGTTTAAGTTTTATAAATATGATAAGAAAAAAATATTTTGTATTGTATCCATATTTATGTTCAAGTGGTAAATGTTACTAATTAATTTTAATGGGTGGTAAATATCCTGAACTTATATAAAAATATTATCCATGGAGTATAAATTTCATTTTATGTACCAAATAAAAAAATATTAATTTCTAAAAAATATTAAATGTAAATGAATGTAAATAAATATCATAGATTTTATTCTCCCATAAAAATTATACCTATAAGAATAATGGAATTTTGTGAAAATATATTAATCTATAAAATATATATAATAAAAATTAATATATAATTATAAGAAAACATATATTAAGGTATATATAAACTATATTTATTAGATGACATATTCTTAGGTAGTCAACAAAACTAATCATTATATAATCATTAAGTGAAAGCATTTTTTAAATACATATATACATCACTATATATTATATACATAAATTGATGATAAAATAAAATTTATTTAATTTTATAATAAAAAAATTCATCATAATATAATGAATTTATAAGGAATTATTTATATAAAAAACATCATAAAATTTTTAATGAATATGTATATGTATATATTGGAAGTATTGTATTTATTATTGATGAAGGTTTTATATTAATCCATCAATGTTAAAATAATTATATGTTTATATATAATTGAATAATTATTCATCCTAAAATAGATTTTCTAGAATATTTTTACCAAACAAAAAATATTTGGTAACTATGTTTTCATATTAAATATTTTAATTTCAATGTTATTATATTAAATTTAATTTAGTAATTTGAATATAATTTTAACATAGCATATTATATTTTTCAATAGTGATATAAGAAATTTAACATATTATTCATTAATTTAAATATTTGATATTATATAATATTTCATCTCAAATAATAGTTAAAATAAATTGATAAATTTTATTCTTATTTGTAATGTATATCTTAGAACAAACTTATATCGTCATATAATAGTTTATATATGTTTTAAATGTTTTTTTATAGATTCAATATTATATATATGCCTTTTTTGAAACTATGAATAATTTCCCTATATTTTATGTGAAATATTTTCAAAAATATATAATATTCCAATGTTTTTATTATCATTATTTTCAAATAATTTTATCATATTGGAAGTTTTATTTTCATAATACGAGTATAGGTTTAAACCTAAAGGTCAATTTTAGATTCTTTTTTACTCAATATTTATTTATGTATGTAGGTTAATGAATTTATCTTTATGTTAAATAATACTATTAAAGAATAGGAAGTGTTGTATAAAATAATTTATAGGAATTGGAATCTATTAGAATGAGATTAAATTGGCATTGAATTTCATGCATGAAATGATAACTATTAATTAATTTAGAGAAATAGTCCAACATATTGGATATAAGAATGATGTTATACATGGTGTTTATACTCTCCTAGATTAAGGTTTTATAATGATTAAGTTCCATTAAACGTCACTATAAGTACCTTAATGGAATTAAAATTTTAATGTTTAATATCTAGAATTATTTTCTAGTATTAAAAAATTAAAGGTTCGAAGATATACTATGCTTTTTATGAATTAAAAGGGTATTTAGTATGATTTACTATGCTTAATATAACTTTAGAGGGAATTTCATATGACTTAATAAGTTCTATAAGAAATTAAAATGCATTTCATATGATTTATCTACTTTCATGTGACTTATATGGTAGAACATATGACTTATTGAATAATAATATGACTTTAATGTCATATGAAATGGATTTCATTATAATTTTTATAGTATAGTTTGACTTTGACACTTGGTGAATTATTAGGGGCAGTTGTATGAAAAATAAAATTATACAGAATTTTAATGATTCAATAGAATGAGTTATTAATAAATATATTTATGACCATTTAAAAACTGATTATAACATCATAATAGAGGATGTGATTTGAGATAGTATCAAAGGAATCCCATGGAACAACACATTACAGATTATACAGAATTAATAATATCACCACACAATAGTAAAAAATAGGATGAGAATTATTACTACAATATGATTAGATAATGAACACTATGTCATGGTGATAATAATTTTATATAATAGTTCCAAATGATAGAAACTTTCAGTTGAATGATTTTATGGAGGTTTTCAGGGTTTTCAAAATGATAGAAGAATGAATAAGAATAAAAAGAATATAATAATGAATATTGTGTCATTATGTTTGAAGTTTCAAAAACAAGACCACCTATGATAAAGTTTGATGCAGACCACATCATGGATCAATTTTGGTGAAATTTTTGTGAATATATTAACATGATAAGGACCAATGTACAATATAAAGATACACACACTCCATCTCATGTTGTCTTATTCAATAATTCATGTAGATCTAGAACATGGGATATTTTTTTACATATTGAGGTTGTGTTAATTAAAATACATCCTTGAGGATCAATGATTCAGTATGTAAGAGATTTTAAATTCATGTTTTGAAGATATTAAGAAGATTAAATAATGTATCTCTAAGATATTTTTAGGTGTTTAGAAATATGAAAATAATTTTAACAAAATATTCAATGAATATATGTATAATTAATTAATCTAAGAGAGTTTGTTGAGAATTTTTAGAGGAGAGATGATAAAATCCTATACAAAAGAAGCATAATTGAGAATAACCACATGGGATTCTGATTCATGTAAGAGTATGAAGATCAACATATGTGTATTCTTTGTGTGTATTCAAATAACTAATAGTGATTATTCTTTAAAAGGTTTTTTTTGTCCCATTTATGAGATATTTTAACTACTTGGTGCCGAAAATTGTATGAGTTCATCGACATCATTAAGTATCTGTATATAAAGGAGTTTAATAATTATGATAATTGAATTGAGAATTTAAATTACCATGCATAATGATCCACTCTACTATTTATGTGTATCTCCATTTTTTGATCCATAAATTAGTGCATGTATTGATCTGACCCTATTTGGCATGAAATGCTGACGCCCATTTTTTCTATGAAAAAAAATTTTAACATTTCAATTTTGAATTTCAATTTTTTTAAAATTGTTTTTCCCATTTATTTAATAATTTATTAAAATTTTGGTATTTTTTATATAATTAAAAAAATCTGAAAAAATCATTAAAATAAAAATGTTTAAGGTTTTTACTTTCCCTTATACTTTTCCTAGGGGATATGTATGGTTAAAATATTTTATACCTTTACATGCGAGGATTTTTAGGCACAAAATAAGGGTAAAATGTGTTCCACCATTATGAAAGAGATATTTTAAGATAGTATATAAGTGTATCCAATTGTTTTCTATTGCTACGTGAGTGTAGCCAATTATTTTTGTTCGCAACATAGGGATAACCCATAATTACTTAATGATGTGTAATGGTAGAAAAATGATGCATGTGGGTAAGTGAAAAACTTAATGTTCATTATAAAGGGATACAGCTTGTGTAATTTTATGAAAGGCTATTGAAGAATATGATGTCAACTGTATAGATGTGCAAAAGCCACTATGTAAAGGTAATACCATGATTTCATGTTTTTTGTATAGGTAAATTTTTTATTAAGGTTACATGAAAGTAAAACCATGGCTATGTAATGTTCACTTATCCCATACATATGGGTGAACTAGAGTTCTTAAAGTTAGCATAAGGGTCATTGGATCACCACTGCTTCACTTTTATAACCACACTACATTGTTAGAACACTGCGAAGAAGAAACTAGTTATTAGCAACACTAGAAGCACAAGTGTAGACACGTCATAGTATATCATTTAATAATATAATAAACTAGAAGATGAAACACAAAGGAAAAGGCTCTAGTGTTTTATTGGTGTTTTACCCTGGTTGGAAAAAAAGAATATGGTCGATGGTAGGATACATATTAGGGTATTTTACAATGTCATAATGATTCTAAAATTGTTAGTGGAGAGTTTCTCAGGATGAAGAATCTCTAGTCACAGGAGAGATAGGTACACCATACTCATGTAGAGTCATTTCCTATGGAAAACACAAGTGATGAATGTTGTATCATAGGGATTCTCTCAACATCATATGTTTTTCTGCACAACAATTATAAAAGTCCACATATCGTTGATAAAGAAGTTATGCATTCAAATGAGAATTATCCAAATAGATATTTCAATGAGATTTATGACTAAGAGATATAAACTTTAAGATAAAATTAAAGAAAATTATCATAATCAAAGTGGGGAAACATAGAGTGATGAGAAAGAATATACATTTATTTAAATGAAAATAGGTGGGATGATATCCATCCTAAAAATAGAGGTGCATAAAACCACATAAGGGAGATCCACTAGGATGAAGAGAATGCTGATAATATCATTTATTTTTTTTTTTTTGAAAACCAATCTACATATTTTTAATTACAGTGTTTCTACCATTAAATTTCCTCTCAACTTCTTTCCATTTCTCCTCACAAAACTCTTATATTCATTATGTTGTGTAACACATTATAGGGAATGGCCTAGTGGGAGGTTATTATAGTATTCCCAAATTCTTACACTTTAATTATTTATTTTTCAACTATGTTTATGGTGAGGGATTGAGTAGTTCTTAAGATGGGTCTGGTGATCATCCACCATTACTTTTTGAGCCTCTCAAACTCATTCTATTCATTAATTAACAATATTTCCCTCTCATCTCATGGATGAAACATTTTTATATTAGAGTTTAGTTTTTTCAAGATATAAAATTTAATATGAAGAATCCATGCCATGGGATGTTATACACTATAGATTGAGGTGTGACATAAAATGTGACTAGTATAGGATGAAAAGTATCGTGTGCAGAAGAAGTATCTTATTTATAATAAATTTTTCACTAAACATTTAATGATATTTTTTCATGAATGAATTATAAGATATAAAATATGATAAATTTATTGTTAATGAAGGAAATAAATTTCTCTTCCCTAAGACAAAAATCATTCTAATCGGACAACAAGCATTCTATGTTTTTATGGTATCTACAAGATTATGTTTAGTTTTCAATTATATTCTCTTAACTAATTTTTCATTAATTTTATAAAAATTAAAAACTAAAAAAATACAATTTGTGAACAAGGAATTGATAATTCATTGGATGTGAATATCCTCATGTGATTGGACCAATGTCAACCACATTGAATCACTAAGAATATAATTTTATTTTTTCACCACCCTATCACTATTATCTCACATTTCACCAAAGATGACTGGCCACAAGACCAAAATCATGTTTCCAATCACAAAAATCCATTAGAAGGCACCTGTTTATCAATATAAAAAGGAATATGAATGATTTAACAATAAAAAAATGTATCACTAATGAATGGAATTATATATGGAAATAAGTACAAATCAGATAACTAGTATATGTCATAAAACAAACATATTATATAATATGTCAAAAAATTGTTGGTCCTAAGAGCAAGAAAATCTATGATCCAAGAGTCTACCTTTAAGTTACAAACATCCACCACCATCCTAAATCATTTAAATATAATTTCAACTAAGAGGATACTTTATGATACATGTAACCCCTCAATTTATCTTAGTCCTATAAAACTAAGCCTATATACACCAAATGTTAAATGTAGGGTGTGAGGAAATCCCCTATAGGTTTTCACCAAGAATAATTATAGATAAATTCACCCTTAAACCATTAGATATAGATTAAAAATATGAATATATATATCAATTTGTATCAAAAAACGTTCATAAAACATTCATTTGATTTTACTTTAATAAAATAATACATAAACCAAAAAAATATTAACATGGAATTACAGCATAATTTTTTTTAAATAAATACAAAAAAATAATATCAATGATTAGTAAAATAAGTAGTCGTGTAAAACTCAGGTATCTAGGTAATGTATTCTAATAGTGTAAAAATGGGCAATAAGACATGGTTTATAATAATAAGACATACTAGGTCACAATTTGGACTATGCTATGTGCCTACAATTACTCATATACTATGTTATTATCCAACTTATATAGTTTATCATTATGTTTAATATAATCCAAGCCCAAGTTTTTAAAATATATTTATCACTTTTAGTTGAACACTTAGAGTTAATAAAATATTTTTTATATGGAAAAAATAGTTTAAAATATTCCCCATTATAATCAAAGATTAAGTAAATATCCCATAATGTTTGGGTATCTCTTAAGAATATAAAAAATCACTTTTATGTAGAAAATTTTATGAATTTTACATGAAGGTTAATGTTTTATGTTTTTATAAAGTATGTTTTTCATTTTTTGTAAATATTTTAATAGGTCTTCAGTAGAGTTGTTGATGATTCATGATGAATTATTATGAATTCACAATGAAATGTAATTTGGATGTCATCACTAATAAAAACATCTATGTTAGTATATTAAATTATTGATCTACTACCATGTTTTATTGAAAAGGAATAATGGGGATACAACATGAAGTCTTTTAGGGGAAAAGTTCAAGATAATATAAAAATGTAAAGTGTAATAGTTGATGAACTAGTTCTTAAAATAAGTAAAGACAATTATTTGTTAATGAAGTTTCTCTCTCTATAAATTTTTTTAGATGTTTTGAATTGATTGATAAAGGATATAAATAAAATGAAGAGTTTATACATTAATTTTTGGAAAGATGTAATATTCCATGTCCACATATTTATTTTCAATATTTTTTAATTTCACATTTCTAAATATGTAACATAACCAAATCACATTTACAAATATTATATGTAGTAATGTTAGATATATTCATGTATATAATTCATGTATCTCATGTGATGATGTAATAGATTGAAGTGAAAATAGAAAAAATGATCATGTATCCATTTTAACGATGTAACTAAATCCATGAATCTCAGTTATTCTATGTAGGAACATATGGGAATTCACATATCATAATTATTTACATAGATAATTTGATGGATGTATATTATTAATATGTAAATGATTACTATATAGGCTAAGTGAACCATCTACCCGATTTTAACATTGTTGATTGAAACATAGTTTATTGTTGTGGCATGGCTGATTTCATGAAGATGTTGAAATATGAGAATTTTGCATGAAGAGATATTTATAGAAATTGTTAGGATCGTAGATATTTACATAATGTGTGGATTAATAAATCATGATCCTTTAAGGTATTTAAATTAAGATTTTAATGTGAATTAAAATGAGTTTAAATGATAGATAAATTGGGATGTTGATTTATTTGAATGATATGTTCCTGATGTCAAAGATCATGAAATTTCTAGAGTTCAAATAAAGAAATAGTTAATGTGATATTTTGAGAATAATTTTTATGATTGTTTTATAAATATAAATATTTTTTTGGGTATCAATATAAAGGTGTGTATAGGGATAATTGATATAACCCACATTCACACGTTATTAATTCTAGGAGAGGATAATATATATTGTATCGAGAGGAGAAGAGGTTCATTAAAATCTATGAGTTACACCTGAGTTTTGAAGAAACTTATGAGATTCTTTATTTCACTAGATATAGAGAATAATATCAAGACAATAAATGTTAAAGCAATTAATAAAGAGCATGTAGAGTCATGTTGATCCATACTCTCATGTATAACATGTTAAATTTTCATCGTGGTATGGATCCTTTACATATCTATTTAAAACTATTATTTTACCCTTTTAATATCTCTTAAGAGACCAAGGAAGAGTTCAGGGAAATCTAAGGATTTTTTATATCCAAGAGATCCAGTTTTGTGTGGAAGAAGATTGAGGTGCGTGGTTGGAACATGGTTAGTAGTAATTGTGAGTCTCAACTAGGTGACCCATATGAGTAAAAGCATGGTTTAGTAAACCATTATAAGATGGAGGCAAGATCTTGAAACAATATATAGTGGTATTATAGATCTAAAATGAGTAGTAAGTTCTTGTTTCTTCTAACTATGAACCTAACCATGTGAGGGGGTGGATTCCACAAATAGTGAGCATGAATAGGCTATTCACATTTTTCAAATAGTGTACCTATACATGTGAGGGGGTGTACCACTTAGACGAAAGTAGTTCATGGGTGACACTTGATTTATCCAACTGAGTGTAAAAAACATGAATCATTTTAAAGTTAGTGGAATCACCTTCTTTCCCATGAGGTATATAACATTACCTCTTCTTTTTCTTCTTCTATTAACACATAGTATCATCATCCTCTTCTTTAGGGTTTTCTTCCTCCATCAAGCATGACATTGAGCTATCATCTCCATAAAAACTTTATTTTGAACATTATTCATCATGTTGGATAGTCAATTTAAATTATATCATTTCTCTTCATTCCTCTCTTGATTTATCTCACTGTATTTGGTATTATTTTCCAAGTGAGATAATTTACCTTATTTTTAGGGAATTTTTATATTTCTTCGATTTCTACCATTATAGAACATATTAGAGGATAGTAATAAATGATAATTCTACTACTAATATATGGTATGTAGTGTAGACATTTTTTCCTAAATGGGTTCATGTTTATATTATGCTCTATATTTCTGTGTGTTAAACCTTTCATGTGATACCCTTAAATTTTGAATTAAATATTAAATAGTTATCATTTGAAATGGGTTGTCCTCACAACCTACCCAGCACCATAAAAGTATGATTATATCAATATGAGCCACCCCTTTATGGTTTTTAACTTTAAAGTACCTTGAATATTATTTCACGAAATGATATTAAACAAAATTTTGAGGTTGGTTTAAATGGATTTGGGAAATAGAATGATTTTATGGAATTTAATGAAATAGAGTGACACAATTACAGGCCTCCTAAGATTATGCTATGAAATTGAACAACCTTATGAGGTGCATTAAATTGGTTTTATAAATAAAACTCTAAATTTATATAATTCAAAGAATAATGTTTTACTAACGTCTAAGAATTCCCCATCATAACACCAATGGTTTATCTATATTTCAAAAAATTAAATAAATTGAATATACTGGATGATTCTATTATTATTTGGTTTGGAATTATGAAATTCATTGGTTACTACCTTGGTCGTATTTCAGGTCTAACATAGAGGCTACCTAGGACATGATCTTAGGGCTCGGGTTGAGATTTACCCATACGATGAACTTCCAAGGGTAAAATCCTAAATACTTTACCATGTTTATGAAAGTTATATAACATAGAAATTGTATAAAGTTATATAACTATAATTTTTCATGAATTTCTTTTTTTATACCTTGATTCTAAGCCTAATATAATAAATATAAGATATTAAGTTCTCAGAGATATTATAAATTATGACCAAGTGGGTAGTGTTAGATGGGAGTCACATGAGGAACCTAATGTGATGTGTTTTATTTATTTATTCACTACATACATTGATTATTACCTTGAAACTACTCATTGTATATTCACATATGGGATTGTTCTAAACATTATTGGTGGGGGCTTACTATGTCATACGCACACCCTATTTAGGAGGTTGATCGGTACCCATACAAACTTTATGGATCCAAGTAGGGATAAAGGTAAGTGACCTATTATAGACTCTTGATTCCCTATAATAGAATGAAGTGTAGGATTGTAGTAAAGGGATTGGGATCATGATGATATTAGAGATAGATTTTAGCCCTTTTTTATTATTGTATATCATGTAATGTATATGCATGTTCCCGTATTCTCAATTTTTTAATAGAATCATGACACCATTATTCAACATATGACACTACATATTTTCAATGTTAGTTTACTTATGTCTAAATTATTTAATTCCAATAATTCCTTTATTACTACTTTTGATAATTTATATAAATATGTCACTAATTTATTCCACTGTGATGAAGAGGATATAATATCACCACCATATTTTTATAGACCCTCACTTCTATTCGGTATACTCTAACATACATGGAGTCATTATTGAGGCCTTTTCACATAATTCATATAGTTTCATATGTGTAAACTGGGTTTATGATGTTACAAAGTGTTATAAATATTCTTTTCAATTTTTCTTACAGTTTTTGGTTGGTAGGAAATAGACTAGGATGAGTCTTAATTTGTTAACGATCTTGTTCTTGGGGGTAGCTAACCCACAAATAGGGAAATATTCATGTTCCTTGTAATGAGACATATTGTTATAGTTTTCCCCTATTATATCTATATATACTTCACAATTGGGTTACACACATGATTAGTGGTATTTATTATTACTATATATTCTCTTTTTACTCTTTTCATAGTATAGAAAAAATGTATTGATCGTGAATCATTATAAGCACCCAAGGATATAAATTCTGTGAAAATTCCATTCAAAATTTATATTAAAAATTGAATTACATGCTATATAATGTTGGTACCTTGACTCATATTAGAAAATGTAGAAAATTTTCTTATATTTTATAAATAATTGGTTAATTAAATTATATTCATCAAACTAATAAAATTTCCCACATATCTTGAAAGTGGAATTATAACTAACCAATTATATTATATTTTATTAATGGAACATTGGTTTTAGAATTTAAAATGTTATTTGTTAAAATTAAATGGATTACAATTAAAATTTATAAAATGTGTGGAAAACTAAAAATTGTAAATAGTGATCCATATAATTATACCATTTTGATAGGATATATGTTATTAAATATGGTACCAATATCAACTTATATAATATTGGAATCTATAACATGGTAATGGAATATACAACTTACTGGACCAAAATATACGTATATAAACTATTGAATCGGTATTGCTGAAATAAATGGTTTCCACTAAATGGGGAATACAATTTGAAATTAAAGGGTGTTTTATTCTATAACATGAAATTAAAACCACGTATATTAAGAGCTTTGATATGAGATATGAGACCTAGAACCAGACCTGGCCATAGTAGTGAATGGTGACAGTTTATCATATAATCCTTTATGATCTTATAAATTATCTAGAGCTAACTTTAGGAGGAGTTTGTTGTTGGTGAAGATATCAATATTACTAGACTTTGTAATTATCCTAATATTTTGTCTTTGATAAAATCTATTATAACTTATTGTACTAAGGCATGTTATTGATATTGTATAAAAATTCCGCAATGATGGGCTTGAGTTATGCACCAGGAAGGTGGAAATGATCATGTTCCAAAGGTGGTGGGCCCTAATATACTAGTGTTACCTCATATAGTTCCACATGAGAAACATCCTTATATTCTTGATTTGGTCACCAATGATCTATTTTTATAGGTTTTATTATGGATGTTGTAGTCTCTACTGCAAGATTCATGGTATCTCTCTTATATGGTAATGTTTTCTAGGGAGTTCCAAGATTGTCACCCTTCTACCTTTTCAGGGGAAGGTATCCCCCAAGGCATTGATTCAAGTATATAGATCCTTATATCTATCTTCTAGAACATAGAGACACCTCCTGTAACACCAAGAGATTTTATGAAAAATATTCTTTTTAATTTTATTAATGTCTTGTGTTGTACGCTACACCAAAAGGAGCTTACACAACACGCATCCTTGACTTGCCTTGCATTACATGCAATCACGACCTTCCTCGATAGCGTGTGTAGTACGCAATACCGAGTTTCACTAAACAACGATATGCTATTAAAATATTATTAAAACTAGTCGTTATGAATAGTAATAATGACTTTTTGAAATTTTGTAAATTTTATTTTTCAAAATGGAATTCATTTTTAGATTCAGAATATCAAAATTAGCTTAGGGTGAAATTTTGGTACTTTTCGGATAACTTTCATTTTCTGATGAATAATGAAAATTACTAAATTTTAATTAAACACAACCTTTTTAATCAAAATAATTAATAGAGATAAATTATTAATTTTAGTGGATTTAAAGTATATTTAGAATATATTTTTAAAATTTAATACAATGTTGGTCATTGGATGTAATTTCACATTTTAACCAGACATAAACAAGTGTCAATCTTTTGATAGTTATTATCTCTTAATAACACGCTATATGTTTTGACGATGGTAATTAATTTTTAAATTAAGTAATGCAACTGATATGTTTTGAATTTGGTAAAATATACATCATTTTTGAGTTCATAATATCACATATATCTTAGGCCTAATTTTTGATATTTTTCTGGAAACTTTCATTTTTTTGATGAATAGTGAAACCACTATGTGGTAGTTAAAAAAAATGAATTTTTGATAAAACATAATTTTACTACTTCTGTGAGTGGAATTTCAAAAATTGGAGAGACACGGTTGATGTCAGTAAGTAAAATGTGGTTCAATGAGATGAAAATAATATTTGGTGAATAGTAACTTTTTTCTTTTTTTTACCACGGTTAAAAGTAAATAGGGTAATTAAGGGTAAAAATGATATTTTTATTATCCTAAGACATGTCCTAATTCTATTGGATAAGTGTAATTCGACCAAAAAAACCTTAGGAATAAAATATGACCATTTAGCCCCCACTTGGATTAGATTAGGACATTTATTATTAATTTATTTAAAGAAGGGTTAAAATAGTTAAAATCAAAGTTTAATAAGAAAAAAAAATTTAATATAAGGTTATATATAAGATAAATTCTACTATAAATATTTATTAGAAAGATAAAACAATATCCTACATAATGATATTTTATTTGTAATTTTTAGACATTAAATAATTTAATTTATTTATGAAACAAAGATGATGCAGTAATTATCTTATTAATGAAATATTGACATAATTGATGTTATAAATACCCAAATAAATATAATTTGAGACTTTTTATAAATTACACTAATTTTATAGGTTAATATGACATGTTAGTATTGATTTAATTAAATTTTTTCGAACTAATCATTCTGTTATGATTTTCAAAAAAATCAATCACTAAATAGTGTCAAAATTGACATAAAATAGTTTTTAAAACAATTATTATATTATTAATTGTTATTTTATTCCTAAAAATCTAAGGTTAGGCAAAATGACTTAGATAAGGTTATATATATTAATAATAAACAACTTGGGGTTCGTTTGGCTTGTTATAGTAAGTTTATTAACCTTATAGTGTAAGAACACAAAAAGACACGGTAAAAGTAAACTTATCTAACATAAAGTTAAAACTAAATGATAAGGTTAAAATAGTAAACTAAACTTGTCCAAATTCTACTGGATGAGTGTATTTCGACCAATCCCCACCTTAGCTTCGAAATAACTCAATTTTTAGCTATTAAAAACCGAATATGACTTTATAATAAAATAATATCTTTAGTTATTCCAAAGGTGCCCCTCTCCTCCCTTATAAAAGGGCACCTCCTACCTCTCTTCCTCACACCACTTTGAGCCATCAAGCTCGGCCAAACCCTAAACAATTCTGTACTCCACTTCCCTAGAAACATCCTAGAGGTCCTGGTCTTCTTCAAATACCAATTTCAATGCCCTAAAAGGAGGTATCAAAGAGGCGCTTCAAAGAAGAGGTAATGTCTGTTACCGATTCTTTCAACTTTATTTCTTCTTCCACTTCTTCTTCTTTAGTTGTTTAATTATGAAGTAATAACATCAGTATCACTCATATACTGATATGTTATTATAAGTATGAAACAACCCTATTTAACCATCTATCCATCCTACGGAAAATGAAATCACCGCGCGTGCGTACGTACGGAATACCGTCTCCATGCCGTGGTGTAATCTATTTTCCACCACCACCATACTTGGATGGGTATAATGGTGTACATAATAACTATATATGATTATTTTAAAGTGATATTGATTCTGAAATAGTATACATACACTCAAATACAATTCCACGATCATGAGAACGATATCATCGCTCGTGCATACGTACGGACTACCGTCTCCACGGCGCGATGACATTCATTCTCCACGTTAACCATTCATGAATGATTATAAAGTATATATAATAAGTAATCATGAAATATATGACATAATAATGTTACTGGATTTATGTGTATATATATGTATTTCATCTACTTAATTCCATTCAACTCAATAAGGAAATGAAAACAGCGTTCATGCGTACGTACGGCCTACCGTCTCCATGAACGGTGTATTTCTTTCCATTTAATAATCTATTATATATATGTATATTATGAATATATATTTTATATAAATAATGTTTTATATTCTGGAATTAAGTAATCATGATCTAAGTAATCAGAGGAATAATTAAAAGTCAAAACACGGACGACAAATGATACGATTTTACCCAAAACGCTCTTTAACATGGAATTTACAAAAGAATGGGTAATATAAAGTCATAAGTGAACCATATATGATTTCATAACAATGAGTATGATTCTGGAATAAGTCAATTACATTATTTAAATCATTATACAGGAGTTTTGGACACTTACGAAGCAAATCGGACCTAAGGTAAGGGAAATATCACAATCTCATTTTTATCCGAGATTGTTTGTACTTTGAAATTTACTGGGGTATATTTTATCATCCACATCCATGTTTCCTCAATATGTAATATTATTTCCATCCACCTACAATTGTTTAAATCCAATTTTACCCTTCGGTGAGTTTTTAGTAAAAGATATGAAAGGAATCTTTTGTCGTTTTTCGTACGAGGTACTTTTTGACTTTTCCGACAAAAGTACGAGAAGAATGTTTTTTTTAACTTATACGGCATGAATGGATTTTTAAAATGTTATTTACAATAATATTCCTTTAAAATTTTTCAAGTTTATTTTTAATCAACTTCTTTTAGTTTATAATTGTATGACATGTTAAGAAAGGAAAAGTGTTATTGAAGTAGAAAGGATATTTTCCTCAAGAATGGAGTTTAAGAGTTTTATCAAAATTATTTTCCATCTAAGATAATATAGGGTTCTATTTCTATCCCTATTATTACATGGATTTGATTATGTTGTGATGGAAATATTTTTATTAATTCCTTTATCTTATATGAATTGTTTTATGATGTCATGATGTTTAAGAATCACATTTTTATTACATGGGTTATGCAATGATGTATGATTTATGATTTTGTGGCACACATAAGAATGGTATCATTATGAGATGAGTGGGACCTATATCTCTCTCCAATGCATTGGGTAATGATTTTATATCTCATGAGATAGACATGGATGGAACGGCAGGTTAAACTGGTTTAGTGAAACAGGACTGAAACGAGGAATGAACTCGGTTCAGAAATGGACTTTGTCCACTAAGATAGTCTTCGAAATGAGTCTTGACTAATAAGAAATGATTCTCTATGATTATTTGTGTATTCCACAAAGTTTCATGTTTTAAGTTATGATTATTGTGATTACATTTCACTGCTATGATTTATCCCATGTTATGATTTTATGATCTCTTTTTCAGGTTATGATTTCCAAAATGATATGTTCTTATGAAAATGATGTGATTGATATTTCTTTTGTTTACCTTTACTGAGCATTTGATCTCACCCTTTTATGTTTTCTTTTCCCCAGGATATAAAGAAAGGTTTTAGGTAAAAAAAGGAAGATCTTTATGGGAGATGTTGAAGATCTTTCACCATGATTAGAAGATTATATTCCGAGTTTCCAAAGACACTAAACTATTATGGTCCTTGTGTGTGTGTTTTTGTTATGTACTAAGTATTCTGCAAAATTAATGTAATATCCATGTACGTCAAGATTTGGGTCTCTACAGTTGGTATCAGAGGGAGGTTTAGTCAACCTTTGGAAACTAGGATGCAAAAACGTTAGTGAGATCCCTAGAGATATTTCTAAGGTATGTCTAGGGATGTCTCTAAGGTTAAGTATACGTATAGGTTATAGTCCTAGAATTGCGCTAACGATCTTAGAATTTAACCTAAGATGTTAGATATTGAGGGTACTCCCCCTTTACTATGTTGTTTTCTCTAGTATGATTTTTGCCTCTCACCGAATTCTTTTTGTGTTTTAGTTAATGGAGGGAACCATAAGGAATTCGGTTAACATTGAATCCAATGGACAAATTGGTGACTATGAGCAACAAAATTTTGTAATGCCTAGAGAGAAAGATATTGTGATTATGCCGAATCATTCATCGCGGTATACGATTAACAAGGTGAAATTTAGTGGTATGCCTAATTCATCAAAGAAAAGGAATATAGACTGTTATGCATGTTCACATATTGAGGAGCATAAAGAAAGGAAGATTGAGATTTCTAAAGAAGGGAAGAAGAACCTTGAGGAATACCTCAAATGGAGGGACCGATGTTATCTGTGTGGAGAAAATGGTCATAGAGTGACAGACTATTATGGAGTTCAATGTATTATTTGTGGAGAACATGGGCATTACCCAACTCAATGCCCTGACCTAAAAAGTTACTTCTAAATCAAGGAAGGACTTATTCCAGGAAAATAATTGAAGAGGGTGGATTGAAGTGTTTATGTATTGGTATTCAAGAATAATGTTGTTGAGGTACTTTTATTGTGTATTAGAATATTTTTGTATTATTCTATTGTGGTTTTCAATAATTTTAAGGTACCGGTAACCATGATAAGTGATTCAAATATTTTGGAAAGAAGATGATATGCGCATAATTAAGGGATAAAAAGAAAATGAAATGTTTGACAGTATTCATGAGCTCATGATTGATATAAGGACTAAGTGATATCATGGTTTGAGTATATAGAATTTTGAGGATTTTGGTATGTTGAAAGTGTTAACTTTTAAATGCATTCATGTTTTCACTATGGTTCAATTAATGGGTATTCATTCTTCAAGAGAATACATAATTAAGCTATTCACATGTTTATAATTTGACCAAAAAGATATATCTTATGATATATTGGGGATTAATGATGGCATTCACGTGATTGTTATGTGACATTTCAAGTAATCATTTTCTTTATACTATGAGCTTGGACCGAAGTATTTTAGATAAGCCTAATGATTGGAATGGATTATGTTAGACATAAGTTAGTATTGTTTAAGGATATAACTTTTTTCGATATTATTGATGGGATGTTATAGTAATGTAGTTTTAGAAAAAGGACAACCTGCAGGACTGGAGACAGCCCATCGCGTCGGACAAGGCTGCGGGAATCGAACCCACAACCGAAGTGTGACTGGCCTTTATCACCAACCACTGGCCTACAGGAAGACCTTGTTTAGTAGAAACTAGTTTTATTATATTAAGTAGTATTATATATGAATTATAAGTCCATTTTAGGAACAATATATGATTAATCTCACTATAGATGGACTTATGTATTTTTTGATAACTTTTCTAACCTTTTGTTTGAGACAGATGGAATGACCCATCATTCTATCACATGATCTGCTAACACATCACGAATGAAAAATTCAACTTCATTTCTTTAAGAGATGAAGTGTAAATTTTCCAAATAATGACCAACGGTGAGACTATACCAAAATCACGAAAGTATTTCTTCTAATTCAAATTTCATCAACTTTAGGGAAATGATATTGAAAACCAAAAATGTTGCTCTTATATCTGATAAATCAGATGGTACCTTAGATCATCACAAATTTATGGCTTTTTGATTGCTGGATTTTCCATTGCCATGTTCTCTACCACTCTCCATCAGAACATGATGATTAGATTTCTCTTCCATATCCATATTTTCACCTATGTGGAAACCCAGTGATTAGTTTATTTGGGTGACCGTTATGTTTCATACTTTTGTTTTTAAAGATTGGTTTTGGTATTCCTTTTTACGATGTGGGTTTCTATGAAAGAAACTTTCGAGTAGTAAACCATTTATAACCCCGACGAATTTTGAGGGCGAAATTCATTTTAAGGGGGGTAGAATGTAACACCCCGAGATTTTATGAAAAATATTCTTTTTAATTTCATTAATGTCTTGTGTTGTACGCTACACCAAAATTATCTTTCACAACACGCATCCTTGACTTTCCTTGCATTACACGCAATCATGACCTTCCTCGATAGCATGTGTAGTACGCAATACCGAGTTTCACTAAACAACGATATGCTATTAAAATATTATTAAAACTAGCCGTTATGAATAGTAATAACCAATTTTTGAAATTTTATAAATTTTATTTTTCAAAATGGACTTCATTTTTAGATTCGGAATATCGAAATTAGCTTAGGGTAAAATTTTGGTACTTTTCGGATAACTTTCATTTTCTTATGAATAGTGAAAATTACTAAATTTTAATTAAACACAACTTTTTTAATCGAAATAATTAATAGTGATAAATTATTAATTTGAGT
Source organism: Viscum album (assembly GCA_963277665.1). Classification (NCBI taxonomy): domain Eukaryota; kingdom Viridiplantae; phylum Streptophyta; class Magnoliopsida; order Santalales; family Viscaceae; genus Viscum; species Viscum album. The sequence continues at coordinate 1,460,496,812 of OY728125.1, forward strand.
GGTTTTAAAGTATATTTAGAATATATTTTTCCAATTTAATACAATTTTGGTCGTTGTATGTAATTTCACATTTTAACCAGACATAAACAAGTGTCAATCTTTTGATAGTTATTATCTCTTAAGAACACGCTATATGTTTTGACGACGAGAATTAATTTTTAAATTAAGTAATGCAACTGATATGTTTTGAATTTGGTAAAATAGACATCATTTTTGAGTTCATAATATCAAATATAGCTTACGCCTAATTTTTGGTATTTTTCTGGAAACTTTCATTTTTTGATGAATAGTGAAACCACTAAGTGGTAGTTAAAAAAAATAAATTTTTCATAAAACATAATTTTACCGCTTCTGTGAGTGGAAATTAAAAAATCCGAGAGACACGGTTGATGTCATTAAGTAAAATGTGGTTCAATGAGATGAAAATAATTTTTGGTAAATAGTAACTTTTTACTTTTTTTTACCACGGTTAAAAGTAAATAGGGTAATTAAGGGTACAAATGATATTATTATTATCCTAACAGATGTCCTAATTCTATTGGATAAGTGTAATACGACCAAAAACAACCTTAGGAATAAAATATGACCATTTAGGCCCACATGGATTAGATTAGGACATTTATTATTAATTTATTTAAAGAAGGGTTAAAATAGTTAAAAACAGAGTTTAATAAGAAAATAATTTTTAATATAATTTTATAAATAAGATAAATTTGACTATAAATATTCATTAGAAAGCTAAAAATATTTTATACGTAATTATATTTTATTTTTAATTTTTAGACTTTATATAATTTAATTTATTTATGACACAAAGATGATGTAGTAATTATCTTATTAATGAAATATTGACATAATTGATGTTATAAATACCCAAATAAATAAAATTTGAGACTTTTTATGAATTATACTAATTTTATAGGTTAATATGACATGTTATTATTGATTTAGTTAACTTTTTTCTAACTAATCATTCTGTTATGATTTTCACAAAAATCAATTACTAAATAGTGTCAAAATTGACATAAAATAGTTTTTAAAACGAATATTATATTATTAATTGTTGTTTTATTCCTAAAAATCTAAGGTTTGTCCAAATGACTTAGATAAGGTTATATATATTAATACTAAACAACTTGGGGTTCTTTTGTCTTGTTATAGTGAGTTTATTAACCTTATAGTGTAAGAACACAAAAAGACACGGTAAAAGTAAAATTATCTAACTTAAAGTTAAAACTAAATGATAAGGTTACAATAGTAAACTAAACTTGTCCAAATTCTATTGGATGAGATTATTTCGACCCATCCTCACCTTAGCTTCTAAATAACACAATTTGGAGCTATTAAAAACCGAATATGACTTTATAATAAAATAATATCTTTAGTTATTCCAAAGGTGCCCCTCCCCTCCCTTATAAAAGGGCACCTCCTACCTCTCTTCCTCACACCACTTTGAGCCATCAAGCTCGGCCAAATCCTGACAAATTCTGTTATCCACTTCCCTAGAAACATCCTATAGGTTCTCGTCTTCTTCAAATACCAATATCAGTGCCCTAAAAGGAGGTCTCAAAGAGGCACTTCAAAGAAGAGGTAATGTCTGTTACCGATTCTTTCAACTTTATTTCTTCTTCCACTTCTTCTTCTTTAGTTGTTTCATTATGAAGTAATAACATCAGTATCACTCATATAATTATATGTCATTATAAGTGTGAAACAACCCTATTTCACCATCTATCCATCCTACGGAAAATGAAATCACAGCGCGTGCGTACGTACGGAATACCGTCTCCACGCCGTGGTGTAATCTATTTTTCCAACACCACCTTACATGGATGGGTATAATGGTGTAAATAATAACTATACATAGTTATTATAACATAATACTGATACTTATATATTGTATCATCCACTCCAATTCAATTCAATGATTATGGAAATGATATCATCGCGCATGGGTACGTACGGAATAACGTCTCCACGCCGTGGTGTAATCTATTTTCCACCACCACCTTACTTGGATGGGTATAATGGTGTACATAATAACTATATATGATTATTGTAAAGTGATATTGATTCTGAAATAGTATACATACACTCAAATACAATTCCAGGATCATGAGAACGATATCATCGCTCGTGCGTACGTACGGACTACCGTCTCCACGACGCGATGAGATTCATTCTCCACGTTAACCATTCATGAATGATTATAAAGTATATATAATAAGTAATCATGAAATATATGACATAATAATGATACTGGATTTATGGTTATATATTTTTATGTCATCTACTTAATTCCATTTAATTCAATAAGGAAACGAAAACAGCGTTCATGCGTACGTATGGCCTACCGTCTCCATGAACGGTGTATTTATTTCCATTTACTAATCTATTATATATATTTATATTCTAAATATATATTATATATAAATAATTTTTTATATTCTGGAAGTAAGTAATCAGGATCTAATTAATCATAGGAATAATTACAAGTCAAAACACAGACGACAAATGAAACGATTTTACCCAAAACGCTCTTTAACATGGAATTTACAAAAGAACAGGTAATATAAAGTCATAAGTGAACCATATATGATATCATAACAATGAGTATAATTCTGGAATAAGTCAATGACATTATTTAAATCATTATACAGGGGTTTCGGACACTTACGAAGCAAATCGGACCTAAGGTAAGGGAAATATCACAATCTCATTTTTATCCGAGATTGTTTATACTTTGTAATTTACTGGGGTATATTTTATCATCCACATCCATGTTTCCTCAATATGTAATATTATTTCCATCCACCTAAAATTTTTTAAATCCAATTTTACCCTTCGGTGAGTTTTTAGTAAAAGATATGAAAGGAATCTTTTGTCGTTTTTCGTACGAGGTACTTTTTAACTTTTCCGACAAAAGTATGAGAAGAATGTTTTTTTTAACTTATACGGCATGAATGGATTTTTAAAACATTATTTACAAGAAGATTCCTTTACAAGTTTTCAAGTTTATTTTTAATCAACTTCTTTTAGTTTAGAATTGTATGACATGTTAAAAAACGAAAAGTGTTTTTGAAGTAGAAAGGATATTTTTCTCAAAAATGGCGTTCAAGAGTTTTATCAAAATTATTTTTCATCTAAGATAATATAGGGTTATGTTTCTATCCATATTATTACATGGATTTGATTATGTTGTGATGGAAATATTTTTATGAATTCCTTTATCTTATATGAATTGTTTTATGATTTCATGATGTTTAAGAATCCAATTTTTATTACATGGGTTATGCAATGATGTATGATTTATGATTTTGTGGAACACATAATAATGGTATCATCATGAGATGGTTGGGACCTATATCTCCCTCCAATGCATTGGGTAATGATTTTATATATCATGAGATAGACATGGCTGGAACGGAAGGTTAAACCGGTTCAGTGAAATAGGACTAAAACAAGGAATGAACTCGGTTTAGAAATGGACTTTGTCCACTAAGATAGTCTTGGCAATAAGTCTTGACTAATAAGAAATGATTCTCCATGATTATGTGTGTATTCCACAAAGTTTCATGTTTTAAGTTATGATTATTGGGATTACATTTCACTACTATGATTTATCCCATGTTATGATATTATGACCTCTTTTGCAGTTTAAGATTTCCAAAATGTTATGTTCTTATGAAAATGATGTGATTGATATTTCTTTTGTTTACCCTTAATGATCATTTGAGCTCACCCTTTTATGTTTTCTTTTCCCCAAGATATAAAGAAAGGTTTTAGGTAAAACAAGGAAGATCTCTATGGAAGATGTTGAAGATCTTTAACCACGATTAGAAGATTATATTCCAAGTTTCCAAAGACACTAAACTATTACAGTCCTTGTGTGTGTGTTTTTGTTATGTACTAAGTATTCCGTAAATGTAATGTAATGTCCATGTACGTCAAGCTTTGGGTCTCTACACCTCCTAAAATATTATTGAAACTTGAAACTTACATTATTTGAGGGTCTAAAAAATGATGATTTAATGTTTGGATTTTGGGTAATCAGCATCAAAATATTGCCTATCAAATTTCTAGAATTAATTATATGACTACATGTTTCATGAGAAAAATTGGGTTGACTGATCTAGTGTTCTTATACACATCGAGTAGGGAACATTATTTTTTATGGACTACTCCACCTACTTCACATTGGTTCAGGATTTTTTCCCTACTCTACTTGGTGTGGAGTTTTCTATGGCTATGTTAATTGTGGGTGGCTCGTGTATTCCATACTTTCATAGGGGAATGAATTTTAGTTGACTATTTTATCTGTGATATTGAACAAAGAACTTATCAATAGGAAAAATCTAAGTGAAGTTGAATGTGTGGGCCATAGTGGTTTAGAATCTACACAGGGTAATACATTAAGCAATGGAAAGAAGTTTCATTTTATTGTTTCTCTTGAATGCGATAATATTTAGAGTGTTCACATGGGTATCTATGTGATCTATCACCAATAAAATAGGTTGGGACAAAAAAATACCCATTTTAGTTAGGACCCACTTGAGTGTTGGGCATGTTGAAAGATGGATCATCATTGGTATTTTTGTAGAACCCTTTCTTGAATGGCTAGAAAGAGGGGGAATGTGCCGACTCAAGGTTCTGTAGTAGGATCAATATCTCCACATCAGGTAGATAGATGTATTACTACTATTTTTATAGGTTGAGGAGGTGGTCAATGCCAACAAATCCAGAATTAGGATTTTTAGGGCCGTCAGGGTGAACCTACTCAATCAAATCAAGTGGTAGCTCAAGTCCATGGATCATTCCAAATTTATATATTGTATCCTATTCCTAAGAAGTAGAGTGTTAATACTTATATAGTTTGATGTAAAACTTTCATAACCGCTATGTTAGTATCTAATTTATTTCATATATTTCATTCACATTCATTCATATATGTGATAATTATAGAATGACTTATCCTTAAGATCGAGTAGTTATGTGGAGTGATAAATCTTAATACACAATTGGTCTAGGTGGACTGACATATTTGATTTCCACTATCATATTAGATTATCATGGAACACAACAGGATGATTTACCTCATATTGTGGATACATTTAAGTATTTTTTTCTCTAATTATTTTGTTGGGATACCTCTTAAGAGATAGTTAGGGTTTACTATTGATCTAGTTCACAGAAAGACACCAATTTATTTTCCTCCGTAGTAGATAACACCGAATGAGATTCATGAACTCAATAGATAGCAATATTACTTATAAGGTAAAGGTTTTATATTACCTAGTATGTCTCCATGGGGTTCACCTATCCTTTTTTCCATGAAGGAGGATAGTACCCATTGACTTTATATAGAATACTAGAAATTGTACTAGCTTATGGTTAATAACATGTATCCAATTCATTAAATAGATATCCTTATTGATCTTATCTAACTATATTTAGTTTTCAAAAATATTGATTTGATATTAGACTATCATCAGTTTTGATTCGAACTATAAAATATACCATTTATAAAACTTCATAGTAGATATAGATTGTTTGGGTATTTTTTCATGTCATTTGGTATCATGAATGCACCAATGGTTTTCATTACCATAATGAATTGGGGTTTCCACCCATACCAAGATTCTTTTATAGTCATTTTTATGGATGGAATATCGGTTTACTCATATACTCAACATGATCCTTCAAACACCATTATATCATTTTCATTATATTGAGAGAGATTTTTCTATATGATAATCTCAGAAATTGTCATTTCTAGAATGGTAATGTTCAATTATTGGGTCCCATAATCTCATAGAAAAGAGTGTCTATTATCCCAGAGAATTTGAGAGTCATGGATTCTTGGAAAAAACCCAAGAACATTCATGAAATGTGTATTTTTTGGGGAATTCTGGATATCACATTCTCTTTATGAATGAATTTTCAAACCATGAAACACCACTTATTGTCTTTACTAAGAATGATGTTAAGTTTATATCATTTGATGCTTTTGAAATAGAAATTTATGAAATTTAAAGGAATATATAACTTCTCATAGATATAGATCTTACCTAAGACTAGAAATGGATATATTGTATATAGTGAATCCTCATGAATCAATATGGGAGCAGTTATGATTCATGGAGATCGAGTCAGGCTATACGGGTCTCTCTATTTAAGGCCTTATGAGAAAAATTTCTTGATACATAATAATAAGTTTTCATTAGTCACCCATGTCTTATATTATAGTAAACATTACTTTTTAGGATTGAAGTTATTTGAATAAACATATCGTAAAATACATAAATACTTATCTATGTAGTGTTATCTGAATCACAAATAGTGAAGGTGGTATGAATGCCAACATGTTATTGATTTTGAGATTAAATATATGATTAAGAATGAAAATTAAATATATAATTATATATATAATAATAACCTAGTGAATACAGTTCAATAGGCTTATAGTGAGTGGCATTTGATGGCTCCCTTTTTTGATATGCATCAGAAGATTCAAGAGCTTCATAATCAGAATGTTCTTATAACATTATCACTCCCCTTGTCAATTCTAAATAGAGTGAATATGAGGAAAATTTTTAATACCATTGTCTTAGTTTTATGGGAAAGTGTATATGGGGAGGACCCACCACCTTGTTGTATAATGGATGGGATGAGATCGTACGCATTCATGGGTGTTTCTGTATTTTGGAAGACATGTGAGAGGAGTTTATTTGAGAGTCTCATTCCTCTGTTTTTGAAGTATATCATTGTCTTACCATATTTTACTATGGATTATTCCTCCTGTATTGGTGACCTAGGATAAAAAGGGGAGATTGTAGGTTTTTTACTAGGTGTTCAACCTTTCAGTGGGTGAAATAGGAACACTAGTGACCTATTAGAATTTTTTAATCATTTTTAATTAATAAATGGAAATTGGATGATATAAATAATCATTTGGTGATGGTTTTACCAAATTAACCATGAGGAAATGACATATTATAGGTTATCATTGATAGTCTGAAAAGGTTCTCCCAGTTCCTACCTATTCGAGATACATTTTATTTACATGATCTAGGAAGGTTGTATGTCAGGTAGATTATATTCCTTCATGGAGTTCCATATACCATAATATCATACATGGATCTACTTTATATTTCATGGATCAAGAAGGGGTTTAATAAGGAACTGGGTTCATAGGAACTTGTAAGTACAGCTTATTATCTACACATAGATGGAAAACCTAACCATATAGTATTGGTGATTGAGGACATGTTCTGATCATGTTTCCTTGATTTTGGAGGTTCTTATGAAGAAAATTTACCTTTTAATGGATTCTATTATAATAAAAAAATTCAATATACTATATAGATGGATCTCTATGAGGCCCTATATGGTTGTTTGTTTCATTCACACCTATACTCGTTAGAGGTAGGAGATGAAGCACTACTGAGACCACATCTCAATCAAGAAACATCAGGGTATGTAAATATTATTTGAAATCCTATGGTTATATTATACTCATGGAAGAAGTATTATATCAATCGTCACCACCAACATTTTTATTTTTATGTGGGAGATTTGGTCTTCATTAATGTTTCTCTGAGATTAAGTAATTCACACGCTCATAAACAAGGTAAGCTGACACACATGTTCCTTAGACTCATTGAGATTTCGGATAGAGTTATGATAGTAGAAAATTATTTATTGTTACCAAATTAGTATCGGGCTATCTTTCCATGTCTCATGTCTTTACTGTAACAATTCAGTCCGATCTCTTATTTTCCAACCTTATGAGGTGGAGTAAGATGTTGATGCTTGTTTCGAGGATTATCTAGTGTATATCATGGATCAGATCATTAAGATTCACTTTGTTCAGTTAGTTCCTCTAGTTCAACTACCATAGAAGCATGATCTGATATAGTAGGTAATCTGGGAGAGAAAGACGGACATATGTGATTATTGGTTAGAACTATTCTCATATGATGTTCAACCACCTTTAAAAGAGAATATGGGGATGATTTATTTTAATTATGGGAGTTTTTAATATCCAAACTATTTATATAGGTTTTATTCATTTATAACTCCTCTAATACCACTTATTTTACTATTTTAATGCCTCTTAAGGGACAATGTAAGGGTTTGGGAGCATATAGGGCTTCTTCTTAACCTAGAGCTATGGTTTTTTTAGAATAATTTTTAGGCACACGATTGGTGGCCAGATTATAGTAACCATGTGGGTCAACCGTGTGACCCATATGAGGTTATGCATGGTATGGTAAAATAAGAAATATAGGACATGCAACTATGTGATTGGTGGATTCGTTTGATATAGAGAAGGCATGATCTCCACACAGTTTTTTAAACCATGAGGGAAACCATGTGAGGGGGTGTTCCGCATATACAGTGGTAGTGCATGTTTGGTGCATGGTATGGCCAACCATACTGATAAACCATATTTACTTTAAAATTGAGTGATATTACACTTTTTCATAGGTATTTAACATTAGATCATCATTTTTATTCTCCGAGTAATTCCCAATATCATCCTCTTATTCTTGTCAGTTTTCTTCCTCCATCCAGCAAGGCTTCAAGTCAGCCCCTCCATCCTGACTAGATTTTGACGACCACTCATCATGTTGGATATCCAAAAATTATTCTCTTATTCATCATCATTTATTTAACAATTTATCTTACCATAATCTCCATTATATTTTATGTAAGATAATGTACCATGTTTTAGGGTGTTTTCAATTTCTTTAATTTCTCTCATTCTATACTATATTAGAGTCCAATACTGGATCAGGAGTATACTACGAGTAAAATATAAGTGTTTTATCTCTTTCTACCTTAAATTATTTAAATTTATATTATTTACTTATATTACATGAACTAGGATTTTCATGTGATACCATAAAAATGTTGAATTAATTTATTAATTAGTTAGTAGTTGAAATTAGTTGTCCTTACATCCAACATATCATCATTATACGATGTCTAGATTGATGGTATTCACCCTCTTATGGTTATTCTCTTTAAATGCGAACTAATTCTATTACATGGAATTATATTAAATTACCTTGGAGGTGGTTTGAATTGTAATTGATAAATAAAATGATTTATTGGAATTAAATGAAAAATAGTTATACCTTGTTAGGCATATTATTCTTAGTCTATGTAATTAATCCATATTTTAAGGTAATTTGCCATAATTTTAAATATAAAATGTCTAATTGATATGAATAAAAGGTGAAAGGAATGGTCATGTAACCTATCCCCTAGTTAATTATAAAATGTGATAACAGATATTGTTATCATTATAGATACTTGATGAGTAATTATATAATTCTTGATTATGGTGGTTTGAATTGGAATTGATAAATAAAAATATTTATTGGAATTAAATGAAACATATTGATACCTTTTTAGGTATATTATGCTTAGTATATGTAATTAATCCATATTTTAAGGTAATTTTCCATGATTTTAAATATAAAATGACTAATTTATTTGAATAAAAGGTGAAAGGAATGTTCATGTAACATATCCCCTAGTTAATTATAAAATGTGATAACAGATATTGTTATCATTATAGATACTTGATGAGTAATTATATAATTCTTGATTATGGTCATAGGACTTGAATTGTATTAAAGGATAGGCATCCCATGATTGATAGTCAGACTCCTATTATGGTTTTCCATGGATGGAATCATGGGACACCACCGATTCCATGATGTTTCTACCAAATAATAGACCAGACATAGATTTTTCCTTTTCCCAATGAATATTATTTCCCCAACATGGCACTCAGGGTTTATATATATTTCCATAAATTAACTAAATTGAATTATTTAAGTTTTTCTCCATTTATTTAGCTTTATATTAATGACCACCTTTGGTACTTCCTTGGTCTCCTTTCAATTATACCGCTGAGGATACCTAAGACAATATCCTAGGTATTTGGTAGATATTACCCCTTAGGGTTAACATCTAAGGGTCCACCATATGGCACTTCACCCAAATTATGAAAAATAAGTTCCATGGAAATCATGGGTATTCATATTTTTATCTTTATTCATCAATACCATGGTTTTATACCTCAGGTACTAGACCAATAAACATATATATATATATATAATGTTATGTTATCAAAAACACATCATTTTAGGCTGAAGTAGGTAGTGTCAGATGGTTGTTACACAAGGAACCAAGACTGACATGGTTTATTTATATATATATATATATATATATATATATTTACAACTTAAATATATTATTACCTAAATTTTTTTCATTCTTTATTAATAGGATTGACTGTACTAGAAACCATCAATGGTGAACTACTATGTGTTACACATACCTAGTTTGGGCTAATAATCAGTACTTGGAATGACTTGATGGATACAGGTAGGTATAAAGTGAATTTCTCTTTTATGGATGCTTTTTTGTTTATACTATAAAAGAGTGTGAGAGAAGAGTATCGATCTTGTTCTTGGGATTTTATTGTAAATATCATTTCAAATTTGTGTAGAACATAATTTGTATTTATTTTAACCTTATATTCCCCATTTATTTATATCACTGTGAAAGAAATACTCTATATATAAAATGGGTATTATTTAAATTAGCTTACATTTTTATTCAAAATATACTTTTGATGTTTAAATTATTACATTATGTTACTAAAAGCCATATTTAGTTTCTCTGGGAGTGATTCAAATTATAAATTAATATTAACCTGGACCATACTAACTATAAATTCATGGTATTGCAGAAGTGTGTGGTCAAACCCATAAAGAGAGATGAATGTAGTGATGATAACTCTTAACTAAATGTTAGGTCAATCCAATTTTAGTTTGATTTTATTAAACTAATTATAAAAATAAAATAAATGAATTCAAATAGAGAAATGGAAGAGAGGGGAATCAATTTCCAGGGGTGTCTTTTCTAAATAAATGTATCATTGCATTCAAAATAATTATATTAAATAGTTATGAGTCCAAACCGTTTTATCAATATAATACATGTTAATTGTTAATCAAACTACCCTAGAATCCCAATTCACCATGGTCATAGGAATCAAAATAGATAAAGTTCTTTTAGTTCAGATTTCCATAAGTAGAAGAGTAATTCAATTCAATGACCATTAATAAATAATCTCAATCATGTTGGGGTTCATTAATTATTGAAAACATAGGTTTAGTGATTCAATGATTAATGAAATATATGCAGAGGCACAAAATTATACAATAGAATAAAATAATATTTTTGAAAAAATGAAAATCATTCTTTATTTCTATACACCCTCTTTAACTGATCCCCCTCTCCCTTTTGGGGTTAGCCAATCATCATCAGATGGTCTTTGATGATGAATAAACTAATACCCATAGCTAAGAGATTATAAAATAATTAATGAGAATAGAATGAAGAAAATAAAAATATGGTAATTAAAATTATAAATCATCCATCAATTATATGAAATAAATAAAATAAAACGTAAAATGAAAACATGTCTATGAAGAAATCTGGGTCAAAACCCTACAGTAGTCTCCCAGTGGTTGATCCTCAAGCATGGAATTTAATCCATTAATCCCTTATATGAACTCCCTATTTATAATCTTGGATATGATCTTTTATCATCTACTAGTCAATTATTGTGTTTAATGGTGGGTCTAGTGTTCAAATATTTTAAATTATCATCAGATGATATGATAGAAATAATTTTTTTTAACTATAGAGGGATTTAACATTATGTGTAATATGATTACACACTATGTAATCATCATTCTTGTGTGGATTTCATGGCTTCCAATGTCACATTGTGTAATGACTTTACATGATGTGTAATTGTTATTTTAGAACTAGAATATCCATTTTATCCAGTTTCTTCAATTTTGGTCCTTGTAAGTTCTCCATGTTCATCCTTAAAATACATTGTCACACCACAAGTGAATTCTCTATGATCAACTTAAAAATCCGATGTTGTGAGGTGATCGAAGAGAAACAGTACCAAGGGTTGTTTTTTTCCTCAATTTCCATTTTCCTTGGTATTTCTCCAAATATCAATCCTACATAAGAATTTGAAAAACATTTATATCAGGCACATATATTATTTTAAATCAATTATTATTCAATTAATTCATATGTAAAAACCCATAAAAATATGTATTCAAAATAGATTTATCATTACTTCTTCCACTGATTTATATTTATATATTATATTTTTGTTCCACTATAATTTGGAGAGTGTAGTATCCCCCCCCAAACCATCATAGACCCTCAATACTATTCAACATCCTCTACCATAAAGTTATGTACTATTAAGGCCATTTGGAAAATTGGGATCTGTTAAATTTGAGTGAACTAGGTCTATGATATTAAATCATGGAAGAATATTAGTTTAACATGCCTTTACTATAAAGGATAATAAATCCATGGGGTATTTATTTTTTCCATATAAGAAAAACATCTTAGAGGAAACATCCTATATTCATATCATCAAAAAAATTATCTAAAAAAATAAAATTCATATCTGGAAGATATATTTCGTAGATAGTGTTTAGAATATCGCGTGGATTAGGTATGCATGATAAGGTTGGAAGCATAAGTTCATTTTACTATTAAGGTGAATGTGTTTCAAAAGAAAACCATTATTATGTCCTATAAGGATTATGAGAAGGATGATATTTTCAATAAATATGGTCTATTTTTTATCAAAATCAATTAAAATTGGATTAAATAGGATGAATATAATAAACATTTCAAAGATAAAGGAAATGAAGTGGATTTATAATTTAAGGTGATAGTTTTAGGGAATATTTCTACAATTAGAAACATGAAAATTTGGAAGATTGGTATGGAAAAATTTATTCCATAAATAATATGTTCACGGGAATAAAGAAGATAATAAAATTGATGAGACTCAAAAAAAATATTCCAATAAATTCTTCCCATGCTAAGATTAGAAGAAAATAATATCCTAGGATGATAATAATATGTCATCATAAATGAGATTTCTATGAAACCAAGTGTTCCCTCATTATTATATATTATTTTATGTATTTTTAGTTAACATTAATGGAATTAAAGGAGAAATATTGAGTATTTAACTGCTAGGAAGAATGAATATATTAACCTTTATGGAGTCTACTAACATCCATGAAATTAATGAATAGTGATAATTTCCTAAGGCGGTAAATCTTTAAGAATAATAGTTCATTATAATAAATTCAAGTGAACCTATAAATTATTTATATATTTTAAATTTGAAGGATGATGTATGAGAATCACACTTAAAAACCATTTTTATCATCGTCTTAAATTCACTTATAAAGGGGGAGGGTTGGTTATCAAAACCTGAGAATAAGAGGAGTTTTATGACTTGTACATGAACTAGATTTATGGATTTTTTATATTTTTATAGGTTACAAGATTATTTTATATGAATCTGATTTTATATAGTAGCTAATTGAGAAATATGAATTTTTTATCCTAAAATCACATGCATGGTTGTGTATGTATATCATAGAAAACCTTGGTTATATCTCTTATGATTTTTACACTTTCTCACATGTATAATTAGTGTAGGACAATAAAAGGATAATTTCTATGTGCACCATGTGGTATCCTCCCTCTTTTAGGAAAAGGGGGAAAAGTATGAGAGTGACTTAAAAATAATCTAACAATTATAGAAGTCCCTCTAATAGACCATTTCTTTTTATTAACAATAAGGGGTAGAAAATGGGACCATAGAAGGACACATATTAATATTAAATAATGGTATTGGGAATAAATTCCTGTAATATATTATTTTGAACATATGTAATTACTTTATTTTTTTCAGTGGTTCAATATGTTTTAAGTCAAGTTCATGATGATTATTAGATTAATTTTAAGGATTCTTAATGAAATGTAATTAGTATTTTATACATGAAAATGAATTATTATTAGTGAATAAGATTATTTATATAATTCCATGTTCTTTGGAAAATGTATTATTATCCTACAACATGAATATCTTGAGCAGATAAGTTCAATAAAATGTGGAAATGTAAATTGGGACAGTTGATGAGTTGATCCGAAAATGAAGTAAAGAAACATGTTATTGTATATAAGATCATTATCTAGAAATTTTTTGGGAAGTTTTAATATTATTGATAATGGTAAGAAATTGTGTGGTGTGAATTTGAGTTAATTTTAGTAAATTTAATAATTTTCTGGATACATGTAATAATTTTTAGAAAAAAGAGCTCCTTTACGGGGGAGTCGTGATACTCGTTCCTCCTTCATGATAGTGATAGCCTATGAGCATGTCCCTCTTCTTATGGTGGGGGAGGGACCTCTAACACACATCAAGGTAGAGGGACCACATTTCTCCCCCAATTCTAACCCTAATTTTCTTCCCCCTTTCACGCAATCCTCACTATGTCCAAAAGTCCTAGATTTAATTGATGGGTTACTAACCACCCATTATCGATCATAGAGTCTGAATAAACCTTGGCTCTTCTGCATCATACGTTGTTAGTGTGGTTAAAGAAATGATGTCCCTCAATTCAATCATTTGATAGGAATGTATTTGGATATTGGTATTTACAGGAGAGGGAAATAGTGGGTTTGATCAGGAGGAAACATATTAGGATATGATTCGCATCAAAGGATGATTTAATCATAGCCTAGTCAAGAACTCCTCGTAGATTCAATGGATCTCAGTTTTATCTCTTTAGATGGACATAGGACTTCTATATGAAGCATGATTCTCCTTCTATGGTGATTTGGGTTAGTTTTATAAACCTTCCCCTACTGTTTGAAAATTCCTCGATTATTAAACTTATTGTAAACCTAGTAGTTAGATACCTAATTTTATATAGCCACACTGACTCTATTTTCCATTTGGACAACATATGTTTCTATGTGGAAGTGGATGTGTCCATGGATTCTTTATACGTTTTTCATATTATAGTCAGTGATGAGTTCCGGTGAAAACAACTTCTGGTATATGAATCATGGTCTGATTTTGTTAAATCTATAAGAATCAGGTCCATTCTCATGAAACCTATCATAAATGATCAAATAATATAAATAAAAAATGGAAGAAGATAAGCATGTGGATTCAGATATTGGTAAGATACTAGAGGCATGTACGAAGTCAGTCTTGTTTTGAAAGGAGTTGGGGGGCATGGATTCTGCACTTAAATCATTAACGGATGTGAAGAGTGGATCACAAGAAGTGAATCCAATGGTGTCTAACATTTTTAGCCACATGATAAGAGATCTAGAAAACCCTCAATCTCTTATGCTTATTTATTTGATTCCATAGGGTCATTCTATAAAGGATGAGCATCCTAGAAGTGGTCCCATCTCATTGGTTCCAAAAATAATGAATGAAGGAGGATCCAAGACTCGTGTGGCTTCTTTATATGTCAAGGAAATGTGATTAGGAACTGGTTCTAGTGAAAATGGACTGAAGAAGGCTTTTTACTCCACTCAGTTGAGGAAGAAACTACATAATACCTAGCCATCAGTGATATCTTCACTGGTGAAAACGTTTTTGTAGGTGGAGATATCTTCTTGTGTTTTGGACCCTCCACTTGAGGGTACCCATGATTTCAATGAGTACAACTCTGAGTTGAATGGAAAATGTTGGATTATGGAGGTACCAAGACACCCATGGATGGGTGTAATGTTCTAGAAATGTTGTTTCTGGGTAAGGCCTCGATCAAGAAGAGCCCATATGGAGGTGAGAGGTTATGGGTTGGAAAACCACTTTGATATGTTGTCCCATGATGATCCAGTCTAGAATTGTGAAAATGATCCTAGAAGAACCTCTATGGATGAGAATAAGGACCAAGGTAATGGGTATAATGATAAATACACTATCTATTTTTCTATTGATATATAGGATTAGGTACAGGGTAGTAGGTATCAAAGCTCGAGTAGCAGTAAGAGGAGGGGAAACCATAAAGAGAGTAAGGATTATTCATATTTACCTCTACCAATGGAGACTAGATCTACGAAGATGTTAAAGGCCAAGTAGCTGGACAGTGACCCCCAAAAATCCATGTTGGTGTGTCAGTAGTAGGAATATGACTCTATGGTCAAACATCCTTTATAATTTCTTATGATCTCAAAAGAGGTAATAGTTTAAACTATCTTAACTATTAATTCTTTTGATGTAGTGGCTGAAAATATTATGGAAAATAATCTAAGGGTGACTTCAAATGAGGAGAAAAGTACCTGGATTGATAAAAAGGACCTTATTTTAATAAGAGGATTCAAAAATTAAAGATAATCATATAGTATTACATCCATTCTTGGGACTAGATGGTTTTAAGGTTTGATGATCTTCTGATGGAGGAACCAAAAACTCAGGTAAAAACTATCTCGTGGAAGCATTTTGTATAGATTAAAATTGGTTGGCTACAATTTCAATTTAATGGCTCAGTGTTTTCTTTTTGTGTATAAACATTTGTTTTTTCACTTTTTCCTTAAAATTTTTTGATAATAAAATTTTAATTTTGAGTGAGAGTAAGAATTTTTAGTACATATGGGTCTCATATAGAAATATCTATCATTTAGATAAATCTCACTCCCAAATGTAATACATATAAATTTTGGATAGCTCCACATAGTTGAGTCATATAAATGATCAAATGATATATTCAATTAAAGTGATGTAACCAAAATGAGGCATGTAGCTATTTTAATGACATAGCTGAAACCATGTATCCCAATTATGCGTCATTAGAAAATATTGGCCTTCACATAGCTAAATTGAGAAATTTATCTGATTATATTGTAGTAGATTAAGAAATGGTTGGTGTGAAACATATAGAAAATTTTAATGTATATGATTGTTACATAGCTAATTACTAAAAAATATACTTTCATAAAGTCATAGAAATATCATATGTTTTTTAATAAGATATATTTGTAAAAAATTATAAGATCAGCGAATCAAATAAATGGTTTGGGAATAGAAATTTTAGAAAACTCTCATGATTATAATGATAATTCTAAGAGGTACCTATAATTTGTACATATAGAGGAGAATGTGGTGATCAAATTCTAGGAGTTAATATTAATTATTTAAAGATGAGGATGATATAGATCATGAAATCTCTAGGGAAGTTTCTCTAAACTAATAAATCTAAATCTCATGATGAAGTACAAGTCCAGACCAAATTATCCATCTACTCATAGAGGAATATTGTATTCCACAGAGTTATAAAAATAGATATATAGGTGAAAAAGTTATTTATATAATGGATCCTCTTTTATGAGGAGAACTTTATATTCCAGTTGGCCCTAGAGGTGGAGTAACATAATAGGAATCTATATTTATCAAACTGGGATTGTCTATGGTTTTCAATTGTTTTATAGTGGAGAATCTATAGTGGGGTTTCCAAAGAAGTAATCAAGGAGAAGGTTTTTTATTTCAATCCCTATAAGTACCATGTTGTTCTCTATCTCTCTCTCTCTCTCTATCTTATATTATCACTACACATGAGGTGATATTGAGAGATAATATTTACTGGATTAAGAACATTAACAAGTTTTATAGGTAGAATTGGATAATGAGAATTCATAATAAAGAACCATTGAGTCACCCCCTACCCCCTCCCCCTCTTCTCAGGGGTACATCCAACCTGGGGAATTTCATTTTACATGATAAATAATGCATTGGATAGATACACCTACCTCTCCAATAAATGTAACATCAATGATTAAATTTCAGTGATATGAAATAAAGAGATATGGTCCTCACAAGCCTATATCTATATATATAATTATAAATTTCCTATAAAACCAATCACATACCAATTGTGTTCCCATGGATCAAGTTAAAAGGATATTGTGGATTGATCTAGAGAAAATAGAATAAATCAAGTTGAAAATCAAACATACCTTGAAGTGATCCACACAAATCAGTCAATGATTTCCAAGTAATCATGAATGAGTGATCTAGAATTTCATAAAGGGAATAATGAAATATAATGAGGTATTCAGAAGAGATTATAATTAAAAATTAATTATCCATCATGGTAATTTTCCACTTTAAGATGTTTGGATCGATTTGTTGTGTTAGGACACATTATTAGGAAAACCATGTGTCATCTCTATGGTAGAAACTATCCCTGAAAAATAATTTATACAATTTCTTGAGAATAACCACACAATTTGTAAAACATTTTTATACCCATGAGATGACCTTCATAAAAAATGAATAAAATCTATATGGTTTTCATTGTGAATTTTATAGTAAAAAACCTTAATCAAAACCTAAAAGTTACCACTATAACCAATATAGTCATATCATACGGTAATAGTACTATTATAACTAAATGTGATCCTAAATCATGTACCTAGACTTTTCCCCCAAAACCACTTATTTTTAGTCCCAAAATCTTGAAATACGTATAACATCAAAAGATATAAACAAAGACAAAAACGTCATCATATTTTTACCAAGATGGAATAATAATTCCCCCCACTATAAAACTATTTATCCATGAAAATGACTAATGATTATGGACTCATGAATATATAAGTCCACTAATGCTTCATGAATAATTAAAAATCTGATGTCTCAAGGAAATATCATCTATTCTGCCACATAATAAGGACCATGGGAGTAGTTTATTCATGAAAAACATTATCTTAAGGATACCTAATCTAGAATGGATGTTGAGATGTTGTGTTATTGGGTTCAATCTCAGCATCCCATTATTTAATCAGATATGATACTTATTCATTTGGGAAACATGGAACACATAATGAATTTATGTGAAGAAATATGCTCAGATCAATTATATAACACTATATATGTTTCTCACCATTCTTAAAAATACATATATACCATGGATCCAACTGAACCTACATTACCGAAAAATCCCCCTATCGAGAAAATATTACAATAAATACATGTTCACCAACCCCAAAATAAATCTTTTTTATAATGAAAATCAACATAATATTCATAGAGACTTTGTGAAGTTGCTAATCCCTTTAAAATAAATGTCACCTTCACTATTGTTTCTGGAATGAGACATAATTCCATGAGTGATCTTCCAATAATATCCACCCAGTATAAAGATTATAACATGGATACCCACACCATTCATCAAATGGTTCTATTCCAATAGGATATTGATAACTATTTTTATAGTTATATTCCTCAAGGTTAGATTATTCTCTTATTAACCACTAAATTCAAGAATATATATCCAAAGTATATATTATAGAATCTAGAAATATCACTCAATATGACTACCATTATAAAGATGAAACCTTATGTACAACATAAATTGGTTACATATCAAGTCATATAATCCCTTAAATAACAAGAATAAAAAGCATGAGTCTCTATTATAAATAACCACAAAAGGAGATCCATGGAGTTTTAGGATCTCTCGAATAGACAAGTTTCGGATCTCTTCTACCTTCATTGAATCCTAAGTATAAATGGAATGAGTCTATTTACTTGGTTAATTCATGATCATAAATATATAATCATTTTCACTATGTGTTCGAGGTAGACTAAGCATGATATCCATTAATATCTCATACTATTTACAAATTTGAATTTCTTGGAGCTTCAAAAAACTGGATAGTGTCTGTTATTCCACCTTAAGCTTCTGGAAAGTAAGGAATCATGGTATGAAGTCTTTAATTTATCTCCTCATTTATATCCCCAAATATTGACATCTCAAGTGAAAATTTATTTTTTTTAATTCTTAAATTCAGGGACTAACTCTATAATTATCCAAATTTCATAAAAGTATGAATCATTGATATTGGAATAACCAATATTCCTTTAATAATAAATGCATAGTGGGGAGATTTAGGTTTATCACTGGAGGTCTCTCTACCAAAAAATAATTAATTATGTTGATGAAAATCGATGTATATTTCTTTGAAAATTTGAATCCAATCACAAAATAATGAATCATATTTCAAATAAGTTATGAAAGCCAACCCATCATCCTCTTCCTTTTCCAAGATCATATCACAAAACATATTCATCAAAAACCAATCATCTACTAATTTCTACAATTCTTGAGTATATAAGATCCTACGTAATGTGTTAGAGACCACATTTCCATTTCAATATGTATATGAAATATAAAAATCCAAAATTTTAATATATTTAACCCAGTATCTTTTTCATAAGTCCATGTCTCTCTAGGTAAAAATATACTTTAGTATATTATGGAATAAATAAATAGTTAATATCTCAGTAAATAGGTACTAGATATATTCCTTATGGATTTAATTTTAACTACTAAAAAAGGAAATGGTTAGAAAAAATCTTCTTATAACAGAATAATTGGAGAGACCCATAGGCTACCACCCACTTTCCCTCTATTATAACACATCCCAATACCATCCTAGGGAGTCATGGTAAACATCATACCTCAATCCCAACATAAGAATAATAAAAAGTGGGTCCAAATTTATTCTCACATTTAGTTTCTCAAAATATCATTTTCATGTAATTTCCCAAGAGGATGATTGTATCACTGAGAGAGGTAGGGGTGAATTAGTGATATCTTTTTCTTTTATGTTTTATTTCTTAGGAAAAAACCCTCCTATCCTTTAAATCTTATTTTCCCTACTAAAAATAAATAAAATATACATCATCATGAACATTAGAATTTACAGGGTTCACTGGTCAACAATAATATCTATGTCTGTGGAATGGTTTGGAAATGATCCAATACAACACAATAGACTAAAAAAATCCTTTGTGTGGAATACAAAAAGTAGGGTATATCCTTGTGATTTTTCAGCACTATATAAAAAATACAATAGTGCATCTACTTATTAGAGATCAAATTGTGTAATACAAAGTTTTTTTAACAAAACATGTTATGGTTCTTCTTGAACAACTTTCACATATATGATCTTTCAAAACAATTCTGCACTTTCTTACCCAAAAGATAGTAAGAATTTTTTTGGACTCTATAATAAAACTCAATATGATTTCATAATCTAATTCCCAATTCTGATTTTCTCAATACAATAATATAACTCTATCATAATACTATAGAGACAATTTTGAACCGCTTCTATTTAGAGTTTGTAAATCCTAGTATGATTTTCAGCTGAATATAATTCCCAGCTAAATACAATTCCTAGTAGAATATGATGATCAAATTAATATGATTACTAACTGAATATGATCTTATATATTCTCCTTTATTCTACTATTTGGAAAACAATATTCAAAAAATCTCAATTAAAAACTTTTTCTCTTAATAATTTAGAGCTTCCCTCTCATTAGTGATGAATAGTAATTCTATCAGATGAATGTACAAATTATTGTCCCTTTTATAGTTGAACCAAATATGGTTTTGGAAGGATTATCAAAATATTTATTGATTAACAAAATCTACTCAAAACATAAATTTACATTGAATTATAAATATATTTATGACATCTTCAATGCTTCTCAACACTTCGCAAACATTATCAAATTTTAATAAACTTCATCTCACCTATGGATTTATTCACAAACATCAATCTAATTCCAATTTTCCCAATATGATTTCTTAATTATGATTCTTTGTACTAATTTCATGTATAATGAAATAAATAGATTTAATCTTCTTAGAAAACCTCAATCTAATTATGATTCTCCATTCTGATTGTCATTAAGATCTCACTCATTACTATGAAGACAAATTTAATAAAACATATTAATATTCTTCTTTTCAATTAACCAACTTGAAAAATAAAAAAGTTAATTCAAAGTGTTTTAAATGGTTTATTATATATTTGATATAGCTCTTAATTTCCTTTCACATTGACCAAAACGAATTTAAATAATTTTCTTTATCATTGTTCCCAACAACTCCCAATGAAAAAAAAAATTGGAATTTGATGATTACGATGGTATTCCAAGTCAGATGGATCAGTATCAGCGTCTTCAACTACAAAACATTATATCGTTTTTAATATGATTCCAATGATTCTTATGTAGAAAAAATTATGTCTCTGATCAATATGATGACATACTGAATTTAATGTACCGATATCAGTGGATTCATTATTTTTTTAATGCAATTCTCATTAATTTATTTCTTAAAATATGAAAATATTTTATATTTTATTCAAACTTAAAACTAGAACCTTCATCATTGTCATCCTCATCATACTATAACCAAATTTTCATCTAGTAAAATCATTACGTTGATCTTATGAAAAAAAATCTTCATCTTCCCCAAATTTCATCTTAAATATTTCATCAAGTATCAAGACTTCCTTTATGACATTACATACATTGAAGATCATCTTTAGCATCATCTGAATTTTAATGGAATGTATTGTGACTTACCAATCAACATATTTCTTTCCTTCTCATCATAAACACAATTTACATAATTACAATCATAATGAATATGATTTCTATAACTTTTTCTCCCCCTTTATTTTTTCTATCTTGCATAACATGTTTTATAGAATATGTATAATTTATGAGATCTCCAAGATCATAAAATTGTCATCACATTTAAATTGGAACCATGATGAATCTTATTGTGATAAAAACCTCATTATGATCTCATTTTCATTGATTAAATCCTAGGTTTATATGATGATCCTTTTCTTCTAGCAAACAACTTATAAATATGATGGACTTTCTTAAGTATCATGATTCAGAATTCCTGAATATGATGAATTCTTGTGTATAATTTCTGAGTCCGATCACCATATTTTATAATGTTACGTGAATTCCTTTTCCTCTAGTAGTAAAACTAATCACCAACAAACTTCTTACTGACTATGATGGTGAATCTGATTTCCACCATCTTCTAACTTTGTATAAACATCCCAATCTGATTGATCATATTGACTGATCCATATGTTTTGGATCCAATTGAAAATTTTCTTCAATCTAGATTTCCATCCAACATATTTTCAATATAATTTATTTATTTATCATAATCATCATACTAATCTATTGACAAAAAAATACAACCAAAACAAAACAGGGGCCTAAAAATCCCCCCCTTTTGTTTTTTTAATACCCACTTGAACCACTTCAATATAATAATTCATATTTTTTTATTTATTTTCTCTAAATTCATTTCATACTCCCACTATTTATTTTCTATCCACATTTCTCTTATCTCTCCCCTTTATTGGAAGTCAAACTCAAAGTGTCCATCATGATAATTTTCTCCCATATTGAAAAAGCTCCCATATCTAGGGGTTGGTACTTTTCATCTCCGAGTCTTGAAACTTTTCTTCAAAATAGGTATCACGTGAGTTTATTAATAATGAACCTTTGACTAAATAGCTCTAAGTATATGTGGGAAGACCTAGCATAGAAAAAAAGATTGAATAATCAATATTGTCAATATTTTCCATTTCAAAGCGTTCATGTAATATCCTTTTCATGATTCTTTCAAAATTATCATGATTGGGGAATCCATGGAAGAATAATTTTAAAGATAAAATTAACATTCACCAAACTCAACAAACATATCACAATTTTTAGGTGTATAAACACAAATTTCATAAACTAAACATTTATAATGTCGTTATTTTATTTTATAAGAATAGTATGATACTCATCACAAAAAATATTTCTGATATACACTCTTTCAATTCCCTACATGTTATAAAAACTATAAAAATATTTTAGGAATATGGGGGAACCTCAGTTATTTCATAGAATCAACAACCGGATTGGGATTCCTCTCTCAGTCTTCACATTTTCTTCATTTTCTGGGATTTTTCATTAGAAGTTCTTTCTTCCTTCTATTCAACCTTATCGGGTCTTTTAATAATATTCATATTATCTATATAATCCTTTGAGTAGGATTTTAACTTTTCGAAATCCTTAGTAACATCTTTGTTATAATTAGTTTTTAACATTTTTTCCATGCATTTATTTTGTTTGGAAAGATAGTTGAACAAATTTTTATATTATTCCCATCTTGATAATATCCACAATCTGTTGATAAATTTTTGTATAGATGATTATGCCTTCAAAATTATATATTTTCCCCACTTCATTAACTAGTTTTTTTTCTTCCTCTAAATTCCTAGCCAAGTCAAAATTTTCTATCTATATAACTAATAATTATTTCTTTTTGGACTTAGTAGATATGTTTTTCATAACATCCAAAACATCCTTCTTCTAGGAATTATTTATAAAGGTTTTTTAAGACAATAAAAAAGTGATACATCCTTTAGCAAGATATCTAGGTTGATGGTGTCATTCACAAATTGTTTTTAATGTTTGGAACCTATTTTTAATTTTCAAATCAACCTTCTCAAGTTTCTTCTAAAAATAATTCTCTGATTTTTTCCCTTGAGGGTATTGACTCCCCCTCAAAATTTCCCTCCAATATATTGTTGAATAGTTTTAATATGGTCGGTTGAAGCAAAAAATGATATTTGTATACCAAAATCCACCCCAATTCTAGCATTTTCCATATAAACAATATTAACTTCTATTACATCCATACTGATAGGAGTTGTGAATATGTTTCTCATCAACCTTACTAATAGAATATTCTTGATCACCTAATTTTAGGAATTCAATTGGAACCTTATTCTTCATCATTATTTTATTTTCATCTTTATCGGAACCAAAAGTAATAGAAATGTTTTCATATTCAGAATGTTTAGAAACATTTTCAGACTTAGGTTTTTTAGAAACATATTAATTCTCCACTTTGTTAATATTGTCCATGAACATGACCTTCCTAGGTTTCTTATTTTTAGAGATAATTATATGTTTCTTCAAAACCTTTGAAGGTATATTTTTTTGAACCTGCTTAGGTTTCTCCTTATAATAACTTTCACAAGATTCAAATATAGTATTTAAAACATTTATCATTTTGTTCAGATTTTGGAATTTTTTTTGTATAAGTTCCAACTCTTATTCTTTTCCATTAATCTTCACTTTTAGATGTTCATTTTTATTATTTTCATCCTCGTGATATTTATTCAAATAATAAATCTCTTCCATCATTGTGACGTTCTCATATGGAATACATTCTTGATTTTTGTTGAATATTTTTCACTTTTCAACTCTCTGTCCTCCTTTTTATATCCCCTAATATTCTTCAAACATTATTTATATTATTATTTATGATGATATTTTAATTGAGATTATTCTTCATCAGAGTTGTAAAAATTTTATTCATTATTGTAAAATATTAAAATCAAAGTATTTTATTTAGTATTTTGAGTGGATCTTTTTGATTAAACATCATTTTCTTCTTTTTCAAAATAAATACTTTCACTATTATCAAGACTTTTCTCACAAAATGTTGAAATAAACATGTTTTATTCATCATAATTTGAAATATATTCAATATCATCATCCTTAGAAAAATCCAAATCTTTTTGGATTTGGAGAAATTCATATCTTTCCTCTTGGAATAGGATTTTGCCTTATCACCCTTTTTCTTTCAAGACCTTCTTAACCTTCTTTCTTCTTCATCACTTTCTCCATCATTATCTAGTTGGGGAAAATTAGAATCAATGTTCCCAAAAGATCCACAACAAAAAAATATTGAAGTAATTTTCAGTTTATACCTTCTTATAACACTTTTCAAATTTTTTGAAAATATGGAAAAACATTCATCAATATTTTTACATGCCTCATTTTAGAATTCAGAGTTAGAAATGTTATCTTCTTTAGGAACCTTATTAACCATTTATTTCTTAGCATCTTTGAAATAAATTTATCTATATAAATCATCCAGATATAATGTATCAATATTTATATCTTCCAATAAAGGATGTTTTCCATAAACCTTGTTAGGAATAATTCTCAAGATCATTTCAAAAAGAGTATAATATTATAATTTTTTACCAATACCTCTTATAGTGCTAAAAATTTGATTAACCTTGGAAAAAAGGCACCAATGGATTCATACTCACCCATATTTAGATATGTATACTTTAATCTCAAGATTTTTAACCTTTTCTATTTCACTTTTGTATTGCCTTCATAAATGTTCTTTATCTTATCTCAGATACCTTTGGTTGTGGAAACTCCTTTTACTCTCAGAACTCACTTTAAGAAAGTGATAAGAGTGTATTATTCTTGGATATTCCATAATTCTCAAGATTTTCTTAATCAGTATTTGTGAGAGGAGAATTCTCAATAATAGTAGAGAACCCAACTGTAATAGCTTTTAAAACATCATACCCCATAGAAAAAAGATACAAAATCATTCTTTCTTTCTAGATATGATAATTCATATCATTTAAGATCATAATCGACTTACTATTCACACAAATCAAATTAACCATCACAAAATATTCTTAAAAACATCATCAAATAATAAGAAAATGGAACCTTCATCTTTGATACTAATTGTAATTTCCTAGTTTGGATAATTTTATCACTAATAGGGTTAGGGCGTGAATCAGTTATATCATTTTCTATTATGTTTACTTTCTTATGATGCAACCTTTATCTCATGTTAAAGATTACTTTTCATGCTGAAAATAATTAGAACACACATCCATAGGAATACAAGAATTTACAAGTTTCACTATTCAACAAGAATATTTATGCTCTTGGTATGGTTTGGAAATGATCTAATATCATATAATCTAATATAAAAAAATTGTTTGTGTGGAATACAATGAGTATGATATACCCTTAAACTCTTGTTGTAGGATTTAAACAATATAATAGTGTGTGTGATTCTTCTAGAAAAATGATGTAATACAATGTTTTTGTAAAAAAAATGGTTTGGTTATTCTTAACTAGATTTCACATATATGATCTTTTAAAAAAATTATTACCATTTTTACCCAAAAGATGGAATAAAATTTTCTATACATTTTAATAAAAATCAGTTTTATTTTCCAGTCAGATCCCCATGTCTTATTTTCTCAATATAATAATATAACTCTTTCAGAATATGATTGAGAAAATTTTGAACCGCTTTTATTCTAAGTCGGATAATCCTAGTATTATTCTCAGTTGAATATTATTCCCAACTAAATATGATTCCTATATGAATATGATCATCATCTGAATACAATTCCCAACTGAATGTGATCTTTTCTATTCTCTATTCTTATTATGTCCAGCAAAACGTCTTTAGAAAAGATCATTTTAGAAACTTATTCTCCCTAAAAAATTGGATATTATTACTCTTTAGTGATGAATATTACTTCTTCCAAATAAAAGTAAAATGTACACTCTTGTTTATAGGTGACCAAAATATTGTTTAGGCAGCATTCTCAAAACATTTCCCACTTATCAAAATTTAGCCAAATCATGAATTTCTCTTGAATTTTGGGTACATTTATGACCTCTTCAATGCATATAAACTCTTCTCAAACCTTCTAAGATCATATATAAACATCATCTCACCTCTAACTTTCTCCAAAAACATTATTAAGATTTCAATTTTCCTAAAAAAAATTATTTCTTACAATGATATGTAAAAATTTTACGTATGAATAAATAGATAGATTTAATATTCATATCAAAACTCAATCTGATTTTGATTCTCTATTCTAATTTTCATTAAGATATACCTAATTATGATGAAGAAATATATATAAAAATATATATTCTTATTCTTATTTTATATTGACCAACTTCAGAAAGAAAAAAATTAATTCAACCAATTGTAAATGGTTGACTACATTATTGATAAATCTCTAACTTTATTTTCATATTATCCATAATTACTTCAATTTTTTTCTTTATCATTGGTCCCAAAATCTCACAATGAAAAAAAATTCCTTTGATGATTGTGATGGTACATTGAGTCTAATGGATTGGTATCAGTAGCTTCAACTACAACAACTTCTATCTTCACTGAATATAATACCAATTATTCTTCTGCACAAACAATTCTCTATCTGATGAATATGATGGAATACTGAATTAGATGGATTAATATTAGTGGATTAATCATTTTCTAAATGATATGATCATCAACTTATTTCTGAAAATATTAAGGTCTTTTGGAATTTGTTAGGATAAAAAACCAACACCTTCATCATGATCATCCTCCTCATCCTTCAAAAAAAATGTTCATAGAGTAAAATCATTACGATTATCTTGATATCATAAATCTTTGGCTTCACCAATATTCATCATCTTCAATATTTCATAAATTATCATGACTTCCTTCAGGAAATTTAATATGTTAAAGATTATATTTAGAATCATATGAGTATTAATGGAATGAATTGTGACTTCCCAATCAATATTTTTCTTTCCTTCTCATCCTAAATATGATTGACATGATTATGATCAAACTAAATACAATTTATATCACCTTTTAAAACAATTTATTATATCAATATTTCATCAAATGTTTTTCAAAATACTTAAGATTTATGATAACTCCAAGATCATAAAATAATTGTAACATTAATATCATATCCATGATGAATCTGATTACGATCATAACCTCATTGCAATTATATTTTCCCTGATCAAATCCAAGGTGGTTTTGATGATCATTTACTTCTCGCAAACAAATTATGAATATGGTATACTTTCTTAAGTAACATTATCCATAATTAATGAATACGATGAATTCATGAATAAGATAAATTCATGAATATGATATGTGAGTCCAATCACCATATTTTACAAATTGAAGTGATATACTTTTCCTATTTGTTATTAAAAAATATCACCAACAATCTTATTTCGTGATTATTATGGTTAATTAGATTTCCACCAACTTTTGACTTTTTATCAATATCCCAATTTGATGGATCATATTGACTCCTCCATATGTTTAGGATCCTTTTAAAATCAATATTCAATATGGATTTTCATCCATAATCTTCTCAATATACTTTCTTTCTTAAAAATAATCAACATACTAATCTATTGACAACAAATGAAAACAAAACATAACTTGGGCCTAACATGCCACTTATGATTTCATTTGAACATGACACCATTGAAATTCAACTCTATCATATGGTATTAAATCTTGGGTAAGTTCCTCATAAAACTTTTGTAATTTCCTAGTAAATCTATGAAGCTCCAGATCATGGAAAAAAATTTGGATTTATCCCATGAAATAAATACCTAAATTTTCTAAAGATACATTGAGATACCCCTCTATGATATTTAATTCCCTATAAAATATCTTATTGTATCAAAAACTCGCACATGGAGATATTACCATATATATAATGTTTTTTAATGATTATGGGTGACATCAAAATGATCCCTATGTTCATACTATGACTTTTGGTTCTTTAAAAAACATCCACAAATACAATTATGAATGAGTATAATAACTAATAAAAGATATTGTTCATCAACCCCAAATGTATCACTATAGTGTTCTGAAGACTAAATAGAGTAACTATACACTCAAAATTCTCATATGGGCTTATAAATGTTGACTTTGTTATTTTTTATTCATTGAAACTCAATTAATGGTACCATGAACATGGTTCAATATTAAGATACCATCAGGATACTCTAAGTTAAATAAATATATTTTCAATCATAAGAAAATATTACATATTCTTAACGGTCACTAGATTAATATTTTATTAATAAATAGAGTGTAAGATTATTATTTTACCCTCATTGAAAAGATAATTGGAGAAGCCTAATGTTACATGATATGATGGGTAAATACCTTATCCATAAACCCTTAAGATAAACTTTGAGCTCCTTTAAATCAACTATTTTCAAACAATATGATGAAATAAAAATGATTCATATCATAGGAAGTAGGTGAATAATGATCTTGACCTACCTATATGGAGGTAAACTATAAAAAAATAATCATGAAATACTAAAGGATACTCAGTAACTAATAAAAGAAGTGGACTAATCCAAGGTCTATCAATGAAATCAAGAAACATCTATGAAAACAACCATGGAATCATTCTATTATAATAAACAATAGATCATGCACTCCTGGATATAGGTTCCCCCTAACCCTGAATGTTAGGAGGGATACCATCAAATAAAATAAACTAAATTCTATGTTAGAAATAATATATCTTGGTGATACAACTGATCTACTAGTCAATAATAATAATATGTACAGTCATATCATGGTCAATAAGTGAGATGTCCCACATTAAATTGATATTTCCAATCATCACTCAATACTCATGACAATTAAAACCATGTTCCTTCCTCTTTCTCAAGGTAGTGGAAGGATCCAATAGGAAGGACATAAGATCTAAATAAAAAACCAACATATCATTAAACAAAGCAAATATAAAGGAATTAGATTCACCAATATCAAATAATGGTAGAACAATAGATTCAAAATAAACACTATACATCTCACAGTAGTTGGCTCAAGTACAGATTCATTTAGTGCATACTCCAAAACATACATATGACTATCCTTAGTTCCTCATTACACTTTATTTATTCCCTAAGATTAGCCTTTTAAATTATAGTGAGATATACCTACTTTAACTAAATCATACAGGATCTAATAGCCTTTAGTAAACATGGATCTATTCTTGATGCCTTCTAGATCCCATCAAAACATGCACTGGAGATAACCAAACTATCAATAAATGTGGCATGCTCAAGGTGATGTTCAACAATCTCGAATGGTGTGACCACATTTCCCATACTTGATGTAGAAAACATGGATTTATCCTAACATCTATTTGACATCATTTGAACTACAGTAGAATAGTTCTATGTTCTTAATATTTTTCATGAGGAAAATCATTGATTACCCTTATGAATACTAATTTCCAATTAAAACCTATATTTCCAAATTTGTCTAACTTAACAATAGAAACTTTTTTATCTATATCTATTAAAGTTAATGGTCATAAGAGAATCTCTATAAACCAAATATCCATCCCTAAACCATTATATTAAATTTTTTCATTCAATTAATAAATAAAAACAAGCATAGTTTATAAGTTTACTAAAAAAATAAATGATAATCATACTCAACAATAGAGTGTTCACCTTACTCCATGGTCACAAATTCATGATACTATTTTATTCACAATTTTTTAGGATAATATAATTTATTTAATATCTTCTTGAAATATATTTAGGTAATATCCTCATGAAACATAGCATGCATGATGGAGTCCCACAATTTTCATTCCAGTCATTCAATCATATTCATGCTAAATCCCGCATTTGATTCCTATATAATCAATAATAGGTGTAAAATTAATTCAATACATTCAAAATACTCCTCATGTTCTTTTTTACCTTTTCAATATGAAATATAAGTTTAATATTATTTCTAAATATCAAATCATGATATACTAACCATTATTGGTTTCCTAAACTATTATATCCCAGAGAATATATTATCTTGATATCTGCTTCTTCCAAAGAAGGTTCCACTGGAGGAAGCTTCTTCAAAACATGTCTCAGAACTTATTCTCTTAGATTGAAATGAGTTATTTTAAGAGGAATTTTCTATTAATAAAAATATAGAACACCTAATTATCTTATAAAAACAACTCTAAATAAAATGTTGTACCCAATAAATCCATATTAAAACCCATAAACAAAAAGTAATAATTCAATAATGGATTCAAAAATTGAGAGATGGAAATATTACTGACCATTAGAAGACAAGACAAGTTTCATCGAAATTAACATCAGATCATATTTATTTAAATAACCCTTGAATAATAATATTTCATGATTAGAAATCCCTAACCACTCATTGTAAATCAAGAAGTCATATAAAAGTGAAATAGTCGGACACCCTTCCCCAATTACTATCAGAGTATTAATGGTCTTACTATAGTCTACCAATGACCCCAGAGAAAAAAAACTTCTATAAAACCTATTAATAGTGAACCATCATGATTTTACCTGATATTTCGCCCATTATGACATTCTATATTACTTGAAGAATGATCCCAATCACCACGGGATAGATATGTGCACCTCGGAATCAATATAGTAAAAAATTGGAACAATTTTACCATAAACATATATAACATACGAAATATGTGTGTGTGTGTGTGTGTGTGTGTCTGTATGTATATGTATATAGGAATATATTTCCAAATGAGGGTAAAAATTGGTTTTTTTTTAAAATATATTATAACTAAAGTTTGAAAATCTCAATGGTATAGAATAGAATACATACCTCAATCCAAGAGTCCATCTTCATCTAATAATAAGTCATAATAATCCTGATCCACATGAAGAAAACATTGACTTGAAGATACTTATAAGACACATGATTCTATTCCCTTTAACTAATTCTAATAAACCAAGTCTTCATACACCTAAAGAAATATATAGGGTGTGAATAAATGATTAATAGGATACCAAAATTAATCTATAAAATGTGTTTCACTATGAAATCCTAAGATTGCGCATTAAAAAATAGATTTTATAAATTTGTTTAAATGATAAAAATTAATAAAATATTCAATTGAATTTCCTTTTTATAATAATACATATCCCAAACCTTATAAACATTTATGTAAAGGATTTTTGAATAACTAAATTTCAACAACCATGAATATCCTTTAATAATAAATCATCTAGAATACCAAAATACAATCATCCCTTAAATATCAATAAATAATGCAGAAATGGACCACAATATAGTGTCTAGGATACCAAGGCATCCCTTTTATAGAGATGGTATATCCTAGTTCTATATAATGAAATGTATCCCATGGTCTTACACATGTCATAATGTTTACCATTACGTGTAATATGATCATATCCCTCCTTTTGAAAAATTTTATTCTGGAATTTCTTCAAACACATAATATATATACAAAATATTTTAAAAAATATATTTTTAGAAATTTCTAGTTACCATAAAAGATAATGTAAAACTCTTGAGAACATAGGTTTTACAAACTTTCATATTGGACTTTTGAACTCTCTGAATGTTTTGTTTCGGTTCTCCTTGGATAATTACTATTACCGATTTTGGATTCGAGGTTCATGGTCTTTTGGGGGGCTTCTATGAAGGTATTTAAGTGGTCTCTAGATTTTGAAACAGGTTCGGAGCCCCCTATTGTTCCAATTTGGATCGGTTTCCCAGGTTTACCTCTACATATCTTTAAGCAGCGCGCTCTAACTGCCATTGCAAGTCTATTTGGAACTCCAATTAGATTAGATTCTGCCACCTTGAACTTATCTCGTCCCTTAGTGGCTAGGATCTGCACTGAGATTGATATATCACAAGCATTGCCTTCCAGATTCTAGCTCTAGAATGGTGATAAAGGTTATCCTCAAGAGGTGGTATTTGAAAATGTTCCACCTTATTGTAATTGCTGCTACAAAGTGGGTCATACTATGGAGGATTGTGAGTCAAAAAATATTGAACCACCTCAACCTCGTTGAAAAGCATTTTGGGTAGAAAAAGCTAATACTAAAATTAACTTGGATCCTCCTAAATCAAACCCTGCTGATGATATTGTGACTCCTATTGCCAAGGATGTCCCTAAGACTTCTAATGTAAGTTCTTCTCTGGATATGGGTGAGAAGGAGATTACACCCACTATGTTGAATACAAATGTCCATCATAGTCCCTCACCCTTACTTGAAGATAGTTTGATAGCGAAAATAAAATAATACACTCAGGAAGATGAGGAAAAGGAGAGGTGTGATGCATCTGAAGATAGTCTCTCACAAAGTGATGAGGAAGATAAATCTACTAATATTGAGGAGAAATGCCTAAGGGACATGTCCAGGAAAGGTAAGAAACCAATAGTGGATGCAGATGGGTTTATTACACCCAATACTAAAAAAAATAGAAAACGCAGGGATTTTCCACATGTGGAGAGGACTATTGTCACTCGTTCCTTGGAAATTGATAGAAATAATGTATCTTCCCCTATTGAAAATCAACATGTACAGAAGGAGAAACAAGCTGAAATGGTTGATAAACATAATATGCTAGCTTTTTAAGCTCTTGATTTTTCGGTGGGACTCAGTGATGAAACCATATACAATTCTTTTAAAAAAGGAGAGATCACTAAGAGCGCCTATTTGTCTGTAAAGCAGGAAATATTCAATGAAAGAATCAAGAAAGATTTCTTAAACTGATCATGTTTCAGAAGTCTAATTTCCAGCTTTGATCCACTTTTTTTCTTTCTTTTCTGCTGGATGATATTTTTCTCTATGAAGACTGGATTTGAAATTTCCTACTGTCTTGATGGATCTGTTTTAGAGATCTCTCTGAAGCATTTTCTTTTATTTCTCCAATCCTTTTCTATCATGCTGCCTAATGTGATTCTGGATTTTCTGAGATGGAATGCAATAGGGATGCACTGTTTGTTGTTTTTTCTTCTTCAATTGATGTCTGAGATTCTCTTTGGAACAAAAGGGAGCCTGTTTGTATCCTGATACAATGTTTATTGAAGATTTTTCCCCCATTTTTTGAAGTCTATTCTGCTGCTACTGAGAGTTATGCACTGGAGATGTTGTTTGGAAGGTAATTGATTGAGCTCTTGGATGTTTCCCCATATTGGTTGATGTTGTTCTGGTCTTATTCTGCATTGAGCTGGTTCTTTCATCTCCTTGGTCATGGTGTTTTTATTTTCCTGTTTTCTGGAGTTCCCTTATTTCTGGTTGCTGTTAATCTGTTGTTTCTTGGATTGATTGTTTTCTTCATTGCACATGCTATGACATGGAACCGAGTTTCCCTCTTCCTGAATTGAATAACACATGTGCTTATGGATGACGTATGATGAGTATATTTGGATGCTGATTGGATTTCTGGTTCTAATTTATCTTCCTAGCCTGTTGTAGAGGAGATCTGCTATGTCTCCTTGCTACTGATTTACTTATGACTTAAACAGGAAGGTTGGATGCCTTCTCTATAAGCCCTGGATTTTATAAAATATCTCCTGGAAAAGAAGGGTCTTCTCATGCAGTAAAGAGCAGGCTTTGGTGTTCTCTGATTGCTGCAGATGCTCTTGTTTATACTGGTCCTTGCTGATTTTGTCTGTATTATTGATTGGTCTGTCATGATCATTTGATGGTTTTTGCTTCTATTTAAAAGTTTTACATGAGGTCTTTTCTTGTTAATATCTGTGTTACTATACTGATGTTTGCCCCATGTTTTGGTTTGGTGAACTTTTTTTTCTGCCCTTTGGAGGTTTCTGATGTCTTCAATCACAAGAGCTATATTTAAGTTTACTGATTATTTGGTTTGACCAGCAAGTCTCTTATCTATTTGATAGTTATGGAAAGGAAGATATGGTCAAAATGGAATATCTCTTACTCTATTTGGAAGTTTTCATCTGGACTGGACTGCTTACTGGAGGACTCGGATTTCTGATTACTATATTTGTTGGATTTGCTGTGTTTTTACCTATTTATGTTGACTGCAGGGGATAAGGGATCGGACTGTTCTATTTTTTTCAATAGGGAAACTCTCTGAATTTTGGATGAACTGCATTTTTCAAGTTCCATCTTTGGAGATACATTTTACTATTTTAACACAAAGATATATGCATGGGTTGCTGGAAATATGTGAACAGAAATCTATGAAAGTGGAACAATATTGGGGGAGAGCCTCAAATTCCTTGATGTTGACATCGGATGTGCTGCTGCTGATGATGCTGGGCAAGGACAAAGTTATGCGGACATTACCTCCTGATGACTCTTCTTGAGGAACTGGGGCTTTCATAGGTTTTATATTCTTTTGAAGTGAGGTGAATTATTTTCCTTGATTTATCTCATGTTCCGCTCTTAAACTTTTTGTTGGTGTGAACTCTTTTCACCTCGAGCGTGTATTGTAACCCTTTTAATTTAATAAATTTCTTCGGGGTATGAATTGGGTGACCAATTCATGCCTCCGTTTGTTTAAAAAAAAGGGAACATCAACCCCTTTTTAGGTGATGGGAAATAAATTGATCTAGACCTCTGATTATAATATATATAAAATGATCATCATCAATTCCCTATCATTCTCTCCTAATTTATAAATCACATCTTAATTGGGATCCATCAAATCAATAGGAAAGTGATTAATGATAGATCTAGTGAAAAGAGAATAAGTTGAGATAAAATATAAACATAAATTGAAGACATACTCTGAAATAAATCTAGGATCACTGAGGAATCAAGAGTGACAAACAGGGTGTCATGGTGTTTCTGGTTAGAGCTAATTAGATTTTAGGAGGGGATTAGAGTTAGAAATGAAAAACATAAATAGGGTAATTTTCCATTTTAATATGTTTGTATCAGGTACCAAGGTTATTTTGTAGTTTTTGAAAAATTGTGAACTAACTCTGTTGTATCCAATTTCCCCAAAAAAATTATGTTTCATGGATTGGAATGGGTTTACAGTTTGACAAATTGTGCATAATCCATTCAAAAACATCAGGACCAAAACAAAAACACAAGCATGTTTTCTTTTTGGATCAAATAGTTAGAAAAAAAATATCAAACTAGTAAATTTTCTAATAGAATTAATAGAACCATATCACATGGTTACCAAACAGTTACTACTAACTGTGTTCTTAAATTGTGTGAGAGGAATATTACCCCCAAAATCGAAATTTTTAACCTCCAACTCCTGAAAGCCTATAAAAACTCAACAAATATAAAATTACCTCAAGGTTTACAATACTTATGACCTATAGGGAAACAAAGTACCCTATATCAATATTACTCTATTTTTTCTTAGGTTCTTGGTATGGAGCAATAAAAAAAATTCATGAAAAATATAATAACCTCAAATTTTGGATCCTTTAAATTATTACTTTCTCTGAAAACTTTTTCAACGCATAACATTGAGCTAAAATGATAAATAAAAAATTAGATGAATATTATTAATCAAAATAAATTATAATAAAATCTCAACAAATTGGAAATATTTCTACATTTATGGGATAAATAATAAATGTGATTTAATATTAAAATGAAATACTCTTTATCAAATAATTTTTAAAGTATTATATATTTTATTCTAATTAATCAAATTAATAAATTTTAAAATTTATTATATTAAATTTAATTATAAGGAATAACATATTAGAGTTATCTATATTGAAAATTGGTATGAACTAATATTTCGAACACTTAATGCAAAAGAGGTAAATTTTTTATAAAATAATATTACTCTATATTATGTAAAATAACTAAATATATAAATTTTATAATTTAAAAATTATAAAAAAATATTAATTTTTGAATTAAAATTTTCAAAATTATATTAGGGTGAATTTTTCTATTTTCTTAATGTAATTTAATTATAGGAGTATAGTGAAAAAAATGGATTTAACTAATATCATCAAATTTATTAAATTATCATAACAAAAGAATGATATAAAATTTTTTGATTCCTTTTCATGTATAATATATATTTATAATGTAATATTATTAATTTAGAAATGATATATTGAATTTATAAAACACATATTTAATGTTTTTTAATCTTAAGTACTATTTTACAGTAAAAACTATTTTTATTTTATTATATTAAAAATTAGTTTTAATTAATTATAGAAACTAAATATATATATATATATATATTTCATGTTTTAGAATAAAACATTCATATCATATAATAAGTTTAATTTAATTTTTAATTAACAAAATATGATTACTAGTATTAAAATTATTTACTGATATAATAGTAAAAATATATTTTACAAGAATTTTTTTTATTAATATTATGAAAATTATATATAATCAATTAAAATTTTTTATTTTAAATAATGAATCAAATTTTATTTTTAAACAAATAAGTATTTATATTATCAAAAACATAATTTATAATCAATGTTAAATACAATTAAGAACACATAATGGTTAAAACATCATTTTTCTATAGAAAACAATTTTTCTAAATATAAAACAATATCATTAAAAAGGTAATTTTGTCTTTTATATAAATTTAATAATTTTAAATGGGGATCAAATTTATTTTAATCACACTCATATTTATTAAGATTATATATTTAATATTTTTTTAAAATATATATTACATATTTAAAACACCGGTTACATTCATAAAAAAAATGATAATACCATAAAATTTAATAGAAAATTACTTAAAACAATATTTAAAACATGTAGGAAATTGATTTTCAGAGATTTAAAGACCTTATATCACAATAAAATCAATTATTTCTCACTTTTAGAACCATTTAATCTTAAATGGTGTAATGATATCATTAAAATCTTGGGTGTTTACAATTGTTTTATTTTCTTCACTTACAAAAGTGGATCACTTCAATCTTGTTAATGCTTTATATTCCATTTGAAATAAAATTGTTCCCCAACCAATTTATGTGTACTATAAGTACATACATTACTTAAATCCATTTTCCATAAAAGTTATATTAACCCCTTCATTTCCATGGAGACATTCAAGATAATGTTAAATTTCACAAATTGAGTATCACGTAATCATTATCTTTTTCTTATTAATATACTTCTTTTAAAACTAAACTATCTCTAGTAATATATTGAAATTAGTATCATTATTATACTTAATTTTAATTATATTAATTAAAAAATGATTAATTTTTTTCCATCCCCATAGAAAAAAAAAGAACACAGATCATACATTTTTACAGATGACCACCTCTATAATGAGTCATTATTTGTTCCCCTCACCTCCTAACATGGATGAAAAGAAAAATATATTCAATGTAAAAATATGATATTATGACTCTATTAATATTATGGAATCATAATATTTTACACTATATAAATTATATTTATAATAAATGGCCATGGTAAACTTAACCACCTAAAAAGAATATATCAGAGTATCTTTTATGTTCTATGTTCATTTTAAAAAACACTATATAATTATATAAATTTGATTATAATATAATAAAATTGGAAATTTAACCAAAACAATTATGGATATTATCATAATTTTCTATATATCATTTCTCTATTCTCAACAAACCATAAGAGTTAGATAGAAATTTATTAAACACCCATTAAACTAATATAAGAAAACATAGTATAGTACATTAATAGAATATGATAATAATTGTTTCTTTATAAAATAATTATAAAGGAATAAGGTTCATAATAAGTTATATAATAAACCAAATTTTTTCTTTCAGGAATATATAGGCATCCACAGAGAAAATCAAGGATGTGGTAGAAGTTTTTTGTCTTGATTTTCACCTTAAGAGACATATTTGTTACTATACATCGTGCTTTCTCTATAATGATGTAGCTACATGAAATTTAATATTTTTTATCATGATTAAATTATATCTCATTATACTAAATTTTCTATTCCATTTTATTTTTTTTCATGGGGTTGTCCTAAAATTTTATAAATGTTCTAAGGGTTTGGGAAAACTCAGTTTTTTTATTCAGTTACAAACATTCTAATTATACACTATTATTATAAGTTTATTGTATTTATCCTAAGTAATACTTTTATTTTATTTCCTCATTTTGGGATTATAAAATTATTCCTTATATCCTCATTATAAATTGATTTATATATAAAATATTAAGTTACATAAAATATTTTATTTTTCTCAGTTTCTATCATGTGAAACATGTTTCTTATTATGTATAAATTTACTGTCATATGGTGTATATATTTCCAATTGTTTATAATGAATCATGATTTATATTTACTTCATGGTATTTTACATTCAATTTCATGTTCTGTATCCTTAAATAGTTTTATTTAAATGTAAATTAAGTCGAAAGGTTTCTTCTCCCAACTACAATTCAAAATCAAGATCTCTAAAATGTCATAACCCATCTTGAGAATTTTTATAGTTATTATTTTTAATATCAATGTCATTTTATTCCCCTCATCTCATCCAATATTATAATTTTTTCCTCTTTAATTTTTTTAAAATATAATTCTTTAAAATCTTTTGTAAGATCGCGACCTTTTCTGGAGTTATCTCATATGCAATTTTCAGTTACTATTTTTTTACATTAGTAACTTGGAGAATAGTAATGGATTGCAGTGCGTTTGGGTGAATTCTAAGAAAATATTGAAGATATTAGGTTGTTCACAATTGACACATGGTTTTTACCAACTATGCGGTTACCTATGAGAAATCATGCACTCTCTGGCCTATTAAGGCAGTATGTTCAGCGTGGTTAAAGTTTGGTTTGAGAGGTCCTGCTAGGTATCCATGTGAAGTGACCCTTAAAGAAGTGTCTAATGCACAGTTATCACATGGATTTTCTAACCGTGCGACTAAATCATGCGTGGGACAACAGTGATATCCTAAAATTGTGGATCTCACTCATTTTTAACTTTTAATGACCTTTTTAACCTCATATGCATCCCTAACTTGGTATTTTGCTTTCTAAAGGGTGAGGTAAGGTTCTAATATCTAATAATATAGATTACAAGGCTATAAAAACTCTTTTCTTTGAGATTTATTGCTCAAATTGAAGATCCACTCACTGCCCAGTAAGTAGATCTCATCCCAATGCTTTTTTTAATCATTCTTCTCCCTATTCTTCATAATTTGATGGAGGATATCCTCTATTTTCATAGATATAAACCTATGTGGTGATATCTAGATATAGGATTTTAGATCTAAATATTGAATGAATGGATCTTGATATCTTGATTTTGATATGATGGGCTTCAACTTGATTACAGGGATGTATTGGCTACTCACCTACCGAGCGCACATCGATTGTTACTGTAGGAGAGTGAACTTTGTGTCACCAAAGGGTGACTAGTATATTCATCATAGAGAGTGGGATATCTGAGAATGCCAAGAAGGTCTAATTACTCAACAACTTGGAGAGCTCATAGGCCAATTTTATAGTCTTTTGTTGGATGATGGGGGTGTTGGGCAATATGTCCTTCCACCAGTAGAGGAACTTTTCAGGATGTCTTTCCTGAATAATTCTCAGGTCTATCACCAGATATAGATGTGTAATTCACTATTTATCTCATGGTTGGGACAGAGATAGTGTTTATTCCACCATATTGAATGGCACGAACTAAGCTTAAAGAGCTTAAGACTCAGTTTGAGGATTTGGAGGATAAGGGATGTATTTATCCAAGTGTGCCACCTTGGGGATCACCTATTTTATTCTCAAAGAAAGATGATGGGAGTTTATGATTATGTGCCAATTACTGGAA
The DNA here is from genome assembly GCA_963277665.1 of Viscum album. Classification (NCBI taxonomy): domain Eukaryota; kingdom Viridiplantae; phylum Streptophyta; class Magnoliopsida; order Santalales; family Viscaceae; genus Viscum; species Viscum album. The sequence continues at coordinate 1,460,537,818 of OY728125.1, forward strand.
GTTGAACAAAATGACTACAAAGAAACTATATCCTTATTTGTGTATAAATGACCAGTTTAACCAAATATAAGGGATCTTGAGAATTCTAAAAGATTGATTTGAGATTATGGGGCCATCAGTTGAGAGTACAGACTTTTGATATACTAAGGACTGCATTCAGAAGCAGGTATAGCCTTTATGATATTTTTTTAATGTCATTTGTGTTGAAAAATGTACCAGTAGTGTTTATATATTTTATGAACATGATATTTCATCTGTATCTATATATGTTCATATAGGTGTTTGTAGAATACATCTTTGTGTGATCCAAGACTCATTATGATCATTCCCAGCAACTTGACAACATCCTGAGTACACTGAGAGAGCCTAGGTTATATGCCAAGCTATCTTAGTGTCAATTTTCGATTAACCAGATACACTTCTAGGGGAACATCATCTCAAATGAAGGTGTGTTAGTGGACCCAAATAAGGATCAGGTAGTGGTTTCTTGGGATAATCCCAAGAATGTTTCTAAAATCTGAATATTTTTGGGATTAGCAGGACATTACAAGAGATTAATCCAATACTTTACCCATTTGGAATTTCCTCTTTCAGGCTTGACCAAAAAGGGATTACATTTTGAATGGTTAGAGTCTTATGATATATATTTTTCAGAGTTTAAGAATAATTTGACATCAGCACCAATTTCTATCCAACCTAAGTTAGGTGAGTAGTATACAATTTATTTTGATTCTTCTTGGATCGGACTTCAAGTTGTGCTGGTGTAAGGAGATTGAGTTGTGGCATTTTGGTCATGGTAGTTTAGGCCTCATGAATGGAATTACCCTATACACGACCTCATGTTTCCAGTTGTGTTTTATGCTCTTATGTGTTGGAGACACTATCTTTTGGGAGAAAAGTTTATAGTCTATACAGATCAAAAGATGTTTACGTATATATTTTCACATCGTGATTTGAATCTTCAGCAGTGGATATGGGTTGAGTATATGTAGTATTTTGATTCTGAACTATAATATACACCAAGGAAGGTAAATATTGTGGCTAATTCCTTGAGAAGGAAGACTCAGACTCATATGGTATTGGAGTCAAGTTCACAGTGGAAGATTATGACATTGTTGGCTGAAATACTTTTGGTGGTTCCAGAGAGTCCAGGAGCAGATGACTCTATTTTCAGTTATAGTGGGTTCTAATCTTTTGATATGGATCATAGATAGATAGAATTAGTGTCTATAGTGATCATCCTTGAGGTAAATCATGATGGTTGGTAGACATATTCGGACTGGTTGATAGGTAAGTATGAGATCATCTATGTGAGGAATCGAGTTGTGGTTCTTATGAGCATGTGATAAAAGATCATGCTGGAATTTCAGGACACAATGTGTGTAGTGCATTCACAAGTGAGAAAAATTTACTATGACCTATGATAATAGTTTTTGTGGACAATCATGGAAAATGATATAGTAATATTTGTGACAAGATTCTTCACCTATCAGAAGGTGAAGGCGGATCATCAACGACATAGTTGATTACTACAACCATTGCCTATTCTGAAATAGAAGTGGGATAACATGACTGTGAATTTTGTGGTGGGTATCCCAAAGATAAGTAGGAATAACGATGCTATTTTGGTCATTTTGGATCTACTAACAAAGTTATATGATTTCCTACCTATAAGGAAAACCTTTACAATAGAATAGTTGGGAGAATTGTACAATTGGGAGATATTTTATCTTCATTGAGTGCCATGGACTATAGATTCAGATTGGGATACATGATTTTCATCATGATTTTTTCAGTGATTGTAGAAAGTTCTTGGAACATATGTATTATTGAGTATGTATTTCCACCTGCATACATATGGGAAGTCAAAACGTACTATATAGGTGCTTGAGGATATGCTACGGGTATGTTTTCTTAACTTCAGTAGTTATTCGTAAAAGAACCTAGATTTAGTGGAGTTATCCTATAAAAATAGTTATCATGAATCTGTATAGATGTAAGCATGCAATTCTCATTATGTTAGGCCTAATATATCAACACTAAGCTGGATGAAGGCTAGTGAGTTAAAGTTTTTGTGACTGAGTCTTGTGTAGAAGACATCAGAGAAGGTACAATTGATTCAGAAATGTATGGCTAAAGCTCAAGATAGACATAATTCATATGTTGAAAGACTTATATGACCCCTATAGTTTATAGAGGTTTATCGTTTATTCCTTTGGTGTTACCTAGGTTGGGTCACCATAGGATATGGAGGCAGGGCAAGTCGGAACCCAGGTTTGTTGGACCTTTTAAGATAGTTGAGAGATTTAGGCTTGTTGTATACCGATTGGTTGTTCAAAATAGATACAGTGTTATGCATGATGTTTTCTATATATCAAAACTTCATAGGTATCACTCTGACCCTTATCATGTGATTGGCGTGGATGAGGTAGACCTTGAGATAGATGTGTCCTTTGAGTAGCATCTGATGCGTGTGTTGTATTGCAGTGAGAAAGTATTTCAGGGAAAGATAGTGCTGATAGTTTGTGTGTTTTGGAAACATGGACATGTACAAGGGGAAACATGGGAGACAGAAGCATATATTAAATCCCAATGGATCAATCTTTTTGTTTCAGAATCTTATAAATGCTTGGAAGTGTAACTCGAAGATAAGCAGTTATATGGTGGGGAGATTGTAAGATCCAGACCTTTTATGAGGTTATCTCAGGCATTATTTATAGCTACCTTTTTTACATAAGTACCTATTTGGGATTTATTTCATGGGGTATGTTTGGGTGTAGTCTAAGAAAATTTTGGAGAAAATAGGTCATGCATGGTTGGCGCACGGTTTGTACAAACCGTGTGGCTACCTAGGAGAAATTGTGTTCTCTCTAGTCTTTTGAGGCCATAGTTTTGTCATAGTTAAAGAATGTTTCGAGAGGCCTTGCAAGGTATCCTTGTGATTTTTCCCCTTGAAATACTTTCTAACTCATGGTAAGTGCATAGTTTTTCTAACCGTGTGACTAAACCATGTGCAGGCCAACAATGAGATCCTAAAATTATGGACCTCACTCATTTTCAACTTTTAATGACATGTTTCACCTCCTATGCAGGCCTAAATAGGGATTTTTCTTTCCAAAGGGTAAGGTAAGATACTACCACGGACTTGGAGGGATTTCAAGTACATATGAACTCTTTTCATAGATATTGAAATCCCAAATCAAAGATCCTCTCTCTGTCTGATAAGTGGATCTCATCTCAATGATTTTTCTGTTCATTCTCCTCTCTCTTCTTCATCCTTTAGTGTAGGATATACTTTTTTTTCTAGATCTAAACCTCTTCGATGAGATCTGGATCTGGGATTAGAGACCTATATTTAAAATTAATGGATCTTGATTTCTTGATTTTGGTTTAGGTATTTTTTTTATCTAAATATCATATCTATGTTGTTGTGCTACTCGGATTTTTGGGGATTTATGTTGAGAAAACTTCTATTAGTGAATCAAGGTAGGTGGTCTAAATCAAATTTCTGTAGTTGTGAATTTCCTATGTATATGATAAATTTTAGAATTTCTATAATCCATTAGTAATTTATTTTCATGAATATGGTTAATTAAATTGACCAATTGATTTATCGATGTTTTGTTGAAATTGGTGATTAATTGGGAATTAATCATGAGACTAAGGGGATGATATATTAGATAATGAATGTGCAGAAATTTATTATAAGAGGTAGGGGTTGTATTCTAGACAATTATTCAGGGGATTCATTATGATATATAGAAATGGGTAAGTTGGGATAATTAATTGTGGATTAATTATGTTCCTTTAATAACATGATCTAGGTAATTAATTGTGAGATTAATTATGGAAAGATGATATTAGAGTGATATAATTAATTATGGAATATGAATTGTGATATTGATTAACTAATTGATGAATTAATTAATGGTTTTAATCACTTAGTTAATTGTTGAGTTAAATAACGGAATTATTGTGTTTATCTAATTATTGAATTAGTAATGGGATTAGGGTGGATAATTAATTAGTAAATTAATTATGTGATAAGTAATGGTAACATGTTCTTTGAAAAATTTTAATAAAAATTGTAACATGGTCATCATTCTTATGAGTAAAGAGAATAAGAACATAGTCAATCTAAATTGAGAAGTATACATGGTAACATGGTCATTATACTAATGACTAAAGAGAATGGGAACATGGTCATTCTATTGAGGAGTAAGAATGGTAACATGGTCATCTTACTAATATCATGATATTGGTAAATTTTTCAATGTGTTTTATAAATGATAAATTAATGAATAGAAATAATGTCTCTCCGAGTTATGGCCTCACATGAGAATATTTGAACTCTAGAATGAGTCAAAACAGGTACTGAGATATCATATCACTATTGATTATTTCAAGATTCAGCAAGAATAAGCTATTAAGATATGATATTATCTAGGGAACACTTTGGTCTCTGGTATGAGATGAAGTTAGTATTGAGGTATGGGTATCCTTGGAAACCCAAGAGGTAATGTAGTTAGATAAGAATAAATAATAATTTAGTAATCGGTTATTTATGAATTGTAATTATTTTATATAGAACTATATACGCTATCTTTTGAATGGAATTGTTTCAGACACCATTAGTGGGGGCCTACTGAGCTGTACTCATAACCTATTTGGTCTTTCTGATCAGTATCCAAATAGATTATATTTTTTCAGGACTGGATAAGGTCAAAGGCCTTGGGAAGGGTGGCTGATTGTGGATGTATCATGGAGGAGGGAACAAGACAAGATTTAGGACCCTCTTGGGGAGTCATGGTGTCTTTATTTTCAGTTGTGTTGTAGACACTTGATAATTATATTGTAATAGAATTTTTTCCCTTTCAGTTGAGTATTTTTTTTCTATTTTATTATTTTTTAACATGAGTATTGTTCTATTTATATATGCTTCTATGTTTTGTTATTTACTTATGATGGTTTTTTACTCTAATAAATGAGGGTATAGTCTCCCCATGACTGACTTACTAGACCCTTACTATTGGTTGGCAGCCTCTAGCATACGAGGAGGCACGCTTCAGGTCTTTTGGTGAACCAGAATGGGGCACCATCGCGTGGAACCTAGGCCAAGACATTACAAAGTAGTATCAAATGTCTATATTTCTCTCTTATTCTGTTGTCTTACTATTTTCAGAAGGTGGATTGGATACTATAAAGAGTCAGGGCTTGGTAATGAGCTCATCCATGGGAGTTTCAACCCCATTGATGAGGGAAAACCCATGTACTCTGGTTGGGATTATTTTTATGGTTATTTGTTCTTATATTTGAATATTATTTCACCTTGGTGGATGCACTTATAGTGTAATTTGATTATTTTTTATGAGAATTTTGAGTATTGATTTATGGCCTAGAATGGCATGAGAGTTGAGTCTACATGCATCATTCTAGGCACTCAAGTTTATTGTGGCATGCATCATTTTAGTCACGCATGGGAAAATGGTTTATCAGTATGTTGTTAAACATTAATTGTTTTCTTTGTTTTTGATATTAAAATGAAACAAATTTTTCCAAACATTAGTTGAAAAAGATTGTAAAAAATGATTTGAAATGACAATAATTGGGTGTCTAAATGAGAAACTTAATTATGATATTTTGATTACCCTTTTTAACCGAAACCTATGAGTAGGATAGTTAAGGGAAATGTTATCGCCTTGGTTTTGACCAAGTGGTGAGGTGGGGGGAAAGGAATTTTTTGGGTTATTCCTCTTACATAATGTTATAAGGTTGTGATATGAGACTTAATATGTGTGTTTGGAATTTTAGAGAGTATCCCTCTATGACTCTTGTTGAGGGGATGACCAAGGGCCGTTCCTAGAAACAAAATTCTAGTTAGAGAACTTGAGGCACCAATCATGTCAACTGAAGATGAAGGGGAGAAGTTTCGAGAAAACTTCGATCACTTTATGTAATTCATGGAAAGAGAACCTGGGAATGTTGTGAAAATTATATCTAAGTTGACAATGGAGTTTCAGTGGAAGAAAACTCTAACTTTTACTAGAGAGGGTGGACCTGAGGGAGTATAATTATGGTTTGAGTCTATAGATACAATAATGGACCATTTGGAGACTCTGGCTAAGATGAGGATTAATTTTTCTAATTATATTCTATGGGGATCAGTGAAGAAATGGTGAGATATTCAGGCACAAACTAGACAGACTGATGGTATGTTATAGATGGACTTCTTGGAGAGGTTCCTAGAACACATTTATCCAAATACATTGAGATAAAAGAATTATGTTGAGTTCTTGCATATGACCCATAGGAGAATATCAGTGGTGGACTATGTTGGACGCTACCTGGATCTATAATGATTTGATCCAACATTATAAATAGACGAGGTAGTTTTGGTGAAATATTTTTAGAATATACTTAAGTGTGATATTAATTCCCAGGTAAATATCTTTAGGCTGAAGAAGTTTACAAAAGTGGTGGATCATGCTCTCATGGTTGAAGGGAATCTGAGGGAGGATTCTAGTGCTAGATAGGTAATTTTTACTGAACGATCAAGAGGTGAAAATTTTGAGATAAATAAACACTGTTATGATAACTATTTTCTAATAGTGGAATTTTTGAGTGGAATAAAGACTATAGATACACCATTCGGAGTGAATTCTAGGGATATCTATCAATGAAAGTGATATTCACTAGAGATCGGGGAATATTGTTTCCTATGGGATATCTATGTTCACGATATGAAATTTTTAAACCTGATTATAGGGATGGAATAGTTAGTTGCTTACCGAGCCCACAACGATTATTACCATATGAGAGTGACCTTTATGTCTCCTATGAGTGACCATTATACTCATCGTATAGAGTGGTATATCCAAGAAGGTTGATCAGGTCCAATTACTTAGCAACTGGGGGAGGTCACAACCCATAATTATAGTATTTTTTTTTATGACGATGGTGTCAGACAATATGTCCTTCCACCAATAGTGGAACTATTTCAGGATGTATTTCCTAAATACTTATTGGGGATATCACCTTAGAGAGATATTGAAATAACTATTGAGCACATGTCGAGAGATAAGACAGTGTCTGATCCACCGTACAAAATAACATTGCTTGGACATCAAGATCTTAAGACTTAGTTGGAGGAGTTGTAGGATAAGGGATTTATCTATCCAAGTACATCTTCTTGAGGAACAAATATTTTTTCTCAAAGAAGGATGATGGGAGTTTATGCTTATTTGTCGATTACTAGAAGTTGAACAAAATTACTCTGAAGAACTGATATCCTCTTTTTCATATCAATGACTAATTTTACCAACTGAAGGGTGATTGTTTGTTCTTAATGATTGATTTGAGATTAGTGTTTCAATAATTGAGAGTACATACATCTGATATACTGATGAATTATTTGATAAGTAGTTATGGCCTTTATGAGTTTGTTGTAATTCCAATTGGGTTGACAAATGAACTATTAGTGTTTACTGCTTTGATGAACATAATATTTCATCTATATTTGTATCAGTTCACGGTTGTGTTTGTGGATGACATCTTGGTGTACTTCAAGACTCATGGTGATTATTTCCAACATCTTGACATCATCCTGAGTACACTAAGAGAGCGTTACTTATATTCAAAGCTATCCCAATGTAAAATTTTTATTGACCGGGTTTAATTCATGGAGCACGTCATCTAGTAGGAAAGTGTGTCAGTGGACCTAGAGAATGTTCAGAAATTGGTTTCTCAAGAGCAGCCTAATAATGTTTTAGATATCTTATGATTTCTGGTATTATCTGGATATTACAGGAGACTCATCAAATAATTTTCTCATTTTCCAGTACCTCTTTCGGGCTTGACCAAAAAAGGAGTAAAGATTGAATATTTAGAGGCTTGTAAGGGATATTTTTCGGAGTTGGAGAAGATTTTAACATCGGCACCGATTTGGATCATATCTGAGGCCGGTGAGGACTATATGGTTTATTGTTAAACTTCTGGGATCAGACATAGAGTTGTGCTAAAGCATTGAGATCGAGTTATGGTGTATGGGTCTCAGAAGTTTAGGACTCATTAATGGAATTAGCCTATGAAAGACCATGAGTTCATATGAGTGGTTTATGATCTTGTGTTTTGGTGACACTATCATTTGGGAGAAAAGTTTACAGTCTATACAGATCACAAGAGCTTGAAGTATATATCTTCACACTGTGATTTGAATCTTCAGTAGCAAAGATGTGTTGAGTATATGTAGTCTTTCTATTTTAAACTAGAATTTATGCCTGGGAAGGGTAATAGTGTAGCTGATTTGTAGAGTAAGAAAACTCAGACTCAGAAGGTATAGGAGTCGAGTGCAATGTGGAAGATAATGACCTTGAAGGATGAAATGAACATGAAGGTTCTGAAGAGTGTGGAGCATATGACTCTAGTTTCAGTTTCAGTGGAGTCTTTACATTTGAGATAGACCAGGGATATATAGTATGAGGATATAAACTGCATAGCCTCAAGGAAAATCATTAGAGGTGGGGAGACATCTTCATACTGGTTGATAGATGAGTATAAGATCTTCTATGTTAGGAATGGAGTTGTTGTGCTTATGTTCATGAGAGAGGATCTCATGAGGTTATTTTATACCTCTAAGTGGGTTGTATATCCAAGAGTGAAAAAAAATTACTATTATATATGATGATATTTTTGGTGTCTAGACATGAAAAAGGATATATTAGTGTTTGTGATAAGATGATTCACCTGTCAGTTGGTGAAGGCGGAGCATCAACGACCTGGAGGATTACTATAGTCGATGCCTATGCTGAAATGGAAGTGGGATGAAGTGACCATGGATTTTGTGGTGGGTCTCTTGAAGACACTTAAGAAGAACGATTCTATTTGGGTCATCATGGATTGACTGATAAAGGTAGTGTGTTTCTTACATATAAGGGAATAATTTAAAGTAGAATAGTTGGGAGAACTATACGTTTGAGATATAGTATGTCTACTTGGAGTGCCATAGACTATAGTTTCATATCATTATTCATGCTTTAATTCACACTTTTGGTCGGTCTTGTAGAAATATCTTGGTACACAAATATTATTGGGTATGGATTTCCACCCACAGACATATGGGAAATCAGAACATACTATATAGGCACTTGATTATATGCTATAGGCATGTGTTCTTAACTTCAATGGATCTTGGGAAAAGAACTTTTCTTTATTGGAGTTCTCCTATAACAACAGTTATCATAAAACTATACATATGGCACCATATGAGGATATTTATGGTAGGAAATGTAAATCACCACTATGTTGGATGGAGGCTGGTGAGTCATAGTTATTGGGACTGAGTCTAATTTAGGATACATTAAATAAAGTATAGTTGATTCGGAAACATATGTCTATGGATCAGAGTAGATAGAATTCACAAACTTCTAGACAGAGACAAACCATAGAGTTTATAGAGGGTGATAGTTTATTCCTTCGGTTGTTGCCTAGGATGGATCCTTACAGGATATGGATAGAGGGCATGTTGGCACTAAAGTTTTTTAGACCTTTTGAGATAGTAGAGAGAATCAGGCCAATGAATTACTGATTGTCTCTTCCACATAGATACAGCGATATGCATGATGTTTTCCATGTATCACAACTTTAGTGGTATCACCTTGAACCTTCTCATGTGATCGATGTGGATAAGGTTGAAATTGAGATAGATGCATCCATTGAGGAGCATTCGATACGTGTGTTGGATAACAGTGAGAATGTGTTGTGGGAAAATACTGTGTCGATAGTTTGTGTGTTATGGAAACATAGACATGTACCAAAGGAAACATGGGAAAGATAAGTAGATATGATGTCTCAATGTATCGATCTTTTTGTGTTAGAATCGTATAAAGGCTTGGAATTTCATCTTGAGGATGAGTTTTTATAAGTTGGGGATATTGTAATATCCTAACCTTTTTTGGAGTTATCTCAGGTATGATTTTTAGGTACTTTTTGTTTTTACTTAAGTAACATTGATGGGAGTTATTTATTTGGGTTTTTTTTGGGTTATGATAATAAAAATTATAGAGAAAATAGGTTGTGCGTAGTTGGCTCATGGTTTGTACAAACCGTGCGGCTACCTAGGAGAAATCATGCACTCTTCATTCTTTTGAGGTAGTATCTTTGGCATGATTAAAGCATGATTTGAGACATCGTGTGAGATAGTCATGTGATGTTCCCCCTAAAAGTAGTTTCTAACACAAAATTAGCACATGGTTTGTCTAACCATGAACTAAACCATGAGCGGACCAATAGTGAGATCCTAAAATTTTGGATCTCACTCATTTTCAACTTTTAATGACCTTTTTTACCTTCTATGTGGCCCTAAATCAGGATTTTGATTTAAAAAGGGTATGTTAAGGTTATACCATCCACTTGTAGGTATTCTAATGCCATAAAAACTGTTTTACTTAATATTGAAATCCTAAATCGAAGATCCACTCTCTGTTCAGTAAGTGGATCTCATCCCGATGCTTTCCTATTCATTCTCCTCTCTCTTATTCATCCTTAAGTGGAGGATATCCTCTATTTTCATATATCTAAACCTATGTGTTTAGATATAGATCTATTATTTGAGATCTTGATCTAGAATTAATGGATCTTGATATCTTGAGTTTGGTTTAGGGATTTTTGATTGGGATCTTAGATCTACGTTGTTGTACTACTCAGATTTTTAGAGATTTCCATTGAGTAAAATTCCATCAATGAATCAATTTAGGTGGTCTAAATCTAGTTCCCATAGTCATGGATTTGATATGTATATGAAAAATTATAAAATTTATAGCATCATTTAACAATTTATTTTCTTTAATTGGGTTGATTATATCGACCAATTGATTTATCGAAGCCTTTTTTAAATACGTGATTAATTGAGGAATTTATCATGATACTAAGGGGCTTCTCTATTGGATAATAAATTTTTGTAAATTTATTATAAGTGGTATGGATTGTAATATAAATAATTAATAGGTGGATTAATTATAATATATTGAAATGGATAAGTTGAGATAATTAATTATGGATTAATTATGTATCTTTACAACTTGATCTAGGTAATTATTTATGGGATCAATTATCGAAAGTTGAGAATATAATGAGTTAATTAATTCTGTAAAATTAATTATGGAATATTAATTGTGATATTTATTAATCAATTGATGAATTAATTAATGGTTTGAATCTCTTAGTTAATTATTGAGTTAACTATCAGAATGAATGTGTTTAACTAATTATTAAATTAGTAATGGGATTGGGGTGGATAATTAATTGGTAAATTAGTTATGTAATAAATAATGGGAACATAGTAATTCTAAATTGAGAAGTAAAAATGGTTACATAGTCATCCTAATTATGAGTAAAGAGAACGAGAACATGGCCATTATAAATTGAGATGTATATATGGAAACATGGTATTTATACTTATGAGTAAAGAGAATGGGAACATGGTAATTATATTGAGGAGTAAGTATGGTAACATGGTCATCCTACTTATTTTGTGATATTTGAAACATTGGAAATGTGGTTTATAAATGATAAATTAATGAATGGAAATAATAGAACTCCGAGTTATGGTCTCAGATGAGAATATTCGAACTCCGACATGAGTTGAATCCGGTATAGAGATGTCATATCACCTTTAAATAATACGAGATTCGATAAGAATAATTTATTAATATATGATATTACCTAGGGAACTCTTCAGGATCCGGTACGAGATGAAGTTATTATTGATATATGGGTATCCTTGGGAACCTTGGAGTTAATATAGTTAGATAAGAATAAATGATTATGTAATAACTAATTATTTATGCATTATACTTATTTATTATAGAACTGGATACAATATATTTTGACTGAATTGTTTCATACACCATTTTCTGTGGCCTACTGAGTTTTACTCACATCCTATTTGGGATTCCTGATCGGTACCCAAATAGATTATATTGTTTTAGGACTGGATATGTGAAAAGTACCTGAGATAGGTAACTGATTGGGGATGGAGGTTGGAGGAGGGAACTGGAGATGGATCGAGACCCACTTCGGGAGTCATAGTGTCTATATTTTCAGTTATATTATAGACACTTGACACTTATATTGGCATAACATGTTTTCCCTTTTAGTTGATTGTTGTTTTCCTATTTTATTATCTTATATCCTGAGTATTGTACTGGTTATATATGATTTCACCTTTGTTTATTTATTTCTACTCGTTTTTTACTCTAATAAATGAGAGTATAGTCTCCCCATGACTAAATTTCCAGACTCTCACAGCTAGTCGGCAGCCTCTAGCATATGGGGAGGAACGCTTTTGGTCATATGATGAACTGGCTTGGGGCACTATCTTGTGGAACCTAGGCTGGGACATTACATCTTTTAATATTATTTTATTGTCCACAATCTTATTCTAAAAAATAAATATGGAAAAAAAATTGATCATATTTTATATTTGAATCTGAATTTTTTGGATGTATCTATATTTATTTTTAAAATTTGAAATATTGATTTCAAACCTGCTTAAATTTCTTCTGAATTTTAAAGTGAAAATATATTTAATATTTTATATGGTTTGTTTTTAAGAAAATGAATCTCTTTTAACCTTTCAAAGGGAACATAAATTTTCATTCCTATTATTATTTTTTATGAACCATTCTCTCTATATTTTCATGTTTTCTAAATTAAATAATATTCTTAACAAATTTTTATAAGATACTTCTTTTAAAATTAATTTAAATGATCAATAATATTTATTAATCTCAATGTTATTTTCCAAAAATCCTGAAAATAATTTTTTACTCATTCGTTTTTCATTGATAGATCACTTTCTAGATAATGGATATTATTCAAATCATATAATTTACCTTCTATATCTTGATAGCATATGAAATTTTATTTTCTGTCATAAATATTATTAATCAATTTCTTTGCTGAAAAATTCCATAGAGATTTATAAAACTATTTTTTCACCCAATTATTTTTCTTTATCAATAAAATATTTTCCATTTTATTTATTCATAGGGTGTTCACTATGATTCCTTGCAAATATTGATGAGGGAAATTATTGACTTAATCATATATCGTTTATGTATACAATGTAAATACCATATTCTCTATTATCTTGATTAACTTTTATTTTATTATAATTTTAATGAATATATTTCAATAACTATTTATTTTATATGTGTATATCATGTTATTATTAAATATGGAATTAATAAAGTTTTCATTATGTGATTCCATTTGAAAAAGTATAAAAAACCCATTTTCTTTAAACCTGTTCTTTATGATGATTGGTTAATTTCTTATTGAGAACTTTTTCTTGGATGATGTTATTTGTAGTCCAATATCCCAATAAAATGCATTGGTTTATATTTATTACTCATTGAATTTTTTAGAATATAAATAATTAGTTTGTTTACATAGGCACGAGCATAATGGTTTTACGTACATTTTTATCTATAGAGATGATGAATTTTTTCACATAGGTATGGGTGTGATGAGTATTCCCCCAAAGGTGTTCCTATGCTTATTACTTTGATATATATCAATATATATTTCATGACATGAAACATTTATATGTTTCCTTCCATTTTAGGCTATGTTACATTGCATGTTTATTCCAATTTTCTAAGATATTATGTGATTTAATGTTATTTAATTCATTATTCCATGACTTATGATCTATGATTTTTTGGTTATATCAATGTTATATATCGTGATTATACCTATATTATAATCTTATGGTAACATGTTATCATTGACACATATCTCTTATGTTTACACTTAATAATAATTTGATCTCAGCAAATTCATATGTCTCCATTTCCTTAGGTTTTAAATAAAATTGATATGTGTGATATGTTTAAAATATTATCTTTTTTGGATAATCATATAGGAATTTTTTTAAGGTGCTTTATAGATTAAGAAGTATTTTCAATATTATTAAAAATATCCCTTAGTTGATAAATTCATGGGTTTTGTTAGTTAATGTTTTGTCCTAATTATGTAAAAATCTACACCTAAATGATCAAGGGAATCAAATATAAATAAAATATTTTATTTAATTCATGTAATTAATATGGCCTATAAGACTAGTTTTTATAGATTGTAATAGAGTAGTGATTAGATAACTGTAGAGTTTAGGATGCTACTTATAGATAATTTAATGGTTGATAAGACTAGGATGGTTGTAATTTCAAACTCATAGATAAGAATTTAAGTTATTCAAGGAAATATTTAATTTATTTTGTATCAGAATAAGAAAAAATTAGTAAAACAATAGGGATTATTTAAGGAAATTTTATGTATAGGATAACAACCTTGTGATTTGGTAATGAAGATGGTTTTTCATTCAACAAATGATTATATCACTCTCAGCATACTAGAAAGTTCGTGCATCTTTATTACTGATATAGCTAAGGATAATCAACCCAAAAAGGTCGGCTGAGTATCAACTTAATCATCACTCTATTTTATAATGAATGTACTTATTATTACACACCTTAATAGTCACTAGTGGGTGAAATGATTTGGTTTATTTTTATTCACATTATGAACCATTATATTGCACTTGAAAATATTTAAGTCTTAAAACCAAAAGGGAATGAAAATAGAGAAAATAGATGAAAATATAGATATTCATGAGTTTTAGTATATATTAATTTATATGTGATTTTTTTAAAGGGTGTGTTTAACATTGAGTGCATATATTTTAATAATTTTCATGTTTAGTATATTTTATGACTATTTATGATAATTTCAAGATAGTTTTTATCTTCTAATTAGGATAAGATGTACAAGGTAAAATTACCTGATGAAATGTATATTTAATTTATTATATCAAATTTTTAAATGAATGTTTAATTGGAGAAGACATATTATAATTTTTTTTATATTCATATTGTCATTTACACTTATTTAATTGATAAGAAAATGTTTTATTATATTCTTTAATCTAGATTACAAAAGTTAAACTATGGTTGTATCTAGAAACCAAAATGTCTTAAAAATAAAATAGACTAAAAATTATTTGAATTCATGGAGTATTCCTATTATGATGGAAAATATGACTTTCCTAGTCTTACAAAACATAGTAATGAAAATATCTTAATAGAATATAAATTATAACACTATTAACTATTCTGATTAGAGATTGATATTTATAAATGATATTATTATATATTTTAATAGTTATGAGAATTATTTGGAATATATAATAGTTTTTTTATAATATTTAATTAAATATTTTAAAACGTATATTAAATTATATCAATAACTGATAAAAGTTATTTTATGGAAATGTTATATTGTTTGGGATGCCTATTAGAGAATACAAAATTAAGTTATAGATAACTTTGAAGTTTAATATATTCATGATTTATAGGTAAAAAAAGTTTGATTGATTCTGTGAAAAGTGATTTGGATAGTACTGATAGCCTTGTAAATTGTTATTGATTTAATGAAAATGTTATCTATGCTATTTTTTATCTTATTTATCTCAATTTTTGAATTATTATATATATTAACTATTTTTTTACTTAAAAAATTGTGATTAATGCATTTGAGGTTCAAATATAGAATTAAATTTTAGAAGAATATATAATCTTCTTGTAGTTTAATATCTTGAAGATTTATGTGGTTCTAGGAAATGTATTTTATGGATAATATTAGATTAGGTTATATACTTATGTATGTATATAATTTAATGAATAACTATTTTTGTCTGAGGACTGATTAGTGACATGACATATCCAAATATAGTATGGTTGATATTTTATGAGAAGTAATATCATGAATGATAAATATTTTAATAATACCATCCCTTACATTCTCATGGGATTAATAATTAAAAAATTTAGGGAATACTTTATTTAAGGTGGTATAATGTAACACCTTGATATTCTAGGTTCATTAAAATATTACCAGATTCAAAAACTTGCTTCAAAAAAACCAAAATAAAATGATTCACAACATATTATTTTATTATTATTATGAAAAACATAATAATAATAATAATAACTTATAGTGAATAAATATATATTTTTATTTAGAGGATAAATAATAAATTTTGTTTATTTTTAAAATAATTTTTTTTTCCAAAAAAAATTAATGTATTTTATATTTTATCCTAATAAATTAAATATAAAAATTATAAATAAAAAAATATTTTATTTCATTATACAAACAAATATACGATAATTATCTAGAAATTGGTAAGACATTATAATTTAAAAACTTAATGTTTAGAAAGAAAATTTTTCATTTCAAAATGATATTCTATATATTTGTAAAAAAACTAAATATATATATTTTAAAATTTTATCTTCATTAAATTAAGAACATTATTTAATTTAAAATTATAGAATTATCTTATTGTGAATTTTTTATGTTTTTCAAACATGATTACTTTTTAAATTAATAGTGAATAAATACTCATTTTTCTTATCTCGAAACTTTTATGACACTATGAGAATATTATAATGATATAAATTTTGTTAAAAAATTATATTAAATATATATTTAGAAATACGAAGTAATAATTTAAAAATACTATGTTGAATTTAAAAAAAAACTAATCATTAATGTTTTGGATGCAAAAGTATAATTTTACTCTAAAAATTGTTTTTATTTTCTTATATTAAAAATTATTTTTCATCCTATTTATAAAATATCTCTAAAAAAATTAATTCATATTTTTTATTAATATATTAATATTAATTATTATGTTAAATTTTATTTTATGGAATATAAATTTGACTCCTAGGAATAAATTTAATTGTCATAATAATGGTAAAACTATTATTTTAAATGATTTTTTTATTAACATTGTGTAATTTATATCTACAAAAATAAAAAAATTTATATTTAAATAATGACTATAATAATTTTTTAATTAATTATATATTTAAATCGACTCCCCGTTAATTTATAATCAATTATTATTAAAACTAATAGCACATAATTATTGAAACATCATTTTTCAACAGAAATCAAATTCTATATATGATTTATTTTAATTTAATTATTTTTACGCTTATTTAGATAGTGAATTAGATTAAATAGATATTTATTTTATATTTAACACTCCTATATTTTATTAGAGATGTTATTTTATATTTTTACTGAAACATATATAACATTAATTAAATAACATGTTACTGAGGTAAAAGTGAAAAAGGGAAAAATCAAAAAACATAATGGTAATGACATGAAAAAAAAATCAATGTTTTTACGATTTTATAGTTGATAATTTCATGAAATTATATCTACCCAAAATCCTTTATTTATCACTTGGTAGTATTTTCCCAGGAATATTTTAATGATATCATAGATAAATAATGCGTGTTTAAAAAACATCCACTTTCCTCACTTATAAAAGGTGACCACTTCCACCCTATCAATGCTCTCATTACCATTGAAATTTTTTTGAAATAATACCCAATGTTCCTCTACTATATGTCACATTTATGAACTAAATCCCCTATTCACTATAAGTTATACACTGGTCTTTATTTCCATGTAGACATTCAAGACAAATTTTATGTTCCCAAACTAAGTATTACATAATTCTTACCCTTTTATTATTAATATTTCAATTCCAAACCATCCCTAGACAATTTAATATAATTACATTAGTAAAATTAATATATATATTTTTTATTTTATTAATGTGATTGAAATTTTCTATTTATTCCCATCAATTTTGAAAAAAAAATAATGTTGATTGTGTGTTTTTGTGGACTAACACCTATGCAGAGATGTGTTATTTATATTCCATCACCAGCAAATAGAAATGAAATTAATAATTCATTTATATTAAATTATGATAATTATTACCGTTTTAATATTATATAAATAAATTATTGGAAATTATATAAGAAATACCAAAAAAATACAATCATAGTAAAATAAAAAACCTAAAATGAAAAAAACATCATATATTTCCTAATATGATTTTATTTTTTAAAAAAGTATATAATATATAAATTAGATTTTCATATAAGTATAAAGGACATACATCCCTAAAATTATATATATTATGAATTTATTCTAAAAAATCCTTAACCATTGCCAAAAAATCTATAGTGTTATGTAGAAATTGATATTTGCCTCAAATTACCAACATAAGAAAAAAATATAATAAATAAAATAAATATGATAATAAATGGAACTTATTAAATTAAATATATAATAATATTTTTCTTAATATTGTATTTAACAAAAATATTTTTATTATTCAGGAAGATAGGAATATTTGCAGAGTGAATCATGAACAACCCAAGGGTTTCATTTTTATGTTTCACCACATGTTATGTATTTCTTATTATCGACCATGTTTCCTTAGAATGGTGAAGCTAATGATCCTTTAATATTTTTTATCAATATTCTATTAAATTTATAATTATTAAGTATTCTATTCTGAATTCTTTCTCTCATGATATTTGGACGCAAAATTTAGAAAAGTTATATGGGTGTATGAAAAAAAAATTTCTTCCATTGAGTTAGGAAATTTATTATCTAACTTTATTATTACAAGTTTGATTTATTATATATAATAAATAATTTTTTTTCTTTCCTCCTTATTTTATGGGATTCAATAATTATTTTATATATCCTCATTATCAAACTATATATACCTCATTGATTATGTTACTTAAAAGGTTTTCATGGTCTTAATTCCTAATTATTGATTCATAATTCCTATTACTCACCAATGTACTTTTATATGGTTTATATACAACCTAATTGATAAAAAATTGAATTTTTTCATTCATGGTATTTGATGTCAAATTTCACACTCTATCTATATCAAACCAAGTCCAGTTCCCTGAATGTAGTGGTAATTTTATAATATTGGCACAAAAATATTGAGGATCACATCATAAAGGATTAAATAGTTTAACATTCTTGATAAACAATATACATACATGATTATAACATTATATCTGAAAACATGAAATATAATACAATAATTATTTTGTGAAAATTATTATTTCTTCTACTAAATATTTGATTTCCTTCATATATACCTTCTTTCTATCCTTAGGAATGGAAAATATAATAAATGATTAGATCTGATGCTCATTAAGGGAAGTCATATAATAGATTTTATCCTAAAATAAATAAAACAATAAAAATATGTTTGAGATAAAAAAAAATATCCCATATAACTAATATAATAAAATTTGGACTCAATATGATAATTACATAACAAAAAAAATAATCACATGGATAATAATAAAAATTTTCATAATGATATATTGCATAATGTATAACTTCATAATATTACTTTCAAGGACTTGTGTAAGAACAACATATGTAAATATGTGTCACATACATAAAATTCCAAAACTAGTTTGTCTTATTAGACCTACGGATGAATTGAGGGTATATAATGGGCCCTATCTATCTTTTATTTGTACAAAGAATTCATCATATGAAAGTGGTGAACAAAAATTCAACACATAATCAATATAATTGTTATTATTTATAAACTATTATATAAAATGATAATATTTTCTGCAATTAATAAATATAACATGATAATAATCCATCTAGAGTAATATGGGGGATGTTATAAAAATTTTATATACTAAATAAAGTCTAATATTCACCAATTAATGTTTGCATGGATGAGAGTACATTAAAAAGTTCATTAGATGATTTCTTGAAAAAAATTCCCTTTTCCTTTTTAAATAACATACTTTAAAATATTAATATTTTAGAATATTATGTAAAATATTTTCCTTGAAATTGATAATGAAAAATTATAATGTAATCTTCAATGTAAAAAAGTATCCACAAAAATGGAAAATTATTTTGTGTGGTGTACTTTAAACAATGATTCCATTTACAACATTGGTAAAAAGTTCCTTATATGACTGTAAGACTCCTATTAAACAATTTTTATATCAATTCATCATCGGTAAAAATGACATAAATTAATCATTTCAAAATAGAAAAAAAAAATATTCTTGAAATAATTTTAATGAAAATATGTACATAGAATAAAAATATTTCTTACCGAATAACAAAAAAATGGTTTTCATTAAAAAAATTAGTTATCTCATATGAGTTCCCAAGAAGGTATAAATAGATGTGCTAATTTAAAAATGAAAAACTAATTATATTAAAATAATGTTTATGTGGGTTTTTAAAAAAATATCATATTATTATTTTAATGTAAAATATTATATAAAAATATTGAATAAGGATGATATTGTGAAATAAACTCTAACCTCATGTCTAACATGCTTTTTTTGTACTTTCAACATTTTGTACAATAAATTTTAATTAATTATACATATATACCATAATATATATATATATATATATTCATTATAAAAAACCTTTTCTTTATTTCACATTAGAGATATCTAGTGTATTGGGGTAATTTGGTACAATATATAAGAAATAAAAATAGGGGGTTACATAAGAAATATTGAAAACTTCATTAACATGCTCAATATATTACTTTGTTCTTAAAACTGTATGGGATAACCTAGGGACATACATAAGAAAAGGGTGATCTATAAATCCTAGGGTGTGAATAAACCTTGAAAAAAATAATTTTATTAAGTGTTATAAAATAGAAATTTCAATGTTACATAAAAGGATTGATAATCATAATAATTAACAAATATAAATGATATATCATAATAACATAAAGGCAACATGGGAAATTGGAAAAACGTTTAAACATGACATCATAAACACAAGTCAAGGATAACCACCAAGACATCATAACATGACGAAAAGTACTATAATGGATAAGTTTCACTCATTAGTATCTTTCATGATGAAGCATTAGAATAAAACATTACCCGATGCATTTAAGTGTTATATAATTCTGGATGCACCCATCGCTTTTATATCATGTACATGCATAAATGAACCACATATATCAGTCAAAGTTAGATCATATTTCATAAAATTTAGTTCCAAAATAATGGAATGTGGAATACATAAATGGAATTCCCCAATAATAGAATAATATTTATTTTTATTTGAATACCAATGAGAGGAAATAGAGATATTATTCACAATATAAACGTTTGGCATTGAAAAATTGCAGTGAAATTTCAACAACATAATAACGGTTATTGAAGATTCATAAAATGGATTAATAAGTCCAAAGGGGGTCTATAATCATTTTTATATAAAATTTACAGATATATATATGTGTATAAAAATATTCCATGATTATTAATTGGAAATAAAAATGCATAAAAGGAAGAAGATGATGGAATCGAGGAGAAAGAAAGGACCCCATTCCTCGAGTGGGTGATTCCAAAAGATTGGGTAGAGCTTCTTGAGATATGGGGAACCTTGGGAGAATTATAGAAATGGGAGGGAAGAGTAATGATGTTATCCATGATTTTCTAGTAATTAGAAAGGGGATCTTGGGTGGGTCTATATAGGAAAATGGAGGTCAATTATTTATTATTTCTAAAACATAGGTCTTAGACTCTATATAATAATGTAAACAAAATAAACAAATTCAATTGGTATTTTCCCATGTTTTTTTTCATATAGGATTGGTTTACTTTATTTTATAAGTTTAGGGTCCTAACTCATTAAAATATTACCATTCTTGATGTTTAAGTGAATAATATTGTTACAGAAATGATTTTAAAACATTAAAATATAACATAGATCTTGGAGGATTCATAAAGGCTTCATTAAATTAAGAAGATAACCAAATAGTCACATTATTTTAATTCATGAACATATATTTTTTAATGGATAAACGTAATATCATTTATTTCATCACTTTTGGGAAAATATGATGACATAATACATATTGTATATTTATATTGTATTTACTATTTACTCAAAAATTTGAAAGTCTGAAAATTATGAAAACTTCATCGCTGGATTATTTTGACATTCGGATTAAAAAAATATTTTTTATCCAAATAATTTTTGAAATATTTTAATTTTATCTTTTGAAACATAATCTATATTTTTTCAAAAATAATGGGTTGTTTAAATAATAATAGTTTTAGAACCATTTTAATGATTACATTTGAAATTAAAATATATATATATATTATAATTTATATTTAATAATCTTATTTAATAATTGTCTTTTTAAAATATAATTTATTTCAAAAAGAAATAAATTCAAAAAAATTAATGTCTCAAATTAAATTGCATATTACCCAAAAATATAATTTTTGTTTTATCATATCAAAATAAAATAAAAACAATAAGAAGTAAATATAATTATTATTCTATTGAAAATTAAATATACATATTCATATTCGTAGGTTAATGATACATATACCTTTATTACATTAGTAGTTTCCTTAAGGGTGTGGTGTGGGATGGTGTTATTTTTAGGGTCTGGTTTGTTGTACATGGTTTAAGATGCCATCTCGATGAGCTTGAAATTTTCTTGTAAATAGTTTCACTCAATCATTAGTTATTGGATCTCAACTGGGGATTAGTTATACAAAAGTCCATGTGATGTTATCTCACCTATAAGCTATGATAAATGGGATTTATATGGTATGATCATACTATTCAAGTCAATCACTTCCTTTCTCTATGTCAATAGGATTTTCCAAAGACCTATATTTATACTAATCATATGATCTTTATTCAGTATCTATATTATCAATGGTCAACGATCCTTTAAATCGAATAAGAATAATAAAACTAAATAAGTGATTTTTTTATATACCTATAATAGTGAATTTAGTTCAATCGCAAAGGTAATTGTATTTATAAAGTTCTGAGTCTTTACAATCTTTCCCACTTTATGCATTTCATCCTCACAATTTTCATTTTATACACTAAAACAGATGAGGTAATTTTTTTCATCCCCTCTTCTGGTTCCCAAATCACTTATTTATGATTTTTTTTCTCCATAGAACATTGACTGGGTGTATAGTCTTATTTCCTAGAAGTTTTTCTCTACGATATAATATCTTCACCAGATACTCATCAAATGAAAGATCATTCTCTAATATTACCACCTTGGGATTCAGCACATGTGAGGGGTTTGGTATGTAGTTATTTAATATGGAATAATGGAAAACATCATGTACTTGAGATAGGTTATGTGGGAGTTCTAGTTTATAGGAAACTGCTCGGATGTGATCAAATATCTCAAAGGGACTGATGTATCTTGGAAAAAGATTTCCCTTCTTCCAAATACTCATGACATTCTTCCATAGAGATAATTATAGGAATAGCATATTTCCAAACTCAAACTCTATATCTCATTCATGATTTTCATTGTAGATATTTTGTTGACACTAGAAGTAATGATTTATTGCTCAATGGTCTTGACATATTCCATCATTTCCTTAACCATTTCAGGACCCAGTAGTTTGTGTTCACCAACTTCATCTGAGAATACATGTGTTATGAACCTCTTCCCATAAAGTTAATCATTTTTAGCCATTTAGATAATTTAATGGGAACTATTATTTCAAGATAACATGAATAGAAAAAGATTTTGATCCTATCCTCCATTAATGTCTAGTGACCATGCTCTCAACATGTCCTCAATTTTATGGATATCCTTCTTATATTGGTCATCATATTGAGGGTGATAATTCATGTTGATATTCAAATCATTATTTATAGAATATTGGATATTATTCCAAAACATGGAGGTACATATTTCACCTTAATTACATACAATCAATAGTTTTGTTCCATATAGTATCACCACTTCTCTAATGTATATCCTTGTAATTTGATCGAGTGATAAGTACTCTCAAACTAAAATGAAGTTATCAGTATTTGTTAGATTATTCCCCATAACCCATATTGAATTATTTCTTCCTAATGTATTTGGAAGACCAGATAAAAATTAAATGGTTATGTTTCACCATTTCCATGTAGGTATGGGTAATGGTTTCATCATCCACTTAGATTTTTCACTTTAATACTTCACTAGATAATATACTAGAAACCTTTATGAATCTTCCATGATCACCTTATTCATAATGTACCACCAATTTTTCCCTCTTAGATCTAGATACATCTTTGTTCTCCATGTGAGGATGGATAAGGTTAAGATATATAAATTATCTTATAGTTCCTTATTTAAATTATGATTTTATCGCACACATATTCATGACCCAAATCTTACAACTCATTCATTGATTTTGAACTTTATAGATTTTACTATTCTTATAGCTTCCACCTTCTTAGGAATATCCACTTCATTTCTTTGAGAATCCTATATCTTGACATGAAGGGATAGTTGAGAAATCAATTATGATATGATATATGATGTTCTCTTATTTATAATACTCATGCCCATCATTTTCAAGTTTAAGATGATCAGATCCATCTCAATTCTCATCAATGATAAAATTTCCATATCCTTTCTACTTAGAGAATCTTCAACTTTATTTTCTTTCCTATGATGGTAGTGTACTGAGAATCCATAGTTTTAAATCATATCTAACTATATTCATTGGTTCTTATTCATATTTTTTTATGTAAATATATACTTAAGGATCTTATGGTTTGTATATATTTTACACTTCTCTCAAAGGATATAATGTCACAATATTTTTAATTCCATGGTCACTATATCCAACTCCAGATCATGTGTTGGGTATTTTTTTCATGAACATTCAATTTTCTTGAGTCATAGGAAATCATATTTTCATTCTTCATTAGTTTAAATCCCAATCCCCTCTTTGAAGCATTGTTATATACAATGAAAATTTCCTCACCTGGGGGTAACATAAGTACAAGTACAGTGATAAAATTATTTTTCATACCATTAAATAACTCTTCACAATAATTATTCAAAATAAACATTAATCCCTCTTGAGTTATATTTTTTATAGGCTCTGAAAATCAAGATAAATTTATCAGAAAATAATGATATCACCCCAATAATCCAATTAAACTATGTATTTCTGTAACGACCAAAGAAATTGTGTTTTGAGTAATGACAAGTTTATTTTATAATGTCATCCATTAATTGAACAAAAAATCAACTTAAAAAATAATAATAATAATAAAATAGATAAAACACATCAAAATGAATGAAAAGGCTCTTTTATTCAAATGAGTTACATCTTGGTGACTACAACTCACACTGATCGAACAAGAAGTGTAGCTAACCAAAAATCCCAATTAAAAAACTGATTATAATTATAGGGAGACCGCTTAAAACCACAAGAACCCCGAGAAGGTGGTAAGGGTCTCTGGCATCCATCAGAATAAACATAAGGATGGTCGAAGCCACCGCAGCCGTATTGAGCACCAAAGGAATCACACGAACCATCTCCTCTTTTTCTCTTTTAGTCGCCTTTAGTGAGGGATAGCCCGAGACCAGGCTTTTTATAGAAAACTTACCCAACCATTAGACACTAACGGCTATAAATATAGTCGTTGGCTCTCCCATGATCCTCTTATCCTCCAATGTTTTAATTTTCAAGTGGACAGTTGAAGATAAGATTTGTTTACCTTCGAAAGGTTTAAAAAAATTTAATTACATTATTTGCTTTAATATTTAAAGATTGACATCAATAATAATATAATTTATTTATTTCTTGTTATCCCAAAAGGTGAATTATAATTTAGGTTTCAAAACGGTGAAAATTAATATTATTTTTTCACTATTTACTATACACATTTTTAACTTGAGCAATTAAACAATTACTATGTAATTATATTGAATCTGATGGGTTTTTATTTTGTTTAAGAAAATATGCACTCAAACTCTTGAGTTATATATGTTGTGTCAAAACATTAAATTAAATGTATTATATTTATCTCTAAATTAAATTTAAGTAATAACAATAACGTAAATGTTTATAATTTGATCTTTTATTAACAGTTTTGAGACGATGTCAAATTGTGATTTACGTATGTATTTCATAATGTTAATTGTTTGGATTAATGCACTCTCATTTTCAAATTTGAGAATAATTAACAATATTGTGATATTAAATGCTTAATTGTATTAAATAACATAAATCTTCAATTATGGAAAATTAAGATAATTAATAAAGGAAAATAAAAATATGGTTATGATAAGAGTGAATTAAGTAATTTACTTGTGTATTTAATGAACCATTGACCTTTCTTAATATAATAAGTGATTAATAATTGTGGGATTATAATAATAAAGTTAATACAATAAGGACAATAAAAAAATAAACTTAAAATTATTGATGTTTTTTAAATATATATATATACATATATATATATGAAACCGTGGGAGACCCGCGTTTCTTTTAAAATGCCACTCCCCATTGACTGTCGAATCGGGTGCATCTCCATCGTAGCTATACATTCGTTTTTAATCCACACCGCATCCGAGACATTCGATCGATCTGTGTTTGATCCTGTCCATCCAATCCTTTTCGCGTCTCTCTCTCCCCACAGCTTCTTCTTCCTCGCACACGCGCCAAACCAGTAGGATAGGGCCTCGTTTTCTCTGCCTAAGCCGAAAATGGACACCCCCCCTCTTTCCACAAATTCGACACCGCCTAGTTATTGTTCAGCCTCGGATACCCGGTCGACGTCTCCCCGGTCGAAGAGTCCTCTGTTTTTTTTAAACCTCGGTTTGCACTAAAGGCAAGGGGAGATTTTGCACCCAGATTCTTGGATCTCTGACCACCGGTCCGGCGTCGCCTGCTTCTTCCTTCTCCTCCTCTACGAGTAGGTAAGGGAAATCTGTTGTTTGTTCTGCTCTTCTCCAGTTCGACGCACCCATTTTATTTATGGTCTACGTTTGTATATTTTTATATAAATACATATATATGTATGCAAGGCCGTAAAGAACTTCATTGTACCTGTTTTCACTCTTCTTGTTTTTTGAGTCGAACGAAGGTAAGGGTTCCTGTCTTGTTTGATTTCAGTTTTTGGTGAACCTACATGTTTATATACACATTACGTATATATGTATATATACCCATATATATATAAGGTCATAAGAGCTGTTTTACCCCTGTTATTCCCTTCCTATGTGGAGAATCTAACAGGAGCAAATAGAAGCTCTTGGGTCTCGGTTTCACACACTTATATACCCTTGTTTTAGATGTATATATATATAAGCCAATACATGCAGTTATTTACCTTCTTTTATATATGTAAATGACCCTTGTTTTATTTTACCCTTTAGAAAATGGAGATTTCGTGTTATTTTATAAACATGTAAAATCATGAAAGTATATGAAGCATATAAATATATATGTACATGTGTTTATATAAGGTGTATATGTACATCTATGTGCGAATATGAGGATGAACCTATTTATTTTCTTTAAAATTTACCACAAAATAACATGAAGATTTATTAAAATTATATCTACCCTTTAAGACTATTACTTCAAGAAAAATACCCAAAACTAGTTATATACATGTTTATATGTACAATGAGGTTTAAGGATTAGTTTGATATCAAAATGATTCCTCCAACTAGAAATCTCTTTTATCGGCATTTTTGAAAAATCATGCACTTTTTGTGAAATATGTGGCATGAACCCCTTAAGCATTTATATGTGGCCAGGTGAATGTGTATTCGTAAGTTCGGTTTCCAAAACCCTGTTTCAATTAATTTTTATCAGGACTTGGTTTACATTTCTTTTTGGACACATATAAGTTTCTAATAATTTTAATGGATGCTAAGCCAACATGTATGTTGCACCAGTGGACTAGCTTAACCTGCAAAGTTATGTACCCTCGATGAAATTTATACTTGTAAAGAATGAGTTCATGCATGTTTTAAAGAGATGAACTATGAATTTATGGGTTTTATTTAATGAAAATGACATAATTTTACATGGAAATCCTTTATGTTTAGTGTTCCAGTTATTTTTTCATGTATAAGACTAATTTGATTTACTTTATTTACATCACTGTTTAATCTGAAGCCAAAAACCTAGTTCTTTTTACGTTTACATTATGATCCACTTCAAGTTATGAATATGTATGTGAAAAGGGGTTGATTAAGAATGTATGAATGAAACCCTATGAATGAAATACCATGTCAAGATATGTGAGGGATGTTTTGGACTTAAGTGTTTATGGACAGGTGCGCCCGAAATTATATAGTGCTCCAATGCATTGGGTAAAGTAAGAGTCTCATGTGACGTTATGTGCGACGGTCTTAGAGGTTAGCCTTGACTTGTTCTTTTATGTGCGATGGTTTTGTTGGTTAGCTTTGGCTTATTATTTTATGTGCGATGGTCTTGGCAGTTAGCCTTGGCTTGTGCTACTATGGAAAATGGGATTGGCGGTTTTCCTTGACCCTTACTAAGTTATGTTTTAAAGTCATGACCCAAGGTCTTGAAAAAGTCTAACATTATACATTCCCTCAGCATGTGATGATAAATGGTCAACCAGGGGTTAGTCCAACTAACAAGACATCCCCTAGTTGAAAATTCCCTTAACTATGAGAATGAACTTATGAAATAATAACTGTAAAAACTGTGGTATGCTGTTATAAAAAAAACCTTATGTTCCAATGTATCACGGTATGAATGTATTACCTATTTACACTAAATATTTTAGAACTGAAGTAATTATGGTTGTAAGTTATGCATAATCTATTCTTCACATGCTTGCGCTCTCTGATTCATGTCTTCTTTTGATCTTATTTTAAGTACGTACTTTTTCTCTATGCAAGTGGTTTTCAAAAATGTAGGATTTTCAAGTTTTAATAAAAGATAATGCTTTGTTTTAGTAAAGTGTTTTATCTTATTCAAAATGAATTCTTTGAGAAAGAGTTTTCTTAAAATGTTTTAAAACCCCTTACTGGGCATATTTTCTCACCCTACGTTTTTGTTTTAAATTTTTTAGGCATGGTTTGTACTAATGAAGTTTATCAGAAGTAGCTGGTTTCCCAGAACCCTGAGCCTCATGATATTATGTAGTATTAAGACATGATATATTATTTATAAATGTTGTAATGAAATGTTAGTATATCATGTTTTACAAGGCACCCAGGGATCGGGGTCTCTACAGTTGGTATCAGAGGATAGGTTCAGGCAACTCTGGAAAACTAGGTAGTATGAATATACAACTATGTTTGACTAAGTAAAAATGTTATAACTTTCATATGGCTGATGAAAATGTACCTACCGACCTATTGTCACTTCCCACGGAGGATCTAGAGAACATGGTATCTCTAGCTAGCTGTGATAACTTTCTTGATTACGCCCGAATTCGCACGACATGTAAGCACCTGTATGACGTGTCAATTTTGCCTAGGGTGCTTAGTCTTCACCAGGGATTGGGGATGGATTATCTCATAATGATGATGACCCAATTTCCCTCTGATGCACGTCGGGGAAGGTACCATGAGGGACTCTTCTGAGTGTTCACTACTGGCGAAGAATTTAACACGATTCTTGATAACCCCTTTCAAGAAGCTGCTGCGGCCGGAGACCTCCGAGCGGCTAACCTATGCCAAATTTTTCACTATGGCTTCTGGGGCCAGTTAATGGACTTTGGGGTCTTGGAAGATGAGTCCACCTGATTTTCTCTTAGACAAGAGGTGTATAATGATGTTTCCCAACTCCATAACCCTCATGCTAAACTCAGGAGGCATCATAGATGTTCCCATGAGTTTAACCTCGTCTGTTCAGCTTGTGTGTGGTTTGAAGAGTTAGGTAGTTTTGCCTCTCTTTGTGGTGTTCATTTAGTAAACTCAGGATTTGTTATGTAAACTTTTTCATAAATGAAAGTTTCATGTTCCCTTTCTAACCTCTACCTTATCAGTGTTGTTAAGATTTTTCTTTAGAATGTTTTTTTTCAGATGTCTGGTCAAACGAACATCTCATCACTACCCGATGAGCTAGTAGAGGTTATTATTATTAGGACATGCACGGTGGATTATCCATCTTTTCTCCACTTGCGAGGGTCTTACCAACGTCTGCTCGATTTAGCGAATGGTCTTGAGATTCTTCATTCATGTCAAGAGGATGATCGTGTTTTTCATCTCATCGCCACGGCTCAACTTCCCTGTTATAGGCGAAGGGGAAGATACTTTGAGGGTCTCTTTCAGTGTTTTACTCTGGCAAAAAACTTCTCTGCCAGAGCGTGCTTCCTCATAGCTACCTAGGATGGCCAGCTTAGTGCAGCCTATATGTTCCAGGTCTTAAATTTCATTCTCCTCAACCGCATCATTCCCCTCAATTACCTCGAGCATGATTTATCTCGGAGAGTTATCAGGGAATTTATCTACTCGGACGTTTCCGAGCTTTTCACCGCACGGGCCTCCCTTTGGAAGTCTTTGTGTAGTACGCACGAGCAGGAGTTCAAGACATTCTGCACCAAGTGCATCTGGGCAAGGGAAATGGAAGAACTATGTGCCAACTTTGGTATTCCGTTAACCGGGCCAGATCCCCTGTTTCGGTAATGTTGTACGTCTGGGGTTTCTGTTTTTCTTTTTATGAATATAATTGCGAGGATGCAATTCTTTGAAGGGGGAAATAATGTAACAACCCAAGAAACTGTGTTTTGAGTAATGACAAGTTTATTTTACAATTTCATCCATTAATTGATCAAATCATCATCTTAAAAAATAATAATAATAATAAAATAGAGAAAACAAATCAAAATGAATGAAAAGGCTCTTTTATTCAAATGAGTTACATCTTGGTGACTACAACTCACACTGATCGAACAAGAAGTTTAGATAACCAAAAATCCCAATTAAAAACCCGATTACAATTATATAGAGACCACTTAAAACCACAAGAACCCCGAGAAGGCGGTAAGGGTCTTTGGCATCCATCAGAATAAACATATGGATGGCCGAAGCCACCGCAGCCGTACTGAGCACCAAAGGAATCACACAAACCATCTCCTCTTTTTCTCCTTCAGTCTCCTTGAGTGAGGGATACCAAGAGACCAGGATTTTATAGAAAACATACCCGACCATTAGACCCTAACGGCTATAAATATAGTCGTTGGCTCTCCCATGATCCTCTTATCCTCCAATGTTTTAATTTTCAAGTGGACCGTTGAAGATAAGAGTTTTTTACCTCTGAAAGGTTCAAAAAAAAGTTAATTATGTTATTTTCTTTAATATTTAAAGAGTGACATCAATAATAATATAATTTATTTATTTCTTGTTCTCTAAAAAGGTGAATTATATTTTATGTTTCAAAACGGTAAAAATTAATATTATTATTATTTTCCACTATTTACTATACATGTTTTTAAATTGAGCAATTAAACAATTACTTTGTAATTATATTGAATCTGATGGGTTTTTATTTTGTTCAAGAAAATATACCCTCAAACTCTTGAGTTATATATGTTTCTTCAAAACATTAAATTAAATGTATTATATTTATCTCTAAATTAAATTTAAGTAATAACAATAACGCAAATGTTTATAATTTGATCTTTTATTAACAGTTTTGAGATGATGTCAAATTAAGATTTACGTACGTATTTCATAATGTTAATTTTTTGGATTAATGCACTCTCATTTGTGAATTTGAGAATAATTAACAATACTGTGATGTTAATTGCTTAATTTTATTAAATAACATAAATCTTCAATTATGGAAAATTAAGATAATTAATAATGGAAAATAAAAATATGGTTATGATAAGAGTGAATTAAGTAATTTACTTGTGTATTTAATGAACCATTGACCTTTATTAATATAATAAGTGATTAATAATTGTTGGATTATAATAATAAAGTTCATATAATAAGGATAATAAAAAAAGAAACTTAAAATTATTGATTTTTTTTTTAATTTATATATATATATATATATATATATATATATATATATGAAACTGCAGGAGACCTGCGTTTCTTTTAAAACGCCACTCCCCGCTAACCGTCGGATCTGGCGCATCTCCATCGCAGTCATCCATTCTTTTTTAAGCCGCACCGCATCTGATCCGTTCGATCGATCTGCGTTTGATCCTAGTTGTCCAATACTTTTCTTGTATCTCTCTCCCCACGGCTTCTTCTTCCTCATGTGTGCACCGAACCAGTAGGATAGGGCCTCGTTTTCTCCACCTAAGCCGATAGTGGACACCCCCCTCTTTCCACAAAGTCGGCACCGCCTAGTTATTGGTTGGCCTCGGATACCCGGTCGATGTCTCCCCGGTCGTAGTGTCCTCTGTTTTTTTTTAAACCTCGGTTTGCATCGAAGGCAAGGGGAGTTTTTGCACCTGGTTTCTTGGATCTATGACCACCGGTCCGGCGTCACCTGCTTTTACCTCCTCCTCTCTGAGCAGGTAAGGGAAATCTTTTGTTTGTTCTGCTCTTCTACAGTTCAACGCACCGATTTTATTTACGGTCTACGTATGTATATGTTTATATAAATACATATATATGTATGCAAGGCCGTAAAGAACTTCATTGTACATGTTTTCACTCTTCTTGTTTTGTGAGTCAAACGAAGGTAAGGGTTCTTGTCTTGTTTGATTTCAGTTTTTGGTGAACCTACATGTTTATATACACATTACGTATATATGTATATATACCCATATATATATAAGGTCATAAGAGCTGTTTTACCCCTGTTATTCCCTTCCTACGTGGAGAATCGAACCGGAGCAAATAGAAGCTCTTGGGTCTCGGTTTTACACACTTATATACCCTTGTTTTATATGTATATATGTATATACATTGAGATATATGTATGTATATATATATATATAAGGCAATACATGTGGGTATTTACCTTCTTTTATATATGTAAATGACCCTTGTTTTATTTTTCCCTTTGGAAAATAATGATTTCTTGTAATTTTATGAACATGTAAAATCATGCAAGTATAAGAAGCATATAGATATATATGTACATGTGTTTATATAAGGTGAATATGTACATCTATGTGCGAATATGAGGATGAACTTATTTATTTGCTTTAAAATTTACCACAAAATAACATGAAGATTTATTAAAATTATATCTACCCTTTAAGACTATTACTTCAAGAAAAATACCCAAAACTAGTTATATACATTTTTATATGTACGATGAGGTTTAAGGATTAGTTTGATATCAAAATGATTCCTCCAACTAGAAATTTCTTTTATCAACGTTTTTGACAAATCATGCACTTTTTGTGAAATATGTGGCATGAACCCCTTAAGCATTTATATGTTTCCAGGTGAATGTGTATTCATAAGTTCAGTTTCCAAAACCATGTTTCAATTAATTGTTATCAGGACTTGGTTTACATTTTTTTTTGGACACATATAAGTTTCTAATAATTTTAATGGATGATAAGCCAACATGTATGTTGCACCAGTGGACTGGCTTAACCTGCAAAGTTATGTACCCTCGATGAAATTTATACTTATAAAGAATGAGTTTATGCATGTTTTAAAGAGATGAACTATGAATTTATGGGTTTTATTTAATGAACATGACGTAATTTTACATGGAAATCCTTTATGTTCAGTGTTCCAGTTATTTTTTCATGTACAAGAGTAAGTTGATTTAGTTTATTTACATCACTGCTTAATCTGAATCCAAAAACCTAGTTCTTTTTACATTTACGTTATGATCCACTTCAAGTTATGAATATGTATGTGAAAATGGGGTTGATTAAGAATGTATGAATGAAACCCTATGAATGAAAGACCATGTCAAGATATGTGAGGGATGTTTTGGACTTAAGTGTTTATGGACGGGTGCGCCCGGAATTTTATAGCGCTCCAATGCATTAGATAAAGTAAGAGTCTCATGAGACGTTATGTGCGACGGTCTTGGAGGTTAGCCTTGACTTGTGTTTTTATGTGTGACGGTTTTTGTGGTTAGCCTTGGCTTGTGCTTTTATGTGCGACGGTCTTGGCAGTTAGCCTTGGCTTGTGCTACTATGGGAAACGGGATTGGCGGTTTGCCTTGACCCGTACTAAGTTATGTTTTAAGGTCATGACACAAGGTCTTGACAAAGTCCGACATTATACATTCCCTCAACATGTGATGATAAATGGTCAACCAGGGGTTAGTCCAACTAACAAGACATCCCCTAGCTGAAAATTCCCTTGACTATGAGAATAAACTTATAAAATAAGAACTGTAACACATGTGGTATGCTGTTATAAAAAAAACCTTATGTGACAATGTATCACGGTATGAATGTATTACCTGTTTACACTCAATCTTTTAGAACTGAAGTAATTATGGTTGTAAGTTATGCATCATCTCTTCTTCACATGCTTGCGCTCTCTGATTCATGTCTTCTTTTGAGCTTATTTTAAGTACGTACTTCTTCTCTGTGCAAGTGGTTTTCAAAAATATAGGATTTTCATGTTTTAAGAAAAGATAATGCTTTGTTTTAGTAACGTGTTTTATCTTATTCAAAATGGATTCTTTGAGAAAGAGTTTTCTTAAAATGTTTTAAAACCCCTTACTGGGCATATTTTCTCACCCTACGTTTTTGTTTTAAATTTTACAGGAATGGTTTGTAATAATGAAGTTTATCAGAAGCATCTGGTTTCCCAGAACCCTAAGCCTCACGATCTTCTGTAGTATTGAGACATGATATATTATTTCTAAATGTTGTAATGAAATGTTAGTATATCATGTCTCACAAGGCACCTGGGGATCGGGGTCTCTACAATTTCTATCATAGATACTTTCCTCAACCATCCTTTAATTGACTTTGTTATTGAAGGGTCCATAGATATCCCTTTAATACTGAAAACATTCCCCAAGAATTAGACTTCCTTCAACCATAACTCACATTTGTTTTACCTGGCATAAATTTTATCCTTTCTTAAGTTCTTCAGCATAATTCTCAAATGCTCCTCATGCTCCTACTTTCCATTAGATTATATTAGAATATTTTCTATAAATACTATTAAAATTTTATTAAGGAAATATATAAAGAATCTATTCATCAATTCCATTATGATTTATGGCTCATTAGTGAGTCTAAATGGAACTAATATGAACTCATAGTTCCTATGCCTTATACGGAAACTAGACTTGGGGATATTATCCTTCTTCACCCTTACTTGATAATACCCAGACCAAGGATCCACCTTTGAGAATTATATGGAGGACATAATTGATCAAACAATTCATCAATATGCATTATAGGATACTTCTCTTTATCATTATATTTTTGAGCTCATGATAATCAATGTAAAGGAGCATTGACACGTCCTTCTTCTTAATGAAGAGGACTGGTTCACACTAAGGTGAAGCACTTGGGTGTAAAACCCTTTATCTAGATTCTTCTGTGGTTGGTTATTTAGCTCCCTATGTTCCACAATATCCCTTATATATGGAGTCTAGGATATTAGAAAAGACCAAAGTATAATCTCAACTAAAAAATCAACCTCTAGACTAGAATAAATTCCAGGGAATGTTTTAGGAACACATTAATGTATTCTCTCACAATGGGAATGTATTCAAAAATGATACATTACATAGACTCAACCATTTGATCTAGATATGATTGAATGTAGGATAATAATATCCATGATTGATATATTGGTTCTAAAGAATATTCATCCTTCTCCTTGAAATTATACAGAATTGGAGGAATATTTGTGATATAGAGAGTGGTCATTTATGTTGGATCTATATAAAAAAAATAAAATCCGTAACCAGAATTGCATCAAATTCTACTTAAGGTAATATTACAAGTGTCACGACCCCCCTCCCCACATAGTTTACCCCTCCTGGGATGGCAATGTAAAAAGGGAGATAATAACCCCCGAGTCCCGCCTCTAGTAGGCCCCAGGTTGGCGACTAGCACCGAGGGTATAGTAACACACAAATGGGAGGCATTACCCTCTAAGAGAACACATGCAGAAGATAGAGATAAGATAGACTCCAACAAACTCCAACTCAGAAATGAAATATAAAAGAAACCCAATTACATATATGAAATTCCACACAAAAGTACTACAACTGAAAGGGAAAACTACAATTACCCAAAAGAATGTAAAACGGCAGTGACCACAATCCCGAACAGCTCCTCCAACCATAATCTCGTAGTGACCAGCTTGATCTCCAACCTGCTCCAAGTGACCTAAAAAATAGTTTATATATACGTCGGGTGAGTATCACAGTATACTTAGTAAGATCCTCCCCGAAGCCTCTCGTTCAAAAGTAAAGAAATCATGCTAAAGCACGGTGAACAATAAGTGTAACTAACTCATCACCTAAACAGGTATACGAGGTTCCCAACCTCACCATGGCTACTCTCACCAAGTAACAAATACAATAATGTAGAATATAGAAAAGAATATCAAGGGTACCCCGCTACTACTTTCCCATTGGTTTTCCTCTTTTCCCCAATGACATACATCATGTGCATCTCTCTCCAAAGGCTTGCCCAAATACACATTGGATAAGCTTCACAAACTGCACCACATGCACCACAAAGGCTTTCCTGCAGACACCGGGTCTAAGCACAACACCATCCTCATAACCAAAAGTAACCAGGTAGTTTCCGGGAGCCACCACAACTTGCATAACATGTATCATATGTCGGGTATTATACTTCAAGCCATTACAGCCCATACACCGAGCAAGGATCCTCAAGCCATCACAGCCTATACACGTTACACCTATAGTAGTACATAGAATACTATATCCGGAATATATGTGTGTGAATAACCACAATCCATTACATCCCTCTACACACATATATGGGGAAAACTAACTGCTGTTCCTAATGGCACTAGTATCTACCAAGAGAAGAGAGCGGGGTCAAAGCGGGTAGTCATCCATTCACCCTCCCATCGGAATATTGGGGAAAACACCCCCCCAGGGATCAGAATCCCCGAGGTTCCAGTTTCCCTTACTGACAGGGTGGAGTAGCGTATAGAAACACAAAAAGTACAGAATATATTATAACTCACAACCACACTATGGGCATAACCTAGTCTTAGACACAACTGCAGCTAATGTCTCTCGGACTCTGGGATGACACTACTAAGACTAGGTATCCTATAAGCACACAAACATTTAAAGAGCCTTATTAGGTAACATCAATCCATTTTTATCAGTTCAACTTTACATTAATTAGTTCTTACAACATTAATTAACCATGAGCAAAAACACATTAAATTCATCAACATCACCCCCAAAGTCAAATGTTCCTTCAAAGTTATAACCACATTATTATGTTCCAGCATCTCTATCCCCATGGGTTAACATCAATTATTCAAACATTCATTACAGAATTACATTCCTGTATTCCTAGGCATTCTAGAAAAGCATCCTATGCTACTAAACACAAGGGGGATCAACACGGTGAGTAGATGTACTACCCGTCGAGTCTGTGCTGCCTATATCAAGACCATAGACCCATTCTCCCTGGGGAGGCTAAACATGGAAAGCACGTGGCATAACTCACGTGTCTTCACCCCTTTCGAAAGAAGGGTAAGCAAGACCAGCTGCCTTGAACAGTGGGGAAAAGCAAAGCAGATAAACAACCAAATAATCCACAAGCATCCAACAACCACATCCATCCCATTCCATCAGCCTTGGTGTCCTCCCTGACACCCACATGCATAAACTGATGTATCTCGCCACTCTAGGTGTCATCCGCTACCACAACCACAAGGCCTCTAAGCCCCCACATATCACAACACCCTCCCAGGGTCACATCACCGCACAAGCAGCAGGAAAACAAACATCACATCAATTTGGGCTCTTGTCCCTTTAACAAGTCATCTGGCCTCCAAACAACAATCACCAATAGATTTCAGGTTTACCAACCAACTGAATTAAACACATCATCAGCCTCAATTTGATTAACACCAAGTTGGAACAACATCCACAACAACAACAACTAGATTCATTTGCATGCCTCTTTATCTTTATCCAATTAATTATCAATTAATTCCATATTTAAGTTCTTTATCAATTTCATCAAGAGCAACATGATAACAATCAAGGCATATATATCACACTATCTAGAAAATCAAGAGGCAAACCGTTATCACGGCACAAATCAACAACATATGATCAAACCAATTATTTTAATCCAGTTCAAGTATTTAATTAGGTCAATTACATTGTGATCCAAAGTCCAAATCATGATAACTCTACTATTGCACATAAACAATTAGAGAATCCACGAATACCCTACCTCAACAGTTTTGACGGAAACCACAACGGTCGAAGAATGCCCAAGAAGACCGGGCAGATTCACCAAGGATCCTCCCTAGATCTCTTATCCTAACACAACCAAGACCAAAGCTCATCATAATCGGCATCCACACACTTAGATCTACCCATAAAAGGTGTAGATATAAGATCCAGAGAGAAGAGGAGGAGTAGATCTAGGTATATCTAAGAAACCAAACAAAAAGGATCACATACCTTAAGAAATCGGCTTCGATTCATGAAGAGAAGCCTCCAGATCTCTTCCAAAACTCTTGGGAGAGGTTCTTCTACCTCCAAGGAAGGTTAATCCCGAGATATGGCCACTTAGGGGCTTAAACGAACCATTTAGAGGAAAAAGAGTTCAGATCCACAATTTTAGGATCTAACTTTAAGTGCATGCATGGTTAGTCTGCACGGTTTACCAAACCGCGCACTAACCCTGCCCTAGATTCTACCTCTTCAAACACTCCTATCACGGTTAGGCCACACAGTTAGACAAATCGTGTGCTAACTGTGAATTGGCTACTGCCTCCAACACCAACCTCGCACGGTTTGGCTGCACGGTTTGACAACCCGTGCACCTCCCGTGTGGTGGCCATAACCCTTTAACTTTCCTTAAAAGTCCACCCAAATGCACACCAAGTCACCTTGACCACCCAGAACACCTCCAGTGCCACATTTTCACAAAGTAATGGATCGGAGAGGTTTGGGAAATTACATTAGATACCTCTCAAAACATTCTTGTCCTCGAGAATCCAAAACCCACCTAAAGGGAAAACGAAACAGGGTCTTAACAACCACCCACCGAGATACCTCTCAAAAGAGAGAAAGCCACCAAAGCAACAAAGGGAGCCATCTCATAAACATGAAAGTTTCATAACCACATCAGATACAACAATACATGTAAAGAGTTAAAAATCAAACAATTTTGGGTACTGAGTACGTATCTGTGATTCACGTTCCCACGTACTCTCCTCTATGCCACCGTGTCGCCACAAGACCTGAACTAAGGGGATGGAACACCCAAGAACCACCTTCTCCTTGTGGTCTTGGATCTCCACAGGTTTCTCCTCAAAGGTGGAATCATCATCAACATTGATCTCTCCCCAATTTATGATGTGGGAGGCATCATAAAGATAACGACGTAGTCGTGATACATGGAAAACATCATGTATCTGACTCATCTGAGGGGGAAGTTCTACTCGATATGTCACATCTCCAACACGAGCTATCACCTCAAAAGGCCCAACAAATCAGGGAAAAATCTTACTCCCATGACCAAACCTTCGCTTCCCATAACAGGGAGTCACCTTTAAAAACACATGATCCCCAAAATTAAACTCCAAGGGTCTCCTCCTTAGATCAGCATATGATTTCTGACGATCTTGTGCTGCCTTCATCCTCTCATGAATCACCTGAACCATCTTTGTTGTATTCTGCACTAGTTCTGGTCTGAGAATTACTGACTCTCCAACCCCAGTCCAGAAAAACAGATAATGGAAAGGCCGGCCATAAAATTCTTCAAACGGCTCCATACCGATGGTGGAGTGGAAACTATTATTGTAGGAAAACTCCACCAAGGGTAAGTGCCTCATCCATGAACATCCAAAATCAAGAACACAAGAGAAAAACATGTCTTCAAGAGTCTGGATGGTTCTCTCTATCTGACCATCTGTTTGAGGATGAAAAGCAATGCTAAGGCATAGCTGAGAACTGAAAGCATGTTGGAGACCTCTCCACACCCTGGAGGTAAAACGAGGATCTCGATCATAAATGATCTTCCTAGGGACTCCATGAAGTCTCACCACCTCCTCCAGATACTGCCTCGACAAAACTTCCTCTAAGCTTGACTCCTTGATTTCTATAAAGTGGGATGATTTCATTGAACGATCCACTACCACCCAAATTGCATCATAACCTCTCGAAGATCGAGGTAAACCAGTAACAAATTCCATTGAGATGTCCTCCCACTTCCACTGAGGAATCTCTAATGGCTGGAGAATACCACTAGGAACATGGTGTTCGGCCTTCACCTTCTGGAATACTAAACATCAAGGCACAAACTCTGCAACCACATGCTTCAGCCCAGGCCACCAAAACTGACTCCTCAAGGATTGGTACATCTTTTTCACTCTAGGATACACCACTAAAGGAGAACCATGGAACTCTCTGAGGACCATCTCATGCATCACAAAGGGAACAAAAATCCTTATATGATACAACACTTTGTGTTGTTCATCCTCGGACCAACCATCAGGGGCCTCATCACAAACAACTCGTTCTCTCCAGACCTCCACCTCAATGTCCCCCAACTAGGACTCTTCCACCTTCTGCACCAGTAATGATTTCACCGTCATCTGAAAAAGATAGCCTCTACCCCCAACTTCTCCCATATCAAGATGTAATGCTGAAAATTCTTCCATTACTCTCCAGAAATCACTAGATTCATATACATAATCACTACGTGACTTTCGGCTTAGTGAATCAGACACAACATTCTGTTTTCTAGGTGTATACGATATTTTGAAGTCGTATTCCTGTAAGAACTCCATCCACCAATGTTGTTGTAAGTTCAAGTCACGCTGGGAGAAAACATACCTCAAACTGTTATGATCATTGAAAACTACAAAGAGTTCAACAATGAGGTAATGTCTCCACTACTTCAGAGAAAACACCACGGATGCCAACTCAAGATCATGGGTGGCATAGTTGTGTTCATGGGGACGCAGCTACCAAGACCCATAAGAAACAACTGACCTCTGCTGCATGAGAACGCAGCCTAACCCCAGATGTGAAGCATCATAGAAAATATCAAACTGGACTCCCTCAGTTGGAAGACAGAGGACTGGAGCACTTACTAACTTCTTATTTAGATACTCGAATGTTTCCTGACATTGATCAGTCCATATGAAAGCCTGATCTTTCCTAGTCAAAGATGTAAGAGGAGTCGCAACCCGTGATAAATTGTCTATGAACCTCCTGTAGTAGCCTTCGAGACCAAGGAAACTTCACACCTCTGACACTGTCTTGGGAGCTTCCCAAGACACAACTGCTTCAATCTTTTTTGTATCCACATCTAATCTTTATTGGGACACAACAAGCCCCAATTAACAGACTTCTCGAGCCCAAAACTCAAACTTCGACAACTTACTGAATAGCTGATGTCGACGAATAACTCCCAAAATGGCTTGTAGATGTTTTGAATGCTCCTCTATAGATGTGGAGTACACAAGGATGTCGTCGATGAAAACTACCACGAACTTGTCCAGGAACTCATGGAACACAGCATTCATCAAATCCATGAACACAGCGAGAGAATTTG
This sequence comes from Viscum album, assembly GCA_963277665.1. Lineage (NCBI taxonomy): Eukaryota > Viridiplantae > Streptophyta > Magnoliopsida > Santalales > Viscaceae > Viscum > Viscum album. The sequence continues at coordinate 1,460,579,218 of OY728125.1, forward strand.
TTACACTAAACTGCATTACAACAAACTCAAAATTCCCATGATGACAACAGAAATCAGTCTTTGAGATATCCTCATCCTTCACATGCATATGATGATATCCTGACCACAAGTTGATCTTTAAGAACCAACTTTCACCCTTCATTTGATCGAATAAATCATCAATCCATGGAAAAGGATAGCAATTATTTATTGTCACTTTGTTTAAGCGATGATAATCAACACACAACCGCAAACTGTCATCGGCCTTCTTCACAAACATAACTAGTGCACCCCATGGGGACACACTTAGTTGAACAAAACCGCACTACAATAGACCATCAAACTATATACGAAGCTCTCATAACTCATAAGGGGACATCCTATATAGATACATAGAGATAGGATAAGCTCCTAACTGTAGCTCGATCCCAAACTTGATCTCTCGTCGAGGGGGTAATGCTAAAACCTCTTCTGGGAATACATCAGGGTACTCCTCTATGACCCTAAGAAACGGCAACTGCTAAACCTCTGAAGAACTCAGCATCATCTTAGACACCATGGATGATAAGGATAGAACACACTTGTGACCCATCCGAGGATCTCGATCACCAACAAACACCACTGTCTCTCCATATGCACCAAATAAAACATCCTTCTTCTTGAAGAAATCCACGATAGCCTGCACTAAATACAAACAATCCATTCTGATGATGACATCATATGGTTGTATCCATAAACATAGAAAATCTCCCCAAGAGCGGTGTTTCCCCAACACTAGCTCACAGTCTCTACATAATTTAAATAAGTCAGCTCGACCCCCAACTGGCGTAGTCAACACCAAGGGCACTGGAAGCATCTCTACCTCAAGTCCCAAAGCATGGAAAAGGGTAGGTGATATTAAAGAGTGTGTCACTCCTGAATAAAAAAAGGCATATACCAAGGTAGAAAACAAGAAAAGGGTACCTCGAACGAAATCTGGATCGTCTGGTGCTGGCAATGCTAGAGCATGAAGCTGACCATGACCTCCTCCACGGCCACTCTGACCCTGATAACGACCACCATCATGGTCGTGATCTACTCTCTGAGGACGGGAAGCATCATGGGGTTGTACTATACCTACCTCATCTCCCCTCTGGTGCAACTGGCTGCTGCTGCCTTGGCTGGAACTTCCTCAAAGGAGGAACCTGGAGCGTAGCGCCCGGTGTAAGATGACCACTCTGAAAGGTCGAGAACTCCCACTGTTGATGGCCATGACCACCATAATAAAAACAAGCACATGATCCCTTGGCATAGGCCTGAGAGTTTCTGCCTCCGGAGAAACGAGATGTGAAGGGTTGGGACCTACCCCCAATTGAACAGAAACTCTTCCGCCCTAAAAACCGGGAACCCCACACTGCAGATCTGCTTCGTGAGGAATCATGCTGATTCCCCTCTCGTGATGATCTGGTCCTGGACAAAGTCCTCTCAACAACCTCCACCCTCACCAGCACCTCGAGATATATCTTCAACATAAATGGGGTGACCTGGCATTGGATCTCTGGACGCAAAACCTCCTCGAAATGCCTCGCCCTGGCCTCCTCATCTGGTAATAGGTCCGAAGAATATTGTAAAAGGTTATTGAAATGGATTCTAGACTCCCAAACACTGGAGCTCCCCTATCGAAGGGTAAGAAACTCCTGGAGACTGGACGCCTTTGCAGTCGAGGAAAGGAACTTGACTCTGAACTTGTATCGGAACTCCTCCCATGAGATCGCTGACTCCTCAATATCCCCAAGGAATAAAAACCACCACTTCCTTGCTGGTCCACGCAGCATCGTCACAGCTAAGGACACCCAGTGCTCATTCTGAGCACAGATCGAACTGAATCCTATCTTGACCTCGTCCAACCAGTCTTTTGTGACTGCATCTGAAATGGATCCCTCGTACTTCTATAGACTCTGGCACTGAAACTCTTAGAGTTTCTTCCTCCAAGTGTTGTCTTCATCAACCTCTTCCCTGTAGAGACCTGCTAGAACAGCCTGCTGGACATATTCTACACAAACCTGATGAGGACGTCGACCTGGAGCCATACCTGCAAAATAAAAAATACTTAGAGCTCCTAAGCCTGGAATATGGAAGACTCAACATTTATTAATTAATTTTTTTCTTTTTATTCATTTTAGGTTAACCTATCCCAAGGTCTTCCCATTCAAACATAGGCACAAAGAAGAATGATGCATGATCCTTTCCTAGGTCTCTACCCTGAAACTAGTATCACCATGTTTAGTAGCCATTGTAAATGTAAAGGTTCGTGCATCAAGTCATAGGGGGCCCTAAACGCCTATGTCTCAGCCGGTCTCTAGTGTTTACCTCACTTGAAAAACATGAATGACACTGTTTCCCAACCAACTGAAGTAACCTCACATGTTCCTAACTCCAAAATCTATCCTATCCCTCAACCAGACCTCTGATATCACTCTCTCATGACCCCCCTCCCCACATAGTGTACCCCCCCTTGGCCGACAATGTGAAAAGGAAGATAATGACCCCTAATTACCGCCTCCAGTAGGCCCCGGGTTGGCGACTAGAACCGAGGGTATAATAAACACACAAATGGGAGGCATTACCCTCTAAGAGAACACATGCGGAAGAGAGAGATAAGATAGACACCAACCAACTCCAACTCAGAACTGAAATATAAAAGAAACACAAGTACATATATGAAATTCCATGCAAAAGTACTACAACTGAAACGGAAAACTACAAGTACCCAAAAGAAAGTAAAATGGCAGCGACCACAATCCCAAACAGCTCCTCCAACCACAAGCTAGTAGTAACCATCTTGATCTCCAACTTGATCCAAGTGACTTGAAAAACAGTTAATATATACGTAGGGTGAGTATCACAGTATACTCAGTAGGATCCTCCTCGAAGCCTCTTGTGCAAAAGTAAAGAAAGCATGCTAAAGCACAGTGAACAACAAGTGTAACTAAATCATCACCTAAATAGGTATATTAAGTTCCCAACCTCACCATGGATACTCTCACCAAGTAACGCATAAAAGAATGTAGCATATAGAAAAGAATATCAAGGGTACCCCACTACTACTTCCCCACTGGTTTGTCGCTTTTCCCCAATGACATATGTCCTGTGCATCTCTCTCTAAAGGATTTCCCGAATACACCTGGGCTAAGCTCTAAAAACTGCACCACGTGCACCACAAAGTCTTGCCCTCAGACACCTGGGCTAAGCACCACACCATCCTCACAACCAAAAGTAACCAGGTAGTTTCTAGGAGCCACCATAGCTCGCATAACATGCATCATACATCGGGTATTATACTTCAAGCCATTACATCCCATACACCGATCAAGGATCCTCAAGCCATCACAGCCTATACATGTTACACCTATAGTATTCCATAGGATACTATATCTGGAATATATGTGTGTGAATAACCACAATCCATTACATCCCTCTACACACATATATGGGGAAAACTAACCATTGTGCCTAATGGCACTAGTATCAACCAAGAGAATAGAGTGATGTCAAAGGGGGTAGTCAGCCATTCACCCTCCCATCAGAATGTTGGGGAAAACACCCCCCCCCCCACCAAGGCTCAGAATCCCTGAGGTTCCAGTTTCCCTTACTGACACGGTGGAGTAGCGTATAGAAACACAAAAATTACAGACTATATTATAACTCACAACCACACTATGGGAATAACCTAGTCTTAGACACAACTACAGCTAATGTCTCTCGGACTCCAGGATACCAATTCTAAGACTAGGTATCCTATAAGCACACAACCATTTAAAGAGGCTTATTAGGTTACTTCATTCCCTTTTTATCGGTTCCACTGTACGTTAATTAGTTCCTCCAACATTAATTAACCATGATCAAAACCACATTAAATTCATCAACATAACACCCAAAGTCAAATGTTCCTTCAAAGTTAAAACCTAATCATTATGTTCCAACATCTCCGTCCCTATGTGTTAATATCAATTATTCAAACATTAATTACAGAATTACTTTCCCATATTCCCAAGCGTTCTAGAAAAGCATCCTATGCTACTAAAAACAAGGGGGCTCGACACGGTGAGTAGATGTACTACCCATCGAGTATGTGCCACCTATAGCAAGATCGTAGACCCATTCTCCCTGGAGAGGCTAAACGCGGAAAGCACGTGGCATACCCTGCATGTCTTCGCCCCTTTCAGAAGAAGGGTTAGCAAGACTAGCTGCCTTGGGAAGTGGGGAAAATCAAAGAAGATAAACAACCAAATAATCCACAAGCATCCAACAATCACATTCATCCCATTCCATTAGCCCTGGTGTCCTCTACGACACCCACATGCATAAACCGATGCATCTCGCCACTCTAGGCATCATTCGCTGCCACAACCACAAGGCCTCCATGCCCCCACATATCACATTACCCTCCCAGGGTCACATCACCACACAAGCAGTAGGAAAACAAAAATCACATAAATTTTTGATCTTGGCCCTTTAACAAGGAATCAAGCCTTCAAACAACAAGCACCAATAGATTTCAGGTTTACCAACCAACTGAATTAAACATAGCATTGGCCTCAATTTGATTAACACCAAGTTGGAACAACATCCACAATAACAACAACAGGATTAATTTACATGAATCTTTGTCTTTATCCAATTAATTATCAATTAATTTATTCTTTACGTTCTTTATCAATTTCATCAATAGAAACATGCTAACAAGAAAGGCATAAATATCACACTATCTAGAAAATCAAGAGGTGAACCGTTATCACGGCACAAAGCAACAACATGCAATCAAACCAATTTTTTTAATCCGGTTCAAGTATTTAATTAGGTCAATTACATTGTGATCCAAAGGAAAAATCATGATAACTCTACAATTTCACATAAACAATTAGAGAATCCACAAATCCCCTACCTCAACAGTTTTGACGGAAACCACAACGGTCGAAGAACGCCCAAGAAGACAAAGCCGATTCACCAAGGATCCTACTTAGATCTCTTCTCATAACACAACCAAGATCAAAGATCATCATAATTGACATCCACACACTTAGATATACCCATAACAGGCGTATATATAAGATCCCGAGAGAATATTAGGAGTAGATATAGGTAGATCTAAGAAACGAAACAAAAAGGATCACATACCTCAAGAAACCGTCTTCGATTTGCAAAGAGAAGCCTCTGGATCGCCTCCAAAACACTTGGGAGAGGTTCTTCTACCTCCAAGAAAGGGTAATCCCAGGTTATGGCTGCTTAGGGACTTAAACGAACCATTTAGAGGCAAAAGAGTTTAGATCCACAATTTTAGGATCTAACTTTAAGTGTCTGCATGGTTAGTCTGCATAGTTTACCAAACAGTGCGCTAATTGTGTGCTACCTTCTGCCTCTTCAAACACTCCTCACACAGTTAGGACACACTGTTAGAAAAATCGTGCGCTAATTGTGTGTTGTCTACTACCTCCAACACCAACCTCGCACGGCTTGGCCGCACAGTTTGACAACCCGTGTGCCTCCCGTGCGAAGGCCATAACCCTTTAACTTTCCTTAAAAGTCCACCCAAATGCACACCAAGTCGCCTTGACCTCCCGGAACACCTCCATCACAACATTTTCACAAAGGAATGGACTGGAGAGGTCTGGGCCATTAAAACAAGGTTCATTGGGATGTTTATCCGACAAATATTTACTAGGGAGGAGTTACATCAATTTGATGAAATAATTTCACCATTTTTCATTTTCAATGATAGCTCTACTTATATAATTTATGGTGGTTTTTGAGTACTTATACTAAAATTTCATGATATAAAGGAATGCATAGAACCAAAATCAGAATGTATGTTTACTATTATTGAATAAATTACTAGAGTATCTATCACCAATTCATTTTCAAAATCCACCTAAATAGTTGTAATGGAGTAAGATTATGCTTGAAACCTTAATGGTTGTTGGCATTGATTTTCTCTGACCACCCTTTGCTTAGTGAATTGGTTTGCAAAGTTCCCTTATTCCTTATAGTTAAAACATTGGAAAAAAGACTGAGGGTTGACTAGATCATTCATATTTTCTGTTACATTGGTGGTTTGTCTCACATCTAGAGTCACTATCTAGGATCCCTTCATTCCTACATCTAAATCCTTTTGTCATCCCCTTAAAGATATTATAAGGGTGATTCATTCCACAAATTGGACTTGTGTGATGTTGAAATTTCTTAACACCATTATATTTTTCCATCACACAACCAGAATTAAACTATAATTTTTTCTTCTTATCTCCATGAGACCCTTGAGATTTCCTGGTCTCTATTTCTACTTTGTGGTAACATCAGACAATTTCTTATTTCCTATCAAAGTCTTAGATTACAAGAGACATTGATTATCTCAGTTTTATCCTACCAAAGAAGTGGTAAAATTTTTATTTTGGGGTAATGACAATGTATGAGGTGTATCTTGAAAATATCATAATTGTTTCCTCATACACATTGATGGATTCATCATCTTTTTTCTTGAGGTAAAAGAAACCCCTTTCTATTTTATTCAGAGAGTTTGAGAAAATATTTATGAAAAAATATTCTGAATTCCTTACACCCTATTACTTCGATCTCATAATCAGGATTTATATTCTTTATTAATTTGTACCGCTGGTCATATTCTACCTCCATGTGATAAATACCTGGTATAAAATTCTCCTTCTCAAAACATCGATCGATGGAGAAGATATTATTGGTAGAGATGATACATTGTTCCATGATTTAGGGATCAGATGATCCATTGAAATCTGGAGGCCTTTCTCGTATAAATTTCTACATTGTATCATGTTAATTATTTAGGGTATTTGATAATTCCTCTTGATTCGGGTTTCTATTTAGAATATTTTTCAACTGAGATAGTATCATCACAATTTTCATGATTCATTCTCCAATCAGATTGGGTATCTCATTTGGGCAATCATCACATTGCCCTTCATATTGGTTGTTTACTCGATTCCTCCTATTTACAGCCATTGGATAGAATATAGAGATAATTAGGGATGATTATATTTAAAAGTGAAAATGGTAATATGATAACAATAAATTGATAATTTATAAATGAAATTTAATCCTTATCTTAGGAATTTATAATCTTTAACCTATGTTATCAATGATCTATTTTCTAACATAAACTCTTATTGGAATTTTTATTCCCTTTATAATAGTTCGTAATGAATTTGTAAATTTACACAATCATATCCACTGTTAGTTTCAATATAGGTGTACAAACTTGGACCATTATTGTGCACCAGTTCTTATTTTATTATAGCTCAGTATGTTGTTTTTAGGTGTTACCCTTATTTATATTTATTCCAAATCCATATCCTCTTTTAATATCCAGGTAGGGATTTATCTTCGTGGAAACTGCTTAATATATACTTTACCAAAATTTAAGTGATTTATTATTGTTTTTAGTGTTATCTAAAAATATTTTCCAATAGTTCATTAACTTAATCTTAAAAATAACTAAACATTCATTTGTTACCAGCTATAACTACTCAAGTATTTATTACACATTAATTCATGATTTTTTACATAAGATTACACATAATACAACCTAGAAGATCAATAAGTCTAGTGTATTTGGGTAATTAGGTAAAATACATAACAACATAAAATATGGGTACATTAGTATCACTGAAAACATCCTTAAAATGATCAAATATATTCCTTCGTACATAAATCTGCATGGGATAACCTGAGGACATACATAATAAAGGGGTGAGATATAAATCCCCATAAAGGAATAAACCTAGCATAAAATGAAGAATTTATTACATGTTAGAAAATATTAATTTCAATGGGACATTAAAGGGGTGAGAATCGTAATCATGAATAAATAGGAAGGATATAACATGAAAACATAAAGTAACAAGGGAAAGTGGAAACAAATTTAAACATTACATCATAAACATAGATCAAGGATAACAACCAAAAAATCATAAAATCATGGAAAAAGTTCCATGATGGATTAGTTTTACTCCTTAATCTCTTGAATGACTTATCATGATTCTAAAAAATCACCCAATGCATTGGAGTTCTATTTAATTCTAGGAGTACTCATCGCTTTAATATCATAAACATTAATAATTTTTCCACATAGATCATTCCACATCGGATCACATTTCATCACATTTAATTAAAAGATCATGTAATGTGGAATAAATACATGTAATTACATAATAAATAATGAATTGGTATGTCTAGTTTAATATCATTGAGTTGAAATAGCAATGGTATGTCACGACCCGTCCTCGGGGCCCGTGCCGTGACTACCCCAAGCCCGCCGTCCGCTCCGAGCACGTCTCGCCCAGTGGTCCACCTCCAGGTACTGACTCGTCGTGTAGTCCATCTCCGGGTACTGACTCGTCGTGTAGTCCACCTCCGGGTACCGTCCAGTCCTCGAACACTCGGTCTCCATCAGCACTGCCTGTCGTCTGCAACCAACACCATGAAGTACGGGCATAGCCCGTGCAGGGGTGAGTATAAGCTACTCAATAGGGACCCCGAGACCCCCGAAGGTCTCCCGAAATCCACAAAGGATAAGCCACGAAGGAGAGATACAATCATGAAGTAACATCTGACACGGCTTAGGTATATGCCCATATATATATACTTAAGTCATCAATTCCCCGATCGGCTCCAACGTCCGAGCCCTAGCACAACCCAGTCCACACAGGAAAGAAAAACGCATACCCACGCAGGATAGAACAACACAATCCACAAAGGAGAGTAAACAGTAAATCCACACAGGATAACTCAACACAATCCACAAAGGAGAGGAAAACGTAATCCACACAGGAAAACTCAACAGATAACTCTCATAGGTATATGCCCATACATATATCGAAATTATCAGATAACCCATCTCAATCAAGAGGAAACACAAGGATCATTGACTCAGCTCAAAACAGGATTTTCATTATCAAAAACATAACTGCTGAAGAGCCCCATCTCTGAAGTGTACAGTGGTCCTGTCACGACTCCGAGGTACTTCTCACTAACCTAAGACTGCTGAGGTACTCCTCCTGTCGAGTACCGCGGGTCTGCTGCCAACTACCGGGCGCTCCGTCCGCTAAGGGTCTGCTGCCAAATACTGGGCGCTCACCCAAATAGCCTACAGAGGTACTCCTCCAGTCGAGTACCGCGGGTCTGCTGCCAACTACCAGGCACTCCGTCTGCCGTGGGTCTGCCGCCAAATACCGGGCGCTTCGTCCACTGGGCTAGTCGACTCACTCCAAGTCAAGTCGGTCGAGCAGTCTTCAGGTCTCAGCCGGCCACACGGTCTCCGTACTCCGTACGCTCATCTCCAGTATCGCGGGTCTGCTGCTACAACCAAGCGCACCACCTCTATCGAGTAAAACAGAAGATTCAGCTCACACAGGTATGATTCTTCGGATGACGATAAAGATGATCACTGAACCATCTGAGACGTCGGACCCACGAAGGATCGATAGGTACTATCCTCACAGTGACCCACACAGGATCGGGCCCACGCAGGACATGTAGGAGTTGGCTCACACAGAACCGCTGAGAGATGACCCACACAGGATCGGACCCACACAGGATCGGGCTCACGCAGGACCTGAAGCACTGATCCACGTAGGATCACTGAGTGCAGGAGTCGTCGCAGTCCGTTGAGGATCTCTGCACAGTCGTCGCCGCAGTCCACTGAGGATCTCTGCACGGTCGTCGTCGGAGTCCACGGAGGATCTCCGCACAGTCGTCACCGCAGTCCACTGAGGATCTTTGCACGGTCTTCGTCGGAGTCCACGGAGGATCTCTGCACAGTCGTCGCAGTCCGCTGAGAATCTATGTACGGTCGTCGCTGTCGAAGTAGCAGTCGCAGCCAGCCTAGGGTTCCCGCACACAGCAAGCTCGTTCGGGAGGGTCCGCTCCACGAGCCGAGAGGCTGATACATCAACTGACACAAAGTCCGAAGTTGATGTATCCAAAAGTTCCGTATCGTCAACAGGAACTCAACGTCGCAGACGGCGCGTCAATCGGACGCCCGGTCTGAGAGATATTGGCATTTTCGTCTCAGGGGCCCGGTTGGTTTTTAAGGCAAAACCAACCCGACCGCACTCCACCTGCGTCCGAACCTCGGGCGGAGTATTCCAAAATATCCTTCTCACTTAGAAGAAATCAACAAAGCTGACGTCACGTCAATCGGACGTCTGTAGCTCAAGATATGAGCGTTTCCGCTCCGAGGGCCCGGTTGGTTTCGTGTACGAACCAACCCGGCCGAACCCCAAGTATTCCGAAACATTGAGTGCGATAAACCAAAATGACCGTCTCGATCTAAGGATTGTGTTTCCATTGATGGCGGGTCGTTTGGAGGCCCGTAGCTCAAGATATGGCCATTTGAACGAAGTCCGTCCGAAGACGGGGGGGTCTGGGCCCGGGCCGACCCGGCCCGACCCCCCCTGGTTGGCCCGAACCGGGTCGAGTCCGACTCGGTTGGCCCGGCCCGGCCCGGCCAGGGCCGGTCCGGCTCGGCTCGGTAGAGCGGCTGACGCGGGGGAAAGCCGCCGCCCCGCGTGACACCCCCGCGGCACCCGCGGGGTGTCGGCCAGACACCCGCGGTGTGCCGCGTGACAACCCCGCGGCACCCGCGGGGTGTCGCGCTGGACACCCGCGGCACCCGCTGGGTGTCGCGCTGGACACTCGCGGGGTGCCGCGTGACAACCCCGCGGCACCCGCGGGGTATCGCGCTGGACACCCGCGGGGTGTCGCCGCCTCCGGCCGCCGGCGCCGCCGCGCCGGCGACCCGCGCCACCTCCGGCTTCCGCGGGCCGCCGGAGTCGCTCCGGTGGCCCGTTTTCCTTCCCGTCTGCGCCGTTGTTCCTCCCGGGTTCCGTTCTTTACTGCAGGATCATCAAACACCCGTTGCGCCACATTCCGTCATCTCCCGCCAAATCCGCAAAACACGAAGAACAGCGGAGGGTTGTCGGGCCGTGTTCGTTCGACCCGCACCCTCCGCGTTAGATAAAAACAACGGGAGAAAAAAAAAGAATGTTCAACACATGAACCAACAATTTTAATAAAATAAAATTGTTTCTTTGATTCCGGTTCTTTAATTTTTAAAGAATGTTCACGGGAATATAAGGAGGGGTATTTCAAAATATAAAATCCCTACCTCAAGCGTCGTCGATCGTCGCGCGCGGGCGTTCTTCGCGGAAAGGATCGTCGCGGAAGAGAGGGATCGTCGCGTCGTCGCGGGGAGGCGTCGCGTAGTCGCGGAATCCGGCGTTGAGTCAGCGAGCTCAACGAACCAAGAACAACAGATTTAAATTATTAATATTTAAATCTGTGTTTCGTTAAAACCAAAAGAAAAGAACTTTTGAGAGGAAATCCGAAATCACTCACCTCAAATGGTCGGTGATCGGAGATCGGAGCGTGGAAGAACGTCACGGACGGAAGCGTCGTCGATTTCCGGGTTCGGCGTTCTTCGCGTTCTTCGCGTTCTTCGTGTTCTTCGCGAGGGAGAAGAAGAACAAGAATCCTCTCAAACCTTCTCCAAAGATTTGGGTTGGTCTTATTTTATTAATATGCCAACACACGAAACAGGTTAAGAAACGATTGAATTAATTCGTTGAATTAATTCAACGAAAGTAACAGGCCATTAAATTCACGAAAGAAACATCCCATTCAATTCACGAGAGAAACAGCCCAATTAAATGGTCTGTTAAGAATTTAGAAAACGCGTCGGTTGACTTTCATTAAGACGGGTTTTCAAGGGTGTGTTTCTTAGCGGAAAGAAACGGCGGTGCTCGTGCGGGCCCCACCTCACAAATATCCTACCAAGGGGGTAGGATATTTCCGGATAGCATCCTATCCAGTTCAACTCAGTTCAAGCCGCCTTTAAGTGGCTTCAAGTGGCTTCCAAGTGGCTTAAGTGAAATAAAATAAAGTTGTCGCAAAATTATTTTATTTCTTAACTTTAAGCCCGAAAATTAAAAACCACACCCGAGCAAACGCAACTCCGGAAGAGGCGTTTCTAAAAGAATACCGGCGCTGCGATTTCATCGGTGCCCTCAGAATTCGATTTCGGGCACCGGTTCAAAAGTTAGAAAAACCCACTCGTCTGTTCACTGAACGTACCCGAGCCAATCTTCGGAAAATGATTCCGGGCACATCGGGCCTCGGAATGAGGTGCCGTCAGAAACTGCGCTCTTGTAAAATCCCAAAAAAAATAAAAAAAAATCCTTGAAATTTACGGGTCTTTACATTACTCCCACCACAGGGCTTTACGTCCCCGTAAAGCCTCAACACAAACTAGGGATACAAGGCGGTACTGAGCACGCATCTGAGCCTTCCGCTCCCAAGTGCTCTCCTGGAGGTTCCCGTGCCGCCATCTGATGCGCAAAAGAGGGATCGATCGCCCACGTAGGACCCGCTCCTGTCGATCCTCTATCTCCACTGGGACCTCCGCAAAAGTCGCCCCATCATCCACGTCTAGCTCCCCATAGTCAAAGATGTGCGTCGGGTCGTGCACGTATCTCCTCAGCTAGGATACGTGGAAGACGTCGTGCACCCGGTGCAACTGAGGTGGCAGAGCCAGGCGATAAGCCACCTCGCCACCCCTGCTGAGGACCTGGAAAGGCCCGATGAAGCGGGGAGACAACTTGCCGCCTCGGCCAAATCTCCGCAAACCACGTCGAGGTGAGACACGCAAGAAGACGTGGTCGCCATCCTCGAACTGTAGTGGCCTCCGCCTCCTGTCAGCATATGACTTCTGCCGGCTCTGTGCTGTCCTCATCCGCTCCTGGATGACCTGGACCTCCTCTGACGTGGCCCGGACCATCTCTGGTCCCACAAGAGCTCCAAGATTTCTTCTTTGCTGATAAGAGAAACCTGGTCTCATCCCCTGGATGAACCACATTCTTTGCCTAAAACAGTCAATCATAACATGGATGATACTAATCCATACCAAGGATGACGTCGTAAGGCCTCGACGCTACTACTAAGAGATCCAACCATTACTCTCGCCTCCAAGGGTTGAGTCACACTGTCGGCATCAGTGTGTGGTAACTGGTCTCCTCCAGTAGATGTCTCACAAGTGAGGGTCAAGTCAACAGCCAAAACTGGAACCTCTTAGTAACATCACGAAAGAGGACAGGAACGAAAATATCACAAAGGTATGCGTCTTTTATTATTGCAGCTCATAATACAAGACGCTACACAAAAGAAACAAGGAACCAGAAGTACAAAGGACGTATCCACTAGTTCTGCTCATGTCCATATGCTCCCAGAGCTCCATGATCGAAGGCCTCGGCTGCCTGAAGCTAAGCTCTCGCATGTTCACCTACTCCCTGTGGTTGGGGCGGACCTCCTGGTGGTGGTGGTGGCAGAGCCTCAAAGCGTCGCCCACCTCCCGCTGCGCGGCCAGCTCCTCTGCCTCGTCTGCCTCCTCCCTGAGGACCGCCACGGTCGAACCTCTGCCTCTGCCTGGGAGGTTCTTCACTTAACTGCTGATCATCAGCATGGCGGGTCGGACAGTCACGAGCCATGTGACCAATCCCGCCACAGTAGTAACACTGCCCACTCTCGGCACGCCTGGCTCTGACTCCACCCCGGCTCCCCCGCACAACTGAGCCTGAGTCGTGCAGTCGGCCACCGGTAGGTCTGGTCTGCCTGGAACCCTGAGTCATCCGTCGGCTACCTGCTACCGATGACTCCGCTATCTGCCGCCCTGCGGCAGGTCTCGCTGTGGACTCAGCCAGGAAGCTCTCGATCAGAAGGGCTCGCTCTAGCACTCCTGCCTGGGTCGGGATGTTAAGAGAGATCAGCGATGCCCTGATCTCATGCCTCAATCCCTGCTCGAAGGTCCGGGCCCGAAAGAAGGGGTCCCGTACCATGTCTGTCGAGTACCGAGAAAGGTCGGTGAACCTCGCCGCGTACTGAGCGACCGTCAAGCTGCCCTGCCGCAGCTGAAGAAGCTCCTGGATGCGCACCGTACGGAGGGTGGCCGGGACGAACTCTGAGCGGAAGAGGCTCTCGAAGTCCGTCCAGATGAGGGAGGCCTCATCGTGCACCTGGAGCATCAAGCTCCACCATCTGCCTGCTGCCGCGTGCAGGAGACTCGCTGCGAGGATCACCATGAGGTCTGCTGGTGTCCTCACTAATCTGAAAACCCGAACAACTGCCTCCAGCCAGTCCTCAGCGGCCTGAGGGTCCGTCTCCCCGCGGAACCTGGGCAGTCGCTAGCGCTGGAACTCATGCAGTGCACTAAGGCGACGTGCATCGTCAGCGGCTGGGGCTGGTAGCATCGGTGCCTCGGCGGGTATACGTACCGCTGGTGCCTCAGCTGTCAAAGGGCCCTGTACCGAGTCCTCGATGCTCGGTGGGCTGTCATCACGCTCCACTCTCGGAATCCTAGCTGGCTGTCGTCGTGGGGCCATCCTGAAAGAAACAGGTGCGCCACGGTCAGGATAGTATACCTGGTGAGCTGACACAAGTAATCACAAGGAAAACTTGAAATACACATGCAATCAATGTTTTCGTGAATTAAGTCGGAAATCAGAAGTCAGGGTCCTGGTGTATGGATACGTCGGCCGCCGCACCAACACTGGACTCCCTGGACTGATAACCACACTCAATACGCTAAACACTATTGCTTCACATAGAAGAAAGATCAGAGTCTGCGGTATAACCGACCACCTCTGATACCAATTTGTCACGACCCGTCCTCGGGGCCCGTGCCGTGACTACCCCAAGCCCGCCGTCCGCTCCGAGCACGTCTCGCCCAGTGGTCCACCTCCAGGTACTGACTCGTCGTGTAGTCCACCTCCGGGTACTGACTTGTCGTGTAGTCCACCTCCGGGTACCATCCATTCCTCGAACACTCGGTCTCCATCAGCACTGCCTGTCGTCTGCAACCAACACCACGAAGTGCGGGCATAGCCCGTGCAGGGGTGAGTATAAGCTACTCAGTAGGGACCCCGAGACCCCCGAAGGTCTCTCGAAATCCACAAAGGATAAGCCACGAAGGAGAGATACAATCACGAAGTAACATCTGACACGGCTTAGGTATATGCCCATACATATACCTAAGTCATCAATTCCCCGATCGGCTCCAACGTCCAAGCCCTAGCACAACCCAGTCCACACAGGAAAGCAAAACGCATACCCACGCAGGATAGAACAACACAATCCACAAAGGAGAGTAAACAGTAAATCCACACAGGATAACTCAACACAATCCACAAAGGAGAGGAAAACGTAATCCACACAGGAAAACTCAATAGATAACTCTCATAGGTATATGCCCATACATATATCGAAATTATCAGATAACCCATCTCAATCAATAGGAAACACAAGGATCATTGACTCAGCTCAAACCAGGATTTTCATTATCAAAAACATAACTGCTGAAGAGCCCCATCTCTGAAGTGTTCAGTGGTCCTGTCACGACTCCGAGGTACTTCTCACTAACCTAAGACTGCTGAGGTACTCCTCCTGTCAAGTACTGCGGGTCTGCTGCCAACTACCGGGCGCTCCGTCCGCTAAGGGTCTGCTGCCAAATATCGGGCGCTCACCCAAATAGCCTACAGAGGTACTCCTCCAGTCGAGTACTGCAGGTCTGCTACAAACTACCATGCGCTCCGTCCGCCGTGGGTCTGCCGCCAAATACCGGGCGCTCCGTCCACTGGGCTAGTCGACTCACTCCAAGTCGAGTCGGTCGAGCAGTCTTCAGGTCTCAGCCGGCCACACGGTCTCCGTACTCCGTACGCTCGTCTCCAGTATCGCGGGTCTGCCGCTACAACCAAGAGCACCACCTCTATCGAGTAAAACAGAAGATTCAGCTCACACAGGTATGCTTCTTAGGATGACGATAAAGATGATCACTGAACCATCTGAGACGTCGGACCCACGAAGGATCGATAGGTACTATCCTCGCAGTGACCCACACAGGATCGGGCCCATGCAGGACCTGTAGGAGTTGGCTCACACATAACCGCTGAGAGATGACCCACACAGGATCGGACCCACACAGGATCGGGCCCACGCAGGACCTGAAGCACTGATCCACATAGGATCGCTGAGTGCAGGAGTCGTCGCAGTCCGCTGAGGATCTCTGCACAGTCGTCGCCGCAGTCCACTGAGGATCTCTGCACGGTCGTCGTCGGAGTCCACGGAGGATCTCCGCACAGTCGTCGCCGCAGTCCACTGAGGATCTCTGCACGGTCGTCGTCGGAGTCCACGGAGGATCTCTGCACAGTCGTCGCAGTCCACTGAGAATCTCTGTACGGTCGTCGTTGTCGAAGTAGCAGTCGCAGCCAGCCTAGGGTTCCCGCACACAGCAAGCTCGTTCGGGAGGGTCCGCTCCACGAGCCGAGAGACTGATACATCAACTGACACAAAGTCCGAAGTTGATGTATCCAAAAGTTCCGTATCGTCAACAGGAACTCAACGTCGCAGATGGCGCGTCAATCGGACGCCCGGTCTGAGAGATATTGGCATTTTCGTCTTAGGGGCCCGGTTGGTTTTTAAGGCAAAACCAACCCGACCGCACTCCACCTGCGTCCGAACCTCGGGCGGAGTATGCCAAAAGATCCGTCTCACTTAGAGGAAATCAACAAAGATGACGGCACGTCAATCGGACGTCCGTAGCTCAAGATATGAGCGTTTCCGCTCCGAGGGCCCGGTTGGTTTCGTGTACGAACCAACCCGGCCGAACCCCAAGTATTCCGAAACTTTGAGTGCGATAAACCAAAACTACCGTCTCGATCCAAGGATCGCGTTGCCGCTGACGGCGGGTCGTTTGGAGGCCCGTAGCTCAAGATATGGCCATTTGAACGAAGTCCGTCCGAAGACGGGGGGGTCCGGGCCCGTGCCGACCCGGCCCAACCCCCCCTGGTTGGCCCGAACCGGGTCGGGTCCGACTCGGTTGGCCCGGCCCGGCTCGGCTCGGCCGAGCGGCCGAGCGGCCGACGCGGGGGAAAGCCGCCGCCCCGCGTGACACCCCCGCGGCACCCGCGGGGTGTCGGCCAGACACCCGCGGGGTGTCGCCCTGGACACCCGCAGCACCCGCTGGGTGTCGCGCTGGACACCCGCGGGGTGCCGCCGCCTCCGGCCGCCGGCGCCGGCGACCCGCGCCACCTCCGGCTTCCGCGGGCCGCCGGAGTCGCTCCGGTGGCCCGTTTTCCTTCCCGTCTGCGCCGTTGTTCCTCCCGGGTTCCGTTCTTTACTGCGGGATCATCAAACACCCGTTGCGGCACGTTCCGTCGTCGCCCGCCAAATCCGCAAAACACGAAGAACGGCGGAGGGTTGTCGGGCCGTGTTCGTTCGACCCGCACCCTCCGCGTTAGATAAAAACAACGGGAGAAAAAAAAAGAATGTTCAACACATGAACCAACAATTTTAATAAAATAAAATTGTTTCTTTGATTCCGGTTCTTTAATTTTTAAAGAATGTTCACGGGAATATAAGGAGGGGTATTTCAAAATATAAAATCCCTACCTCAAGCGTCGTCGATCGTCGCGCGCGGGCGTTCTTCGCGGAAAGGATCGTCGCGGAAGGGAGGGATCGTCGCGTCGTCGCGGGGAGGCGTCGCGTCGTCGCGGAATCCGGCGTTGAGTCGGCGAGCTCAACGAACCAAGAACAACAGATTTAAATTATTAATATTTAAATCTGTGTTTCGTTAAAACCAAAAGAAAAGAACTTTTGAGAGGAAATCCTAAATCACTCACCTCAAACGGTTGGTGATCGGAGATCGGAGCGTGGAAGAACGTCACGGACGGAAGCGTCGTCGATTTCCGGGTTCGACGTTCTTCGCGTTCTTCGCGTTCTTCGTGTTCTTCGCGAGGGAGAAGAAGAACAAGAATCCTCTCAAACCTTCTCCAAAGATTTGGGTTGGTCTTATTTTATTAATATGCCAACACACGAAACAGGTTAAGAAACGATTGAATTAATTCGTTGAATTAATTCAACGAATGAAACAGGCCATTAAATTCACGAAAAAAACATCCCATTCAATTCACGAGAGAAACAGCCCAATTAAATGGTCTGTTAAGAATTTAGAAAACGCGTCGGTTGACTTTCATTAAGACGGGTTTTCACGGGTGCGTTTCTTAGCGGAAAGAAACGGTGGTGCTCGTGCGGGCCCCACCTCACAAATATCCTACCAAGGGGGTAGGATATTTCCGGATAGCATCCTATCCAGTTCAACTCAGTTCAAGCCGCCTTTAAGTGGCTTCAAGTGGCTTCCAAGTGGCTTAAGTGAAATAAAATAAAGTTGTCGCAAAATTATTTTATTTCTTAACTTTAAGCCCGAAAATTAAAAACCACACCCAAGCAAACGCAACTCCGGAAGAGGCGTTTCTAAAAGAATACTGGCGCTGCGATTTCATCGGTGCCCTCAGAATTCGATTCCGGGCACCGGTTCAAAAGTTAAAAAAACCCGCTCGTCTGTTCACTGAACGTACCCGAGCCAAACTTCGGAAAATGATTCCGGGCACACCGGGCCTCGGAATCAGGTGCCGTCAGAAACTGCGCTCTTGTAAAATCCCAAAAAAAATAAAAAAATTTCCTTGAAATTTATGGGTCTTTACATGGTATCAACAATACAAGGGTTTGGTATAGAAAAGTTACAGTGAAATTTCGGCTGCATAACAACGGTACTTAAAGATTCATAAAATTGATTAATGAGATAAAAATGGGTCTATAATCATTTTTAAATCAAATTTATAGTAATAGTGATATGTAAAAACATATCCCAAAATTAATAATTTGAAATGGAATCTTAAAATTAATAAGATTCTTGAATGAAGAGGATAAGTAAAGGATCTCTTACCTTGAGAGGGTGATTCCAAAATCATGTGACAAGCTTCTATAGAGATGGGGAACCTTGGGAGGAATCTTGAAAGAGTAAGAAAGAGTAATTATGTTATCCAAGGTTGTTTAGTGAAGATTAATGGGGACTTGGGTGGGTTTATATAGTAAAATAGAGGAGAGTTCATTATTATTTTTCAAACTCATGTTTTGGACTATATAATAAAGTAATCTAAAAAACCATCCCATAGATTTTTCCTATGGTTTCTTCCAAAGAGGAGTGGTTTACTTTATTTTATAAATATAATATCCTAAATAAATATAATACTACCCCCGGTGATGTGTAAGTGAGTCATGTTCTTAATGAAATGATTTTAAAACTATAAAATTTAATTTTTGATTTTGGTGGATACATAAAGGCTTTATAAAATTAATAAAATAAACTGAAAATAACATAATTTAAAAATAGATACATATATTTTGTCTTTTATAATATTAATACAATTTTTACATCACTTTTTTTTCATTATGAAGTCATAATAAACAATGTATATTTATACCATATTTAATTTTTTCCTGAAAAATTGATTATCTCATAAAACTGTGAAAATTCCCCATTAGATAATTCTAATGTTCTAATTACCAAAATAATATTAATTTTACCCAAATAATTTTTCAAATATATGAATTTAAAATTTTAAATTAGGATTTTCATTTTTTTTTTAAATGCTATTTTGTTTGACAATAACAGTTTTTGAACCCTTATAACGATTACATTTGACATCATCAAAATTATATTATCATTTATATTTAATAAAAAATATTTTATAATTATATTTTATTAAAATGTAATTTATTTAAATAATCCATTGATTCATAAAAATAAATATCTTAATTTAAATTTTCCATTACCCAAAAATATGATTTTTTTATAATATCAAAATAAAGTAACACTAATAAGAACTAAATATAATTATTATTCTATTGAAAATAAAACATACATATTCATATTCATATAGTATTGATACATATCCCATTATGAAACCAGAAAAAAAACATTAATGACATGGTTCACTATGGTAATATTTTCATGGGGTGATTCGGCGTACTTGGTTGGGGTCATGATCTTGATGGGCTTGAACTTCTCCAATAAAATGTTTAGCTCTTACTTTAGTTATTGGATTCAGTCTTTGTCTTGGTCAAGGTAAAAACCCAGTAATTCTATCTCCATTAGATTCTATAATAAATGGTCTTCATAGGGTATAATACAACTTTTTGAGGACATCACTTCCTTTGTCTGTGTTAATTGGATTTTTAATAACCAAATAATTGTACTCATCACATGGTCAATATTCAATAGTTATATTATCAATGGTTCTAATTCTTAACATACTTTTAAATCTAATAGGATATAATAAAACTAAATAAGTTAATATTTTTCTCAATAACCATAATAGGGAATTTAATTCAATCATAAATGGAATTTTATTTATAAATTTTTAGTTCATTACATTCATAATATCATATATGAACAACTTAAAACATTTCAATACCTCTTTATTAAAAATTCATGGAAAAAAATTATCATTTATGGTCGTTAAATATTTAACTTTTTATACACATTTTAGTTCAATTATTTTTGGAACATGAAGATTTATCATCATTCCACCATCACTACGTTTTTATTTATTATTAAAATATCATATAAATTTATTGTATATATATTTTGAATCGTCATTGAAAGGTAGAGAAATGAAAATTAATTACACCATTCATATAGACTATAGGCTATATGAATGCATGAAATTTGTATTCAATTTTTTATAGATGGAATTAAATAAAGTTAAAACATAAATATATCATATATATATTAATTAAAAATATTCTTATTACCATTCATATAATGTAGAAATTAAAAAATAATCACATTTCTTTTTAGAGCATGTTGTTCACATTTATGTTAAAGTGACATTATAATTTTATAATAAATTAGAGGGTAACAAGGTAGATATGATATTATAATAAAATATGCATAATTATGTGATTAATATCATATAAAAAATTAAATACATAATAATAAACATTCATGAAAGATGATGATGGAATTTAAATTTTATCATTGTGTGGAGGTGGTAGTCCACACGTATGTCTGAACAATACTTTAAATTCCCATTTGATTGAAAGAGGTTTAATAATATTGGTTCTATAATCATAATAAAATTTAAATATATTGAGGATACTTAATTTAATAATTTAATATTAATTACATATATTTAGATGATGTATAATGATATATAATTTTAATGAAGTTGGGTAAGATGATTACCTCACTTATAGTTTTCCTATTTCAGATCCTTCCTTGATGACCCCTGGAATAGTATTTTAGCGAGACCAACATATCTAATTTGAGTATAATAGTTTTTTTATATATATTTTTGGGTTTTTTCAAGACAAAGGGATCATTAGGTGTACTTATGTGAGTGGATGTGGTGCCCTTTTATAATCACGGTGAGTGGTAGGCCTATAAATTTTTAATGTTTTAAAATCTTATTAAGTAACTTTATTACTAAAATGAATCTAAAAAACTGAAATTATAATGTGATAAGTGAGTTGTTTAAATAAAACACAAAAATTATTTTTAATTAGGTTATTATTTCACTTTAACCATTATCTGTTAGTTTAGACACTTTTTTATCCATTTTTAACATTAACTACTGTAATGAAATTTTCAATATTAATGGGTTATAAGTTTACATATAAGGTAAAAATTGGCTCATAATTGGTTATGTCATGATATTTTTGACACTTTTTCATCCTAATTTTCTAACTTCATTATTTTTATTACTTTTAAATAATTTCATAAAATTTTATTTTTAATAAAATATCATTAATGTCATATTTGAATTTATTCATTTTTTTTACTTTAAAAACCTCATGTTAGATATATAATTTTAATATAATACATTGATAAATATTTAATATGTTATATTAATATGTATAATTATTTGGTTATAACAAATCAAATAAAAATATTACTTTTATATTTTTCAATTTTATCGACTTTATTTTTATTCTACTTGATTATGAATTTTGTTGGCATTGTGTAAGAATTTAAGCTAATTATATTATCTCAAAAAAATAAAAAAAATTGATAATAATTATTAAATTATTTTTAAAATATATACCTATAATATAACTTATCCATATATTATATTATGTAAAAATTTATAAATATTAAATTCAAGAGGGTGACATTTTTTAATTTTCTTTACATAAAATAACAAAAATGTCATTATAAGGGGAAAATGTACCAAAAAATACCCATATTCAATTTTTTGATTATATATTCTAGTATTTATTACATGAGAAAAATACAGTCATGTTTTTGGTTGATTTTAAGATCTAATTACATATTTTCAACCATGTTTTTCTTAGTTTAACCTTTCTATTCTAAAAAATATTCAACATGGTTAATATTCAAAATGACTAATTCTAATAGGGAACTATTTAAACATTTTGAACCAATAAATTCAAAATAATTTATGAATTATTCATGATTCAATTTCTACCATTGTGAAATGTTAATTTCAAATTATATTTGAAAAATGTAATGAAAAACTTTGTTTACAAAAAAATCATTTTAATCCTAAAAATTAACTGATATGATAATAATGGATATTTCTGATTAAAATGGAAACTTTTGGACTATTATAATAAAAATATTTGATATTTCACTAAATAAAAAATATATTGAGACTTTAAAATTACTAGATTTAGTAAAAAAATGATTTTATTTGAAAAATCTATATTTTCACAATTCACATGGAAAAAATCATGTCTGAAAAAACAAAAAATTTTATCTCAGTTAATTTTGATAATATCAATTCAAAAATAAGTTTTATTTTATAAATTATAATTTTAAAAATTAGTAAAAATAAGTTATAATTTCCTTGTACACAATGATATAAAATCACTTTTCAATAAAATGTATTTTCCAATCATAAAATGGATTCATTAAAAATTTAGTTATTATTTATTATGAATTAATCCATGATTTTTTATTGAGTATAAACATTATTCATATATTTTATAATAGCGTTACTCGTATTCATTCTGAAAAATTTAGCAGTTATGTTGCATTTGAATAATAATAGTTTCATAATTTATCTCAATTCTATTAAGGCTCAGTGTTTCATGTTAATAAATCTATTTTACTTATTTTTATTTTCAAATAAATTTTCATTGTTTTAAATTCCCCACCCCCCCCCCCCATTAAATAATTTACACCCTAATAATTTTATCGTGGACAATAATGGTTCAATATTTGAATGTACATTTATTGAGAACTCATATCATACAAAGTGAAAATAAGACTTCTTTAGAAAGGGGGAATTGATAATGGCATGGTTTACCTAAAATAAAACATAATTGAGTTACGAATTTGAGGGGTCTTATGGGATGTATCGAGTTTTTTTAATCCCACAAACATTTGTATAAGGAGAACATTGTTAGAAAGGTAACATAGGGACATGTAAAAGAAAACTTCCATATGAAGACTATTATAGAGAGATAGGTGTCAAGGTAATGAAAAAATTAGAAACCATAAAACTCTAAATCATTGGGGGGAAAGACCTACAATTCATTCGAAAGGAAATTAATATGATGATAGTTTTTTCAATAACATTTTCCAAATATTGAGATATTATTTTATTATTAATATTGAGAACGTGATATAACGTAAATACTTCATTTATTTACATTTCTTAATCATAATTTCATCCTTTGGTTGTGCATCAATGATTTTTCACTTCATACCTTATTCCAAAAAATGAATTTTCAAGATGAATTTTTA
Organism: Viscum album; assembly: GCA_963277665.1. Classification (NCBI taxonomy): domain Eukaryota; kingdom Viridiplantae; phylum Streptophyta; class Magnoliopsida; order Santalales; family Viscaceae; genus Viscum; species Viscum album. The sequence goes on from OY728125.1 coordinate 1,460,602,865, forward strand.
ATTCCCAAAGTAGTAAAAATATCTTTTAATGGATCATAAGTGACATAATATAATAAAAAAATTTATTATATATCTAAATATTTAAATAAAATAAAATTTATAGCACAAGTTATCCATTATGGATAAATATAAAACATTAATCTCTAAAACCACTATAATGACCTCAAAAGATCAACATAATCCATTCCATAAATAGTTAACCTTAAACACATCTAAAATATGTCAAAAAAAATTCAAAACCCAAAACAATGAAATATTTAATCATATATATTTTTATGATAAACATATTTTATTACCTCTAAATAATATTAATCACTCATAATTCCATATACAAAAAACATTATATACCCTAATCATATACTACCAAACATATACTAATAATTTCCATAAATATCCTTAATCACCATAAAGCCACAATAAAATCATTTATTATTCTCTTAATTTACTACACCTTCATTAAAAAAATTATGATTACCTTAATTATATAATATTATTAATATAGTGTACCGCTTCCAAAAAAACACTTAGTCACTAAATCACCTTTCAATCCCATTGCTATCTATATGATACTTTTTCACATAATATACCTACTCATTTATTCTAATAATCCATAATTACCTTAACATTGGTAATCATATTAACCCTAATAGTTATCAATAACATTAAATGTGTTTCTAAAAAATATAACACTATTATTCCTAAAATAACCAGATCACTAAAACAAATACAAATCCAAAAAGGATGTGCTCTCATAATTTTATTTCAAAATGTCATTTATTACCTTAAACATTAATCACTTGAACCCTAAAAAGAGGTATCATTGAATTTAAACTTATGATCAACCTAATACTTATCAAACCATATCACTTTAAATTTCTCCCATATTACTATGAAGTATCAAATTTTTCTATAGTTTATACCATTTCATCTTCCATAATGGTGTATAAAGAATATGTGGAACAGCCTATGAATATCCATTAAGATTTTCATAAGAGGTGCACTGTATGGTCACACTCACTATAAACTTGAATGATGGAGTAGATATATTGGACTAAATCTTTTTAGTGTTATTACCCCAAGATCCATCTCTAGAAAACCCATGTCCAATTTTCATATCTAGATAGATATGTGTTTCTAATAAAATTACATAATTTCAAACATACCAAAAAAATATTTTATTATCCTATAATTAGACATATCCTAAAATTCTATCATATCATTTTTCTCTTTAATCAATGTTTTCTGAAAGATAGCACCAAGGTTTCTACTAAACTTCCTCTAACACCAATTGTAATACCCAGAACCCTATATCCTAGAGTTGGTGGTTATTTTAAAAAATTGGCCAAAAATAAAAAGGATTGGTTATTGAAGGATGAAATAGTTTAATATTGTTTGGAAACTAAATACATATATGATTCTAACATTACATCTGAGAACATGAAATGTAAAATAATAATACTTGTGTGAACTTTATTATATAATCTATTAAATCAATTATTTCATTTATATATCCCTTCATGGTAACTTGGGTATAGGAAAAAAATAAATGGTTATATTAGATGCTCTGTAAGGTAATTAATATAAAATAATCCATCATAAATTAAATAAAATATGTAAAATATTCCTAAAATAATAAATAATAAAATATTCCATATAAATAATACACTAAAATGGGAACTAAAACCTTGAATAACATAAAACCATATATAATAACATGGATAATAATAAAAACTTTTATAATGATTAAATACATAATATTGGACATCATAATTTTAGCGCTAAGGCCTTTTTTAGGGAAATATAAATAAAAAGGTATGGAATATTCCAAATACCCAAACAAGTTTTCCTCATATGACATTATGATACACCATGGGGATATAATGGGCCATGTCTATCACTAAAAAAGTTCAATTCATTCATCATTTAAAAGGGGTGAATCATAATTTAATAAATAATTTTTTTAAACATTTGTATTGAAAGACTAGAATATCAATTATTAATATTTTTACTAATAAATAAAAATAACATGATCATAATCCATACAGAGTAATATAGTGGATTGTATCAAAAGTTTATATCCTAAGTATTTTATAATATTCATCACATAATGTTATCATAGAATAACATATTTCAAAAAGGCTAATGGATTCTTTCTTGAGGAAAATATTTTTTTTAAAAAATAAATTATATTAAAATAAAAATAATTCATGATAATAAGTAAAAAATCTCTAAATGAACTATGAAAATAACTATATTATTCAATATAAAAAAGTACACGTGATGTCAGAAAATTCATCCTTATGGTGTATGTTAAAATAGTTATTATATTTACACCTTTAAGAAAAAAGTTCATTTATTTGGAAAACTACACGAAGATTTCTTATAAAAAAAATTTACAGGAAGTAAAAATGGTTAAATATTAATAAAATAAACCACTTAAAAATTTTAAAAATATTATTGGATAGAATTTATATAAAATATTAACATGGAATAAAAATATTCCTTACTTAAAATAGAAATTAAATTATTTTCCCTTAAAAATCTCTTTCGAGAGACCAAGAAGGTAAAAATGGATCTAATACTTGAAACCCATAGAAATAAACATATTAAAATAAAAAATTTGGGTCTTAATATCGAAATATCATATATTTAATCTAATGGAAACATACACATAAACAATCAGGAATAAGGATGAGATTATGAAATAATCCTTTACATCTAGTATGACATTCTTTGCATGTATATTCAACCTCCACTATAATAAAATAAAAATTATTATAATTATATAAAAGAACCATATATATATTTATAACATCATATATAAACCTATTATAACATTTTAACAGATTTTTATTAATATTTCACTATTAAAATCATCATTTTGGAGTGTTAACTATTTTGATTTTCACATATGTATCGGCTCAGTAGTTTTAGTCCTATCATGTTTATTATGATTACATCATCTCTATCATGTAAAAAATGATATAGATAAAATATAAATTCATTATATATATATATATAGTCATCCTTGAACCATATATATAGATAAATTAATAACATCATTCATGGAGATGATAGGTCATATGAACGCATGAACACTATTTTCTATTTTTAACAGATTAGAAAAAATAAATATAATTAATGATTGTATCATATATATAATATATAATAATTAAATATATCCTTATTACCAATCATTTAATTTATAAATGAAAAATAAATCACATCACGTTCTGGTTATGGTAGTCCCCACATACACATGAGCGACGTTATTATTTTCCAATAGATTAGAAGAATATGGATATGATATTATAATTATAGAATATGATTATTTTATAAATATAAATTTTAATGTTTATATCAATAATAATAATAATTGATGAAATATAGTCAAGGAAAATGAATTTTATTTCTATGTGGTGTCAGCAGTCTGCATGTAACCATGAGTGATGAATTTACATAACATTTAATGGAAAGAGGGTGAATAGTGGTGCTTTGATAATAATAATAAAATTATAGTATATTTATGATACTTATGTTATTAATTTATTATTCATACTATATATTTTAAGTATTTATATTAATAATTAATTTTAAAGAGGTTGGGTACGATGATTACCTCTCCTTTCATTAGCCTCATTTAGATCCTTTCTTGAGGTCCCTTTGAATGGTCTTTTATAAACACCATATCCTCTAAGTAATGGATAAATATTTTGGAGATTAATTATGGTAGGGTTTAGTTAACTAAATTTATCAAGATTTTGTAATAAGTGAGTGGTGATGTCCATTTTATAATTGACGCGACTCGAACCATTCTAAATTTCAAAAGCACTAAAATATTATTAACTCATTTGTTTCATAAAATGGATAAAAAACGACTCATATTTTAAGGTGATAAGTATAATGTAAATAATAATACAAGACAATGTGGTTTAAATTTTTTTTTTAACTCCTATATTTTGATTTAAACCCTTTATTGACCATTTTTTACTTTACCAGCGGTAATAGAATTTTGATTCTTAAAGGGTTATAAATTTACATATAGAGTAACAATTAGAACATTAATGGTCAAAATATTGTATTTTAAACCATTTATCATCCTAATTTTTCATATTTCTTGTTTTTTTATTTTTAAATAGGATAATTGTATATTATTATTCATGAAATATAATTTATTTTATTTTTGAAACTATTAATTTAATTTTACATTAAAAGAATCAATATAGAAAAATTAATTCAAATATAATCATTTTATTCATCCATAATAGTTTATATTCATCTAAAAAATCCATGGGGAAAAATAATTCATCCAAAAAATATTATTTTTAGATTTTTGAAAATCATTTAAATTATTTTTCTACTTCATTCCCATGTACTGTATCAATGTTTTTTTAAGCATTAAAGGAACTTTTTTCACCCAAAAAAATTAGAAAAATATATTATAATAATAAAAAAATAATTTTTAATATTCTTAAATCGTTTAAATATTATCCTCTTTTTATAGTTATGTAATAAATTTATAGATATTGAATTCAATTGAGTGGTATTTTTAAATTTTATTTACCAAAAATTAGATATTTTTCATTATAAACTTAAAATGGAAGAAAAATTTCATAAAATGTTATTTGGGATGGATACGGTCAAATTTATACAAAATAATAAAATAAGATCTGTTTTTATGTTGATTTGGAGAACTTATCTCAATGTTTTACCCCTATTTTACTCATTTTACCATTATAGTGGTTATAGATGTTTACAATGTATATTATTCATAGAGACTAAAAATAAAAAATAAACTATTTAAAAAATTGATCCTCCTAATTCCAAATTTTTTATCCACTTTTCATGACTCTATTTCTAAAATTTTCCAAAATTTGTTTTAAAATAAATTTTTAAAATGCAACAAAAAATAATTTTTATAAAAAAAATTATTTATAATCATTGAAATTAATATATAAAAAGCATGAATATTACTAATTTAAATGTAAATAATTAAAAAATTATAAATAAAAATTATCATATTTCACTAAATTAAAAATATAATAGTGTTTTTAATTATATGATTTAATGAAAATAAATTACAGTATTTGAAAAAACACAATTTTTCATTATTCACTAAAAAATCCATCATTTATGAAAATTCCCAAATTTTCACCCAATGTTATTTTAGATATTATTTTTTCAAAAATGATACTCATTTTATAAAATTATATTTATAAATTTTGATGAAATTAAATATAATTTCCATTCCCAAAATGAAATAATATCACTTTTGAATAAAATGGATTTTTAATGAATCAAATGCCTTTACTAAATATAGAGTGATAATTTACCATGTATTAATTAATAAAATTTTATCTAGTAGGAAAATTATTCCTATATTTTATAATTTTGTTACTCATATTCATACTCTCAAATTAAATGGGTATATCAAAATTAAATTATAAAATTTTTTAATATATATCTATTTAATCAATGTTTGGTGTTACATGTTAAGAAATATATGAATCATATTAATCTTATAAAGTAATTTTTTTTGTTTTCACACTATAACCTTCAATATTTTTTATTTTAATTTTACTCAAGTTATAGTTTTTCCTTATTTAGCCTCGTTTTAAAATTAATATCACTCAAATATAACCCATCTTGGTAATTTGTATATCCTTTTTATCCAATATCACATTAATTTTCTTACTCTTTGGATATAATTGGTGATATATTTTTTCTAATTACCTTGGTTTTTAATTAATGTTTCCTAATCTTTTTAAATGATATTGTTTTCAAAAAAAAGGTTTTTAAAAAAATACAATAAGTGGAATTTTTTTATGTTCATATTTTATGTTCGACTCAATATTTTAGGAATATCAGCATATTTATTCGAAATATTGAAAATTTTCATTTTAAACTACATTTAATTTCTTTGAAATTTTTTTAATAGAAAATAAATTTAACATTTATCGTATAGTATATTTTTTAAAAAAAATAACCGCTTTCAATTTTTTCATTTGAACATAAATTTTCACTGAATTTTTCATTTTATATGAAACCTTATCTCTTCAATTTCATGGTTTCTAAAAGAAATTATTTATATCAATTATTTATAAGTTATTTTTTTCAACACATTTAAATGAAAAAGGATATTTCTTGTTTCGAATGTGATTTTTATAAAATAACTACACCGTGTTTTCTATCTTAATATTTTTTCCATTGATATATCTTATTCTTGATAAATTATATTCTTCAGATGATAAAATACAAATTTCTATTTATATAATAAATCATGAACTTTATTTTTTCTAATGATCAATAATCTATAAGCATAATTTTTCATTTAATATCATTCCATTGAGAATTCACTATTTTCATTTCCAATTGTAAAACGGTTTTGTCAAGATGTCATACATCTATTGATTGGGAAAATTATTAAATTAATGATGTAACATTTTTTATATGTTTTAAATACCAAATAAACAATTATATATATTGAAGGGTTTTTATCTTGAAGATTAATATATATATATATGTAGTTACCCATTTAATTCCCAAGGGTATATCATGTTATAATTATTGATTGAATTATGAATGCTTTTCTTATATGACTCCAATTGAAATGAATATGAAATTCATTTTCATTCCATGGGTTCCTTGTGATGAATGATTAATTTTTTATAGAATACATACATATATATATATATGGTGACTAGATGAATCATATAACTCACTCCAATGCATTGTTTTAAGACTATATATTATGACATAGATAATGCGTGGACATAATAATTTCATTCCACATGCTTGGGTATAATGTGTTTTCTCACTATTTCAATAATGGACATAATTATATTTCTCACATAGGAATGGGTACAATGAGTTTTCTCATAGATTTTTTCCTATTCTTAGGGTTAATCCATATCACCAAAATTATTTTTTTATTATGTCACCATTCTGGGTTTTCTTTATTCTTCAATCTATGTTACATTCCATGTTCATACCTACGTTATATAATATTATACACTTCTTTGTTATTACACTCCATATTATATGATTTAAGATTTATTATTTGTTAGTTATTGCATTGTTTTTTATCTTGATTATTCTTATCAGATCATATTATATTCCTTTATAGTTTTTTATAGTTGTCACTTATGTTTACCCTCGCTGTGAATTTGAGTTTACCTATTTTATATATTTACATTTCCCTAATTTATGAAGATAAGTGATACATATGAAAAGATTAAAAGTGTGTCGAGTTTGGAGAATATTCTGGAAATTTTTTAACACTTTTTCAGGATTTAAATGATTTTTAAATAGTGGGAAAATGTCCAATGGATGAAAATAGTGTGGGCTTCTTCATGTAATCTTTTATACTAATTATCTAAAACTCGTAACCTAATAGATCATGGTATTTTATTATAAGATAATATATTATTTAATACATGTAATTGATATAGTTAAATCCATTGGATAATATACATAATGAATTATAATAATAATAGAAAAGGGTTTCTAAAGTTCTAAAGTATCAAATAACAACTAAGAATGGGGGGTTGAATCAGTTGTTTAATTTTTATGATTTTCAAATCATTTATAAACTTAACCACTGAAAAATATTAATATTTATTTCCTTCTAAAATTTTAATAAATAATCATGCATGAAAATTTATTAAATAATATAAATCACAAAAGATTTACAATATTCATCCTTAGTGTGAGAACCTGCATCTTTGTCATAGCCACTCCTATGGGTTTATAGAAATTCTATATTATGAATAAGTGAATATAACTTCTAAAAAATCCTATTATACACCTTCAATATCATGATAAGAAATATTATACTAACTCCCTTTAGTTTACAAAGATTGTCATAAAACAATTGATCCAAAAAAATAATACAGACTTTGTTGAAGATGCTCTACAATTTCTCTATATCAATCCTTAGTTTAATTTAGCTGGATCCAGTTTTCTCAATCTAATGAAGTAAATAAAATTCTTAATTACTCAATCTACACTTCTCAAAATATACATAGAAACTCAATATGATCATTCTCAGTCTGATCGACTCGATATGATCTTCTCAATAAGATGAATCCATTCTTAGCTTGCAAAACTCAAACTATGCTCAAATGTTCAATATGGTTTTCTTTAGTCTGATTGAATCAATATAATTGACTCAATATGATTCTCTTGTCTTATAAACAAAATTTACAGGTTTCTGATATTCTTCTGACATCTCATTTCAGAAAGAAATTTTATTCAAATTCCTCAGCACTTTTCCTTTTCCACTTACATAAAAGTTAAAATTGAATGAATGATCTAAAAAATTATTTACAGGAAACATGGGAAAAAAAGCGGTAAACTTGAAAACATTCCCTATTTACTCAAATTTCAAAACATTAAAAAATATTTCATTTATAATTCAATTTTTACATCATCAAACATTCTCAATTTTTTCTAACATTTAAACACAATTAAATTTTAGGTTTGACCTCTTCAACTCTTCAGAAATATTATGATATCTTCTTTTTGAGTCTTCTTCATAATCAACCTTATAACCTTTCTTCAATCATATATAACTTCCTCAACTTCAATATGACGTATATGGTTCTTTCTCATTTCATTACTACAAAATTCCCATTACGATGGAAGTATTTTTATGATTATTTTTTCATAATGATAGAAATTATTCAATGATTAATCCACTTAGAAAATTTGAACATATTCAAACTTCATCATCATAATAAATTCTTATTCATCCTTAAATATTATACCTTCTACAGATATTTCATAATTATTTAATACCCATTATGATGAAATCTTGATTAATATTTAGTGTATCTGATGATGACTCCACTCAACAACATTGACAAGTCTCAAACCTCCTCCTTTATTACTCACTGAAAAACCTTTTCTTGATTTCTAGAACTAATACAACCATTATGATTCATCCAATTAATCAAAACCTTTTATCATGATATTTTTCATGATTTTTTAGAACTTTATTACCAGGAAATAATCATCAAATTTATATTAGAATGTTTTAAGACTTTATAACATCTGACTTAACTAAATCAAAAAACATTTTCAACATCATTATGACTTATTCACTTAAAAACATTTTTTTATAACTCAACAACTTATTTCTTTCTCTGATTATAGAAAAGGAAAAATTCTAGCGAACAATAATTTTTTCCTCTAATTATTTTGAATATAATTATATAAATATGATGTTGATAGATATGATACTCTGAGTTGGGTGCTTCTCAATACAATAACATGAGTCTATAAAATAACTTTATTAAAAAACTTTTCTCCCCCTTTATGTTTGGGATCAAACTTTCAGAAACTTTCTAATTTCTTACAAGGATCGTTATGATGTGTTGGGTCTGATTCTTGAATAAGAAAATCAATACAATACAAATAGGATAGTTGTCAACAAATAAAAAAACTTTGTCAAAATAATTTATTATAAAGTTTCTTCAATATACCCCTTTGTATTTGTTGAAAACCCTCATTAAAAACATCTAGAACTCTCAAAAAATTTCAAAACTCACCTTTTTTAAAAAAACTCATGTTTTTTAACTTTTATCAAAACATAACCTTTCTCAAAAAAGAGTTTCCAGACACCACATTACAGGATAAAGTAATTTTCTTTAAGTAATTACATCCCTCGATGGAAATAAAATTTATCATCCATGTAAAGATAAACTCCCATCACTTTTATATATTCCTAAATTTTCTTTTTCTCTCACACATTTTAGGATAACCATATATTCAGATTCATAAAAGAAAGATAAGTAAAAACATATGAAAAAATACAAAGTTGTTACTTTCTCTCCTCATTTTTATACATAATCCAAACCCCAATGGGATTTTTCTATATGATATTTATGGAATTCATTGGAGTATTCTAAACATAAAGTTGCATCCTAAATTCCAAATACCTTTTTTCATCATTGGTTTTTTAAAGATAACAAAAATTTGATACTTTTTTGTAGTATATTACAATAAAATATCTCAGGAATAAGATTTATATTTTATAAAGTGAAACTTTATAACAATGTGTTTTGAGCTTGAATGTTGGATAGGATTTTTAGAAATATCAATTGCAATTTAATTAACACATATTATCTTTAAATGTTTAGAAACTTTTTCTTTCAAATATTCTAGCTGAACTATCATCCACAACATTTGAGTGCATGGTTGAGTAGCCACAACATATTCGGAATCATCTATGAAAAAATTTATTGAACTTAGTATCTTATTATTCCAACTCACACAATAATAACCCAAGAAAAATGTTCCTCTTGAGGTTGATTTTCTATCATTATAATCTCTAGCCCAATCAACATCTGTATAACCATGTACCTTCATCCCATAATTTCTATTATATAAAAACCCATGTGAAGCTTTTCCTTTAAAATGTTTCAAAATCCTTTTTGATTCTAACAAATGTTATTCGTTTGGATTAATTTGATACCTACCACACAAAGTCACAACATAAAAAATATCAAGCCTTGGGGTTATAAGGTAAAGAATACATCATACCAGCTTCTGAAATTAATTCTCATTTACACTTATTCTAGATTCCTATTTACTCAACTTTGTTCTCATTGAAAAATGAATACAAACGTCTTCAAATTCTACCATCCCAAACTTTTTTAACAATTCCCTATAATACTTTTTTAGAGATAAGAAACTCTATTTTTCTTTTTGTTGAACTTGTAAGCCAAGAAAGACATTTAATTATCCTAACATAAAAATTTTCAGAATTCTTCTTCATTTACTTAGAGGATTCTTTAAAAACATCTTCTCTATCCCCAATAAAAAATATATCATCTATACAAAAAAAATTACAATTAGAGTTCCAGAGAAAAGCATTCACATATAAGTTGCTATAAACATTTCCTTTATAAAATTTAAACATTCTCAAACAATTTTATAGTTTAGAATACCAAGAATATGGATATTGATTCATCCCATCAAAATCTTTCTTCAATTTAAAAACTTTATTTTCATCCTCATCATGTAGAAAAACAAAAGGTTGTTTGATGTAAACTTCTTCCTCAATATCACCATTTAAGAATGATGAATTTACATCCATCTGATATGTATTTTAATTACGATGTGTGGACACTAAAATAAAAATTATAAAAGTTTTTGATATTGAAACTAGGGGATAAGTTGCCTCAAAATATACACATTCTACCTATGTATTGCCTTTAAAAACAAGCTTGGATTTGTTTATTTAATCATATCAATGTTCATTTAACTTGTTTCTATAAACACACTTGGTTCAAATAAAAATTTTGTTGTATAGGGAATAAGTTCACACATTTCATTTTTCTCAATCTGATCCAACTCTACATTCATATCATCCACCAATTCTTTTTGATTAATCACTACTGAAACTGATTCCAGTTCATCTTTTGATATAAGATAAGTCTGACTTTCTAATCTGAAAATTTTTCTAGTATGAACTGGATCATTTGGATTTCAAATGAAGTTTTCATACTCAATATGTTTTTTTAAGGTTAGAAATTTCAAAATTTCTCTCCCATCTTCACTTTCCTCATCACATGATTCATTTGAATCTTGATAAGGATGTTTGGAATTACTTTCACTCATTTTTATAAATCTCCAGTTTATCCTCCTCAGCACTCTCAAAAACCATTGTTAAGGAATTTTTATTTTAAATTAAATTCACATAATATGAGTCCACCAACTTTTGTAAACTTTTTCCCTAACATTTTTAACTTTTTACATTTGGTGAATAACCCATAAAAGTTCCTTATTTAGCTTTCTTATCAAACATCCCCAGATCTTTATTTTTTGATTTGATAAAACATGGACATACAAAAATATTGGTGTATTTTAATGAAGTTTTTTTGTTATAACACATTTTATAAGGAGTCGTGTGTAACATCTTAGGTCTGAAAGCCACTCAACTAGTGCCCCATATCCATTTGGCAACATGGCCTCAAGCACATTTCCCTAAATTCAAAAGGTTTCTGACTAGAAGTAATGGACTAGGGTATGATAGTGGGGACACAATGACCTCATTGATAGAGTGTAACACAGCAGAATAAATAATAACAATAGCCGAAATAGTAAACATCATGCAACTAAAATAAACAACTAAAGACTGAAAGATAAAGATAACCAGAAAGCATATAATATCAGAATTATGTAGCATGTCACATGTTCTAATAAAATAGAGAAAATAGGATACATTGAAATCAAGTAAAATAAAATACCAATGTAAGGTAAAACAAAATGAAACTCAGCAGCATCGCAAGCCTTTGTTTGGTACCATGCTATCTATCTCCTAAGCAGCAATCAAGTACCTAAAAAGGGGCCTTACCCTTATCAGAACCTGCAACCATATTGTTTGTTTGGGCCCAAAACTTGACTCAAAAAGGGTGTGAGAAATAAATATCAATAGGCAACCACCAAAGTTCAGTTCCAATCTATCAATGAGTATATGCAATAGTAGTGTATAATAGTGAAATTTAGTAAACTAGCAGGTACTCAAAAGTAAACAATCCTACAAGTACAAGCATTCATTTAAATTAATTTCATGTTATTTAATAAATTAAAATTCATTGAATTATATAAGTCCCAGGGTCAGGCCTAAGCCCGTCAATACTCTATGTAAAGTAAACACAATAGATACCTAAGCAGGATATCTAACCAAAAGAATTGAAGACTGAATCCAAGATTATGCTTTGGATTTCCAGACACAACATGATTCATTCTATCTCAATATGTCTTCAGGCCAAGCCCAATGTATAATCATTTTATCATATTCAAATTAGGGAAAAATCCATTGTATCAGCATTTCATAATATTTAGAATCAGTGACAATCTTAGTGTATCAGCATTTCAGCATGTGTAGAATCAGGTACAAGCCTGGTGTATTAGCATTTCAGCATAGTAAACAACACATGTAAATTACACTAATACATGGTTAACAAAAACTAACTCACATGGGAACATTTCATTTATCAACCTACACATACTAATTAAACTGTAACATGGCTAGCATTTGATAAATCACATGGGAAAATTTATATAACAAGACTAATATGTAAATTAAACTATCACAATGCTTTAACAAATATTTTCACATGGAAAACATTTAATTAACCAATCTTATTTTAAATAACATTTTAATTGAAATAAAGGCATTCTCATTAGCATCCTAGGCTAAACAGCTAAACAATGGTCATCTGAGAGATAATTCACCAACGAGGTGGCACTTAGTCAAAACCAAATAAGCTCAATCATGCTTCAATTAATTTTTTCAATCACATAAATGTCATTAGGTATTAACATGGGTCAAATTATCAATAAATAAACACCCTAAAAATGAGTTACTCATGTAAACAACCCGACATTTAACGAACGTCTCTAGACCACTTACCTAGTCTTCTTATAACTCTCCTTGTCCAGCGTCAGCATCCAATTCAAGCTAGAAATAAGAATATCTGTAAAACAAGGATAAACCCTCAACCTTAAATAACTCAGTCATGAGATGTAATATGAAGGAATGGATAAATTTTAATTTAGGGAATACCGATTAGGTTCCAATGGTTCTGACAGTGGTTGAATCGGAGTTCAGACAATGATTTGGGAGAGGATTGAAGGTACGATGGTGCTTTTTGTGAAACCTGGTGATCCCCTTCTATACAGAATGTTATAGGAGGGAAACTATCCATTTTTAATTAAATAAACCAAATACACAGTGTGTAAGTCTATATACACAACGTGTACATTACTTTACTATTCGTTTGGTAGTCATTTTCCACCGACTTACTTTCTTGGACCTGTTGACATGACTACACGGCATGTACTAAGAAGTACACAGCCTGTAGTTGGATTTTTTCCTCTATTCCTTGACGACATTCCCACACACCTTGTATTCCCATCATACACAGCCAAACTACATGGCATATACTTAGTAATATAGGGCGTGTAACCCTGAATCAGCTCATGTGATAGTATGATTCTAGTATTTTTCTAGTTTCCCCTTGTTTTATAAAAGACAACTCAAAGAAAAAATAAATAAATAAAATTGTACCTCAAAGTAAGAACTGGGTTCTTAAAAAAACCCCCCTTAAATCAATTCATCCCTGAATTTCCCTTTCAAGGGTGGTGAATAAAAATATGAGAATAACTTCGGCCACTGAGCACGTACATCAGCCTCCCTCTCCCAAGTCTCTTCTTGTACTCAGTTGTGCTGCCATTGCACTCATATAAGTGAAACTGACCAGCCATGGAGAACCTTTGTGGTCCTATCAACTATACAAATTAGATGATTCTTAAGGGATGAATCAACCTGAAGCTCATCCTCCTCAAGCGGAAAACGTGATATGGGTATGAGTGATAGCGACGTAGCTGAGATGAATGGAAGACTTCATGCATGGCTTGGTACCTCTAAGGTACTATAACCGATTGGAAACCAGCCTGACTCTCTCCAGAATCTCGAATGGATGGGCATATCTTCGTGAAATCTTACCCTGTCTTCTGATCTTATTATGTCCCAATCTTTTTGTGACATTTATGAAAACTCAATCCTTTAAATTGAACTCCAAAGGTCATATATGGTGATTTGTGTATGATTTCTGAAGAGATTGTGTAGTATTCATATGATTCTGAATCAACTAAAAATGATCAGTGGTCTCTTAGACAAGACAAGGTCCCAGCATAGCTGCCACTCCTACCTCCACCAAACACAGGGCTTATCGGCATGTCCTCCTGTACAACTCCTCATAGATAACCATCTACATAGTAGCATGGAATCTATTATTATAGGCAAACTCATCCAGGGGTATATGATTCTCCCAAGATCCCTCAAAGTCTTAGAGACATACATGCAACATGTCCTATAGCACCTGTACTATACTCTATATCTAGCCATCAGTCTGAGGGTGGTATGTTGTGCTCAGAAGCACATATGTACCAAGCTCCCATTAAAAACTCTATGAGAAATGAGATTTAAAGAGAGAATCCCTATCTGAAATGATAGAATAAGGGAACCCATGAAGTCATACCCCCTCTCAGATATACATCTTTCCAATCTCATCAACATTGAAGGTCCCCTTGATCAGCAATATGTGAGTGACCTTTGTAATCCTGTCAACTATGATCCACATAGCATCATTTCCTCTAGGCGACATCGGTAACCCATCACGAAATACATCATGACACCATCCCATTTCCACTCCGTAATATGTAACTATTGTAAAATCCCAGTCGTTTGTTGATGTTCTGCCTTCACCTGCTGACAGGTGGAACACCTTGTAACAAAACTAGATACTTCTCACTTCATACCCAGCCACTAGTACTAATTGTGCAAGTCACATTATATCTTGGTGACTCCGGGATGCACTACAAAAGCTAAATCATGAAACTCCTACATCACCTCCTCGTGTGTATCCATTGGAACCCACACACATCCATGGATATGCAGAAATTCATCCTCACTTATCGTCCATTTAGGAGGAGGGTCCTCACCTACCACACTCTCCCATAGAACTGGGCCTTCAAAATCTGATATCTACCTCATCCTCACTCTTCCGAGTAGGGTAGAGATAACATCCAAAGAAGAAAGATAAGACTATCCCTAACTGTCATTCACCTCTAAATGAATCTTAGAGAATATATCCATAAGATTCCACTCACTACTATCCTCCTACACTGCATGTATCTGAGTCCTTCTGCTCAGTTCGACAGCCACTACATTGCCTTTTCCAGGTGTATAGGAAAGCTCAAAATCAAACGACTAAAGTTATTCCACCCACATTCATTGTCTCAAATTCAAATCACACTGAGTAAAGATGTATTTGATACTTTTTTGGTCTATTGACACCACAAAATTCTCCCCCAATAAATAATATCTCCAACAGTGCAATGAATGAACAACTGCAGCTATCTCGAGATCATACATTGGGTAATTCCTCTTATGTGGCCTCAATTATCGGGATCGGTACACAACAACTCAATCCACCAATATAAGCACTACTCCCATCCCAATACCTGATGAATCACAGTATATATTGTAACCCTTGACCAACTCTAGTAATATCAATATCGGTATTGAAGTCAAATTCCCCTTCAACTCCTAAAAGGATACATCATAATAATCCGACCACTCAAACTTCACACCTTTCTTAGTCAAGCCTGTCATCAGAGCTTCTAATCATGAAAAGTCTAGTATAAAACACCTATAGTAACTATCTATCCCCAAGAAACTTCGTACATAAAAAATGTTAATGGTATTCCCCTACGTAACTACTTCTCTCACATTGTATGTGTCTATAGATACTTCAGTCTCTAAAATGAAGTGACCCAAGAAGTGAATATGATCCATCTAAAAGTGCAATTTTTTTGTCTTAGAATATAACGGATGCTCTATCAGTGTATTCAAAATAATTTCAATATGTTTGGCATTGTCTTGTTGATTGGGATAATACACCAGCATATCGTCCATGAAAACCACCACAAAATAATCTAGTTAAGGATGGAGCACTCGGTTCATCGGTGCCATGAAAACTACCGGCACATTTGTGAGACTGAATGGCATAACCAGGTACTCATATAGACCATACCTACTATAAAATTTAGTAAGAGGTATGTCTGTAGGTCGTACGCATACCTGGTGATATCATGGCCTCAAGTCAATCTTTGAGAACACCCAAGCTCCACAAAGTTGATCAAACAGTTCATCTATCCATGGAAAGAGATATCAGTTCTTAATTGTCAACTGGTTCTATTTTTAATAGTCCATGCAAAGACTAAGGGTACCATCCACGTTTTTTTCCAAAAGGGACTGGTGAACCCCAAGGAGAAGTATTGTGTTGTATAAAACCCTTAGCTTCCAGATCTTCCAACTACCTCCAAAGATCTTATAACTATGTTGTGGACATCCTGTAGGGAGGAATGGATACTGGTACAGCTCCTAGCACTAGCTCGATAGTGAACTCCACCTCTCTGACCATAAGTAAGCCTCAAAATTCATTTGGGAAAACGTCCCTGAAACGATATACCACTAGAGGGATGTCTGTCATACATGTTCCCTGGTCATCCAGATATAAAATCACAATATATATTGTCATCCCACCCAACCCACGATGCTCGGGTCTATCTATGCTCACCTAGACATCCCATTAAACTTTATATAGAAACTCTCCACCCTCTGGTGATATGAAACTCACCCTATAGTGATAAAAATCAACAAAGGCTCAAAAAGAAACCAACCAATCCATTATGAGAATGGCATCAAATCCTATTATCTCTAAAACATAGAGGTTCCATCAAAAGTGACACACACCAATCTCAAGGGGGAAATCCTTTCACTGATGCACACCTATAATTTTAATCCCTAACGGAGTGTATAGAATCATAGCATCATAATAAATATAAACAGAGAGCCCAAGTCTTTATAAAATATCCACAGATATAAAACTTTGTGTAACACCAGTATCAAAAGGTGCATAAGATAAAATAGAGGCGACTTGGATAATACCTCTAACAGTAAAAGGTCTGGGATCCTTCTTTTGCTGGGTCTATTGCACTGCATAAGTCTGACCTGCACCGCAGCCCTGAGACACTGCTTGGCTACCTTGAACTGACCCACCCTATTGTTGTTGAGATCCTGGGGTCTATCTACCATGGCTATGACCACCCCCTTGACCATAACGGTCTAATTTATTCCAGTTCCCTGATTAGTGAGAAGTTTTTGACCCCACTTCTAAACATGGAGTTGGTGAAGAACCTCTCTCACTAGATTCTGGTGGAAAATTCCAGAAGAACCGCTTTAAATGTCCCGTCTTTCTGCAAACTCGACACTTGACCAAGTCCATCGGGCACTGAGGTTTAGTATGCCCAATCCTTCCACACTGGTAGTACCTCTCCTGGCTACCAAAAGATACATTTTTTCTACTACTATCACCACGAGAAAACTCTAGATGATTCTTATTCTTATCAGTATAAACAGTACTAGATCTCAGTGTCGATCCTCCCTAGCTCGTACCCCCAGATTCTTGTAGGTTACGCTTGGTAATCAGTATATGATTCATAATAGTTGACATAGAATGTAACCTAAATACATTGACCATTGATAGGATATCAAACCAGAGACCATCCTCTAATTTTCTATCTTTCGATACGTTATATCCCATCAGAATAGGTGTGAATCACTAAAGCTTAGTAAATCAGGTAGAATAGTCCATAACTGACAGTGTGCCCTACTCTAGGTGCATGAAATCCCAGGATCAGCCAACCATAAGCATCTCAAGAAAATAATAATCATATAAGGATGCCTAAAATTCTTCCCATGACATATCCTGATGACTTCCTTCCTGAGTGATAACATCCCACCATATCATGGAAAAATCATGCAGTATATATGTTGGGATCTTGAACCTCCTCTCAATAGGTGTCTCCAAATACTTAAAGATAGTCATCATTGGTTCCAACCATGTTTTTGCAGCCTATAGTCCACCATCCCCTAAAAAATTAGTAGATTATGCTACTAGAATATACATGTTATCTCTACCATAGATGTGGAAGCCTGCAGTTCTCCCTGAAAGGTCTTCATGAACCTCACAAGTCCTTCACAGAACTGTGCTTATGCACCTGCTTCTGTTATAATGGTTGGTGTCGTAGCTGGCACAACTGGAGGATCCATCGGTTTCCCATGACCTACCATCTTATGACTATGATCATCACTTCTCTCCTAGAATACAACTCATGATTGTCACGGTGGCATGACTCTACAAGGTCAACAGCAAGCCTCATTTCAAGCACATCATCAATTTTTTCCATTCCGAAGTTCCAAAACAAAATAGGAAAAAACCCTCAATGTTTATCAAAAAGGGACTACACGTCTTGTAGAAATAATACAAGTCATATAACCTTACACTGTCACATGGTCGTGTTCTACCTCTATATTAGGTGTGTATCAACCCCAATCATACAACATGTTCTACAATCACATGGTTTGTACATAGGTTTTTCCTCCTTACCATGTACTCCCACACAGCCAGGTCCACATTGGTTTTTCCTGGGTAGGCTACACAACATGTATCGAAAGTACATGGCATGTTCTGATCAAAACTCTACATCCAATGTTTTCTCTCACATGACCTGTTACACGGTCATATACTACACGGCATGTAAACATTATACACGGCATGTTCTTCTTAAAACTTGGAACATCCTATCCCCTAAATAGGAAGAACACACGACATGTTAGGCTAAACTACACACTACGTATACTATGTTTTTTTATATAGAAACTCAACATTTCCTAGAAAACCCTTTTTCTATTGAAAAAAAAACTAGTGGTATGTCAAATTTTGATCTTTGAGGGCCCATACTCTATGTGAATAAAAGTTTGACACCCAAGCATAACATATCACAATAAAATTCAATACAAAAGGCTGAATCATGATCCCCCAAATTCTGATCCAAGAGGTCCCATACACATCATAGATCAAAGTTTGGAATCCATCCAATTCAGTCCATATCACTTACTAATACACATATTATAACCGTACACATATCTATCAAGGTACTATCACAACAATATACAATCAATAATTCTCCCTAAATGGCATGGGAAGTATGCATGGAATGTGATTTCTAATAAGTGACTATATGATACATGAGATGGAATACCCTCATATAATCAGGTTGAAACGGAATATAACCACAATAATATCAATAATAACAGCACAAAACAAGTGTGTCTCCTAATGGTGAAATCTAATTAATTGTAATAACTCAAAATCCAAAAGTACAATTTAATTCCAGGTAATTTAGATTTTTTTAGTACATGGGGTAGCTACTCCTAGGCATAACTAATTACCAAATTCCACATCCTTTTTATCCTTATATATAGGCTCCAAATAGTAAGACAAAGCATAAAAGAAATAACCCTCTAATACCAGTTTGTAACGTCCCGGGTTCGGAAGCCACTCAACTGGTGCCCAGTACCCGTTTGTCTACATGGCTACAAGCGCATTTCCCCAAACTCTAGAGGCTTCCGACTAGCAACGAGGGACTAGGGTGTGATAGTGGAGAAACTATACCCTCATTGGAAGAGTGTAACATATCAAAATAAATAATAACAATAGAGGAAATAATAAACAGCATGAAACTGAAATAAACAAGTGAAGACTGAATGATAAAGATAACTAGAAAGCATATAATATCATAATGATGCAGCATCTCACGTGTTCTAAGAAAACAAAAAAAAATAGGATACATTGTGATCAATTACAATACAATACCAAATTAGAGTAAAAAATGAAACTTAGTATCATCGCAAGCCTTGGCTTACTCTCATCCTCTCCATCACCTATATAGTAATCAAGTACCTAAAATGGGCCTTACCTATATCAACACCTGCAACCATATAGTCTGTTTGCGCCCAAAACATGACACAAATAGGGTGTGAGAAATAAATTTCAGTAGTTATCCACCAAAGGTCAGTGCTAATCTGTCAGTGAGTATATGCAACAATAGTCTACAATAGTAAAATGAAGTAAACTAGCAGGTACTCAAAACTAAAAAATCTTACATGTAATAGCATTCATTTAAATTCATTTCATGTTATATAATCAATTAAAATTCATTTAATTATATAAGTCTCAAGGTCCGGCCTAAGCTCGTAAATCCCCTATATAAAGTAAACATAACAGATACCTCAGTATACTATCTAAACAAAAGAAGTTAAGACTGAATCCAAGCTTTTTCTTTGTCTTGGAAGACATATCATAAGTCATTCCATCTTAATATGTCTCTAGGCCAAGCCCAATGTATAGGCTTTTCAGCATATTCAAATTAGGGACAAACTCGGTGTATGAGCATTTTAGCATATATGGAATCAGAGACAAGCCTAGTGTATTATCATTTCAACATGTGTAGAATTAGGGACAAGCCTGGTGTATCAGCATTTTAGAATTGTAAACAAAACATGAAAATTACACTATTACATGGTTAAAAAAATAACTCACACGGTCACATTTCATTTATCAAGCAACAAATTCTAATTAAACAATAGTAAGACGATCATTAAATCAAACATGTGGTAAAATTTATATAACAAGACTAACAAATGAATTAAACTATCACAATGCATTAAGAAACATTTTCACCTGGAAAAAATCACATTTTAAATAAACCTTGAAGGTAAAAAATTCATGTTCATCGACATCCTAGCCAAAACAGAAAAAAATGGTCATTCAAGGGATAATTCCCCACCGGGGTGGCCCTTAGTCTAACCAAATAAGATCAATCATTCTTCAATTAATTTTTTAAATCACAAAAATGTCATTAGGTATTAACATGGGTCGAATTATCAATCAAGCGACACCCTAAACATGGGAACATTGCACTACGACACATGTAAACAACCTGACATTTAACGAATGTCTATAGACCACATACCTAGTCCTCGTGTGACTCTCCTCATCCAGAGTCAGCTTCCAATTCAAGATGGAATGAATAACATCTATGAAACAATGATAAACTCTCAACCTTAAATAACTCATTCATGAGTTGTAATCTGAAGGAAGGGCTCAATATTAATTGATAGCTTACCAATTGGGTTCCAACACTTCTGATGGTGGTTGAATCAGAGTACAGATGAAGATTTGGGAGAAGATTGATGGTTCGACGCTACTGTTTGTGAAACATGGTGATCCCCTTCTGTCTAGAATGTTTTGGGAGGGCTAATACCCATTTTTAGTAAAAAAACGCCAAATACATGGTGTGTAATTCTATATAAATGGCATGTACATAATTTTACTATTTAGTTGGAGGTTATTTTCTGCCGACCTAATTTCAAGGACATGCTGACAAGACTACATGTCATGTACTGAGAAGTACAGATCATGTAGTTTTTTTCCTCTCTTCCTTCTTGACATGCCCACACACCATGTATTCCCATCATACATGGCCAAATTATATGGTGTATACTTAGGATTATATGAAAAGTTGTAAGAAGCCGGTTCTTGCTCAAAAAAATACTTTGGAATATTCTTGATGTTATTCCAAAGCAGCACCTTCAGACGGCGTGTGATTCCGAGCCCCGATGTGGCCGGAATTAAATTTTTAGTGCGTTCACACTGGGCACGCCAAATAAATGGGATAACTCCTAAATGGTGATTCAGATAAAAAATATGAGAGTATGTATGGGGCCAAAATGGGTTGTTTACCCTAGAAATTACATTATACATGTTGGAACGGGACGTTGGGATCCCTTTCCCGTTACCGGAATGTTAAACGGATAAATAAAATAATTAATTTATCCGTTTAATGGTTAAACTCAAGTATCTATTAAAAGGTTGCTCGTATAGGAAAACTGAGGGCACCGTTGATTCTGTAACATGTCGTTTACCCTAGAAGGGGTGTAACTTTCGCGGGCGCGGGCCTTCTGTGAAAAATGTCACCAGGGGCGTTTTCGTAATTTAGCAGCCTCGGGCATTAAATTTTATAACTTTCAAACAGAAGCTCAAAATCAAATTTTGAGGCCTCCGTTGTGCTCGGGGGGTGGTTTTTATTCTAGGTTATGCTTAACCTCGACCATGTCGAGAGTTTCGAATGAGGGTTAATTTGGAGTTTTAAATTAATTAAAATTTTAATTAATGTTTCCTTATTTAAGCCTAAAATCACCCCTTCCCCATTGGTTCATCCTCTAGCGGTAGTAGCTCCCAATCAAGGAGCTACCAACTTCAACCTCTCCTCCTCATCCCCCAATCCAAGCGGAAGCAACCACGGTGGTGGCGCGGCGAAGGTTTGAAACCTCGGGCGACGCCCAACAGGTAGGCGTCGTTTTGTTTCGTATAAAGTTTTTGCACCCTATTTGATCTTGAATTATGGAATTAAATTGATGTTTAATTTCTGAGTGAAACCAATGATTTCATAGCATATGTTCTAATATTTCTAACACATATTTCAGATTAAAAATCTGAGTTCCGAGGCGATCGCAGTCATCCGCCGAAGTTCCGGGGGTTTTTGGGTGGTTTTCCGGCGGTTCTGGTCTGTCCGGTGCCGGCTCGGATCAAGCAGAATCAGGCAGTTGTCCGAAGCAGCAGTGGAGGTCGACGCGAGCTCTGGGCAGCAGCAGTCTTCAGGATGAGTAGGCGACTTCATGCAGGGGCGAGCTCGGGGCGACGGCGAGTGGGCGCCAGCAGAGCGCGACGACAGCGGGGTCGCGGCGCGCGACCCCCACGCGGGGATAGAGACCCGCACTTAGAGGGTCTCCACGAGAGACCAAGACCAGCCCCTCATGGCTGGTCGGCACATGGTGGACCACGGTTCCATGGCCGGCCAGCACGGCTGAGCCGCGGGCCAACCCAGAATGGGCGGACCGGCCGGTCCAGGCCGGTCCAGTCCAAGGGGCTTGCCCCCCTTCGACTTCGGACACTCGTAACTTTCGCTACGGGTGTCCATTTTGCGTGTCGTCTATGAATATGGGACCATATCAATGATCCGACCCTTTTAATGTGAGTTTCAGGGGTTGTTTTGGTTATGCAGCTGAAGGCGGGTAACTCGAGAGCTTTAATTCAATAATATTAAATTATCATTAAAGGTCACAATGGTCACAACATGTGATCCGGATGTCCATTTGACGTGTCGTCAGAGGCGCGGTGGCCTCATAGCTGAGATAGTCCTTCCAGGGTTGGTTTGGAGCCTTTGTGGGTTGGTTCAGAGCCTTTTCAGGTTGGTTTTGTTGCTCGGTAGCTCGAAACGCTAAATGTGAATAATTAATTAATTATTTAATTAATTAATTAAATGTTGCATCGGACCTAACTCCTGCTTGGTATGTCCGATTGATGCGCTGTCAATGGCAGCATGACCCTAGTCCTCATGCAAACTTTTTGAGATGCTTTCTGAAGCATTCAGGATGGAGACAAGGTTCATGCCCCGGAGGGCCTAGTTCGCACGTTTTACGGTGAAACGCCACTTTTTCACTCGACATCCGTTTAGGGTGTTTGAGTACTCATTTTTTAGTGTTTTTCTGGGGGCATTGCAATGGCACAATCCTCTCGCTTTAATTTCACATGGTGGTGCGGGTCCCATGAGGTTCGTTTTGGGAGTTGGCGGTGATTTCTAACTTTATCATCGGGTGTCCGTCCCGTACAAGTGATTAGGCAATCTTGTGTATTTTTTTGAGAGGATCACAATGGTGTGATCTGTTTATTGTGCTTTGGGACCGAGATGCGGGTCCCATGAATCACTACTCGTGTGTGGTATGGTGAAATGCATCTTTTTCCCTAGATATTCATTGCACTCAAGTGAGCAGTCAATTTGACGTATTTTCTCGAGGGGATCACAATGGTGCGATGTGCCCGACTATTTCCGGGGCCGAGGCTCAGGACCACAGGATGTCGTTCAGGCATAAAGCGGTGACATATGACTTTTACGTCGGATTTCTATTGGAGGTGAGTAAATAGTTGTTCTCGCATGTTTTTCTGTGAGGATTACAATGGTGTGATCTGTTTAGACGTCTGGAGTCTCATTCGAGATCTCATTTAAATGGGGAAGCATGAAAGGTGCTCCGGTGGCAGTTCTTCTTGTTGTGTTCGAAGTGAATCCTTGGTGTTAGATCACGTTCACTCCCGTGTGAAGGAACTTGATGTCTAAAGAGATTTGGTTGGTCGTGCTAGGGCCGTGGAGTAAGCAGGTTGGCGAAATTACGTTTTCTCCCTTCACGTCGACATTGGGTGTCATGTGCATGATAGCCTTTGGGCTAGAGATGTGGTATACTATGGGATTATACGGGAATTCCTGGAGGTACATGTTGTGGTTTGTACACAAGGAATTTTGTGTGCTTGGTTCGGAGATGACATAGGGCCACATGTTGTGTGGGCCCTACGTGTGTGTCATGTTCTACTTTATGTACCTTTGACCTCTCGCGACGCAGAGGATCCTCCTGTTCTGGATGGTTTAGACCAGTAGGGTTGAGTGGTTGCCCCTATTGTTGTTCTGGAGTTGGTTGGTTGCGCGATACCCACTTTGTGTTCTGTTGGCCAGTGGTATACCATCCAGTAGTGATGGACAGAGCAGTTCCAGGTTTACCCTTCAGCAGAAACTGGGAAGTGGGTTGCTCATCAACTTCTTTGGGTTTACCCTCCAGTAGAGACTGGGCAGTGGGATGCTCATCGACTTCTTCAGTTTTACCCTCAAGTAGAGACTGGACAGTGGGTTGCTCATCGACTTCTTCAGGTTTACCCTCCAGCAGAGACAGAGCAGTGGTTTGTTCATTGATTTCCTAGGGTTTACCCTCCAGTAGATATTGCGCAGTGGGTTACCAGATGACCTCTTAGGGTTTACCCTCCAGTAGAGACTGGGAAGTGGGTTACCCGATGACCTCTTAGGGTTTACCCTCCAGTAGGGCTGGGCAGTGGGTTACCCGGCGACTTCTTTCAGACTCAGTCTTTTCTTATTGGTATAGTCTGTGGTTTGTTTCCGTGACTACTGGAGTGGGACCCTTGGTTGTACGGGTCAGTGATGTGACAACTTTGATTTGCGAAGACCTCTCGACTGTGTGTTAGTGAGGAGGTGTGGCTTGATGCTCCCCCAGAACTCTCATGTACGAGGGTTGCTTTCCCCACCGAGACGCGTCCTTGTGACGCGACCTAAAACCGTGCGGGCGAGTAAATTCCTCCCAAAGAGAATAGTGTCAAGGTGTGGTTATTTGAGCCCCTTGACATGCATTTCGGGGCATACATGTGGATACTGGGCATCGATGGTGTTTACTTCTGGGACTATTGGCTACTCACTTTCTTGGGCTGAGCTACGGGATGGAGATCCCCTTACAATATTGTTTGGGTTTCTTGACAGAGAATATATATATGTATACCTTGTTCCAATACCCACTTCTTGGGTTTTGGTTACTCTCCTTCCAGGAGAGGAGAAGATGTGGGGGTATGCCACGTGCTTTCTGTGTTTAGCTTCTCGTGGTTGGACGAGTCTAATCTCCTGCTATAGGTAGCAAAGACTCGATGAAAAGTTCATCTTCTCACCGTTTCTAGCTCCTTGTGTTTGGATGAGTCTACTTCCTTCCTCTTTTTGGGTTGATTTGTACTCTTTACTGCACTCTTGGTTGTACTTATTTACTTTTCTCTGTTCGATCTACTGCTCACCTCTTCAGTACCTCCTTTGTTGCTCCCTCAAGCCTTCGGGGCATCCTAATAAGTATTTTTGTACTCACACCAGCTTGGGCTTTGCCCGTACTTGGTGTGCCTTTGCAGATGACGGACAGGTCGATCGTGATGTCAGAGGAGCTTAGGAGTTCAGGAGCTTGGACTGCGTATGGTGGTCGTAGTCGGGTTCCAGGTGAGGGACCCTCTCAGCTGTTTTACTTTTGTTTACCTGTTGTCGGGTTGTGGCACTTTTCTTGTTGGGTGCATGTTTTTCCCTTTTTCTTTTCAGTTTACCTTCAACACTTTCTTTGTACTGTTTATAGGTCGATACACTTTTTGGTTTATTTATAGCAATTGGTACTTTACTTTTCTTTTTACTCTGCATTTCTTCATTGAGTGGGATACGTGTGTGCATACAGGTACTTAGGAAAATGCCTCCCTGAGTTGTTTATCCTTCGGCGCTTGTCGCCAGCCCCTGGCCTATAGAGGCGGGCTTGGGTAGTTACGGCTAGAGCCCGGGTAGGGTCGGGTTGTGACAAAGTGGTATCATATATGGTTCATTCATTGGGACATTTTTCAGACATCCCTAAAAGGAATTGGATGGGATTTAGGGAAACAGTGTTAACGTGTCTCTAGAGCATCTCTCAGGCCAGGGAGTCTCGTGATGGTGCGGCGGCCGACGTATCCATTCACTAGGACCCTGATAACCCGCTTGTCTACTTGGTATGCTGAGACACTTGTTGCAGGGAAAATTGGTTTTTCATTACATAGGATTGAGTCTTGACTGTCCTTCTTGAGTCATCTCCCCATTGTTGTTACTGTTATATACATATATGCTCATCTGACCATGGAACTCCTTGATAATATTCAGGATGTCTCCGTGAATACAGCCAGCTAAGATACCATCTTTGGTTCATAACGATGGCCCTGTGAGCTATGAGGCCTCAGTCCAAGACCCATCATGAGAGTCCCTTTCTCCGGGTAGGCCGGTAGCAGCACCCCGACCTAGTGAGCAGCAGACAGCTTCAGCAGAGCAGACTGATCTTGAACGCAGGTTGAGCGCGCTCTATGAGTTCCAGTGGAAGAGAACACTAAGGTTCAGTGGTGAGCCAGACCCTCAGGCAGCAGAGGATTGGCTACAGACAGTGGTTTGCCTCTTCAGGCTTGCGCAGACGCTGGCAGATCTTATGGTGGCTTTGGCCGCCATCCTTTTCCACAGAGTAGTTGGGCATTGGTGGAGTCTAGCGAGTCATCACTTTCATAGGGTGACTTTTAGCTACTGTTTTGTGAGGAGTTTTACCCCTCCTTCCTATGCTCCATTTGGATCCAGGAGCTCCTACAGTTTCGGCATGGAGGGATGACGGTGACTGAGTACGTGACTAGGTTCGCGGACCGTGCACGTTTTTACCTGGACTTGGTCCATGAAGACAACTTTCAAGCTTGGAAGTTTGATCAGGGTCTTTATAGAGATATTTGTTCTATCATAGTACCCTTGGGAATTCCCACTTATGTCAGGGTGCTAGAGTAGGCGCTGGTGACAGAGATCTTCCTGTCATTCTTTACAGTTGATAGTGGCAGTAGGCACGATGGAGCCGAGACGTCTGCCGCAGCTAGCAGGCGTTAGTAGACAGAACCTCGATGCAGGCAGCCTTCCACCAGCCAGTTTTGGAGATGTGGTCGTGCACCACTGTGGAAGCAAATTACAAGGCCTCATCCGAGGAAACCCTTCTGTGAGTGGACTCCGGGCCGTGTTCTTACACCACAGTGGCGCAGAGGGCACCAGGGCAGCCCAGAGAGCACCAGTGCTATGCTTTTGATGGCCAATGTCACTTGGCATGGGACTACCTGACCAGGCATGCTGAGAATATCGGGCAGGCAGCAGGTGTACCACCACGACAGAGGCAGCGTCTTGATTGGAGTAGTGCCTAGAGAGGTGGTGCTAGCAGAGGAGCGAGAGGATCTGGTAGTGGGGGATGACTTTACGAGGTCTTCCCATCACCATTAGGCAGTCCACATTAGGCTCCGAGAGCTGACAGTTGGGACCATGGAAAGATGCGAGCTTTGGATGTCTATGATCCTACAGAGCATGAGGTGATAAGAGGTACGCTCTACAGCTCTTCTAATTTTTGTAGTATAATTGTTAGACTCTATGTGTGAAATTATTTTCTCCCTGATCCTTGTTTGAGTTGTTACCAGGGTGGCGCGGGGCATCGATGTAACCCTGTGTTGGTAAGGTAAAAGGTGTGGGACCTTTTTCTTTAGTCGATGGTGTCGAATCCTTTGCTCTCTGAGTTTGTAATAGAGTCTGGGTCGTGGGACATCGACTGCAAAATCTTGCATGACCAGATATCCTTGGGTGTTTCACCATATAGATATTATGAAGGAGGGAATCATCGGGCTTTGTCTCAGGTCCAAACGGTGATTCTAGTCACGGCGTGCGACATAGAGATTCGACCAGGGAGGTGATCTATTCCCGAGGTCCTTCGGGCTGTTTGAGACCGTGCGAAGGGATGGTGAGGTTCCCTATCGCCTTTCCCTAACCCTAAGGTCGGGAGTGGGGGCACGACGTCTCTCGCGTGGCTTACCTGAGGAGATGTGTGCGTACTCATATGCATGTCATCGGAAAGAGCAGACCTCATGTGAATAGATCAAATCCTTTGGTCTATGTGTGGTGGCACAGGACTGTGCAAGAATTATTCTAGGTATGGGAGAGCCAGGTGGGGGCTTAGTACCCTAAGTTGTTCCCTGGTTTTTCTTTTCAGAGACGAAAATATTGAAGGATGGAATGATGTAAGAACTCTATTTTTTCTAAAAAAAGACTTTGGAATATTCTTGATGTTATTACAGAGCAGCGCCTTCAGACGGCATGCGATTCTGAGCCCCGATGTGGCCGGAATTAAATTTTCAGTGTGTTCACACTCAGCACACCAAATAAATGGGATAACTCCTAAATAGTGCGTCAGATTAGAAATCTGAGAGTACATATGGGTCCAAAATGGGGTTTTTACCCTATAAACGACATAAAACATGTCGGCGCGGGACGTTGGGACCCCTCTCCCATTACCAGAACGTTAAAAAGATAAATAAAATAATTAATTTATTCATTTAATGGTTAAACTCAAGTATCTCTTAAATGGTTGATCGTATGAGAAAATCGAGGGCATCGTTGAGTCCGGAACGTTTCTTTTACCCTAGAAGGGGTGTAACTTTCACGGGCACGGGCCTTCTGTGAAAAATGCCACCAGGGGAATTTTCGTAATTTAGCAGCCTCGGGCATTAAATTTTATAAATTTCAAACGAAAGCTCGGAATCAAATTCCAAGGCCACCATTATGCTCGGATGGTGGTGTTTACCCTATGGGAGGCTTTACCTTGACCCTGTCGAGAGTTTTGGATGCGGGTTAATTTGGAGTTTTAAATTAATTAAAATTTTAATTAATTTTTCCTTATTTAAGCCTAAACCCACCCCTTCCCCCATGGTTTATCCTCAGGCAGTAGGAGCTCCCAATCAAAGAGATACCAACTTCAACCTCTACTCCTCCTCCCCTGAGCCAAGCATAAGAAACCACGGTGGTGGCGTGGTGAAGGTTTGAAGCCTCGGGCAACGCCCAACAGGTAGGTGTCATTTTGTTTCGTATTAATTTTCCTCACCATATTTGATCTTGAATTATGGAATTGAATTGATGTTTAATTTCTGAGCGAGGCCAATGATTTCATAGAATATTTTCTAAGCTTTCTAACTCATATTTCGGATTAAAAATCTGAGTTCCCAGGCGATCGCAGTCTTCCATAGAAGTTCCGGGGGGTTTTGGTGGTTTTCCAGTGGTTCTGGCCGGTCCGGCGGCGACTCGAATCAAGCGGCAGTGGGCGGCGGTACGAAGCAGCAATGGAGGTCGGCATGAGCTCTGGGTGGTAGCGGTCTTCAGGTCGAGCGGACGGCCTGTGTGTGGGGGTGATCTGGGGGTGACGACGAGCGGGTGTCAGCGGGGTGCGACGACATTGGGGTCGTGGCCCGCGACCCCCGCACGGGGACAGAGACCCACACTCAACGGGTCTCCGCGAGAGACCAAGACCGGCCCCTCATGGCCGGTCGGCACATGGTGGACCGCGGGTCCACAGCCGGCCTGCGCGGCTGAGCCACGGTTCGGGGCAGAACGGGTGGACCGGCTGGTCTAGGCCAGTCCAGTCCAAGGGGCTCGCCCCCCTTCGACTTCGAACACCCGTAATTTTCGCTACAGGTGTCCGTTTTGCATGTCGTCTATGGTTGTGGGGCCATATTGACGAGGCAACCCTTTTAATGTGAGTTTCGGGGTTTTTTTGTTCATGTGATCGAAGTCAGGTAACCCGAGATCATTAATTCAGTACTATTAAATTATCATTAAAGCTTGCAATGGTCGCACCTCGCGAGTCGGACGTCCGTTTGATGTGCCATCAGAGGCGGGGTGGCCTCGGAGTGGAGACGGTCCTTCCATGGTTGGTTCAGAGCCTTTACGGGTTTTTCAGATCCTTTTTAGGTTGGTTTTGTTTCTCAGTAGCACGAAATGCTAAATGTGAATAATTAATTAATTAATTAATTAATTAAATGTTGCATCGGACCTAAATCCTTCTTGGGATGTCTGATTGATGCGTCGTCAGTAGCAGCGTGACCCCATTCCTCGTATAGAATTTTTGAGATGCTTTCTTAAGTGTTCGGGTAGGAGAAAAGGTTCGGGGCCCATAGGGCCTAGTTCGCATGTTTTACGGTGAAACGCCACTTTTTCACCTGACATCTGTTTAGAGTGTTTGAGTACTCATTCTTGAGTGTTTTTATGAGGGCATTGCAATGGCACAATCGATTGGATTTAATTTTTCATGGTGGTGTGGGCCCCATGAGGGTCGTTTTGGGAGTTGGCGGTGATTTCTAACTTTATCACCAGGTGTCCGTCCCGGACAAGTGATTAGGAAATATTTTGTACTTTTTCGAGAGGATCGTAACAGTGCGATCTCTTCATTGTGCTTTGGGACCGGGATGCGGGTCCCATGAAGCACTGATCGTGTGTGGTACGGTGAAATTCATCTTTTTCCTTGGATATCTATTGCACTCAAGTGAGCAGTCAATTTGACATGTTTTCCCGAGGGGATCACAATGGTGTGATGCGCCTGACATTTTCTGGGGCCGAGTCTCGGGACCATGGGATGTCGTTCGGGTGTAAATTGGTGACAGATGACTTTTACATCGAATGTCTGTTAGAGGTGATTAAATAGTTTTTATTGCATGTATTTTCGCGAGGATTACAATGGTGTGATCCGTTTGGATGTCTGGAGTCTCATTCGAGATCTCATTTAAATGGGGAAGCATGAGAGGTGCTCTGGTGGTGGTTCTTCTTGCTATGTTCGAAGTGAACCCTTGGCGTGAGATCACGTTCACTCCTGTGTGAGTGATTTTGATTTCTAAAGAGATGTGGTTGGTCTTGCTAGGGCCGTGGAGGAAGCAGGTTGGAGAAATTATGTTTTCTCCCTTCACGTTGATGTAGGGTTTCGTGTGCATGATAGCCTTTGGGATAGAGATGTGGTATACTCTGGGAGTATACGGGAATTCCTAGAGGTACATGTTGTGGTTTGTACCCAAGGACGTTGGTGCGCTTGGTTCGGAGATGACATAGGGCCCCATGTTGTGTGGGCCCTATGTGTGTGTCGTGTTCTACTTTACGTACCTTTGACCTCTCGCGACGTAGATTATCCTCATGTTCTCGATGGTTTAGACTAGCAGGGTTGACTGGTTTCCCCTGGTTTTGTTCTGGAGTTGGGTGGTTGCACGATACCCACTCTGTGTTATGTTGTCCAGTGTTTTACCATCCAGTAGGGATGTCCAGAGCAGTTCTGGGTTTACCCTCTAGCAGAGACTGGGCTGCGGGTTTCTCATCGACTTCTTTAGGTTTACCCTCTATTAAAGACTGTGTAGTGGGTTTCTCATTGACTTCTTCAGGTTTACCCTCCAGTAAATACTGGTCAGTGGGTTGCTCATCGAATTCTTCAGGTTTACCCTCCAGCAGAGACTAGGCAGTGGGTTTCGCATTGACTTCCTAGGGTTTACCCTCCAGTAGAGACTGGGTAGTGGGTTACCCGACGACCTCTTAGGGTTTACCCTCCAGTAGAGACTGGGCAGTGGGTTACCCGATGACCTCTTAGGGTTTACCCTCCAGCGGGTCTAGGTAGTGGGTTACCCAACGACTTCTTTCAGACTTAGTCCTTTTCTACTAGGCTAGTCTGTGGTTTGTTTCCGTGACTACCAGAGCAGGACCCTTGGTTGTACGAGTCAGTGATGTGACAACTTTGACTTTGAGAAGACCTATCGACTGTGTGACAGTGACGAGGTGTGGCTTGACGCTCCCCCAGAACTCTCAAGTATGAGGGGTGATTTCCCCACTGAGACGTGTCCTTGTGACGCGACCTAAAATCGTGAGGGCGAGTCAGTGCCGCCCAAAGCAGATAGTGTCAAGGTGCGGTGATTTGAGCTCCTTGACTTACAGTTCAGGACAGACATGTGGATACTAGGCATCGATGGTGTTTACTTCTAGGACTATTGGCTACTCACTTTCTTGGGCTGAGCTACGGGACAAAGATCCCCTTACGATCTTGTTTGAGTTTCTTGACAGAGCATATATATATATATATACCTTTTTCCAGTACCCACTTCTTGGGTTTTGGTTACTCTTCTTCCAGGAGAGGCGAAGATGCACGGGGTATGCCACGTGATTTCCGTGTCTAGATTCACTTGGTTGGACGAGTCTACTCTCCTGCTATAGGTAGTGAAGACTCGACGAGAAGTTCATCTTCTCACCATTTCTAGCTCCTTGTGTTTGGGAGATTCTACTTCCTTCCTCCTTTTGGGTTGAGTTGTACTCTTTACTGCACTCTCGGTTGTACTTCTTTAATTTTAACTGTTTAATATACTTATCACCTCTTCAGTACCTCCTTTGTTGCTCCCTAGAGCCTTTGGGGCATCCTACGGAGTATTTTTATAGTCACCCCTGCTTGGGATTTTCCCGCACTTGGTGTGCCCTTGCAGACGACAGACAGGTAGATCGTGACGTTAGAGGAGCTTAGGAGTTTGGGAGCTTGGACCACATATTGTGGTCGTAGTCGGGTTCCAGGTGAGGGACCCTCTCAGCTGTTTTAATTTTTTTTACCTGTTGCCGGGTTGTGGCACTTTTCTGGTTGGCCACATGTTTTTTCCTTTTTCTTTTCAGTTTACCTTCAGCACTTTATTTGTATTGTTTAGAGGTTGATACACTTTTTGGTTTATTTATAGCATTTGGTACTTTACTTTTCCTTTTACTCTACATTTCTGCATTGAGTGGGCTACGTGTGTGCATACAGGTACTTAGGAAAAGGCATCCCCGAGTTGTTTAGCCTTCGGTGCTTGTCGCCAGCCCCTGGCCTATGGAGGTGGGCTTTGTGGTAGTTGCGGCTTGAGCCTGGGTTGGGTCGGGTCGTGACACATGTAACCTTAAATCATCTCGTGTGACAATATGATTCCACAATTTGTCTAGTTTTCCCTTGTTTTCTCAAACACAACTCAAAGGAAGAAATAATAAAATAAAACCATACCTTAAAGTAAGAATTAGGTTCATACATAATGTTGGTTTCTAGTATCAACGAGAATCTATTTTCAACATGTATAGCAGTACTAGCAGCCTATCTCCAATAGAATTTTGAAAATTTGTTTTCTTATAACATAATTCTTCCCATTTTCACCAAACTTCTATTATTTCTTTATGCTACTCCATTTTTATAGAGTATAGGGAGAACAATTATAATGTTTAATACCATGTTATCTCAGATAAGTTTCAAAAATATTTATTATGAATTTGGTAATATTATATTATCTCATAATTTTTATGGAAACCCCCATTTATTTCTCAATATATTTTCTATATAATTTGAAATTTAAATATCCTCTAACTTGCACTTCATAAACATGATGTTTTTCATCCAATTGAAATAATCAATAAAATAGATAAATTATATATCTACTTTTTTATTGATGTCTCATCGGCCAACATAAATCAGAATGAATAAACTCATGTGTTCTGGTAGATTAAATCTCAACTTTTTATTACTTTTTTAGTCATCTTCCATTTTTAACAAGTTACACAAACATCTTCTTCTATTATTTTCAATTATGGAAAGTTTCTATTGGCATAAACATTAGAAATTTTGTTCATAATTTTCTATATAAGGTGCACAAGTCTTTGGGGCCATAATTTTTCTTCATCTTTATCACTCAAGTAACTTGAGTTGTTGAATTATCTTATTTAGAAGAGATTCCCAATTGTTCTATCTCCCTTTTTAATAAATTTTCCATCATTCATACTTGTAATGACACAAATGTGTTTTCTAAAAAACATATTTTCATTTATTAAAAAGTTTATTTAAAAAAATATGTTATGTTGTATCCTATCGACAAATAAATTTTTTTTATTTAAACTTTTCTGCTTCAATATTGTCCATTTTGATTCTTATGATTTTTAAGGAACTATCATTACCAAAGGTAACTGATCTTCCATCATTACTTTGAACATGTTGAAATATTTTTATATCACCTATCATATATGTAGAAAAACCAATATCAAGAATCCATGGTTTTTTCCTTTTACATTATATCAATGTTGTCTCAACAACAAAATATCATTCCTCAACTTTATTCTTTTCTGATTATTTTTCTTTTCTATCATAAGAAACTTGTTTTTGAATGAGTGTCATACATTGTTTTACAAGATTACTATCATGATCACATCATTTGTGAAATTCTTCCAAATATTCAAATTGATTTTTTTGTAAAGTTTCTAACATCTTGAGAATTCACATTTTCACATTTTTGTAAGTTAGGAAATTTACTCATTCTAATTTCACTATTTCTTCCACTTTGCTCAAAATTTATTCAAGTAGAGATAAGTTGTGCCAAAAAAATTAAGATCTATTACCATGGATTCCATAACACCAAAAATATCCATAAAATATTTATTTTCTATTCATGAAAAATATATCTCCATAGAAACTTTTTGGAGTTTGGTAATATTTTTCAGCTCTAACAGACTATGGATGCGGGACATCTTTTATTTTGAGTGATTTTTATAATTTTGTAGATTTGATTGGTTTCCCACATCCTGTCCTGACCCCATATTTCCCAACACTTTTTTTGGAACCTAGAATATTAAAATAATTAGATGAAACATTAATTTTGGTGAGTGAAGATTTCACCAAATTCTCATATTGAGGCTTCCCAGCAACTTTAAATGTATTACTTTTTATTTCTAAAGTTTTGTTGAAATTTTCATTCATATTACTCAAGGTAATTTATGAATAAATATGTTTTAATTGAAACTTGTGAACATATTCTTCTTTAACTACCAAATTCTTACTATGATCGTCAACCATATTTCCTTGTTAAGAAATTTTATGTTTTTAATTTAATATCTCCTCAATGTGTTCTTACTTCTTCTTGATGACATCTTTTCTTTCCTCAGCAACTTATTCACAATATTTTTCTATTACTATAAATTATTTCTTGAGATTTTTTTCCTCTAGACATGCAACAAGTTCTATTCTAAGTTGATATTATCTATAAGATTCTTCACCACCTTCTTCTCTATTTGATAAATCATTTTTTTCTCAAATGTTTCAATGAAGGTTCAGAATTTTTCTGAACCTTCATCTTCAGAAGAATTTTTTCATTTTATTTTGATTCAACTTTCTTAATCAACATACTTATTTTTTTCATTAAAATTTTTCTTGTATTTATTTATGACTTTTCTTTTTTAGCATTTTTTTTTCACTTCTTTCTTCAATGTTTTTCATCTGAATCATCTTTATATTATCAAACATTCTTCTTGATAAAATTTATGGAAATTTTTCTGATTACACCATACTCAAAACATTTGAGAGTAATTTTACCTCCATATTTTCCTCTTCCTCTCCAATGGTTTTCAGAGATAAGAGACATAATCTTATTATTCAACTCATCATCTTCCTTATCTTTGTACTCATAAGGATTAGCTTCTTCAACATCTTATATTTTCATCTTTATTATAGATACAAAATCCATTTCATCTTTTATCTTATTTTTAAAAATTAGATCATTCATCATTTCATAATAAACAATAAATTTAGGCAATTCATCAGGAGGTAAATCATCCTTATCTTCTAAATATGGAATTTTAAAATCAAACCTATCCATGATATTTCACATTAGTTTCCTCACAATTGTATAATATTCCATGACAACTCCAAATCCTCTTATGTTACAAAAAAATCATTTAATATGGTGAAATATTTATTAATAGTTTCTTCATCTATCATTCTGATGTCTTCATACTAACTATGTTATTCTTTAATCTTTTATTCCTTCACATTAGCGTTCCCTTCGAAAATATATTTAAGATTTTTTCACGTACTTTTTAAATTATTGAGACACAAAAACTTCTAATAAACATTCTCTATTAAAGAAATAATGAAGAAATTTCTAGCCTTTCCATCAACTTCTATATTCCTCTTATCATAAAACATCATAGGCACATCTTTCTCAATATATGGAAAACTAATAGTAGCATCGCCAGTAACTTCTATACCAAGAGATAGAAGATATGGAATCATCCTACTTCTCCATAAATAATAATTGTTCTCATAAATTTTATAATTTCCTCAACTATTGAAAGATTTGTATTATCCATCGTAAGTATTAAATAAAGTAACCTTCCCTATAATACTGATTTAAGATCCAAAGGATTGAATAAAAACTTAGAAGGGGGGTTTAATCAATTTTTCACTTATTATGAGTTTCAAAAAATTCAAAAACGTAACCCCTTCAACATTTTAGGATTTATTTCCTTATCAAACTTTAGTAAATACTCATGCTTGTAAAACTAGGAATGAAAGTAAAGAATAAAAGATTTAAAATGTTCGACCATAGTGAGAGAACCTAAATCCTTACCATAGCCACTTGTGTGGGTCAATAGAAATTCACAATTATGAAGAAGTGAATAAGACTTGTGATAACTCCCATTATACACATTATATCTCCCAATAGGAAATATTATACTGACTCCTATAAATTTAAAAATTTTCTTACAAAATAATTGAGTCAAACAAAAGAATAAAGTCTTTTTTGAAACTACTCCATAATTTCTCAGTATGAATCCACAGTCTGATTTGGAAGTATCTAATTTTTCAATATGATGAATTCAATATGATTCTTATTTACCCATTATTAACATCAAAAACTCTTCTAAAAAAATTAAAATGATCTTTCTTAGTCTGATCAACTCAATAATATCTTCTCAATATGATGAACCGATTCTCAATTTGTTAAACTCAAACTCTAATCAGATGATCATTACGATATTCTACAGTCTAATTGAATCAATATGATTGACTCAAAACGATTCTCATATCCATCAAAAAAACATAGTGAATGGTCTTCTTCATAGATATCAATCTAGAAAAAACTTTCACTCTAATTCTTCAGTGCTCTTCCTTTTCATCTTACAGATAATTTACAAATAAGTGACTGGTCTGAGCAAGTATTTATAGGTGACTAAAAAACAAGAAACTTGAAAACTTTCCCAATATCCTCAAATTTCCAAACTCTAAAAGACACTCACATTTAAATTTCAATTTTAACATCATCAAACCATATCAATTTTCTCCAATATTTACACATAATTGAATTTCATGATTGACCTCTTCAAATATTCACTAATATTATGATATCTTCTTTTTAAGTCTTCTTTGTACTAAACCTTCTAACCTTTATTTAGTCGGGTGTAACCTCATCATCCTCAATATGATGTTTTAATTTCTTTCTCATATCAATAAGATTGAATTCCCATTATGATGGATCTCCCATTATGATTATTTTTCTATAATGATGGAAAGTATTC
This sequence comes from Viscum album, assembly GCA_963277665.1. Lineage (NCBI taxonomy): Eukaryota > Viridiplantae > Streptophyta > Magnoliopsida > Santalales > Viscaceae > Viscum > Viscum album. The sequence continues at coordinate 1,460,640,944 of OY728125.1, forward strand.
AATGATGAATCAACGTAGAAATTTTTAACTTCATCAACTTCATACATTCTTCTTATTTATTTAACATTCTTCATCTGGTGGATATTTCATAATGATGGAATCCCCATTATGATGGATTCTTCATTATGATCATGTGTATCCAATGATAACTCTACTCAGTAACATTGAAAACTCTCAAACATCCTCAGTTATTACTCATTGGAAAACATTATCTTGATTTTTGGAAATGATACAACCATTATGATTCCTCTATTTCATCAAAAGATTTTACCATGATATTTTTTATGATTTATTAGAACTTAATGGCCAAAAAATAATCATCTAATTTAGATTATAAAGTTTCAGAACTTTATAACTCCTGAAATAACTTTATTCAATAAACCTTGTCATCATCATTATGACTTCTTAACTCATAAACATGTATCCTTCCAAATAAAAAACTTTTTTCTTTATCTAATTATGGAAAAAAGAAAATATCCATAAAAAAATAATATCTAACTCCAATTATTTTGGATATGATGATCTAAATATGATGTTGATGGATCTGATACTTTGAGTCTGGTGTATCTTGGTCTGATAACATGAGTCAGAAAAACATCTTTCTTAAAAAAATTCTTCCCTTTTATGTTTGGGTTTAAATATTCAGAAACTTTTGACATTAATACAACTATAATTATGATGGATAGGGTCTGATTACTAAATAATAAAAACAATATTATATTAAAAAAATTATTTGTCAATAGATATAAAAACATTGTTAAAAAATTTTCATAATGGTTCTTTGGTTTCATTCATTTAAATAGATGATGGTATATGAAATTCACTCTCTATAGAGTTTTGTTCTTGATTCTGTTCAAAATGGATTAATTGTGTGAGATAAATACACATCATTGTCCCTCACTAATAAAATAATTATTTAATATTAATGTAAATATGTAAATTATCTATTATCCTCTGTATCATAAAAGGGGATAAAAGAGTTCATGTGCTCTATAATTATTAATTCTATTTGGATAAATATTTATATAATAGTAGATAAAACATAAATGTGAAATAAAAAAATCAAATAAATCTAAAATAGTTTAAATATTTTGAAATATATTGATATGAAACTATTAATTAATTCCCTATCAGGGTAAACCTATATTTTAGCACCATTAGTGGGTTTAGATAAACTCTTTATGAAATTATAGTGGAAAATGTGATGATAATACTTGAAATAAAATTTCATTCCAACATAATATCTATATAATATTGTGATCATGATGACTAGACTATTGATTAAAATTACATTACCCTTTTTAAATAAAAATTAGTAATAGTAAATTCTCATAAAATAAATTTTAATCATGAAATTATAATAGATTTCAATTAATTTAGTGGGATAAATATGGGAGTGATGTAATACTACTAAAATTATGAAGAAATTATGCATGATTATACAAAATCACTTATTCTTATGTGATGAAATTTCAAAATAGGTTGAAGAGGAAAATATACATACAGAAATAATTTTCAATGTTTTAATTTTGGGATGGTTGGCCATTTTTTAGATAACTTCTTTATCATAATTGGAGGAGAAAAAGATAATGAAGAATTTTTAAGGATGATCAAAAATATTAATGATTTGTCATCTTCTTATCCAAAAGGAATGAAAAATATTTCCCATTGTTCCTTAAGAAATATCTTTTATAAATTTTCATAATGTAAATTTGAATGTGAATAAAGTGGTTATAATGATGAGGATATTTCTAGAGGAGTCTCTCAATTAGTTCTCAGGGGGGTGGTGAAAGAAAATGTAATTCCATCTAAAAATAAGTCACATTACAATAGTAACTATAATGAAGAGTACATAGTGAATGTTAAATAATATACTATGAGAATGAAAATTAAAATGTATTTGAATGAAATTAGAAGGATGATATAATACAACACAAAGATAAAATTAGGTTATCATAAAAATTTTCAACCATACATTGAAAAAGAGTGTTTTTTAAAATAAATTGACATATTAAATCATGATACATCAGAAATTGGGGAAATTAGTGATGAAATGACATTATTTATAATTCTAGTGGATAATAAGGTTGATAAAAATGGAATGGAAATGGATAAAATGGTGAATCATGATAAGAAAAATAAATATACCTTGAAAAACATAATATAATAAAATGGTGAGTTTTATAAAGAAATTATATTGTGTGGCTATTAAATACAAGATCTATGATTTTAAAAGTTAATTTATATATACAATTAATTAAAAATATAAACTACTCATTCTAAATGACATATGGTAAATTGTAATGTTCAATAGCTAAAAACCTAAACAAAACAACAAATATACTCATCTTTAGAAATAGTACTATCCAGGATATGAGTATTTTTTAGTTATAAATGTTTGTGGAATAATTACAAAAAAATCCTTCATATTATCTTTAAATTTAGGGAATAAAAATTGATGAATAAATAAATCTATTTAATAATTAAATATTTACTATAATATGTGATTTTAGGGTTATTTATTTTGTTTTGGTTTTCTTAGTTATAAAGAATAAAATTGATGGTATAACATGTATCTACCTTATTTATGAAGACATCATGAATCAAGGTGTGAAAAAACCCATAGATAAGAACTCATATATGTCATAAACAACTAAAATAAAAAGTTAAAAACCAAATTTAAAATCCCACAAGAGGTCTATAGAAGATATGGTCATGAATGGAACACCTATAGGTTTTTATTTTATCCCATCTCAATTGAAAATATTTTAGAGGTACAAAAATAATCTTAATGAATGTTAGATTTAATATTAGAAAAATGTGGAAGAAAGTACATTAAAACATAAAAATTAAAGAAACCGTAGATTATAAATAATGGGTGTTCATTTACCATTATAGGTGATCTGAAAAAACATTACAATTTTGAAAAATATAATAGAGTATGTATGATATTTGGTAATTATTTTCTAATAAATTTAAAAGTTAATAGAAGGGTAAAATTATAAAAAAAAATAATATTATGAAAAAATGTATTGTTAATTTATAGTTTAACACATTATTTTTGTGTATGAAAAACTATAGGATTTTGGAAATGATTTTGTCTCTAGGAAAAAGGATACCTAGTCAAAATAATATAATATAATGATGTTATTATAAAATAGTTTATTTCTCGAAGAAATATATTTAAAATTGGGGAAGTAATTTCAATATATTAAGTAACTCAGTAATAAAAAAACATATTATTTCGTAGAAGAGATTGACACTATGGGAAAAAATAAGAAAAATAATTAAAGAATAATTTGTAAGGAATATAGTCACTTTGAAATGGGATAAAACCACTTTTTCAAAATATTCATAACGAGAAAAATTATTATAAAAATTCATAATGGATTTGAAATTAAAACATCAAATCATATTCAAAATATTATATGATTTATATGTGTTATTATAACATATAATCTAACTAAAAGAGTAATATATTTCACTTATTTCATAGATAATTTAAGATGGCATCCATCATTTTCATGTTTTAGAAATCATAGGCCTAGAGTAGATTCACAAGTTTCAGACAACAAGGAGAAAAATAAAAATAATTATACATGAAGATATTGAGATTAAGAAATGGGAGTGAATACTATAGAAAAGTCACTATATATCATAACAAATATGTCATCAAAAATGAAATCAGTGCTATATATATAGCTAAAAAATGGAGTGGATGAAAAAAAATATAAGTCTAGATTATATTGATATAATATCACTTCTAGGAAATGAAACCTCGTGATATTATGGCTCATAAGCCATCACAAGTACTTAAATAATTTATAATATATGTATCATAAGGAAAAAAATGTAGACATGTATCCTTATGAGATGTGGTTCCAATGAAATAAAAATGTTAAAAAATTACTTTTATAGAATTCTAGTCTATATTAAGAATAAAAATTTATTTTGAGGAAAAATAGTTAACAATATAAACATTGAATCCCTCTTGGATATGCAGCAATAATAAATTATAATTATTTTAAGACAATAAATAAAAAATAATTTTTTATGGTAGTGATGTAAATGTATTTTAAAATGACATAAGAATTATAAATACAATAATTTTAGATTATTAGAAAAAAAATTATAGTTCTATAAATTATTATGAAAATGATAAAAATTCCTTGATATATATTAAAGATGTATATTATTATATTTCTTTTTATAAATATGGAAAATCAAAGTATAAAGTAGTAAGTTCAAGGCTAATAAAACCTTTTGATGCTAAGAATATTTTGGATATCAAAATAATGGTTTACAAATAAAAAAGGAATATCAGGGCCATTGTGAATACCATCCTACTGTTAAAGGTTGAATCATGTATATTTTAGGATTGATTTTAACACCAAATGTGGATTTAATATAAATAATATTAGAATCACTTGAATGAGAAAAATGTTTCCAAATAACTTGAGCCTAATCCTAGAGAAAAAATTTCATTCGATAAAAATTGTTATTTCAAAATAAGATGCATGATAAAGGTGTAGTGACAATAATTAATGCGAGGATAGATTATAAAGAAAATTCATAAATTAAATGTGTCAATTTTGATGAAACATTTACCCCATTATCTAGACATGAATCTACTAGGATATTTCTAACAATTTCATCACATATGAGTTTTAAAATATTTCAAAATGATAATAAAGTAGAATACTTGAAAGGTGACCCTGATGTTGAAGTGTACCTGGAACATCTTATATGTTTTATAAAAAATTAAAATAACATCTATTTATGTATTCTAAATAAAAATTCTCTAGATTAAATAAGGCTTCATGAAATTGTTGTTTTATGCATGATGAGTATCCAAAAATAATAAAAAATCACAAAGGAAAAGAGGAAATCAATTTTTATTTTAAAAATATCAAAACTAAATCATTATTATTGAATATGAATATTGATGATATAATATGTTTTAGAAATAAATAATTATTCTATGTGGAGTTCCATGGAACATGAATTGAAGGTTCAAAATATTAATTCTTGGAAAATGATATTTTTATTATGGATGAAAATTATCCAGGGATCGAGTTATATATTTTTTCACAAAAGAAAAATATAAAAGTGACACTTGAAGGTGTTTTACATTAATGACATGTGAGGTTTTTCTATAAAAATTTATGTGGGAACAAATATGATAAATTATTAAGAAGTGAAAAATATTAATAAGATGAAATTCAAAAGTTTTATTGGAGGTTTTTTTACTTGAAAACATTAATCTCTCACATTGTGCATGATATCCCCCTTTGTGTTCAATATCAATATTATCCAAGTGAAACACATATTTTGGATGTTATAATAATCTTGATATACATCTCAAATACTCTAAACTATTGACTAATATACAAAAGAATAAGTGAGCTATATATTTTATGATTAAATGTTTTATGATATGTCATAGTTTTTAATGAAATGAATGCCACATTTGGGGAAGAATATTTCATTTCAAAAGGATTTGGTTAATAGAATTGAAATAAGAAAACATCAGTTCCACTTAGATTTATAGAGGCTAAATATGTGGTTGTATCACAAGTATTTATATAAATTATATGGATGAATAACATATTTAATGTCTTGAATTTTAAACCTTCTAATCCTATGATTTTTGGTTGTGACAATCATAGTTCCACAAACTTATCCAATAATCCAATACAACCCTCCAAGTAAAAACACATTGAGATAATATAACATTATCTAAAATAGTTTGTTAAAAATGGTTTTTTAAGGATGATATTTTTTCCCAATAAAGAACCAGTTTCTAATACATTTCCCAAGCATCTCAATGTTAAAAAAATTCAGGATTTAAGGATTTTAATAGATGTTGATACAAATCCATCTCATTGAGTTATGTAATTTTTTGAGTTCTCTCAATTATTAAATGTTACTTTAATTATTTAAGTGATGTTGTCTCTAAGTATAGAAATTTTATCCTCATTTTTCTGAGTGGTTTTAATTTATGTTCTGAGCTATGTATAAAAAAATATGAAAAATAATTTACTTAAGTTTTTGTTATATATGATTTAATTTATGACATAATTGAGATGGTTTATTTTATAGAGACAATTAGTTATGGATTTATTAACTATTTCTCCATATATTAATCATGCTAATCTGGATATAGATATTATTATTTCTAAACTCTTATTCCTAATCAAGCTAAAGTGTGGACCTAACTTTTATAAAGTTTTGTATTATTATAAATAAGGGGATATAAATTTGGAATCATTTAAAACAAATCCTAATAAGTATATTTTTTCATTTTAAATTATAATGTTGTATTTATTGTATATAAATATTTACAAATGGAATTTGAAAAGGTAGTCCTCGTGTTTTGTTGATAATTTAGTCTCGAAAAGGTAAAATTGATCATCATGAAAGAATTATGATCAGTTTTATATGGGATGCAACCTATATAATAAGTTTCCACTAGGAATCTTATAATAGTATTTCTAAAAACATTGTAGAAGGTTCTATCAATTTACACAATGTTATGGAAGTTATACAAGCAATGCTGGCTAATTTAGCTTGAAATATTATAGAATGAAACTTTCTTTGGGAAATTATCATGAGAAAAATATATATTAATGAATATATTGAGAGGAATGAAATTATTGGGAGATCTTAGAGCCTTGAAATTATCGTTATCATTTTTTTTTTCATGTTCAAAAGTTGTAGTTCGGTGGGTGGTGGGAAGGGATATATCAACTACTAAAAGGTGAACGAGGAAGGTGATCCATTCTTATTTCTAGGGTGACTGGTTCTTAATATATTATTTATATAATAAATCTTGTTTCCAAACTTTATAAATTCAAACCTCTACCAACAACCAAGGCATTCCTTTGAGAATATCATTCTAAAAAATGAGCCAGATAGATGCCTTTTTTCAAAATCTTCCACTTGATATTTCAATAGTAATGAAATTTAGGAGATAGTTAATGTATGTACTGGGAATGATGAATGGTAACTGAGGCTCTGGTCAAAGGCAATTCCATCTAAAATGAATTTTCTAGTGTCATTTCAAAGAAATGAATCCCTTCCTATTAATGATAAGGTGAAGAAGAAGGTGGTTCTTCTTGCATCCTACTACTGGTGTTGTTTATCATTGAGACATGAAAATACCTGACATATCCTCTTTATAGGGGATTGGGATCTATATATATGGTGTCTCCTTGGTCAATTAATGGGAATTTTGGTACATGGGTACTCACTCTATGAGTTCATTGAGTCTTATCTCTAGGTAATTGATCCTAATGACATTGAATTGAATGATTGAAGAACGATTTTTTTATGTGGAATCCTAAGTTATATGGGAGTCCAAAAACACAATTATGGAAGACAGTGTTTTATAAGATAATTTCATGGATAAATAGGTGAAATCCTTGGTGGTGGAGCTATAAGATCTAATTTCTAGTGGGGGATCCTCATCCTCATCTTGTAAAGTCATCCCAAGGGTTGTACTAAATGAATAGGGGATGTAGAGGAATAATAAAAGTTTGTGGGGTCGCTGGAATCCCCTAATGATGGGGATGAATCTCAATATTGATGTATCATTCATGGCTGGGGATACAAGAGGAGGTGGTCTCTTTTGGGATGATATAGGATATTTCCTTTTTGGTTTTGCATCTTTCTATGGAATAGAAAATAATATGAGAGTAAAAAATAGGGCCATGGTTACTAGAAAAACATTATGTAGACACCACAATATCATCATTATATAGGTGGAGTATGAATCTAATGTTCTAGTTGGGCTATTTCAAGGAAACCCAAATCCTTATTGGGAATTGGATTACCTCATCAGAATGTGTAGAATGTTTTTCTACCAAGGTATTATGGTCATACACACATGGCGAGAAGGCAATTTTATAGGTAATTATTTGTCTAGATAGGGGGGCCTTATGAGTTTACCTTATTATATTTTTGTTTTGGATTCATCCTGAATGATTGTAAGATTAATATTTTGGGGATATTCACTTGGTCTTCACCATTTTAGGTCCCCATGATAAGCTTCCTTTGTTTTGGGAGATTCCAGCCCGTTTATTTAATAAAAAATAATTTCTATCAAAAACAAATATTCCACACTTAATAAGAAAAATATTTAATAAATTGAATAATTTATCCAATTTGTTCTATATAAAAATGATTCTATACGTAGTGTTTTTAGACTATTGGATGATGGTCTAAGAAGGATGTAATTTTAATATAATTCACCTGAATTCATTTTATGATGATTTGATTTTTATATTTAAAATATGAATTCTAGAATACTATTGAAAATTGATAAGTACATAATCCTCCCTCTTATTCATATAACTTCATATTGAATTTTTATTTATTACTCTATTTCAAATGACAACATAAGTAATTTCATATTCCTAGTTCAATTTTTTATTACATTATAAGGTATTTTGTATGAATTATTTAGTTTTCAATTACTTTATAAGAAAGAACATAAGAAAACATGATTTTTTGTTTGACTTCAAAGTCAATTTAAAAATATTTTATAATAATTATTATAGGATAATATAACCTTGACACTTTGGAAATTTTGAGTGTTCTGGTGTTTGGAAAATATGATTTTCTAGAATTAGTATGATTATATAGAATAAATATTAAATTGGATTATGGTTTACCTATTTCAAACATATTTATTCACCATAAGGGTGGTTATGATTCTATAAAGGATCAAAGGAATCCCATTCTATAAAATGATATAGAGTGGGAAAATTAAATAGGAAGAGTAAGATAGTAATTACATATTAGGAACCATTTTGAGAATAATGGTTTCAAATTAGTCAGATAATAAGCACCAGACCATAGTGATGAATGTATAATGTGAGAGTTACACTTGTAAGAAATAGAGAGTAGAGCTATATTAGGGATCAGGATGTGGTGTCTCGAATGAGAGATGAATTTTTTAGAATAAAGATATTGAGTGAATGAACATCATGTAATTGTGGTTGGTGTTTCTAACAAGGACACCTATGAAAAATAATAAGGTGTACCATGCTATGGTTTATTTTTTGTATTATTTTTGGTAAAATATTGATACAAATGTTCTTAGTATCAGTATGGGGAGCATGAGGATACATTATATGTTGTGTTTCTTTGTGATTTCTGCATATGTGTAACCAATGAGATATGTGGAGATATTGATGTTGTGGTATTTTAAATACCCCATGGAGGACCAATGGTTTATCCATTAAGAGTATTGAAAGGGGATTATAAATGATATAGAGTATATTGAAGACCATTTCTCGAAGATATTTAAAAATATTGATAAATGGGGATATAATATTCATTGAATATATATAACCAAAAATAGAGAAAGAGAGAATTTTGAGAATTTTTATAGAGGATAAATCATACTCTATTATATTATAGATAAAGAACATAGAACATTATAATGAAATTTTTTACAAGTAATAAGAGAAATATCAATATTTATGGATTTTTTTGGATGATCATATAACAAGAAATGATAATTCATTAGAAGGAGCTATTTTTTTGTTTATAAGATAATATAAATGGTTGGTGCCAGAAGTTGTATGAGTTCAAATTTTCAAAATTCCTTGAGTGAATTTAGATAAATATATGGGAGTTGTGTAGATACTTTAATAACCATGACACACTAGGTATGTAGTCATCCTTCTTATAGAAGTACCTGAATAACAAATCTGTTTTTTCTCTTTTCTTTTTCTGTCGGTGAGTATCATGAGATAGAAGAGATAAATAAACATGAGAATTGGTTGGAAAATAAATTGAATATTCAAACCAATTCACTCCCCATATCTCAATGTCTACAACCATTAATGTAATCTATCATTATTGAATTTCCATAAGGTAGTATGTATAAAAATATTGGTGGCATTAAAATAAGATTGTGATTTTTTTATAAAACATTCATCGCATAGAAAATATTTTTACTATTATTTACATAAAAGATAAATATATATAATTGGATGATTATTATGAAAAAATGGATTAAAAATAAAGAATCATTTTGTTGAAAATATTTAATGTGTTATATTTGGTCTATTTAGGGAAAAATTGTAAAATAAAAAAAAATATAGAGACTTATAGATACATACAGTATATATGATATCATACATATGTAAGCGTGAATTTTTTCCATTTTAGTTCCATTGGATGGATTTTTTCACTAACAATAATATCGGATAACAGAGGGAGGTAATGGGGAAAAATGGTTGTAGTGGTCACTTGAGAAAACATAATTATAGAAAGTCGAATAATTAATTACCTAGGATTCCACCCACCACATCTATAAATACATAAAACATATTATCAGTTATTTATCAATAAATATAAACTTATATATTCATATTTTTATCAAGGTTTCTCTCCCATATATATCTATTAAAATTGGAAGAGTTTCATTGGTATAAATGGTCTTCTCTAATCTAATAATTTCAAATAATTAAGGTTTGTTGTTTAACTCTTTTAATTTCAATTATTGATTCTTTCGTTTTACTTTCATTGAAATTATAGTTAATTTTTTAATACACTACACTTCCAAACATATTAGAAACCAATTTTTTTCTACAAAAGATATTATTATTTGAATATCATTATACTTCTTATCCTAAACTGTAGTTATACCGATGTATGGGTCCATATTCATCTCCCTTATTTTTTTAAATAATGATTCACTTTTTACAATAACCATTAATGAATAATTTCATATTAATATCTCATTAAAATCCTATATAGTACCATAATTTGGATATATATAATATAAAATATTATTTTTTACCTCTCGTTATATCACTTTTATAAGTCCTTTTCATGCAAATGTTTAGGTCTTCGATCACCTTATTTTAATTTCTAAATAAAATGTTTGGTTTTAAAAGAACATTAAAATACATTTTTATGTACTACCATAATTTTATTTTATTTTATTTATATTTTTTTGTTTTATATAAATGATATATCATCTATTTTTACTTCTTATTGACTTTATCAAAATGTATACCATGTCCACCTAATATATTCTTATTCATTTATCCTTTATTTATTTTAATGATTAATATATTAAAAAACATTTTCAATAAAATTTAATATGAACATATACTAATATATATGTTATATTATCAAAAATTGGAATTTATATTAGAGTTTTTATAACCAATTATTCTCAGTATAACTTTATCATGTGTAATTACCATGATGAAGTGATCCAATGATCATTCTTCATTTCTTATATTCCTACACTTATGTGAGGTTTTTGAAATCAGATAATTTTAGGGGATTCATCCATTTCATTCATTTTCATTATTTATTATAATAAAACTTATTATTATTATACAATATATTGATACCTACCCATGTACTTTTACCATACGCACAATCCTTTACATCAATAATATCAATATCACCTATAAAGTAATATTAGGGGCATGTAGTTCTAAAGTAAGAATATTGATAAGTGATGGTTTCAATCATACCCTATTGATTTATATATCAAGATCACATTCCCCATGGATTCTCTATTCAATCCATTATAGAATCATTTTCATGGAAACTCCTTCTACTTAGATATTTTTAAATGTTACATTGAAAATATATTTTCAAGACTCTTTGAAATCCATTATATTGATATTACCTTTAAAATTAACACTATAATGTAAATATCATGTACTCCCATGTTCTAAATGATATACATTTACATAGAATTGGTTTATATTATTTTATTTCATATTTCCAAGATTAAAGATAATAAATATTTATCATGGGTTTATATAGAATATTGATATACATAATTAATTATTTATAGTTATTCTCATTGAATGAATTTATTTTTTATAATAGAATGTATAATATAAATTTATCATATGGATGGAATAAGTTTAATATCACTTTAATTAATTATGTAATGTTTCATATATGGGAAAACTATGTGTATGGAATTATTATGTTATAATGTTATGGTAGATTATCTTTGACATCATAGGAATTATGGTATCATTGTATTACTAAGTTTCATTTCCATTAAAGGTCTTATTATATCATGGTATTGGTGGTTACAAATTCCATCATATCCATTTAAACATCATTGTATTGGTGTTTTACACTTCAATCATAGTAATTATGATATTGTTTTATTAGAGATTAGCATTTCCATCAAACCCATTCAAACACCATGACATTGGTGGGTAGACTTTTCATTGGAATTTTAAAAAAAATATTCTTTTTTATTAAATATGTAATTATGATTTTTTTCATTCCATAGTAAAAAAAATTATATTTTAATTATGTTACTATGTGTAGTATAAATAAACAAGACTTTATACCATGGTAATTTTCACCATTTTGGGCATTAGACCTCACCCTTTACTTATGTTTCCCAAATCCTTTGAAATGAAGGATTATTATGGTGGATTTGAGAACAATGGATTCATTGATAAATGTAAAAGTGTTATAAAACATTTATATGTATATCATTATGTTTCATTCATCGCTCCCAATGAAATTAATCATAAATATTCACAATGTTTTTTATAAGTAATAAAATTCATGTTCTGTAATGAATGTTATAATTTTTTAGCTCCAAATATTCTAACACATGTTTGAGGTGTTACAATATATATAGTTGGTTAATATCTTCTGAACAATTTCAATCATTCCACTAGTAAAATGAAGTGACGTGATATTTTAATTCTATAACTATAAACTACCACACATGGTATGGAAATTAAATAGAGTCACTTTCTAATAACCAAATACTAAATGGGATCCCCAAAAACAAGTCATATTCTGACACCCTATCCCTATAGGTATGGTCCCAAATCACATCTCAAATTTGTAAAATATTAGCCATGTTTTTTTCTCATAACACATTTCATACCAACATGTATCACTTTGGATGAGGTATCAAAACAAAGTATCTCCCACTAGTCACTCAATCGGGTAGATAATAAAAGGTGAACATTAATAAAAAACTAATAACTTATTGTATGGTTTATATATTGTTTTGAACACTATGTTATCGCCAATGGTAGGTCCTTATATTATGTATTAACTTATACCCTCACATTCAAGTTATGGTCCCCTATGTTATTCACTACATGAATAATATCTAATATAATATTCATCCCAAGGCCTATCCACACACACTAACCCCCACATATCATTATCATACATCCCATGTAACTCAATAGATTGTGCTTAATCCAAAACTTTTCTATGTTTATAATTGGAAATAATCATTCCCTAACCCTCATTTAGTAACTGAAATATACTTTGATTTCTATTAGAGGAAAATATACGGATGACTAAAATATAATATTCCTTGGCCAATTTCATTTTACTATAATTCTTAATAAGATAATTATTCCACCCATGACCCACTTCATATGTAATAATACAAAAAACCATTTTTCTACCCATCTAACTCAAGGAAGGAAACCACTATATTACATAGCACCAAATTGGGCTCTACCCACACACACCAATCCATATCCAGAATACCATTGTGATCCCTTGTCCTGATAACCATAACTAGACCGGTCCTAAATAGGTTAATCAATTTATAATTTCAAATACATATTACTATCCACATTAATTTTAACAGATTTCCAATAACAATTCATCAGAAATCCATCGAATAAAATTACCACAACCCATGTTAGGTTTGAAAATCATAACTCTGAAAGAATTTATCTCAATCTATCATCCAAAGAGAAACCTTATCATCAAACTATATAAATCATTAATTAAATTCCTTGACTCACCTCAAGCTCTATTGACACTACCCACCCTTGATTTGGGTATTCCTAAATATATTTGAGTTGATCTTCTATCTCACCTATCACTAATCAGTATAAGACTACCATACTATCCCTATGAAATTAAATCATGGATATCAAGAACTCAATCTAATCTATTGGACCAAATCTCACCACTCAAATTAATAATAATAACCCTTCATCCATTATAAATATAGTCTCTAGGAGATTACAACCCCTTGATACATGACTATGATATTTTTCTAATCCTAAGAGGCTCTAAGACCCCCAAATCTATACATATGGAATTTAAGGTGCCTTTAAAAATTACCTCCACCCAAACCCCAATGAAAATTTATACAATAATACATAAAAATGTTAATGTTTAAGTATCAAAAATACCAGAAATATTGATTCTAGTGATACACTACTCAATTAATTCTCATCTAGACATTCATTAATCTCATGTCAATTTAAAAACAATCTTTTATGATTCTATGATACCTTTTATCAATGGTAATTCCTAAAAATTTATTAAAAATTGATATAATTAATGAAAACATAAACTTAATGTTCTATCATAACACAATAAACTCACTGACTCATCCCACAATACAAAACCCATGATATAAGAAATAAATAAGGTCTAGTGTGAAACATATGAATTTTTAATCAAAAAATAAATATGATAAGACAAATAATTGATTATAAATTCAAAAAATGAATTATAAAAAACACAAATAAAACTTACTAAGTATGTAAACTCTAATGATAAAATATGTGACAAAATGTTTTCATTGTACCAAGGAATCATCTATCCACAACATGTCAAAATCCCATAATTTTTTTTATTCCACCATGATCAAGTGAAATATTCATTAACTATATAAACCTAAGAAAAAACGGAATAGAAGAAAATAGGTGGAATAATAATGGATAAATTAGAGAATAATAATTCAATAAAATCACCATTAAAAACACCATTTTACCTCCTCTAAAAAATATTATTGAGAGAGGACAAGGCAGGGGAGGGGAAAGAGGAATGGTTCATTTATGAATCCTTGTCAACTAATTCAAAGAGATATGGGTAATAAAAGTAATGTTTTCCCCTTCAAAAAAACTTCTATAACAATAATTATAACCCAATACCAAGCCACTATGTTACTTTTTTAATTACAATAAGAACACTAGACCTAGGAACAATATGAATTATAAAGTATGCCTCTAATAAGTACCAGGTTGTAGTTAAAAAAATCAATACAACTTAGGCCTTTCCTAGAACTCGATCCACCGCCATCGAGTACTGGGTTGTGTCTATAGTAGTTAAAAAAATTACTACCATGATCGTAAAATTACTAAAACACCAAAAACACTAATTGAAACTCTAAAAATTTCTAAACAAACCTCTAAGATATGTTTAAAATATTGACATGCATATTTAAATTCAAATTCGAAAAATACACCCCACTTCAATACTAAATATTTCAAATTTCATTAGAATTTACCAACTCATAATGGTGTGGTTCATTACACCCCCACTATTTAGTGAATCTATAAGGCTCCTAATACCTATTTCCATAAATGTGTTAACATAATCAATATATTTTAAAAGGAACCATAAATTCCATGAATGTTTGTGTATCATCCAAGAGGGAAACATTTTTTTAAATAAATTCCTAGGATGTTATACATTATTCTAAAATATTGTGGTTCTAAATATTAATGGAATTGATCAAACATATAGTGATTATGTTAGAATACCACATTGGAATTAATCATAAAAAAAATTCCCATTCACTAATCATAATGAATTGAGAAGTTCATGTTAGTGAAATATGCTTTCACAATTTCCAACGCCATTGTTGTTTTCTTTTATAAATACGCACAATATATAAATTTATATATATATATATATAAACTCTTCCATATAGATATAATTAACATATATAATTTTTTTTAGAATTTAAATTAAATTGTTTATGAACATACACACACACACACACACATAGTCATAGATATATTTTTGTGTGTGTGTGTGTGTTTACTGTAACCATTTCAATTAAATTATCTATGAATATATATGTGTTCTATGAAAAATTGTGTGGTTTTATTCATAATATATATTTGTAAAAATTTGGACAGGATATAGAACATTTTTTTCTTAATAGTCAAGTTTGGATTTCTATAAAAATAAAAATAAAAAAAAACATTATAAATAAAATATATAAAATACAAATAATAAAGAAAAAAATGTCAAAAAATATATAACCTGATAAATAAAGTCTTTAAATCTAGTTTTTAGGTTTTGTTTATTGATAAAAAATAAAGAACTCCAAATAAAAAATATGAGTTAATTGGATGTACATTAAGGTTTTTAGAAAGAAGTTGGATGGTGGTTTCACATTGGCCTAGTATAACACCATAGAGTATGGAACCATGAACATCATGGTTTCAATAAAGAAATGTGTATTTCACCAAACTGTAAATGGTGATATTTTTTAATGGTAATAATATTGTTAAAAACAAGTTATTTCAACTCAAGTGTTGTGATAGTCACTGTAAAGTTATAAGAATTTGGAATAGGATGGTGAAGAGATATAGTAAATGGTGACTACTCAATGGTTTACCTCATGATTTTATTTTTGAATCCCTATGGGAAATGGGGAGGCTGACTATTATTTTTTTGGATATCATAGACTAAGGTGATGGAGTATTAGGTAATCTATACATAGAAAGGGTAAAATGGGAAGATGAAATTTGTTTCACCATAGAGAGAGTTGTAGTGACTATAAAATGGTTAGTTGTAAGTAACCATGCTATGGTGGATGTTTTGATTCATGTTGAAAATGCTCTTTGGAAATAGTGAGTCACACTATTAGTGTTTGGATTTTTATGATGTCTTGTGAAGGGTGAGTGTTAGGTCTCCAATGCTAAATAGTTAATTTTATTGGTGTTTATGGTGTTGGGAGTTTTGAACAATGTTTTTTAAATTTAATGGTGTTATGTAGTGTTTCTTAGAGCACTTGAGTTTTTTGGGTGTGTTTCCAGAAACATATATGTTATTATGTGACCATTTACTTGATGAGAAATCTATATTATGTTTTGGTATTTATAGATTTGGTAATGGAAAATGTACAGTGGATCACTTTGTGGATTTTACTTAGCCTATCATAAGAAATTTAAAATATATATATTCACAATATTTCTAGATGATGAAAAAAATAATGAGACCCTGAATTTTTTGGATATGTCTCCACTAGAAAGTATAATAAGTATCATTGGAAAGGATAAAGAATTAGAAAATGATAGAAATTTTATAGTTTCATAAAAGATAGAATATAATGATTTCTAGGTATAGTATCCTAGAAATAAAGAAATAACCAGAAGAAGAAGGATATTCTAGTAATTTTTTATATTGGATGTCTATTGAGTTTTTTTGGTGAAAAAAGTAGAATAGGTAAATACACAATCACATGTAAACTTTTACCTTTAGTTCATGAAGACTAAAGAGTGTTGATTCTGGAGGAGTTGTAGTACCCCCGGTTTCTAGTATATAACCCTTAATTGATTTTTTTCATGGTTATAAATAGTAAGGGTGAATGATGGGAGATTTTGGTGAACTTTCAATAAGTTTTTGGGGCTAGAAGAGATGTGCACAAGCTACGCACAGTTTGTCCAAACCGTGGGGAAAGCATAGTAGAAATCATGCGAAGATGAAGATTTTGGATAGTATCCTCAGTATAGTGTGTTCACAGTTATGGAGACCATTTGAGGAGTTCTTGAGATGTTTTCCTTGAGGCATTATACAACTCATGGCTAGCACACGGTTTTTTTAACTGTGTGGTCTAACCATCAACAATGTCAAATCTAGATCCTTAAAAATAGGATCTCACTCATTTTTTATATAAATCATTCGTTTTTTCTCCTATTTACCCATAATTAAATATTCTTATACATTTTAAGTTTGGGTAACCTCTCCCATGTGGTTAGAAACCAATCTATAGACCTCCTTTGGCGTTTGAAATCTTGATTCTCTTGGTATGTGTTGTTCTTCTTCATTATCGTCATGTTTATTTAGATATACATAGATATAATTCTTATATTTACTTTATTTATCATATATACACCTATTATGGGTATATATAAGATTTTGGATTCCTAATATGGTGAGATTTGGTATTGTTTGTGATAGGAGAAGGGATCTAAGGCCGTTTTGTGGAGAATCAACCCAGTTGCTAGAGCGTTCTTCTTCTGTTGTCAGTTTTCACCAAAACCTTCAAGGTAGGTGGATTATATCTCAACTAAAATTAGTAAAACTTATTTTCATGATTTTTAATTGAATATATTGTGTTTAATTTAACGTTATTTGGCTGTTTTAGCAATCATTAAAAACCCTTCTTTGTGTTGGTTTGGAAAATTGGGGAAATATGGAAAATTGGGTATTTGAATAAAGTGATTGTGTTCTTGATTTTAAAATAGATATTTTAAAATGGGGATTTTTTTGAATTTTGTCACATGTTTTGGATTATATTTTTTCAATAAAATGGAATTTTTTATTGAAATTAAATGGCTTCTTTGAAATTGGTTTGTTCTTTGGTTTTCAATAAAAATATGGTTTTATTGAAATGGTTTGAATTGGTGATTTAGAATGGTTTTGAATATATTTGGTTGTGTGAGCTAATGATTTACATTCCCCTAAATAAGGTATTTCTAACCTTTGGGTACAAGGTGTGTGACCCTGGATTAGGGGTGTGTTTCATTGGGACATAAGGTAATTAGATGAGAGACTGCTCATGGGTATGGAATTGTCAAAAGAAACAAACATGGGTGTGTGTGTGTTGTAAACCGTGGATTGGGTATGCCAAAATAATTCTGATAATTGGTTTTATAACCATATTTGGTTGTTTTTATGGAAGTATGACTTGTTGTAAATTGTTTTAAAGATCACTTGTTTCCATTTTTTTATAAATGGTTTTGAAACTTGTTTATATTTTTCTATAAATTTTTTTGCAGAATTGTTTTATATAATTGGTTTTATATAAATGTGAAAAAAAAATATCCTAGTGGAATGAATAGGGAAGTAATTATGGAAATCCTAATGAGTTTTATACTCACACCTTTTTTGGAACTTTGGTGCTTTGGTAGATACTATCTTCTAAGATATGGGAAAAGGTAAAGTGTCACATGTCCTGTGATCCTTAGGTTGTTTGGTGATTGGATCTTGGTTATTATGGAGCATGGAGTATCATTTTCATCTTGGTGTTTATATTGTGTTCTTCCACTATTTTCTTTAATAGTAGTTTGTCTTCCTCTATGGTACACTTGTTTTGGTTTTTGTTATAAAAGAATTTTTTTATTTTTCTTTCTTAGTTCATGCATCATATGGTGTTTGGTTGGTTTTGTTTTTGGTTAATGGTTTTATTTATTAAAGGGAAAATCACCCCCCACTTGTATTTGAAACCCTTAAGCATTTATTTCCAACATTTGTAATCTTGGGTATATTGATTAAGGCCAAGTAATGATTAGTTGTATTCTCAAGCTAATTGAAAAAACCATGTCATTACAAATGATATCAGCTTGTTCGGTCCTTACCTAAGAAGTATAATTCACTTTATTGGTCTTGGATTTTAATTCATTCATGTCTATTCCTTATGTTGGAATTTTATAAAGGAGTAGGATTATCAGAACATGAAATTTATATCATAAAAGGACATAGCTAACCTGTTTATGATGAATGTCAAGTTACTAAGGAGTTTGGTAAAAAAGTGTTTTGGTGACACTTCTAGGATCTTTAAATCTCATTATCATGGGATTATCCAATGATACGATCATGACAAGAATTAGAGGAATGAATTCCCACAATCATTTCATATTTCATTTTAAATAATGATTTATGACTTTGTGAAAAGAAAGAAATTTTAGAAAAATGCACAAAAAATTGTTTTCAAATGAATGACTATGAAAAGGGAATGGGGGTGTATTTTGAAAATGGGTTGATTTTAAAAATAAATAATGAGATTTTTCAAAAATGGTTGAACATGAAAAATGTTGTTTTTGGAAAAAAAATATTGTGATAATTGATGTGATAGAATTTGAAATGATAAGCCATCAGTTTCTAGGGAGTGAGACTTACCAAGTTTGTTGTTTGGTTAGAAAATGAAACCCAGTAGGCATCATAGAAACCAACCAGAAGAAGCTATGGAGAATGTGGTTGCACCTGGACCACAGGTGAACCAATATTTGGTTCAAAGTATTATCCATGTGATTAAAGCTCTGGATATGTGGAACTGAAGGGATGAGCCAAGGAATGGGGATCATTCCATCAAATTCATGAAACAGAATCCATAGACGGAAAAGGAGTCTCTATACTTGCAGAGGCCAGAGGAACAGGGTGACAAAGACATGGCTCTCCTTTTATGATCTGAAGAATAATTGAATGAGAAAATGTTGATGCTCAATGCATCTGAGGAGGAGGCATCTAAGATGATGGGAAGGTCGCTGGAGGTGTCTCTTAATGAGGAACAATATACATGGATTGACAGACATGAATCCATTATGGTAGGTGGTTTCAATAGAGGGATAATCAGCGTTAATGAGTATATTCAGACATGGGACCAACTTTCTTCTATGATAGAGAAGAGGATACTGGAGGTGGATGATTTACAGGTTTTATCTCTATCTTGGAAACTTTTCAAGGAGAGGGATTCAGGTAATATTAAGTTTCTCTTTAATGATCCTGGTTAAGTTAGTGGTTTTGGCCAGGTATTTTGAGAGGGTTGTTAGATGTGAAAACCTTGGGTTTTTCTGCTGTTTGTATTTGTTTGGATATTTGGTGTCTTTTCCATCTTTCTAAATAGACCTGCGCTAAAGGGTAATCAGAGCGTGAAGTCTTCATCAATGCAGGCCATTAGGATTGGGATGATTTAGAGGGTATGGTTATGCCATCAGTACCATGCCCGTGAACTTATGCACGGGAATGCTTGCCAAAGGGGCCTGTGTAGGTGAAGACTTGTTTTTAATATCAATTTCTAGGATGGGGTAGGTCCAATGGTTTTCTTTTGTTTTTATTTTTCTTCCTGTGTTGTTAGGAGTTTTCTCTGACTGTTTTTTTGGTTTCTTACTTTATTCCTCAAAATTGTATTAATAATAAAAAAATTAATTTTCAGTCATTCATGAAACAGAATCCACCCAACTTTTGGGTGATTCTAAACCTAAAAAGTTGAAGGTGTGGCTGAATAAGATGAATTGTATCTTCAAATTCATCAGCACACCGATGCATCTAAAAGTCAAGACAGCAACGTATATGCTTGAGGATATTGCACATCAGTGGTGGAAACTAGTGTTTCATGCTAAAGTGGATCAAGGCCTAAATTGGGAGGATTTTGATGAATTTTTTAGAAAACAATTCTATCTTCATACATTCAGAATTCAAAATATAATAGAATTCTTCATCCTAAAGTAGTAAAATCACTTTGTCACCGAGTATGTGGATAGATTCATGCATTTATTGAACTTTTCGTTTGAATATGTGGTGAGTGCAGCCATGAAGGCACATATCTTTTAATCATGGATAAGGAAGGAGATTAGATCAAAGATTTTGGTGGTTTGTATTATGGATTGTACAAAGATGGTGAATAGAGAGATATTGGTTGAGCGGGATATCTCATGATCTGTGGGAAGAGGAAGTATGATGATGCATATATGAAATGGTGGGAGCCCAAATGCAGGGAGTAAGTGGAATAGGGACACCTATTTCTAGGGAGGGAGAGGGAATCATAATTAGATGGTTGGATCAGTGAACCTTCCTCCATGACCCAAGAGCAATGAAAGATATTTCCAATGTGGTTTTCTTGACCACATAGAGAGAGAGTGTACGGAACAACCTAGATCATGCCATAATGGAATGTATATGGGGAATCTTCATCACTGTTTTCACAGTGGTCCAAGTTTAGGTGATCGGGACACTTCTCAGGTGTCGCAAACATCATATGCTTTGATAGGAAGAGGGAAGCATACTTAGTATCATCAGTAGAGCATAGATAGCCATGGTGATTCTTGTAATACCATTAATCTTCCCCAAGGGAAATATTATCAAGGAAACAAGAAGCAGAGTGTAGCGATGAAGCAGTTATATGGAGTATAGAAGATGGTTTTGGATGATCTAAATGGACCATGTTCAGTGAGAGGTACAATTATTTTTAATTATACCCTTATTCAAGTGTTATTTGATACTGGTGAATATCATTCCTTAATTTCTTCTCATGTTGTTGACATGATGTGCTTAAAACATGAGATTATTCCTTCTATGATAAAACTGCAAACTCCTCTTGGGGAAGGAGAATATAGATCCTTCCTGTGAAGGTAATGTTCTATAACTATTGATGGAGATGAGATGAAGTGAAAATTCTTGATGTTGGAGATGGGTGTCACTGATATAATCCTAGGTATTGATTGGTTGATAATGTTCAAGGCTCATATCGATTTTTATAGTAGAACTGTGAGTTTTTCAACTAAGGATGTAGTCAAGCATCTCTTCTGAGGATAGAATGTTGTAAAGAAAGGTGAAACAGGGTTGTTGGCACTGGCGGTGGAAACGATCTCTTACCAGTTGGTGGTGTTGACCTTTTCATCGATGGAGGAGATCAAGGATAGCATTTTTTTAGTAGCTATGAATCAATTTCTAGATGTCTTTACCATGAACTTATCAGGTTAACCACTTATAAGGGAATTAGAGTTTACTATTGATCTCCTCCCAAGGAAAATTCTTATTTACCTTCCATATTATAGGATGTTTCCAATAGAATTAAGGGAATTGGAAGTCATGTTGGAGGAGTTAGAAAGAAAAGGTTTCATTTGGTTGAGCACATCTCTATGGGCAGCATCGGTCTTGTTTGTGAAGAAACCATATGGAACTCAAATGTTGTGTGTGGATTATTATAATCTTAATCAAGTTATGATAAAGAATAGATATCCACTTCCACACATTGATAACCTATTTGATCAATTGAGGGGAGATAAGTGGTTCTCTAAAATTGACTTGTGATCAGGATATCATCAATTGAGAGTTAGGAAATAATATATTTCAAAGAAAACTTTCAGAAGCAGATATGGCCACTACGAATATGTATTCATGAATTTTGGTCTTAAAAATGCACCAGAAGTCTTTATGGAATTGATGAATCAGATATTTCAGTGATATCTAGATTATATTATTGGGGTTTTTTGGATGATATCTTGGTGTATTCAAGGACAAGTAATGATCATGAGAAACAATTTGTGACAATGTTGGAAATCATGAGAGATCACCATTTGTATGCAAAACTATCAAAGTATGATTTCTGGATACAAGAGGTATGGTTTCTTGGCCATGTGATTTCTAAAAAAAGTGTTTCGGTGGATCTTTAAAAGTTAGAATATGTTATCTCGTGGAAACCACTGAAAAATTTCTTTGAGATACATTGTTTTCTTGGTCTTGATGGTTTTTACTAATGCTTTGTGTGTGGCTTCTCATAGATAGATTCTCCAATTACAGCCTTGATAAAGAAGAATGTTCCATTCCAATGGTCTGAGGAATTCCATACGTATTTCCAAGAGTTTAAAGTAAATCCCACATCAGCACCCATCTTGATTTTTACAAAATCAGGATAGGGGTATGAAGTGTACTATGATGCTTTGAGATCTGGGTTGGGTTGTGTTCTCATGCAAGGAGACCATGTGGTTTCTTATGGTTCAAGGCAGTTGTGAGTGCATGAGAATAAAAACCAAAAACATGACTTAGAATTATTTATATTTTTCCATGATTTTAATACTTGGAATCACTATTTATTTGGTGAGAAATTTATTGTGTTCACGGATCATAAAATCTTAAAAAATATTTTCTCACAACAATATTTGAATATGAGGAAAAAGGATATGGATGGAGTGTCTCTAGATGTTTGAATTTGAAGTTATGTATACACCAATAAAGGGAAATTCGGTGGCCAATACATTAATAATGAAGTCATGTTCTTAGTTGTATAAAGAATCCTCAGATGAATTGTTGGCCAAAAATCCCTCAAGGTAACATTGAACCATTTTTAGGTGTTTTTTTGTTGACAATGCTAGTTTGTTTGTTGAAAAGATGGCTTCCATGGTGAGTTGTTGAGTTCTAAATATATTTTTGAAAACCTATGTTGAAAAATAATCATGAAAAATGAATGGATGATTTTGAGGCAGTAAAAAATGAACAGATACAAGGTGGCACCATTTTCCAGTGTTTGCTAAATTTTTGGACCTCAAAATCAACAAATAGAGAAAAGTGTTTTTGGAAAAAGGACTTTCACACCAGGTTCTTGGAGGATTGGAAAGTTGTGTGTCAAATGTTTTTCAATATTATAACATCAAAATATGTCAAAGTAAATAGGGGTTCCCGTGTTTTGGTTTGGGCGTGAAGGTAACTAGGGAGACAGAGGCTTAGGCGGCTTGACTTGCGCATCAGGAGGAAACTTTCACGCGGTACTCAAGGTACCCAAATGCCTATAAATAGAGGGATACCCCTCCTCATTTTCCACAGATCTCAACACTTAGAGATAATTTTATCTCCAATCATGCAAGTAGGTTTGTTCGTGAAAGTGGTAGTTTGTTCATGAAAGTATAAGGTTATTCATAAGTTTTTGTGCCAGTTGATTATTGCGTGCCAATATTGGTTTGGGAATAAATGGGTGTAAATCACCCAAGTTTTGAGTAAAATAAAGGACTGTTGCACAAGTGGTTTAGTGACACTTGTGTTCCAGTATTGGAGAATCATTTCGGTCATTCTAGGGTTGCGCTAAAGTTAGAATAGTTCCCAATACACCTGCGGCAAAGTTGTATTCATCAATGAATGAAAGTGGAACTTCAACAAAACATCTACATATATAAGAAGATGCATTCACTTGTGATAATGAAGGGATATACAAGTCTTTAAACTATGAGTGGGTCTTACGAAGAAGTAGTGAGCACACTTCAGTTGAGAGAGCAGTGAGCTTTCAAATTGTGATTGGTTGTAAACCAGGAGGGACATTTAGTCTGCTCTGAACTTTGTAAACAACAGTACGATTTTAGTGGATTTGGTACATAGACACATCACCGATGTATGATACTTGGACATAGTCAATTGAGGTTGAACCAAGTAAAATTTATGTGTAATTTTATTGCTTTAATATTTTTTCATACTCTGCAACGGGAAGGAGAGATAAGATATTTTTGTCTAACAACGAAACAAGATCAATATAGGAAGTTGTTTTAATATTTCATACCCTGATTCACCCCCCCACCCCTCCCCTTCATGGTATCTAACATAGTGGACCTAACAATTGGTATTAGATTGAAAGGTTGATATCATTGTTTATCTCTCAAATAGAGGTCACCAATTATAAAGGGATTCTGTTCTTCGAAGGGAACAATTTTCTACTATAGAAGAATCAGATGCAACACTACTTCTGATCATTAGTAATGGATGTGTTTATAGCAACAATTCATGGTATAACGTCTGATATTAGTAGTGGTGAATTATCAGAAGTCGATAAATGTTAATTGGATAATGATGCTGAGGGAATCAATGATTTAGGGGGAGCTCTATCCAATGCTATCTAAACAAAGTTGATGTCATGAAAAAAATCACATGCCATGTGTGAAAAACTTTTGAACATATATGAAGTTGATTCAAAGGTCAGAGAAGAAAAGCTGTAAGTGTTGAGGAACAAGTATGAAGATTTGATAATGAACCCAAATAAGTTTATTGATGAATTCTTTGACATGTTAATTGTTTTAGTTGAAGACATGTGAGGTCTTAGTGAAGTCATTGAAGACATAATGATTGTGAAGCGCATCCTGAGGAAACTCTCCCCTCAGTTCAATCTAAAGGTTTTAGTATTGGAAGACAAGGATCCGAAAGATCTGACACTAGATAAATTTAATAGTACCCTTGTATCATATGAAATTCGAAATGATGATAACGATGTTGTGGAAAAGGGAAAATCCAAAGAGGTGGAATTCAAAGCCATGAAGAAGATCACCATTGAAGATTCTCTGGAAGATGAAGAGACAGACCAGGTTATGTCATTACTTTCCTTAAACCTACAAATAATAAAAGGAATTTTCAGAGGGAAACTTCCACTAGAATTTTTTCAATGTGGAAAGATTTGAAATCTTGTGAAAAGGTGACCCAAGAAGTTCCAAGAATACGATGAGGGTAGAGTTGAAATTCCAAAGACGGAGTCTTCAGCCTATGTGAAAGGAAAGAAACAGTTCAAGAGAAATTTCTTTAAGAATAAGAATATTCTTTCACAAGAATAAGATATTTTAGATGATTCTAAGTTTAAGGAGGTTAAATAGATATAGAAATTAAAAGATCATGGAGAAAATGTTATATTGGAAGTTGTCATTAGTTCTCAGAAAAAGGAAGAAGCTGACAATGATAAATAAGAAGAAGGAGATAAAGGAATAGTTGATATGAAAGCTTCATATGAATCATATCTTGAGGATATATATGTTTGGAGAGAGAAAAAGAAGAAAGCCAACAAAGTGGTACATGATGCCAAACTCTATATGAAACAATAGGAAGAAGAGAAGTCTGAACTGGTAAATGAAATTGGAAAACTTGAGTCCTCTAGGCCAGAGAGCTCAGAAAAGTTTGATGGACATAAACTCATGGTTAAAGAACATAAAAAGGATATTTATGGCTTGAATAACATAGTGAAAGATCAAATCAAGCGTATCAAATAACTTTAAGGAGAATTTGTTGGTTTTCAGAAAAAGTTTAAGGATCAAGGAAAACTCTTGACTCCTACTATGACATCAGAAAATCAGATCACTCAAAAAACCGAAAAGCTAAAATTGGAACATAGTGGTTACATAGAAAGGAATCATCAATTATGTTCAAAAGTTGAGTCTAATTTGGGGCATGACCGAATACAAAAATATGTTAAAATTGAAGTCATACGACAAGCACCCATTCTGAGATTGAAGGTTGATTTGGGAAAAAAGTAGAATCAGAATATTAACAAATCCCAAGAGTAAACTAACAGTGCAGAAGTAACATGCAATAATTCACCCTATAATAGGTGTTAGTGTTTTGGAATGATGAGACATTCATAGTATGTGTGTTCCATAAGAATGAGATACCAAAGGGAATAAGAACTATAGTGATATCTAAACAAAGCTCAAAATTATAGATCATCCTTTGAGGGACATTTTTTTGTTGTGGATAATTTGGGAAAATGGATAGATATTGTACATAAAACATGAAGAAGAATGTTCCAAGGTAGAATCAAAATAGTCACAAGCAACAAATCAACAAACCAACAGGTGAGTTGAAAAAGAAAAATCAATTTTTAGCTCTGCAAGATGAAGCTGGACCATTGTACTATGAGAAAGATAATAATTTTCAAACTAAACCAAGTGTGAGTTCAAAGACATAGATCAAAAATAAAAAGGATGAGAAGGTAGTGGTGGCAGAAATTTCCCTTAAAGCATCAGACTATTCTGGTGTGTGGATCCTTGATAGTAGTTTCACATCTCACGTGACAGGTAATAAGAATCTTGTTACAGGAATAAAATATAACAAAGAAGGGGTTTTCATGTTTGTAAATGATGATGTCATAAAGATTATTGTCTTAGGAAAGGCTGTGTTTGGGGGTTAAGAGATGAGATGTGCTGATGTCTTAGTAGTATAAGGTCTCAGTCACAATTTTCTTAGCATCAGCGAACTATGTGAATCAGGGCATTCTATAAGGTTTAATAAGAAGATGAGTGTCTTAAAATGAAAATATGGTCTACTAGTTCTGCAGGGAAAAAAGAGCAAAGGGAAATATCTACCTTTTATGTGGATAAGAATATATGAACTTTTTGTATAGAGATGAAGAAAACAAACTATGACATAAATGACATGGTCATCTATTCCAGCCATCCCTAGAAGATCTGGTGAACTATGATGCCTCTAGAGACCTCCCTAATCTATCACGTGATCACACGCATACATGTGATGCCTATGAATAGGGGAAGATCATCTGAAATATGTACAAAGTAAAGGAAAATAAGTCAACAAGAGTGCTCGAATTGGTGCATGCAGATGTTTGTGGACCTATCTCACCAAGAGACATTAACGAAAAAAGATATTACATTATTCCCATTGATTATTATAGAATAATGGCATGGGTATTCATCATTTCCCATAATTCTAATGTGTTCAGTTTCCTAAAACAGTATCAGAGGGAATATGAAAGGATGCTTGGGAAGAAAATTCTGAAGTTTCATACTGACAATGGTACCGAATTCACAAATAATCAGGTGGAAGACTATCTTAAGAAACATGGGATAATGCATTAATTTTATTCAGTAAAAACTCCCAAACATAATGGAGTGGTTGAAAGGATAAATTGTATCATCAAAAACATGGCTTGAACAATTCTCATTAAAAAGGATCTATGAGAGAAATTTTGGAAGGAATAAGTTTTGACATCGGACTACATTTCTAATAGGGATCTGTTGTGTCTTAAAGAAGGAAATACTATGTATGAGATGTGTTATGGATATAATCCTACATTAAATTACTTTTGAATCTTTGTAATTAAGTGTTTTATTATAAATAAATAAAAACACAGGAAATTTGAGTCACGAGGAGATAAGGGGATATTCCATTGCTACTACAAAAAAATAAAAGTATACAAATGTTTTAATAAGATGATGGGAAAGGTAGTTGAGAGAAATAATTCCACTATAATGGGGAATGAGTAGAGTATTCAATAGCTCAGTGAAAAGTTTCCTGATGAAAGTGATGTGGAGGAAAGCAAAACAGGGGGAGCAGAAGTGACTGATGTGGTTTCAGAAGAAGATACCAAGTAAAATCTGTATCTACACAGAATCCAAGGATTCGAGATGAAATTGATAGGTAGAATAACATTGGTTATCAGTCAGCTCTAGTTCAAACAATAAGAATTAAATCACTATAGCAAACATATTTCATATCTTAGGTAAAGCCTAAATGCATTGTTGATGAATCTAAAGATGAAAACTGGATTCAAGATATGAATGAAGAGTTATATCATATTGAGAAAAATAAGTCATGGGATATTGTTTTGAGGCCAGAAAATTAAAATTTCATCTATAAAAAATGTTTCTTTCACAAAATAATGAATTAATGTGGTGTTTTGATCCAAAAAAAAGAATGTATCTTGTGTAAAGGTTACCCCCAGATAGAGTTTATTGATTTTGATGAGATATTTTCACCTGTGGAAAGGCTGGAAACAATCAGATTATTCTTGGCCATTGTAGTGCAATGGAAGTTCAAAGTGTTCCAGATAGATGTCAAGTTAGCATTTCTGAATGGGGTACTAGAAGAAAAAGTGTATATTGAGAAGATATATGTTTTTATCATTCATTAAGATGATAATAATGTTTTTTGGCTAAAAAAGGCTCTTTATGGGTTGAAGCAAGAACCAAGAGCATGGTACTCAATACTTTATTAGTATTTGAAAAATCTTGGATTTCAATGTGGAGGAATTTATTACAATTTATATTTCAATAATGATATTAATCAAAGTATAGTGGTGTTGGTATATGTTGATGACATAATCTTGAGTGGATCAGGCAAAGCACAGTGCAGATAGTATTTGGAGTTCATCAAAAATGAGTTCAAAATTTCTATGATTTGTGAACTGACATTTTTCCTTGGTTTACAGGTGACACAAGGTTAGAAAGACACATTCATATCTCATTCCAAATATTCCAAGTAAGTTCTAAAGAGATTTGGAATGAAAAATCCCAAGGAGATGAAGACTATGGTTGCTACCCGGATGAAACTATCAAATGATGTTGAAGTCAAGCAAGTTAATATCATATAGTATAGTAAAATCATTGGAATTCTACTGTATCTAATAGTGACACGGCATGAAATTTTACTTCCCACATGCCAAGTAGCGAGATATCAGAGTAATACCAATAAAATCCATATTATTGTGGTGGAAAAAATACTTCGGTGTATCAAGGTAATGATGAATTTTGACTTAATGTATAGTGAAAACTCTTAGCCATAGCTTTTGGGATATACAGATGCAGATTGGGCCGATTCAGCAGACGATAGGAAATCAACATCAGGAGGTTCTTTTTATCATGGTGGATTGTGTATCTCTTGGTTGATAAAGGAACAAGATTGCATTTCTTTGATCACTTCAGAAGTTGAGTATATTGTGGCCACTCAAGAATTCACACAATTATTGTGTATGAAGAATCAACTTGATGATATGGTAGTTTAAATGAATTCTCCGATCAAAATCTAGTGTGATAACTCAAGTGCTATAAATCTCATAAAAAATCTCTTCCATCACTCACAGACATGGAATATTGGGATAAATTATCATTTTATCAAGGATAAGGTTGATTAGGGAATCCTGAAGTTGGATTATGTGCCTATAGAGCTACAAGTTGAAGAAATTATAACAAATACCTTACCCAATGAAAATTTATAAAGACATTTCCTGGATCTAGGAGTCCAGTCGACTCCCCACACTTGAAAAGGTGTAGATGTGGACCTTCTCCCCCCCCCCTGAGGTATGGTGTGTTTTTCTTACTGTACTAATTTGTGCTCTCTACTCTGTTGTATAGAACAAAGGAGTGACTTTTGGGTTTGTTGACAAAGGGAGGTAAAGAGTGACTCCTAAAGAGGGAGAAATTGTGGCTAAAGAAAGGAGACAATGCCTGTTTCAAAGACATGAAGAGAAGCTGGCAGGTGGAGTAGTGAGATAAGAGGATTTTATAAAGAAAAGTGAAGAAGATGATAGGGTGAGTTACATTATGATAATTCTTTGTTGTTTGAAGTAATCATCCATATATTAGCTTGGAAAACACATGAACCCAATAAGTTAAGAAGGTGGGTATTAAATATGATGATGCTTGAAGTGATCAATCAAAGATTAGATATCATGGAAGCTAAGTTATTTGATGAAATTAGTTTATTGGTACCAGTATTGTATCAACAATTGGTGTCCTAAATGAATTGATTCATTGATAAAATTTTCATACTACTCTTGTTTCTCATGTAGATCATTGCTTATGTGGGCTTAGAGTACATGGTGAGTGAATATTTGGTCGCTATTTGAATTGCAAGAGTCCAATGATGGTTGATGATGGAAGGAGATTTAGTGAGGTATCAAAGTGTAGAGATTTTTTATGATAATATTTTTCAACAAATCCAAAGGGGGATATTATTGGCCAAAAATCCCTCAAGGTAACATTGAACCATTTTTAGGTGTTTCGGTTTGTTGACAATGTTGGTTTGTTTGTTAAAAAAGAGGGTTTCCATGGTGATTTGTTGAGTTCTAGAGATATTATTGATAACCTATGTTAACAAAGAATTGTGGAAAATGAATGGATAATTTGGAGGTAGTACAAAAAAAAATAGATATAAGGTGGCACTGTTTTCCAGTGTTTTCTAAATTTTTAGGCCTCAAAATCGACAAATGGAGAAAATTGTTTTTGGAAAGGGAAATTGTGCACCAGGTTCTTGGAGGCTTGGAAAGTTGTGCACTATATAATTTTCAAGATCATAACATCAAAATATGTCAAAGGAAATAGGGGTGCCAAAATTTTGGTTTGGGCGTGTAAGGTGACTAGGGAGATAGAGGCTTAGGCGGCTGGACTTGCTCATCGGGAGGAAACTTCTATGTGGCACTCAGGGGTTCCCAAAATGCCTATAAATAGAGGGCTACCCCTCATCATTTTCCACATATTTCAACACTTAAATATAATTCAATCTCCAGTAGCGCAAGTACTTTTGGTTGCACAAGTGTTGGTTTGGTCGCGCAAGTATAAAGTTATTCATAAGTTGTGTGCCAGTTGATAGTTGCATTCCAATATTGGTTTGGTAGTAAAAGGGTGTGATTCTCTCAATTTTTGAGTAAATGAATGGAGTTTAGTGCAAGTGGTTTGGTGACACTTTCGCGATAAGATTGGATAAGTGCACCAGTCATTATAGGGTTGCAAGAAAGTTGCAATATTGCCTAATACACCTGTGTTAAAGTTGTATTCATCAGTGAATGAAAGTGGAACTTCAATAGAGCATCTATATACAGAGGAAAATGCATTCATTTTTTATAATGAAGGGACCTAGAATTATTTAAACTGTGAGTGGATCTTCTAAAGAATTAGTGAGCACAATTCATTTTAGAGAGCAGAGGGATTTCAAATTGTGATTGGTTGTAAACTAGGAGGGACAGTGAGTCCACTCTAAACTTTGTAAATAGTAGTATACTTTTAGTGGATTTGGTACATCAGCACATTACCGGTTTATACTCCTGGTACGTATCCCATTGAGGTTGAACCATGTTAAATTGTTTTTTCCAGTGATTTATTTATGATTTTTTCATAATATACAATGTGAAGGAGAGAGAAGATAGTTTTTTATAACAATGAAACAAGATCAATATGGGTAGTTGTTTTAATCTTTCATACCCTGGTTCGCCCCCCTCTCAGGGTATCTAACCTAGTGAACCTAACATTAATGTCAGTTGATGTCAGTCCTAGCCAAAATTCATGTGGAATATGAATACTAAGGTGATGTTTGGGTTTTATTTTCAGTATTTGTGGTTCCTTATTTGGTAAATATAGTTAAATAGGCACAAAAATCTAGTGCATAATGCCTAGTTATGAGTTCAAAACTCAATGGTGGGCAGACCATTGAGGGCTGGAATCTTGATGTGAGTTTGGTTTTGTGGTTCAAAGATCATATGGTTTTACCTACATCTTGTTAGGAAAAACTTACTTAGGCTTACCAACATTCCATATGGGCCATAAATTTGGGAACATAGAAGATGTACAAAGCATTGAAGGCACAATTTTAGTGGATCGTCATGAAAAAAAAAGTGGATGAGTTAATTTCAAAGTTCTTAATTTATAAACAATTTATGGAAAAGAATTAGTGACCAGTGGGTATGTTACAGTCTTCACCTATCCCAGTATAGAAATGGGATCAGATAGTGATGGATTTTATTATAGGTCTCCTAAGAATAGTTCAGAAACACGATGTCATGTGGGTGATAGTGGATCGGCTACCACGTTATCTCATTTCATTATAATTCATGAGACTCATGTAGTGGAGTATCGTCCTAAAATAAATATCTGAGAAGTATTAAAGAGACATGTCGTACTATTTTTTATAGTCTCAGATAGAGATATGAGGTTCATGTCGCTTTTTTGGAAATCCTTACAGAAATCCATGGGAACTTAGTTGACTATGTGTACGGCACATCATCCTTTGATGAATAAGAAATCCAAAAGGATGATAAAGATGTTGGAATTCATGTTACAGGATTTTTTAATGGATTTTAGTGGCTCATGGGAAGAGTATATACCAATAGCAGAGTTCTCTTATAATAACATTTATTAGGCTTCGATGCGTATGGATCTTTTTGAAGCATTGTTTGGTTATCCTTGTCGGTCGCCACTATGTTGGGTGGAAATAGGTGAGACTTCACTAGTTGGGCCTATTAATGTCCATGAGATTATGGGAATGATTTAGTTTATCATAAAATGGGTGTGTATGGATCATATTTGTCATAAATCTTATGTGGATCATCACTAAAGACTGTTGTCATTCACAGTGAGTGATGATGTGTTCTTGAGGAACTCTACAAGGCTTGGACATAATCATTTTGGGAAGCATATAAAGTTATATCCTTAACACATTAGCCCGTTGGAGATACTATAATGGGTTGGAGAGGTGGAATATTGGTTGTCATTACCACCATGGTTTAGTGTGGTGCATAATCTGCTCCATGTATCTCAGTTGAAAAAGTATCTTCCTGATCTTGACTATGTGATCAGATGGGATCATGTTGACCTAGAGCCATGTGATTTATTGGTACATATCCCAATGTGGATTGTGGATAGTCAAGATAAATTATTTCATGGAAAGGGAATTGGTCTAGTGTGGGTTTTATGGAAATAGGGTCTGGTTCAGGAAGAGCCCTGGGAACGTGAGAAGGAAATGAAAGAGAATTGGTCAGAACTCTTTTAGGGAAGTGAGGGTTTTATACTTTATGAGGACGGAATGAACAATGGTGGGGAGAATTTAGTACCCCATATTTCTATTATGTGACCCTTAAATGATTCATTTCAGGGTTATAAAGACTAAGGGTTAAGGATGTGATATTTGGGTGAACTTTCAATAGGTTTTTGGGGCCAAAGGAGAGGCACGCGTGCTATGAAAAGTTTGTCCAAACCATGTAGAAGCCTAGTTGAAATCATATGAAGATATAGATTTCGGATAGTAGCTTCGGCATGTTGTGAGGATAGCTAGAGAGACCAACCGGTGATTTCATGAGATGTTTTCTTTAGGGAATTAGTAAATGTATGGTTAGTTCACGTTTTTTCTAATCGTGTGGTCTAACCATGCGCAAAGTCAAATCTAGATACTTAAAAATAGGATCTCACTCAATTTTGACTTAACTCATTTTTTTTGCTCTTATATTCCCCTAATTTAATATTTATCTCTATTTAAGGTTATGGAACCTCTCCCAAGAGATTATAAATTGATCTAGAGCCCTCCCACAGCGTTTGAAAGCCCAATTATCTCAGTAAGTGATGTTCTTCTTCATTCTCATCATGTTTCTTTAGATCTACTTAGATTTACTTATCATATTCTCTTTATTTCTCATATTTACATATTTAATGGGTAGATATAAGATTTTATATGAAAAAAATGTTGATATTTTGTATTATTTGTGATAGGATAAGGGATTTAAGGCCTTTTGTGGAGAATTAACCTGGTTGCTAGAGCGTTCTTCATCTGTTGTCAGTTTTCTCCAAAACCTTCGAGGTTGGTGGATTCTCTCTCAAATTCACTTATTAGAACTGATGGTAATGCTTTAAAATTTAATATATTATGTTTAATTGGTTTTTATTTGGATGTTTAGGAATCTTTGGAAACCCTTCTTTGTTTTTTTTTGGTAAATTGGGGAAAATTGGAAAATTGGGTTTTTGAATAAAGTGCTTGTGTTATTGATTTTAAAATAGATATTTTAAAATTGGGATTTACTAGAATTATATAACATGGTTTGGATTATATGTCTTCAATAAAATGAAATGTTTTATTGAAATTAAATGGCTACTTTGAAATTGGTTTGTTCTTTGGTTTTCAATAAAAATGCAGTTTTATTAAAGTGGTTTGAATTGGTGATTTGGAATGGTTTGGAATATATTTTCTTTTTTGAGTTCATGCTTGAAATTAACTTGAATAATTGATTTGTAAGATTAGGGTACAATGTGTGTGACCCTAGATTGGGGGCATGTGTCATTGGGACACAAGGTAACTGGATGAGAGATCGCTCATGAGTCTAGAACTGTCAAATAAAGCATGTGCGGGTGTCTGTGTTGTGAACCATGGATTGGGTATGAAAAAATAATATTTATTATTAGTTTTAAACCCTTATTTGGTTGTTTTTATGTAAGTATAACTTTCTGGAAATTGGTTTAAAGATCACTTGTTTTCATTTGGTTATAAATGGTTTTGGAACTTGTTTGTATTGTTTTATAAATTGTTTTGTAGAATTGTCTTGTATAAATAGTTTTATATAAATGTGAAAATATTTATATCCTATTGTCATGAGTATTTAATTAATTAAGGAAATACTACTGAGTTTTATACTCACCCCTACTTTATAACTTTAGTTATTTTATAGATACTATCTTCCGAGACATGGGTAAAGGTAAAGTGTCACACATCTTGTGATCCTTAGGATATTTGGTGATTAGAGCATGGAACTTGTGGATAATAGAGTCTCATTTTCATCTTGGTGTTTATATTTTGTCTTTCTGCTATTTTATTTAATAGTATTTTTTCTTCCTCAATGGTACACTTGGTTTGGTTTTGGTTATAAAATAAGTTTTTGATTTTTCATTCTTAGTTCATGCATCATATGGTGTTTGGATGGTTTTGGTTATTGGTTAATGGTTTTATTTTTTAAAGTTTAAATAGTCCCCCACATGTACTTGAAACCCTTTGGAATTTATTTCCAGGATTTAGAATCTTTTGGATATCTCTTAAGGTTAAGTAATGATTCATTGTATTCTCAAGCTAATGGGAATAACTAGGTCATTACAGGAGTAGTGAATTTACTAAGGTATTTTCTATAGTGATATCTCTATCATTATAATTTTTTAAACCTTGGGGGTTAATATATTACATTGAATTATATAAGGTGATCACATAGGTTTTCATTATATCAAAACATTTATATTGTATACTCCTTGGATTAACCTGATTTATATAAACTAATAAAATTTGTTACATCCCTTTGTTTTTGTGATTTATCGCATACATCCAAGGAGAGGGAGATATTATTCCATTAAAATATAGAATAGTATCTTTGTAAATATTTTAATATAAAATAATTTCATAAAATAATTTACATCCCCCTTTAAGTGTATTGAAATTTCATGGAACCATCATGTGGTATCTGAGCCAAAAAATATTGAGGAAGTTCTTTATTTGGTTTAATGGAAGTGATAGTCAATCACAAATGGATTATGATATTTAATTGAAAATATCATTTATAAAATAATTATATGTAATAAATTTTTTAATCATTAGTAATTTTTTCTATACAGTATTGATTCATTGGATTTTTTCCACTGTATAGATTAGGTTATTATAGGTTTACGAAAAAATATTATATCGATTCCAAATGAGTTAAAATGATAGGATGAGAAATGTGAAATTATATTTCACAAAGGTAATGTCATTTTAATCTTCACACAAAATTATGTGAAGATATCTAAATATTTATGAAAATAATTATATGGTATGTTAAACTAATATGAATGTATTATAGAACATATGTGAGGATTTGTAGATACACTTGAATGATAATATTGATGAATTTTTTATTAGTTTAAAATTATTATGCGGTATATGCATATAATTGAAAAACTAAAGATGATTTCAAAATAATAAAGGTAATTTAAATATTATTTCCACTTATTATTAATTAGAAGGGATTTATTCTCAAAGACAAGTATCCATGGGATCTAAAATAATATAGTATTAAAAACAACCTTGATGCATATTAGATAATAAATTATGATAAATAATGCACAGTGAAATGTATTTCTCTATAATTGGTATTCAACATGATGAAGAAATTTCATTTTGAGGAAGATCCCAATGATAGGGAAGTTGATGGGGTGATTTCTCTCTTTTCCTAAAACCATAAAATTTGAATTCAATGGAAACAAACCAATTTATTCTTATTTCTAAAATTTAGTCATCTAGATTAAATTTTCCCAATGAAATTTCATGATAATAAATAATTTTATGAATATATAGAGAAACCATTCATATTGTTTGGGGAAAAAAATCACTGAAAAAATTATTTAGGAATACAAATTCTCATTCATAAGAAACTGATAGGTCAGAGAAATTTTAATTATAAGAGTTTAATTATTACAAGGACCTCTATGATAATGTTCATATAGTTTTCACAAATATACCAAAACTGATGGAAAATGATGATTATGATGCTGAAGTTGAGGGAAGATTTGATCAGAATGTTGAATTAGATTCTTCTACCAAATAGGTTGATATCTAGTGTTGGAAAGAGATGAAATATATTTAAGTGGTGTGAGACTTATAATTATACATGTATCATCAAGAATAATAAAATTCTTATTTGAAGTTTTGGACTAAATGATGTAAATTGAAAAATCCAAAAAATATGAGAAAAGATTACTGATTATAATAACATAGTTAAATAATAGTACCAATCCATTTATCCCTTAACCAATTTTTAGAAACATAATATTGAAATAATTTATGATCTTAAAAATAAAGTATTAATGTTGTGTTTAAATGAAAATAATCAAGATATACTTCTAACTCATTTCATGGAATTGAGATTTTTGAGTGCATAGGATTTAAAAGAT
Source organism: Viscum album (assembly GCA_963277665.1). Lineage (NCBI taxonomy): Eukaryota > Viridiplantae > Streptophyta > Magnoliopsida > Santalales > Viscaceae > Viscum > Viscum album. The sequence goes on from OY728125.1 coordinate 1,460,678,665, forward strand.
ATTAAGGAGGTGTGTGATGGATAACTGGAGAAGGTTGACATATGTCAAATAGGTAATTGGATCAATATGAAGAGAAAACAAATTAAATTTTTTGATAAAAAGTATAATCTAGTGACACATGATGTCAAACCAGAAGCACCCACACCAAGAAGAATGTTTATTTGGGAAACATTGAAAAGACCCAAAATCACATAAAAACAAAAGTGAAAACAAGATACAATTAAACAACAATTATATGTTATTTTATATGAATGATAGTGTATAAAAAATATGTGTGTTCTACATAAAAATATTTATTAATGTCTTATGGGGAAAAATAAATATGAATAATTTTGTATATTCATCATGTTTATAATGGATATTGTTTAAGTATGATGTTCTCAGATATAAATACATTAATTGATTGTTATAGGTACAAATGGGGGTATCCAAGGTGAATTTGAAAAGGATATTTTAGTATTAGGGTGATTTGGAAGGTTCAATAGTGATTTAGGTGGATCAATCAAACTCACCATGAAAGGATATAATGTGATGAATGTGTGATAAGAAAAAAATTCTAAGATGGAAAAATTCATATAAATTTTATTCAGAGAAACAAGATATGGTAAGGAATGGATTCTAGATATTTTTTGAACTTTCTATATGATGTGTAACAATGATAATTTTATGGACATAAATTGTGGCATATATTGTATTTTTTTCATTTGTAGTGAACAATGGTTGAAAATAATTACCTCCATGAAATAAAACATCCAAGGGAATGATCAAGGGCACATGAACATCATAGTGGGTGAAGTACATGGTCAATATTTTCTATGATTAAGTCAATTTTTTGACTTCGTATATATTGTGAGCTCCATAAATAATGTTTTTATTATACATTGAATAAAATTTATGCATTTATATTAGAAATTTGTATAAAGTGGAATCTTAGTCTTATTGATAGAGTTATATACTTGTGATCCCAAAATAATGATGAAGATAAAAATAAGTAGTATATGTAAAATTTAAATTTAAGCTAAAAACATAGATGATTCATTGAAAATTAATAGATATTGTTGATTCTATAAACTCATATGAGTTCACATTCTCACATGTGATATATTTCAATAATTAAAAATCATTTGAATGATATAAACATTGAAAGACAAAAACTCAGTGACATATATTATTATAGATGACATTGATGGGTTTTGGATTATATTATCATAATCCATTGGTGAAAAAATGCATCATAATAAATTCATTAATGATTTTAGTTGGATGGATTGTTTAATGGTTATCACTAATAATCCAATATTTTTTATTGTATTAATTGGTACTAAAATTTTGAAAAGAAGTCGCTTGATCTGAAAATTTTGATTTATATGGCCACTAATGATACAAACTTCAATAATAATATAATGTAGTAAATTATCGATTAATACATGATATGACACCATGATTCATTAACAATGTTATGTTTTTTCTAGGATTAATTTGATTATAAAAAAATAGGACCTAGACAATGATAATTGAAAAAATATAATAGAAAAATTTTATAAGAAAGAAATTCCTAAATTTAAATATATCTCCAATAGAGATTCATTATGTCAGGGTGATGATAATAAACCCTATGAGATATGGAACATATAATAACCAATATTTAAATACTTTTGAGTCTTCTAATGTAAATTATTAATTCCTAAAAAAATATAAGAACCACAAGTTTTAATCTCATGGAGATGAAGGTATTTTCCGTGGTTATTCATCTAAAATAAAATCATAAAATTTATATTAAAAAACGAATGATAACATAATTAAAATTAACAATGTCACATTGGTGGAGACAATGATGAATTAACAAAAAAAATTATTAGGTTAATTATAAAAATTTGGATAAATTTTATTGGAAATTGATAAGGAAGTTAGTATCCCATGGAGAATATATGGGGAATATGTAAAGTCAAAATAAGACACTGATGATTTAGAATATGAAGTATGATCAACATTATAGGAATGATATGAATTAGGGATAAAATTAATGAAGAAAATATCATTGGAAATCAGAAATATCCAGTTCAGTATATGAGAATTAAGAGTCAATAATAACCTAGTATTTTATCACTAATATTTTATAAATAGTTTAAATAGGTTCCATGGATGGAAACTAGTAAAAGAGATTCATTTTTTTCTTTATTATAATTAAAATAATCAAACATAGGAATTTTTTCTAAGGAAAAAATATTATCTGAACAAAGTGTGTTTTCTGAAATAATCTCAATTAGTACAGAGATATGACTATGGAAAAAAGAATGAATAGTATATAATGGTAATTAACATATCATAGGAATCAATTTTTAATGAGATATTTTATCAAATTTCTATGTTAAAAACCATAAAAATATTCATGGCTATTTTAGTGGAAAGAAAATTCAATGATTACCAAATGAATTTCAAATCATCCTTCCCCATTGGAGTTGTGAATAATAGTTTTTGCATTAATTTTTTTGATGTGTTTCTTATAGATGAAGATATGAAAATTCGTTTTAGTTTAAGAAGGCTTTATATGGGATTATGTAACCATTTGGGGACAGAAATTCAATGCAAGATTGATGCATGATAAATCATTTTTTAGACAAGGTGAAGTTTATCACAACTATTAAATCAATAAATTGACTAATAATATTTTATTTGATCTCATATATATCTATGTAAAAAATTATTGGTTCAAAAGAATCATAATTTAATCTATTTTCAAAATTTATGAGGTGAGATTTTGATATATTGATTATTTGTGAGTTTAAAATTTTTATTTATTAATAAGTGACCCAAAAAATATTCTAAAATTAATTTCAAAATGAAAATATACCATAGTTTTTTTGAAGGGTTTTATAATGGATGATTAAAAGACAATTATTACACCAGCTACTACCCATATAAAGTTTTCAGAAGATTGTGGCTATAAAAAGGTCAATAGAAAATAGTTTATCAAAATAATCGGAAGAATATTATACATTAGAACAAAAATAAATGATTTTTTGTTTGAAAGATTCTAGTATTCATGGTACCAATGTTATCCTGAGTAAATCCCAATTTTATTGGTGAAATGAACTTTTCATTATATTAGTATCATGATGGAATTTGGTTTTGTTTACCAAAGATCATTACAAAAATATTTTTCTTTTTTACTATATTTAATTGGAAAGTTTTATCAAAAGACAAGAATTTATCATGGGTGGTTCTCTTAATCTTGTTAGTTCATGCATTTATTAGTTGGGTAATAATCATGAATGCATTTCAAGGATAACTATGGTGGAAGAAAATATCACAACTACTCAGTCATATACATAGATAACTTTGATGGAGTAATAGCTAACAAATATTGAAATTAATGAGGAATCTAATATTTCAATCATCTTTCATAACTTGATAGATATAACTTTGAGTAAAAGTTTCATCAATTATTTAAGGATGAATCATATCAAGAGAAAATATCAATTTATCATACAAATTTATGAGAAAGGGAAAGTTTCATTGGTGTATCTATCCAAACAAAATTATGTTTTATAAATTAGGTTAAAGAAACAAAAATATTTGATATTATGAATCATCATTTATATTTGGAGTCGATCCACCTCCCTCAAATTAGATAGTTTATATATATAACACCCACTCCACCAAGGTAATTTTTTATTTATTTCATGGTATGAAATATCTTGTAAAATAAATTTTTTTTTCTTACCATCATTTTCTATCATTAAAAGTTGTTATTTTATAGAACATTAAAAGGGGGAGATTAGTTTATAGTAAGATTTAGAGAATTAGTTCACATACTATTTGTAATAATCTGTTTTTAAATGAAGGTGGTTGGGAGTATTTGTTCCAATCAAAAATGTTTTAAAATTACAAGGATTGTTTTTTTGAAAGGAGTAGAGTGGACTAATGAATATTGAAGGGGTGTTGTAAATTTTATAGGTGTGAAATGGAAAGGTAAAAATATAATTTATTTCTTGTGGAAGTTTTCACACAAATATTGATTCCAAAAATAAGTTTGAATAATGTGGTCATAGAGTCAGTGATTAGAAAAGGAATAATTCAAATTTTTATAGTATAAGGTTTCAATGTGTAGATTATGTCAAATTTAAAGATCTCCATTAAATTAATGGTAAATCTATGTTGGTGTATTATTGGGGTTACTAAGTGTTCTCAAGAAATACAAATGGTGTTATTGTTATAAAAAATAACTTGAAGTGGTTTTTTTGTAGTGTTTGTTGAAATAACTAATGAAAGAACCCCAAAAGGAGATTAATATTTGAAGGAATGTTATTGAAGGTGTTTTAGAGTAAGGTAGGGTATGGTCTACCCATAATCCTTGTTCCACACCATGGATTTGGGAACCAAAATTATGGTGGTTGTAAAATGAAAAGAGTTTTTTCACCATGTCACTGTGCTCAGTGTTTTATACTAGTAATTTTCCTAATAAAACCATAGAATACCAGCTCAAGAGTTTTGGTATTTCTGTTCTTGGATGAAGGATTTGGAACAGGATGCTCAAAATTTATAGTAAATGTTGACCACACCATGGTGGATATTATGGTTGGCTTCTAAATCCCCATAGGAAAATAGGGATGATAACAATGGGAATTTTTTGATTTGATAGACCAGGATGAAGGTGTTTCGACTCATCAAATCCTATAAATGGTAAAACATTTTTATAAGTCTGTCAAAATATATTTCATTTTGTCAATGTAATAAAATAGGAAACTATTGGAGACCACATAATTCTAGATTTCAGAGTGGATGTTAAAAATCCCTATAAAAAAAAGAATATTTATTATGGGTGTTTTTATTTTCATGGGTGCTCACATGTGTTGAGTGTTGGGTATCATAATCTATATAAAATATGGTCAAGGTGGTAATTATTCCAATAAATCTTAATGATTTTTATCTTAGATATATTATTGCACTATACTGTGATTCTGATAGAATAGGGATTTTGTTATTGTATCCCCCAAAAACATTGGTGATTCAAAGTGAAAATTCCTTTAATGAGTAAGTAGTTCCATGTTAAGGTATTTTAATATTTAGGGAAGGAAAATTTAATAATTATGGCTCTAAGATCTGGCCTTCACTAAGCTAAAGAATTTACAGAAAAACAATTCCATGATAATTCCAAAAAAACAATGCATAAAGTTTTGGGATATCTCACTCTAAAAAATTTAAGGAATCTTTTTGTAAAATATATATGAATATAACAAGAGATAAATTTTAGATATTTATAGGAAATATAGTTGAGAAGGAATTCTTGTATAGGTGAACTAGATATAATTAAATAAGAAGAAACAAGTTCTTGGTTATTTTTCACTGGATATATGTGGAGTTTTTTAGGGGGATGAAAATGATGTGATGTAATAAACCCATATAGGTGTACTATGATATTTGGTTCATTCATAATAAAGGGTGATATAATTTTTATAGTAGTGAGTTCACTAAGAGTCTTAGATCAATGAGTTATCCATCTTTATGACGGTTATAAACTTACAGGGTTAGTGTAGCTACTATAAATTTTAAAAGTAGTGCACATAGGGATTTGGTACATTGGTACATTATTAGTGTATGTTTATTAGGTTACCCAGTTTGGATGAATTAAGTAAAATTGTCATGTAACTCACTTTTTGTGCATTATCTCGTTTATTTAGTGTGTTGGATATATGATTCCTTTAATTAATGAAGAATGATCATTTGTGAGGATCAAAATTACAAGAATGACATACCCAAATTCACCACTCCTCTTAGGGTATTTACTATTACTATGACAAACATAACATACTATAAAATCATTAAAATTATAATTGGATAGATGAGACAAAACATATATTATATATGGAATCCATAATACAAAATTCATTATTGGGGATTCCACATTGGAGGTCAATAAAAAAAATAATATAATCGAAAATAGATACATTAAAATACATAAATAACATAAAGGTAACATACAATTGAATACAATATGGAAATTAAGAAAAATAAATAAATTAACATTAAATAATCTAAATTCATAAATGTTAAAATCATAACAAAACACGTGTTATGTGATAAAATATTAAATAATTTCTGAACATATATATTATTACATATATATTTTTAATATATAAATCATTCTGAATACATAAAAAATAATAAATGAAAATTAAAAAATAATCATAATAAACCATTTTTATAGTAATTAAATACTAAATTTATTATAAAAACATAAAATATAATAATAATACCAAATTACTATCCAAATTTTCTCCCATATATATATTTATATATAATTTTTAGCTACTTATATTGATTCTTCCCTAAAGTTGTATATTTATTATTCAATTTTTTGTTCTATTGTGTTTATATACTCTCTTTGGGTGAGATCATAAAAATGTTCTTTGTTATGTATTATAGAAATTAAATGTGTTGGGTTTATATCCAATATTCATTATACCATTCACACTCTTTTTGTTTGTGTGTTTCATTATATAAATGTTCATTGTTTTAATTACAAAAATGTTTTGTACAGTACTTTGGAATATGTTTTGAGAAAAATATTCTTTTTAAATAAATAAAATAATTATGGATCAATTCATCTAAATTATTTGTTATTAAATTTAATATAATTTCTTCATCTTTAATGTAATATGATTAGATATGTTTTGTTTCAGATTATGATTGTTAGGTGGATATTAAGAAATGCACGGTCTCTCTTCTCTAAGGAAAATTTGTCTTGATCAAAATGATATTTATTTAATGAATATATATATTTCCTATTAATGGAATAGTGATATGTGTCTACATTTATTAATTGATTAGTATATCTAATTATTATTTTTTTAAAAATAATTTTTTTCAATCCGTTAAATTTTCCTATGTATATCTATTCTTAAATATTTTTTGAATTTAATGTTCTTTGTGGATAAATATATTTGCATATATTTAAAAAAAATATTTGAGGAAAATAAATTTTATGTTAAAGTTATACTAATGAATATTTAATAATGAACAGTTTATATATTATAGAAATCTATATATTCTATATCATTGGTGAAATGTTATGCACTTACATTTATTAAGTGTTTTTTATAAATTAATTATTTTTGTTGACTACATAATATTTATTTAAAATATTTTTTTATGAATATAAAATAAAAGAATAAAATATGATTTTGTATTGATCCCCAATCATTAGTGTCTCATAAAATAAAAAATGTAATTAAAATCAATTTATAACAAATAACATATAACAATATTAAAATATAGATCATATAGAAAATATAATGCTAAATAATGTAATAAAAACATTTAAAAGATAAATTGAACTATATATATATTTAAGCTACAAATAAAATGTTATATTATTTATATATTTATGATTATTCTAATAATAAATATTTTATAATTCAAATGACTCATAAGGGATTAAATTTATATGAAAATTAAAATACCAACACATTTGAGATTATAAATCTATCAAATTATAAATCAAATGTTATGGTAAATATATATATAATGAATATTTTTGGATGATATTTTTTTCAAATCATATATATTGATTGTTCTATAGTTATTTATGTTTATATTTCATGTATGTTGGTTTATATAAGTTTTTTTTTGAATTAGATAAATATTTTTGGGGTAATTAAAATAATGTGTTATGGCTGTGAAAATGTATCTACATAATTAAGAAAATTTTGGTTAACTCAAAATATATATGTGAGAAACAATGTGTGTGTTTCTATACTGTGAATAGATGCATAAAAATATGTGTTATGTAAAAATATGGATAATATATATATATATATATATTTTATATTTTATAAAAAAATTGTTTTTAGACATAAACACACAAATATTTATATAAATGTTAGATGAACAATTTATAGTAAATGATATGAATTATAGAGAATCATATATATATACATGAATATTTATGTTAAATTCTTTATGTGGTCTATAAATAAAATGTGTGTGTGTGTGTGAGTATTCATGTGTTCACGTATGAATGAATGTGTCCACTTATATATCTTTGTGTGCTCATGTGGGAATGTATATTTCCAATATTATGTATTTTTTCTCACTAAATATTTATATGTGTCAGCGTATTCTATTATTATATAGTATATATAAATATTAAATAGTACATATAATGTTTTTTTAGCTTTTAAAAAAACTTTTTATCTGATGTTTATTCATAAGACATGATTTATGAACACTATAATGGATACACTTTCCAAAAATATAATACAAAAATACATTTTCCTATTATACCTAAAATTAAGCCAGAAACATTGGACCAACTAATAAATGGTTTAATATTAATTGAGATACTTATAGATATATTTATTATTTATATTAGTTTTTTAATAATTATATTCTTTATTAAAGAAACATTATTTAGAAAATATTATTTTTTTAATATAGAAATTCAATTTTATAAGCATAGTTATTACATAATAAAATTAATGCACACAATATTAATTTAAATAAATATATTTTTAAAATTAAAAAAAATAATCTTATTTTACTTACTATAAAAAACCACAAAAATATAAACTAATGTATTTAAATTTTATAAAATACCATTCAAAAAATATATAATTAGAAAATATACCTCAAATAATTATCTTAAAACCTCAAACACTGTTAAAAGTTTTGGTTTTTATATTATTATATGCAATTGAATTTTATTTCTTATTGGTTGAGTATTTTCATTCAAAAAAGTATCCATCAATATTAATAAATTTTAAAAATATCACTCTCCTCAATTTAGCCAATGGTGTTATCACCTTCTTCAATGGTTTTTGGAAAAATTATTTGTATTAGACACATCATGGAAAAGAGTGTGTGTCCTATCATTAAGAATAAACTACTGAAAGACATGTTTATCTAAATAAAAATAATCGAATGAATGTAATGAGAAATTACATGGTATGTGGTATGGCCCCTAAAAGAATTATTTTTATGTTTAATGTGTTTTGGGGAGTAATCCTCACTCAGGTGAGGATGGAGAAGCATTAATGTATTTTTTTAATCCTTGAGGATTTGAATACCAAATTACATTCTAGATATACTAATTTTGATAATGGACATTTATTCTGAATCTTTAACATTTTAATTATTTGAATAACTAGATAAACATATCATTCAATATTATAATAGGGTGTTTATAGAAGGAACTCTCTATTGTAGTTCTTTTTCAATACTTGAAATTTCATTCTCACAAGTTGACTAAGAAACTATGTTTTCTATATAAAGAAATGGAGATATTTCATAAAAACTAAATATTATTTAGAAAAGGTAATCTCCTCTATTTTTCTATTATATATAAATCTAGTAGGTGGAAGGAAAATGAGGTATTTCAGGCATGTCAAATGAATGGTGATGGTGTTCTAAACCATTATGTATTTATTTATTTAAATATTTTTTTAATATATGATAAATAATTGTATGAAGATATTTGTTTAACTCGACATGATGAATTTTTACTTGAGAAATGATGTAATAAATAACATGTAATTTAAGAGTAATGTATGAAATGTCATCTCCTTTCTATATTCATGTATATATATAAAATGAGATTAATATAATAATATATATTTCAATACTACATGATTCTCATGATGATGACTATCAAAAAAAATGTTCCATGTCTCCATAGGTACCCCTTTGTGTAACTTATAATACAGTTTCTAAGTGCTCAATGAAGTATCATTGAATTCATTCCATAATCTACATTTCAAATCCTTCCATTTCTTACCCAAATGTTTCAATGTCTGCTTTCATGCTATAATATCAACAGCGGTAAAGTGGAATAAGTTCTATACAAAGAGATTTATTTTTAAAATATCATAATTTAATAACATGATGACATTCAATTACACCATAATGTATTAAAATTTCCTTTATCTTTTAATCAAAGACTTAAATATTTCTAGATTAAGGCAGATGCCTCTAATCAGCAAAGGTAATTGGAAGGGTAATTGGCTCCACTTCCAGTTGGACTAGAATCTGGATAAATAATCCTGAAGCATCATCTATAAGGACCCCATAATAGTCAAATGGGAAAACTATATTCCATCCATTTAGATTCCAAATATCTAAACTATTCATATTTCTCTCTTTAGTAACATTGTTTGCATATTTTATGAAAAACATTTATTAGTATAATAAAATGTTCAATAACATTACTCACATTAAAATTTGTACCTATATTTTTCACCATCCAATATCCTCATGAATAAACAAGAGTGAAGAACTTTTACCTCACTACTGAACCTACTAAATGGGGATATGTTGTCTTAGATGCTGATGGGATGCTGACAAAGGGTGTTCCAGAAGCTGACAGAATGAATGGTGTGAGAGACAGTGAATAGGGCAGACATAGGGTGTCTCATATGCTATAAGAAGGGAGAGTAGTGGATCATCATATGTCAGTGTGGTCAAGAGAATGTCTATTGGGAGTCAACTGGGATAAGTTAAATGCTTCCTCATTGACATTTCTCTCATTTAATCAAATAAAATTAGCTTCAAAACAAATATATATAAAATTATGTAGAAAATAAATAGAAATGATACAAGATGCACAGTACTGAATATATATATATATATATATATATAACTATGATAATGAATTACTTCCCATATAACATAAGTGGTGGATAAATTAATTGAAAACTTCACATACAATCATTTTTCCCTTCAATCGTGTTGTTTTCCTGTTCCATAATAACTTCATCTACTTCATCGACCCTTACAACACTAATATTTTCAATATCATGATGGAAAAATATTTTTTTTCTTGTTGTTTATGGGATTCAATATCAGAGGTCAAATATTCCACTTCATCACCCATATCATACCAGTCTCTTTATATTACATGAACAACTACACTCCCCCCTTCATCCACGATATCTTCCACATAATATACCATTTTCACTTACGATGATAAGATATACATATCATGTAATTCACGGTCACTGAAATCCATCAAGAGAGAGAATTTCACAAAATTAAATTTCAATGAATCTCTTTTGAAAACCCTGGTGATATCGACCCACTTTAATTTGAATAAAATAACTACGAAATTCCCATGATAGTTTAATTTGATAATATCACTCAACTTTATATAGTATCCCAATTCAAAAACTATAAATATACAACTATTTGGTCTTATCAATCCCTCTTCTCGTTCAACTATATATAATTTAAATCCATTCACATTGTAAGCGTCATGTTTTCTTTCCTGTTTTAGAGGGCCTCACTCCAGAAACATCAAATCTTCTAAAAACTCAGCCCGGCTATTAGTATTCATGATATACAAAAATTAATGTATGTTATTATATTTATAAAAATATATGTATAAAGATAATATTTGTATTTACTTCAACATTTATGAACTTACACGACGTGAAAACCTTTTTAAAAGATCTTTATTAACATATTTTGTTATATCTTTCTCATTTCGTGTTTGGCCTCTCATTTGTATTTTGTTTGTATCTTGATCTTTTCAATTAATAGATCTACAATTTCACTATTCAGTATCACAAATCTATGTGACTGTAATAATTTCATTTATGTTAGTGTACCATTTGAGCTCCTCCCAACCAATCCCCCCTAGAAGGAAAGATTTTTTATTTCTCATGTAGTTGAGATTGATTTGATGTGATGTCAACATGTCCAACTCGATTGAATCTTATATTAATATCATCCAAGTATCTATAATAAGAGTTAAGTCACTCCTCTTCCAATTTCTCTTTCAGAAATAGATTCTTCAGGTTGAGCTTTATTTTTCCTATATGATTTCAAATGACCAAGATATCTATGATATAAATAAAATAGAACATAATTAAGTATTTAAGGTAGTTCTAAGAATTTATTACTTAAGATCAAAAATATATAAATAAATTACCTATCAATTAGATACATCCATCAATAATATACTAGGCCTCCTAATGTAGTTTCCTCTACCAAATGCATACTTAAATGAAACATAACAGTAAAAACTATCAGAGGAAATATCATATCCATTGAACAAAGTTCCAATAAAAATAACTCCTAAAGGTTGGAAAGCCCATATGGGTATAGAGTTTTCTAAAATATTTGTCTAAAGAATGTGAAAAATTGGAGTCCAATAGTAGTAACCTTTTTAGGTAATAATGAATGCAATGTCTATAGTAGTTACTACTATAACAAAATATGTGAATCATGAATTTTCAATCCATGTATCTTACAATGTTTTAAGTAAAAAAACCTTCATATGTTACTTAAATACCCATCATATACCTTCACATGTTTTTAAATTTGAAGAACTGTATCTCTATCCCTATTTTTCATTGAAAAAATTATTGGATCATACTTTTCATTATCATCTGGCTAGAGATCATGCTTTATATTCATTGTTTATAAGTCCTTCCAAGTATTGATATGGTCCTTTGATTTTCCATTCTTATTAAGCAATGTAAAGATCAAATTTTCACAAAAATTCTTATAAATATGCATAATATCTAGATTACTCCGCAACAAATTAAATTTCCAATACAAAAGTTTGAAGAATATACTTTTTTTCATCTATTTTTTTGTTTTTATTTCACTTCACGATGTGATTCAAATTAATTTCCCATAATCATTCAAATGATGATGTTCCCAAATTCTATTTCAACATTTCCAATTTGTGTTAATATTTCAGAACTTGTCAATAACTGTGTAAGTGGTCTATGATTAATAGAACCATTGGATTTTGACTTGTTCAACCGAAATCTATGAGATACATTGAGAAATATTTGATGAAACAAGAAGAAGAATTTTTTACTATAATTAGGTCATTCAGGCTCAAAATCAAAGTTACAAATAGGACAATCCAAACTCGTGTAAGTGTTCTAATCTGATAAGTTCCCATGTCCATAGAAGTCACTAATTGTCCACACTAGAGCATCATGCATTTTGAAAATTGTTCTATAAGATGCATCATATGTCTCAACATTGTTAATCCATAACTCCTTTAATCCTTAAATTAGTAGATGTAGGTATAAATAAATATCATTTGTAGAAATTTTTCAAGAATAATCATCAAAATGATAAAAGATGTTTGTTTCATACACATCCATGGAGGCATATTGTAAAGGATAAAAACAATTGGCCAAGCGATATAACTAGTTCTCAAATACCCAAATGGGCTGAATCCATCGACAACCAATCTCAATCACACATTCCTAGGACCAAATGAGAAATTTGGATGTAATGAATCAAATGTATTCTATAAATGTGAATCTCTTGGATGTTGCATTAATGCATCATTTTTATTATATATAGAATTCCACTTCATGTCCTAAACTATTTTTGATGACATGAAAAATATTTATAATCGAGGATTTAAAGGAAGTAATGTAAAATATTTATAGTCATGTTCTTTTTATTATTCTTCATATTTTTATGTTAATTCAGACTTAAAACATCACCCATTGAATTCTATATAGAAGAAGAACATTTTTTGCAATCATGTCTGCTTGAATCCTCTCCCCAATAAAGCATGCAATCATTGGGACAAGCATGAATTTTTGTATAATTCATACCAAGTTTGATAATAGTTTTTTTATATCATAAAAATAGTCAAGGTTCTTAGCTTCAGTAAATTCATCACGCAACAAGTCCAATAGCATGGACATCATCTTATTTGTAATTTTGTATGTGAATTTGATACGATATGAATTCATTAGAAAATGAAATTTTGAATATTTGAAACATCTACCATATAACTCTTGATTTATATCCTCAACTAAATCATAAAAAAAATCTTAGTAAAGTTATCTCTTACATCAGTCACTAAAGAATTAAGAGGAGTATCCAATGATATGTTACAATCATGATCTAGTTTTCCTATAGTCCCAAAAAAATCACTTGTCAATTTACTATTTATAGCACCCACAACAGGTTGTTCTAATACATTTTAATGTTGATGTTGTTGTCTAGAAATGTTGAATGCATCATTTATAAGGGTTTGCATTTAATTTTCCATTATCTACTAATTTGGAATATCATTCTGTTGATTGACTACAGTTCTCAAACTTTCTATAACATTTGACTCTCCACGCCAAATCCAACACAAACATTGAGTAGGGAATTCCTTTAATATCAAGTGTTCATAAACTTCATATCTCTTAAACCATCTTCTAAATTTACATTTAGAACATGGGCATCTTATTTTCCCTCAACTTATTGATTGGAAATTACAAAATCTAAAAAAATCCTCCAAACACTTAACATACTGAGGTGTGTTCCACAGTAATGTGATCCGGCTTTTATCCATATATATCAAAATGTACCTACACATTATTTAAAATAATTAAAACACATAATTATAAATAATTAGTATAGAAGATAAATGTAGGTGAAAAAAACATGACCCAAGTAGTTATAATAAGAGTCATTTAAGTGCTAAAAATTCAACAAAAAAAAGAAAATCAATAATGCATACTATTATGTAAAATAGAAGAGAAAAATCATAAAATACTTAACATCCAAAATTCATAAATATAACTTGCTTCACACAAGATAAATGATGCATTAATTAGAAATAATACAATAATAATACAAAATAAATATTAACATCTCAAATGCATAAAAATAACATGCATCACACTAGCTAAAATATATTCATCACAATTGAAAATAATGATATAGAATAACATTTGGCCTAACTCAAAATGTATATTTGATCAATTATCAGCCTCTAATAACCAATCAAATAAGAACTACATAACCTATTCAATAAAATACATGAACCTAAACTAAAACATGAAAATTACCCTTATACATTGAGACTCATGTGATGTATACAAGTAAGAGATTGCACAATCGATCTAATAAGAAAACTCATCTTCCTAGACAACAAAAATCCACATCATTAAAGCTTCCCCAAACTTTATTCCAAACCCAAAAAAAAATTTGAGTTAATAGGTGTATGAAAAAATGAGAGGGTGAAAGGGAAGTAGGGGGAAAAATATGAAGAAGGGAGGGCTTTTCACTTGGGGAATCAGGGCAGAAGGGGGGAAGGGGGTTGGTGGGGATGGCTCGTAAGAGAAGGCTAGGGTGATATATCGAGAGGATAAGGGGTGATCATAGCTCCAGCGAGGGCTCGAGTGAGGGAGATGGCTTGAGGGTGAGGACTCGGGCGAGGTCGATGGCTTGGGTGAGGGTGAGGGTGGGGAGATGGCTCGGGGGGGCTCATGGGTGACAGCAACACCAATGAGGGTGAGGGTTCAGAGGGGTCGAGGGATACCAGAGCGCCGGTGAGGGTGAAACCACAGTGGTGGTGAGGGATCAAGTTCATGGGGGCTTGTGGGAGAAGGGTGGGACTAGGGGGACACTATAAGAAAAGTTTCCATTCGTGGTGGTTTTTTTGGGTATAGCGGTGGTTTAAACCGCCACTATATTCTTCTGCGGTGGTTTCTGAAAACCACTGCTAAATTGTGTGTCGGGACACTATTATCAATGGTTATAGATGTTTCGTGGCAGTTTTTATAAAACATCGTAAATAGCGTATTTCGTGGTGGTTATGACGCTTATAGCGGCGCTTTTCCCAGCCAGGGGATTAATTTTTTTAGCGGCGGTTTTAACCACCGCTAAAAAATATGTAAGCCCCTGGTTGGGAAAACCACCACTAAAAGCTTCATAACCGCCGTGAACTTCACACGGAAGATGGTCCACTGTAGTGGCAGTGAAAACCGCCATGAAAATTAACACCGTAGTGGAGGTCATAACCACCGCTAATTGAAAAATTCTAACATATAGCGGTGGTTTAAACCGCCACTAAAACCACTTTTACAGGAAAAAAAATAGCAGCTTCTACAGTTTCTGTACCAGTGCCCTGAAAAAAAAACAATTACAAGAATACCAATAAATCATGGCTGGTCCTAACATCATTGGAAACTGATATTTATGTAACTCCACTGACACACATTGGTGCGAGGTTTTATAACCACCCCACCATACCACTTATCATCCATAAAAAGTATTTTTGTTTATCACTTGTGAACTACATTAATCAATGAAATCAATCTATACCTCCCATTGAAAATTATCTCTCATATACTTCACTTAAAATAGTGAAACAACTCATCCACCCAGATGCCTCATGATTTGGTCCAGTACATATTCTAGTCATTTCCCATATGAAACATAAATATCCTCATTCAAGTCATGGTACTCAATCATGTATTAAATGTTTTATCCAATACCAAACTTTTCCAATGAACCCTGGAATATATGCTGACCTGAGAACCAAAAAAAATTATAACCATCATCTCTATAATGATTACTTATCCCTAGTTAAATTTAGGGATTCTAAAACATCCAATGTCATACACCCAAATTCAACAAGAATAACCTAAATCAGACCACTACATGTGAGAAATAACAACTTTCACCCCTATGAATCCAAGTTGTGGTCTTATAATTTCGACACAACCAAAAAAAATATACATTATCTATTTCATAGGAAATCTAACTTAATATGAATACTAACACCCAGTAACCTAGTACAATATCCATCTATGTATCAAATTCCCATACATTAGTAGTTGAATAACCATAAAATCTATTTAATATATATCTAATACAAGAATTTTTTCCTCTCCCATAGAGCAGATATGTCCATGCATATAGGCTTCTTGTATCAATGTACCAATAGATAACCACAACCATTGTTAGTCTATATTCTTCAAATTTAAAATATCAGATAATCTGTATATTTCACTCAATGAAGGTTTGGAATATAAAATATAATAATGGTGGATTTACACTATATAATTTCAACACCATTGATCCTTTATACTATTATCCATAAATCAAAAATTCATCTCAATACTGATATTCATGATGCCATTCTTGACGCATTGAAAAATACCCACCCTGTGAGCCTCACTTTTGAGAAATTAATAATTACATAATCAACATAACCAGTATTCAAAAAAACAAAAAAAAAATCATTTTCATGAGCTTAGTATTAGAGGAAATAACCCAAAATCTGGTGATCACTGTCACTACCATGTGATTTCGGTATTCAATTCCACTACGAATTCTATCCAACTTAATTAGTAGTTTCAAAAAAATATATTGGTTTCTAATATCAAATAATTTTTTTATTAACACTAAAGTCATCACTAATTAATCCAATCCACTCATATACTTTCTTTCATGTTAAACTCATTAGTCACATAATCAGTTCCCACATCATACAACAAAAAATATCTAATAACCCTGTGTTAGCTAAAGAATTATATTATTCCAAGTTCAACACTCATATACGAGACAAGGTGTCATGATCCTTCACACCTTCTTCTAGTACCCAATCATATCCTAAGAGTGATCATCTGTAATGTTCATCAACACTCCACAACATATCTCCATGAAATAAGGAAGGATAATGTGTCATGGACCCATCACAATGTGCAGGTACCTCATAGCATCTTATACCACATACAGTTCTCAAGGGACTAAATATGAATCACTTTTAGAAATCTAAACAAACTATGGATGAATTAAAAGATATCAAAAGTCATTAAAAAGTTCACCATAACATAACACTAAGAGTCGCAGTACCTACATAGATTTCTCAAGGGACTAAATTGACCCGCCCCTCTCCCCTGAACTAAATACCAAAACCACTCAGAGTGTTTCTCATCCCATGAACACTGAATTACTATGACATTCCTCAACCCTTTCATGGTTACCTGCATAACCACACTTTTTTGTTATGTATAATAACATAATTAAGATATATTAGAAAACTCTATATAATATTCATACCATGACATTCTTCAACCGTTTAATTCCTAATTTTTTCCCTATTCTTCACTATGGTAAAGTTGTTGGAAAGAGAATGGCTGGTTTTGTTAATGCTTTGGTAGGGGACTGATGTAGTTTGTTGTGTCCTAAATATGCACACCACACTCAAGAAATAAATACATAAAAGGAAACATCAAAAATCAATAAAATCAATAAAAGGAAACATGACAAATCAAGAAAATTTTAGGTCATGAAAATGTTTGGTGGCAACTATGTGACACACATGATACATATACAAACTGATGATGAACACATATCATCACCCTCTTCACCTCCAACATATCAACAATACAACTAATCATTGTTCGATGATGAACACATATCGTCACCCTCTCCACCTCCTTCTCCACTTCCGACTACCACCTGAAAGAACATTATATTGAAAATTAAATAGTGTTCCATATATATATTTAAACTTAAAACCAATAAAAGATTGAAAACTAAATGATTTTGAGTTTTTGTGATTTACCTGCTCACCGCCAGTCGATACAGTACCACCGGGGGCATATCTGCTAATCTGCTGACGTATATCAGTCAACTCTTTCTGTAAATCGCACTAGTGCAGAAAACGTTATTTCGTCGGTTATTTTTCATTTTTTACGTCGGGTTTTAGCCGATGTTAATACGGAAGACGTTATAAATAAAGTTTTTTACGTTGGTTATTTAACAACCGACGTAACATACATAACATCGTGGGGTTTATAACGTAGGTTAATTAATAACCGACGTAACATACATAACATCGCGGGGTTTATAACGTCGGTTAATTAATAACCGACATGAAAAAACCCGGGGGGTGGGGTTTATAATGTCGGTTATTATATAACCACCGTGATAAACCTGGGGGGGCTTTATCACATCGGTTATACAATAACTGACTTCATAAACACGTAAGGGTGACTTTATCACGTCGTTTATTTAATAACCGACGTGATAAACTCCTGGGCTATGGTTTATCACGTCGGTTATTAAATAACCAACGTGCTAAACCAATCCCGGGAGGGGTTTATCACGTAAGTTAATCAATAACCAACGTGATAAAAAGCCTGGGAAATGGTTTATCACGTCGGTTATTAAATAACCGACATGATAAACCAGTCCCGGGAGGGGTTTATCACATCGGTTATTGATTAACTGACGTGATAAAGCATTTCCCAGGTCATTTATCATATCGTTTATTACATAACCGACGTGATAAACCATGCCACAGATGTTTATCACGACGGTTATGAAAACAACCGACGTGATAAATGCTTCTCGATTTCTTAACCGATGTGAAAGACAAAAAAAAATTAAAAAAAACCACTGCATTCCTCTGCTCTCCCACAAAATCAACCAGAAACCAAATCAATAATCCGTACCACAAAAACAGAAGATCAAAACATGAACTAAAGAAAATTTAATCATTTACATTGATAATAGATAAAATTTACCCACTTGATATCCCCCACCCTCATGTATACCCCCTATACAGCCCTCCCCCACCCCATTGGAGCTCCCACCACACCCCTAGACTGCCCCCCGACCCCCTGGACAGCCCCAAACACCCCTCGACAACCCCCCCCCCACCCTTCTGAACAGCACCCCCTCACCCCACTTGACAGCCCCCACCACCACACCCCTGGACTACCCCCCCCCCCCCCCGACCCCCTGGAAAGCCCTAAACACCCCTCTAACCCCCCCCCCCCCCCCCCCACCCTCCTGAACAGAACCCCCTCACCCCCTCACCCCACTTGACAGCCCCCACCACACCCCTGGACTGCCCCCCGACCCCCTGGACAACTCCAAACACCCCGGGACAACCCCCCCCCCCCCACCCAACCCTCATGTATACCCTCATACCTTGGACAGCCCTCCCCACCCCATTGGAGCCCCCCACCACACCCCTGGACTGCCCCCCCCCCCCCCCACCCTCCTGAGCAGCACCCCCTCACCTCACTTGACAGCCCCCACCCCATTGGAGCCCCCACCACACCCCTGGACTGCCCCCGACCCCCTGGACAGCCCCAAACACCCCTCTACACCCCCCCCCCCCCCACCCTCCTGAACAGCACCCCTCACCCCACTTGACAGCCCCTACCACACCCCTGGACTACCCCCCGACCCCCTAGACAGCCCCAAACACCCCGGGACAACCCCCCCCCCACCCTCATGTATACCCCCCCCCCCACACACACACACCCTAGGCAGCCCTCCCCCACCCCATTGGAGCCCCCACCACACCCCTGGACTGCCCCCCAACCCCCTAGATAGCCCCAAACACCCCTTGACAACCCCCCACCCCACTGGACAGCCCTCCTAGACCCCTGGACACCCCCAACCCCACTGAACACCCCCCCCACACACCCCTGAAACCCCTCCCCCTTAGACCAGAATCCATACCAGAAAAACCATCATAAGTAGACCAAAACAAGAAGTCGATCAAAATTAAACATTCACATATATAACATTCAAAACTTACACTGTCAACTTCAAAAAAAACTAAATCCAACCTAAACAACTACCAAATACACAATTACAATGACAATATTCAAAATTACATTTTACATTACAAACAACTAAAATTTAATCAAACCTGTAAAATAATTTGACCACTCCACTTGTAGTTGTTTGATGTCATCAGTATTATAGGGTTGAGGGTCATCAAAAAGCTACAAATGAAAAGGATAGTAGTTAACGTGTATAATGAGTAAATCAAATTGAAATATTATGGAAAATTTTAAGAGGAAATCATACCAGGTCAAAATTCACAACTATCCCAGTTGTTATTATTACATATATAAATCTTAACATATAATATCCGCATTCGATGATGCCTTGTTGTTCATGAAAATTCTGTTTGAATGAGTGTAAATTCAATATATAATTTTAATGTAATAAATCAAAAAGTACAAATTATAAATGGATATTTACCTTCGCATTTACATATTTGATCTTTGCATTCCTTTTCTTTGCGTTTTTTCGAAAGTAGACCCATGCCCTGTTAGAAAATAATACTAATGGGGTAAATTTAAAATTCATTATAATATTTAAAACTATTGAGAAATTGAAACTTACTTTTCCAATATATTCTTAAAACTTTCCTGCACATCATCATGGACAGAGCATATCCAATAAAGTGCTTTCTCCCTTGGTCAAAAAACCCTAACATCCAATGATCACTGATAAAAGGAAATTTAAAGTCAGTGGTTTTTCATGTTAAAATATTATTAACTCTTTGAGAGAGATGTGCTTCATACCTCTCACAAAAAGGCATCATCCAACATTGTTTGACTATATTCTTTTCAAATATTTCATCAATATAAAGCATTCTTTGTTCCTCATCCAATGCACATGCTTCAGGGAAAATCAATTGCGGGTCCATGAATCCATATACATATGTCAGCTCATTCCTCTCACAAATTTTATAAAGATACCTAATACAAAACAGACATAAGTATACATTTTTAATAAATATAACATAGGGAAAAGGTGTTAAGACTTACATGGAAAAATTTTGCACCACGTTGATGCCTAACTTATCTCTAGTAACAAGCTCCATGATATCAGTTTTCATAATCCCCACATTTATTTCACATCCACAAACATGACCTTCCATTAGAAACTCATAATGATCCGCCAACAAATATGAATATCTTGACAATCTGTCAAGACTACTGGATTCTATATCTGATGTCATAGCGATTTGTCTTTGTTGTTGTCTATACAGTATTTCTTTACCTTTGAAGTATTCCTGTAAAAATAAATTGAAAAATATATTAGTTTTCAAATGATAAAACAACTTTAATAAAAAAAATAAAAGATATAACATTCATACCTCTATGGTAATGATTCGAAGAAGTATGGATGGCCAAATTAAAAAATGGCTGATACTATGTCCAACTGTCACCACCTCATCTGTAGGTAATGGTACCCGAGCTGATCTATCTATAATATCCTGTACAGTGACCCTATGATTCTCTACCACTAATTATTGATGATGAACTATATCTCCTATACAATATACCAACCCATATGATACTATATGCTGTTGAGAATCATCAACATACAACTCGTAATAAGTAGGAAGCTGCGGCGGAGGAGTAGGATAAAAGATGGGGTCAGCAGGTTGAGGTGGGGGAGTGGGAGTGGGAGCTACTGGTGGAGGTGGAGGATAAATAATGGGGTCTGCAGGGGGAGGTGGAGAAGTGGGAGCTGCAGTCTGAAATTGTCTTTGCATGTCTGCAAACATAGACTGCTTCGACGCTCTAATATTCTCCTCCATCATCGCATTAATATTATGAATTTCAGACTCCAAGGAATCAGTTTTTTTCTACAAACCCCCTTAATGTTTGAAGTTTAAGAACGTGGCAACACTTTTCTTACCGATACACCTGCCGGATATCCTCTTACACGAACAGGATGTTCGGGCCTTCCCAATGCTACAGATAAAATATCTTCCCTCCCAGTAGCTGTAAATGTCCCCTGTGAACTCTGCTCCTCAAGAGAGTCCTATATTAATTAATTGAACATTTCTGTAATGATTGAAATTATATGAAGAAAAGGGTTAACTTAAATAAATAAAATATATATCTTACAATCCTCTTAGCTACGATTCTCGATTCATCCGAAAGATATTGCCCTTTTTCCCTTCTGAGCTCTCTTCCATTTTTCATGTCTAGATGGAGGGGATGGAGGGGACACCTCTCCAGATCTTGAAGACTCAGCTCTTAGTTGTTGAAATTTTTCCGCCATCATTTGTTCTTCCAATAATGCATACCCTCCCCGAGATAAACTATGAGGGTATACATTTTTAGATTGTATCTCCTGATGATCTTTCCTTGTTTGCTGTAAATTAATAATAAGAAATCATTAACAAAACGTTAATAAGATCATTTATATAAGAAATCTTATAAAAGTTTACACTGCCCTTACCAAAAATGAATCTTTTCTTCTACTTTCAAAAAATTGTCTCCATGTGTCTTCATCTATAAAGGGATATATACGACATGGATTGTCATGACTCCTATGACCATAAATGAAATCAGATGAGAGGTTTGATTTGAAATCCCTCCATCTCTTGGAAGCCAACGATAAGCATTTCTTCCTGACTCCTCCAGTGTCAGGAATATCAAATGTCATCTGATAAAGAAGAGGTTAAACATATTATATATACTAAAAACATTTAATGAATATTCAAACAATAGAAAAAGATCTTACCAAAATTGTCTCCCATAACTGAGAGATTATTACTTTATCCACACTTCTCCAGTCATCATACAGAATGCTTACTTTTCTCTTATCCTGAGTTGCTACAAAACTCTTAAAATATTTTGCATTTGGACCTCTAGGAATATCATCATCATCAAACTCAACGACTATCCTCTGATCCTGCGTACGGGAAGCTGATAATTTTGGTAAACGTGTGCACCCACGTTTACCAACCTTTGAACTCTTTGTTCTAAAAGGATCATGTGAATGTTCCTCCCCAGTGGTATGACCAATATTCTCATCTCCAGAATCATGTGGTTGATCAACTGAATGATCTGTCATTATCCTTCAAATCAAAAAAAACAAATGTTAGTTCAAAAATATACAAATTCAAATATTTTAATACTACTGTAATCAGAAAATAGAAAAGTGTACTAAGTTACGTAATAGTAAACATTGGTAATATGGTAAGCATGTTAAACAATGGTAAAGATGGTAAAGTTGGTAAAGATGGTCAAGATGGTAAACATGGTAAACATGGTAAACCTGGTAAACATGGTAAAGTAATTGTCAATGAACAAAAATAATAGATATATAATTAATGTAATGGTAAACATGATAAAGTAAACTAAACAAACTTAACACAAACAAAAACTTATACTTATTTTGTTTTAAAACATGTTTTAATAAATAAAAAACTTACAACATCTAACATTTATGAAAAAAATAAATGTAAACAAGAAATAAACATATGTTACCTGTAATTTTAGGAATGTACAAATAGATTGTTTTCCCAAATTTCTTCGTCGTGATCGTTCCTTATGGCACAAACCATGTCTTCAACATGCTCATCATTATGTTCTGCTAATCTTTCCATGGAAGTAGGGATCTCACATAAATCAGCATCTTCATCAACTTCATCCTCACCAACATATTGTTTTTTCCCTTGTAAAACAACATCCCACTGCATATCTGATTGATCTACTACATAGAAAATTTGTTTTGCATGTGTTTCCATTATAAAATAATCAGATGTGTCTTCCAATCTATTCAGATTAACAAGTGTCATTCCAAATTCATCGTGTCTGACACTGTTGTTACCGATAAACCATTTATAGTTAAAAACAGGAACTTTAATTTTAAAGTAATAAACCTACCATATATCTTCAATCACTCCATAATATTCACTTGATGCAGAAATTGGGTTTTTTTCCTTAGCACTCGAAAAATGCATTGCTTCTGCAAACACCAATACACCACTATTCTGAACTTCACTTCTTTTGTCCTGAGCTTTCGTATGAAATGTATAGAAATTAATGTCATGACCGGACCATGTTATCACATTTAAACATGAACCACACACTATCCATTTTAATGTCTATGATACATCTGATCTACCAAGAAAAGTCTTTTTAATCCATGACAAAAAAGTTTTGTTGTGATCATTCAAAATCCACATTTCTTTCTTCTTTGGATGACATTGTTTCAACTCATTAATATGCAATGTGATATACGGTTGAGCATCAGCTATTTTATTCAAGATGTATGATTATAACTTCTTCATCTGTTCAGCTGACAATGATTTGACTTTCAAGCCACGAATCCCCTTTCCCTCATTATTAACTCGTTCATGGTGAGATGGAGGAAAACCTATGTGTTGCACCGTAGCCAAGTAGCTCGTACAAAACTCTGCTACCTCCTCAGAAATATACTTTTCAATAATGGAGGCTTCAGGTCGATATAGATTTTTAACATACCCCTTTAATATTTTCATATACCTTTCAAAATGATACATCCAACGAAGATATACAGGTCCACAAAGATTTATTTCTCGAACCAGATGAATCATTAAATGCACCATTATATCAAAAAAAGTTGGAGGAAAATACATTTCCAATTGAAAAAGTATAAAAATTGCATCCTTTTCCAAAATGTTCAAAGCATTCACATCAATCGCCTTGTTACAAATTGAATTGAAAAAATAACACAACTTCATCATAGTCTTTCTAACACGAATGGGCAATATTCCACGAAATGCAACTGGTAGAATTTGTTGCATCATGACGTGACAATAATGTGATTTCATACCTATCAACTTCAAGTCCTTCAATGAGACAAAAAAATTTACATTTGAAGAATAACCTTGAGGCACTTTGATATCATGAAGACACTGAAAAAATCTAATTTTCTCCCTCTTCGATAATTTATGACAAGCTGGGGGAAGAAATGTTCGTCTTCCTTTAGGAGTGGGAGCTAACTCCAAAAGTATTCCCATTGATAGTAAGTCTAATCTTGCATTCAACCCATATTTAGTATTTCCTTTAATATCTAACAATTTTCCAATCAAACAATCACATATATTCTTCTCCACGTGCATGACATCAATATTATGTTTAACTTCATGATACCTCCAATATGGTAGCTCAAAAAATATTGACCTTTTCTTCCAAATATGTATATCATTACCAGATTTCTGTGTCTTTCCCAATGTCACATAAAGGTTTTTCACCCTCTCAAAATACAGATCTGGTGATAAAGGTTTTGGAGAAGTATCAAATTTTTGTGAGCCATTGAATGCCTTTTTTAGTCTTCTATAAGGGTGATCCATAGGCAAAAACTTTCGATGACCCATGTACACTGTTTTACTCCCATGATGTAATTTGACAATATGATGTCTGTTGTTCGCAAATTGGACATGCTTTATGCCCTTTAACACTGTATCCAAACAAATTTCCATACATTGGGAAGTCATTTATAGTGAACAGAAGCACTGCATGCAGTTGAAAATATTCCATTTTATAAGAATCATACACCCTAATACCATCAGCCCATAACAGTTTCAAAACATCAATCAATGGTGACAAGTAAACATCAATATCATTGCTGGGTTGCTTTGGACCAGAGATCATTATACTCAACATGACATATTTTCGCTTCATACAAACTTCAGGAGAGAGGTTGTAAATTACCAATAAAACAGGCCATGAACTATGTGTGCTACTGAGGGTTCGGTATGGATTCATTCCATCTGTGCACAACCCTAATCTGAGATTTCTTATTTCATTTCCAAATATAGAATATTGCGCATCAATTTTCTTCCATTGTGGACAATCAGCTGGATGACGTATTTTTCCATCACATAACCGCTCATCAGCATACCATCTTAACCTTTTTGCATCATGTGAATTAGCAAATAAACGTCTGAAACGATGAATTATAGGAAGATACCAAAATACCTTTGAAGGGAGCTTTGTAATCTCTACATCATCTTGTGATTTCTCTTTCACCTTATACCGTGATGTCCCACATTTAACACACTCTGACATAAATTCATATTCCTTCCTATATATAATGCAGTCATTCGAACAGGCATGTATTTTCTTGTATCCCAATCCCATCGGGCATAATATGTTCTTGGCCTTGTAATGTAAATCTGGAAGATTGTTATCTTTTGGAAGAATGTCTTTCATCAATTGTAGCAGCTCTGTAAAACTTCTGTCACTCCATCCATGTTTCGCCTTCAGGTTAATCAATCTTAACACCGCCGACAAAACTGTAAAATCTGTACAACCAGGATATAATGGTTTTTCAGCATCACCATATAGACGTGCAACTGTCGGTTCTATCTCAATTTGTTCTGCTACAATATCATGAATCATTTCTTCAATTCCATCAGAGTTACCATCTTGTGAATCATCACCATCAGTGACATTTCGTCCAGTTTCACCATGCCAAATCCAAGGGTTGTAACTCGGATTAAAACCATGACATATCAGATGATCTTTTATCTCTCTACTTTTCAACTTCTTCATATTCAAACATTTCAAACATGGACAGAAAAAACGTCACTACTTAGAACATTTCATTTAGAAAATTCCAAAAAGGCATCAACACCTTCCTCGTATTCATTGCTCATTCTATGTGTCGTAATCCAACTTCAATTCATTATTACCTATAACAAATATCAAAAATATATATATTTTTAAGATAAGAAAAATATAAGTTTATATGAAAAAAATCAAATTTGAATGTAAAACAATTTTGAAATATAAAACAAATCTATGCGTATTTAAAAAAATATGCTTGAATATTATTATTAAAAGAAAATATAGTTAGATATAACAGTTTTAAATTCCATTGAATAAAAGAAAATCATGGCGCTTACATGGTTGATAGAAAATTGGGTAGAATGAAGTAAACCTAAGAATCAAATCATATTTAAAATAAAAACTCATATGGAGAAAATCACAATGTAAATCCAAACACCCCTGGACACCCCCCAACCCTCTGGACAGCCCCCCACCCCCCGAACAACCCCCAAAACCCTCTGGACAGGCATCCACCCCCTTAGATAGCCCCCCACACCCAACCACCCCCCAGGACACCCCCCAACCCTCTGGACAGCCCCCCAACCCCCTGGATAGCCCCCCACCCCTCTAGACAACACCCCCACTCCTCCTGGACACCACCCCCACCCCCTACCCCCTTGGACACCCCGCTGGACACCCCCCCAACCCTTTGGACAGCCCCCCACCCCATGGACAGCACCCCACCCCTCCAGACAGCACCCCCCACCCCTCCTGGACACCACCCCCACCCCACTTGGACACCCCCCTGTACACCCCCCAACCCTCTGGACAACCCCCTACCCCCCCCCCCCAGACAACCCCCAAAACCCTCTGAACAGGCCTCCACCCCCTTGGACAGCCCCCCACACCCACCCACCCCCTTGGACACCCCCTAGACACCCCCCAACCCTCTGGACAACCCCCCACCCCCCGGACAACCCCCCAAACAATGGTTTACATATAAAACTAGGGATAGTGAACAATGAAAAACACATGCATTTAATATATACTTCAGCATGAAATAGATGGAATTAAATATTATTAAATATGTCTACTTAAATGATCATATGATAATTAAAAATAATCATTGATATTCAACTAGTCAAATGATCACAAGTTTCTCGACAACTAATATCATAATTTATTTTATCAAAAAAGTCACACAATTCCTCAATTTATAAAACATTCTGAAAATTTTTGACATCTTAAATCACCTCTTTACCTTTCAAAAACCCTTATTAGGTGAATAACATCGCCAAAATATTGCATTTACACCATTTTATCACTTTTTTTAACTCACTAAATCATTTTCAATTTTCATAAAACAATCCCAAGAGGAACAACCATGTTTTTCACACAAAAGACATTCCAAAACCCCCATTCAAGAAAAAAATCATACCAATACAAATCCAAAATATAAATTTCAGCTCAATACACATTTATTAAACCACCCCCATATTTTAATAATTTATTTCAAATAATGTCACAAACAATACACATGAAAAACAAACTTTTTCATAAAACACCTTCAAGAAGTGTGACAAGGTTTTACACATAACAACCATTCAAAACCCCCCTTTTGAGGCCCACATGACAAAAAAGAATTAAACAACCATAATTTGATTCCCCTTTCAAAATTAATGAATCACTTTCATAGGTTATAAAATACACCCAAATATTAACCTAAGAGTCACACATTAAAAGCACCCAATTTCAAGATAAAATGAATATATAAAATTAAAGACATATCCAAATCCATCAAAAAAAAATTTGGGACCACAAAAAATATACGATGTAGGCAAAACGAATGAAAAAAACACACAAAAATATAGTGTTGCGAGTTGAAGTCTTACATGAAATGGGGGTTTTGGAATGCCTTTTGTGTTGCGAGTTGAAAGCACACAAAATGATTTGAGATGATAGATCTGGGAAAAAAAGCACACAAAAATCGAACGAGTTGAAAGAACACAAAACAAACGAAGAAAAAAAAGCACACAAAAATCGCAAAACATAAATATAGACTATCCGGGAAAAAAAACGAACGAAATAAATTCATGGAAGGCTTACTTGAGTGTTGCGAGTTGAGATGATAGATCCGAGGAGAGTAAAGATGATAAACATTGCAGGAAAAACGAGTTTAATGCAGTGAGATCGACGACCCGTTAGGGTTTATCGCGCGAGAGAGACGAGCCGCCGGACTGTCGAACGAGAATTCATAAATGAAAAACCTCGGGGGTTGTTAATTTTTTAAATGTTTTTATAACATCGGTTATTTAATAAACGACGTTATAAAATGTTTTTTACATTTATAACGTCAGTTATTATAATAACCGATGTTATAAATGTATCAGATTCGGATTTTTTTACGTCGGTTACTTTATAACCAACGTAAAAAACTAAAGCACGTGGGGTTTTTTACGTCGGTTATCAAATAACCAACGTAAAAAACCCCACCTGCTTTGGTTTTTTACGGCGGTTATTTTAGAACTGGCATAAAAAACTTGTAGATATCTCATTTTTTACGTGGGTTATCAAATAACCGACGTAAAAAACCCCACGCGCTTTGGTTTTTTACGTCGTTTATTTTATAACCAATGTAAAAAATGAGATATCAACGAGTGTTTTACGTCGGTTATAAAATAACCGACGTAAAAAAAACCCCCGCGCTTTGTTTTTTTACGTCGGTTATTTGATAACCGACGTAAAAACCGAACACGAGCGATTTTTAACGTCGGTTATTAAAATAACCGATGTTAAAAATCTACTCACCGCACTTGTTACATCGGTTATTTTATAACCGATGTAAAAAACCACGTTTCATAGATTATCACGTCGGTTATATATAACCGACGTAAAAAATGGTGACGTAATAATGTTTTCTGCACTAGTGTCAGATATCTGATCCCCCTACTCATGAACTGTTTTTCATAGAGAAACAATCACTTTTTTACCATCTCTGGGTATAGGCTGACTACAACCAGAAGTATATGCAGCTGCAATCCCAAGTGGCCTGCTAAAAACATCAGATGGTACGGGTCCCAAACCTAGCCCGTGCACTCTACCAGGATGCTCCTTCCCAAGGACTTTAGCAACCAGGTCATCCTAGGAGACTGAGTAGGACTACTCAGGATTGGCATCCCATAGTTCTTTAATTTTTACCTATAAATATAATATCAATATATATTAATATAGTAAAAACTGATAATAAATTATTATAATGAAAAAATAATTTCATACCCCCAACTTCTTTGGCAGGCTCATTAACAAAACTTCCATCAGATTTTTTGTGAACATCCAACCACACTTCAGTTCGGGATGCTTCATGCCCTAAACTATGTGACTGCATTAAAAAAGATAAATAAACAATTTAATATATTAAACAGATAATATTTTCTTATAAATATTTAAACTAATTAAAATATTACTAGAGACGATCGGCTTCTAGAAAATCTTTTTGACCCCGCATTGTGAGGGATGACTTGCTTTGCCTGGCTTGATGCATTCTTTTTTGGGAGATCCTAAAATAAATAAAATGCTATTTAATAGTAATGTATTCAATGTCATCTCATATTCATATACATTTATAAATGTAAAATGAGGTTAATATAATAATATATATTTAAATACCATCTACTACACATCACGATGTCTGTTAACAAAAAAAATTCATTGTTCTTTGGGTACCCCATTGGGTAGCTTCTTGTATATTTTTTGGACGGTCAAAAAAGTATCATTGACATCGCCCCACAATATCCATTTGAATTATTTCCATTTCTTTCTAAGATTTTTCAACATCCACTTTCGTGCTATCACATCAGCAACTGTAAAGTGGAAAAACATCTGTACACATAAATTCATTTTGAACATATTAATAACATGACATTCAACTACACCATAATGTATTAAAATTACCTTTATTTGGGAATCAAAAACTTAATTTTTCCAACTTGGAGGCATATTTCTCCAATCATCATGAGAAATAGGAAGGGAAATGGTCTCCGCTACTAGTTGGCCTAAAATTTGGCCAAGTAATCCCACAGCATCATCTGTAGGGACCCCATATGAATCGAATGGGACAAATATCTTCTCTCCATTCATATTCCACACATCTGAACTTTTTATATTTTTCTCCACAGTTGCATTTTTTTTATCTTTAATGAACAAATAGTTAGTATAAAAAAAGTGCAATAAATTTATTTATATTAAAATTTGTACCTATAACAGTGACCCTACAGTATGTTCGTGATGAACTAGAAGTGGCACGCTGCCGCCTGATAGATGAGGCTGCTGAAGGGGGAGTCGACGACTCAGCTTCTAAAGGGATGCTCACAGAGGGTGTGAGAGATGGTGTAGGGGGAGATGGTGCAGGGGGTAGGCAGCTGGTGGCTCAGATGTCGTAGGGAGGGAGACAGATTGATCGTCATCTATCGCAGTAGTGGATGAAACATTGTATCACTTCCTCCTTGGAATTTCTGTCATTTAATCAAATAAAATTAAGTTTAGAACATATATTTCAAAAAAATTATATAGAAAAAAAATAAAAATGATAATAGATACCTAGTACTAACAAATAAAATATACATAACAATGAAAATGAATGACTGCATAAATGAAATAAGTGGTTTCTAAATGAATAAATAATTGTACATACAATCATTTTCCCCTTCAATCATATTTTTTTCCTGATCCATTACTTCATCCACTTCATTCATCCTTGCTAGAATAATATTTTCAATATCATGATGGACAAATAATTCTGCTTCTTGTTGTTGATGAGATTCAATTTCAAAGGTAAAATCTTCCACTTCATCACCCATATCATACAAATCTCTTTGTATTACGTGAGAAACTGCACTCCACCCTTAATCCACAATATCATTCATATAATATACCATTTTTTTTGTGATGATAATATATATGGATCATAAAGTTCACGATCACAAACATCCATCAAGTGAGAGAAGTTCACAGAATTAAATTGCAAGGAATCTCTTTTAACACCTCTGATAATATCGACCCAATTGCATTTGAATAAAACAACTGAAAAATGCCTGTGGTAGTTTAATTCAACAATATCAGTTAGCTTTCCATAGTATTCCACTTCAGCAAATGTAAATATACCACTATTTTGTGTTTTCAAACCCCCTTCTCGATCGACTGTACGAAATCTAAAGCCATTCACGTTGTAAGCGTTGAACTTTCTAACTTGTTTTAGAGGACCTCGAGCAAGAAACTTCAAATATTCTAACACCTCTGCTCGAGTATCAGTATTCATGATCTAAAAAACTAAATATACTTCATTATATTTACAAAATATATGTGTCAAACTAATATTCAAATTTATTGAAATATTTATGAACTTACATATCATGCAAACCATTCTACAAGCTTTTTATTAATAGCTTTCGTTATATCTTTCTCATTTGATGTTTGGCCTCTCATTCATCTCTTTGTATCCTCAACTCTTCAATAAATGGATCTTCAATTTCACTATTCAGCAACACATATCTATGTGCCTGTAATAATTCCAATTCTGTCAGTGTCACATTTGAGGTCCTCCCAACTGATCGGCCAATAGTAGGAAATATTTTGGATTTATGATGTATTTGAGATTGAATCGATGTGTCGTCAACACATCCAACTCGATTAAATCTTGTCTCAATGTCATCCAAGTATCTAGAACAAAAGGTAAGACACTCCTCATCCAAATAGCCTTCAGTAATAGAGCCTTCTGGTTGATCTTTATTTATCACATATGATTTCAAATGCCCAAGATATCTGTGAAATAAAATAAACATAATTATGCATTTAATTAAGTTCCAAAAATTATTTACTTAACTAAAAAACATATAAATAAAGTACCTCTCAATTGGATACATCCATCGATAATGAACGGAGCCTCCTGATTTAGCTTCCTCAACCAAATCCACAGTTAAATACATCATTACAGTAAAAAACAACGGAGGAAAGATCATATCCATTGCACAAGGGGTCAATAAAAACCTCTCCTAGAGGTTGTCAAGATGGAATAGATGTAGAGATTTCTCACATAATTGTCTGAAAAATGTGCAGAATTAGAGTACAACAGTAGTAATTTTTTCAAGTAATAATGTACACAATGCCAATGGTAGCAAATGTTGTAACAAAATATGTGAATCGTGACTTTTCAATCCATGTAACTTACGATTCTTTAAGTCAAAACACCTTGAGATGTTACTTGAATACCCATCAGATACCTTAACATTCTTTAAAATTCGAAAGAATGTATCTTTATCCCTATTTTTCATTGCAAAAATTGTCAGAGGATACATTTCATTCTCATCTGGCCAGAGATCATGTTTTATGTTCATTGCTTGTATGTCTTTTTGAGCATTGAGATGATCCTTCAACTTTCCATGCTCATTAAGTAATGTAAAAATCAAATTGTCGCAGAAATTCTTCTCAATATGCATCACATCAAGATTATGATGTAACAAATTAAATTCCCAATACTGATGTTTGAAGAATATACTTTTTTTCTTCCATTGTTGCATTTTGATTTCGCTTGATGATGCACTTTGAACATTTTTCCCACTATCATTCAAATGAAAAACCTTCCCAAATTCTATTTCAGCATTTCCAAGTTGTGTCAATATTTCAGATCTAGTTAACAACTTTGGAGGTGGTCTACGATCAATGAAACTGTTAAATTTTTATCTATTTAACCTAAATCTAAGATATGCATTGAGAAATCTTTGATGGCACAAGAAGCACCATTTTTTACTGTGAGGTAGCCATTTGGGCTCAAAATAAAAGTTACAAATAGGACAAGCCAAACTCATGTACGTGTTCCAACCATATAAATTCCCAAGCCCAGGGAAGTCACTAATTGTCCACATTAAAGCAACAGCATTTTGAACATTGTCTTAGAAGAAGCATCAAATGTCTCAACACCGTTTCTCCACAACTCTTGTAATTATTCAATTAAAGGCTACAAGTATACATCAATATCATTTCTAGACATTTGTTTTCTAGGAATAATCATCGAAATGATAAAATACATTTATTACATACACATCCACGGAGGCATATTGCAAGGGATCAAAACAACTGGCCAAATGCTATAACTGGTACTCAAAGTCCCAAATGGGTTGAATCCATCGGTAGTCAATCCCAATCAAACATTCCTAGGATCAGCTGAGAAATCTGGATGTAATGAATCAAATTTCTTCCATGATTGTGAATCTTGTGGATGTCTCATTAACCCATCATTGTTATTATCTACAGAATGTCACTTCATGTGTTCGAAAATTTTCGATGACATGAATAATCTTTGCAATCGAGGATTTAAGGGAAAGTAACACAAAACCTTTGTTGGTGTGTTCCTTTTCTTCTTCTTCATGAAAGTATGTTGATTTAGACTTCCAACATCACCCATTGACTACCATCAAGAAGAATAACATTTTTTACAATCCTGTCTATCTGAATCCTCTCGCCAATAAAGCATACAATCATTGGGACACATGTATTTTTGTATAATTCAAACCAAGCCTGTTAACAACTTTTTTCATATCATAAAAAGACTCAGGGATGTTTGCTTCAGGAAATGCATCATGCAACAATTCCAATATCATCCTTATTTGTAATTCCACATAGACATTTGATATGGTACAACTTTAGCAAAAAAGAAAGTTTTGAATATTTCAAACATCCACTATACAACTCTTGATTTCCATCGTTAACTAAATCATGAAATGAATTTTCCTCAATGAAGTTTTCTCTTACATTAGTATCCACAGAATCAAGAGGAAGATCCAATGATATGTTACAATCTTGAT
Source organism: Viscum album (assembly GCA_963277665.1). Classification (NCBI taxonomy): domain Eukaryota; kingdom Viridiplantae; phylum Streptophyta; class Magnoliopsida; order Santalales; family Viscaceae; genus Viscum; species Viscum album. Next base: position 1,460,713,379 of record OY728125.1, read on the forward strand.
ATGGTTGTCCTACAGTCTCAAAAACATCACTTGTCTTGTTGTTATTTGTAGCACCCTCATCTGGTTGTTCTGATATGTTTTGATGTTGATGGTGGTCTCTTGTAGTGTCTAATTCATCATTTATAAGGTTTTTCATTGCATTTTCCATTTTCAACGAAGTTGGGAGGTCATTCTGTGGATTGACATCAGTGCTCAATCTTTCTGTAACATTTGATTCTCCATTCCAAATCCAACGCAAATATTGATCAGGGAATTGATTCAATATTAAATGTTCATAAACTTCAACTCTCTTCAACCATCTTCTAAATTTACATTTAGGACATGGACATCTTATTCTCCCTTCAACGAATCGATTGAAAAATTGCAAAATCTAAAAACTTATTCAAACCCTTAATATACTGAGGTGCGTTCCTCAGTAAAGTGATCCATCTTTTATCCATGTATATCACAATGTGCCTACACAATATTAAAAAAATTAAAACACATAACTATTACTAAATAGGGAAAGAGATTCATATATAATAGTTGAAAAAATATATAAATATGTTACATAAGGTTTTCTTATATCAATATATATGGTAAATCACCCACTAGTGGTGTCATATAAAGTAGTACCACCACAAAGGATTAGAAAAAAAAATTGGGAGATTAGGGTGAGTGAACAAAGTCCAACCACATTAATTAACTTAAGAATGTTGGAGGTTCCCCTCTCCCATTAAATTAAATAATTCTAACCATTGTTTGAAGAGTCCCAATATTTAGGGGGAGATATGATCTATTGGGTGGATGTGCTAATAAAGTACATGTTATTCAGCTAAAGGAAGATCTGATTAAATCCAAAAAATGCATGAAATAAGCGATGTAATAATTATTTCAAGTCTCATTTGATATAAAATATGATCAAAACGTGTCATGGCTGATCATGACTCAGCAAGTGGAGTTAAGAAACCACTTTTTTTCTTCAAAAATTGATCTAGAAGTTTCATACTGAAGTAAAGTCACTTATTGAATCTAGAATTACATAAAAAAGGGATTATTCTAGAATAAAAAGAGGTTTCCAAGACTTAACTAAGAGAATCAATGATGTCATATTGAATCCGGTTTATAACAAGGGATATCAAGCACTGAATTTAGTAGAATTAGACCACTAATAAGAAGAAAAATTTAGAGGAAGAAGTATTTATTCCCTTACTATCATTAGTGTGGTTTCAGTGTGATTGGTAAGTTGTTATTGACATGATGAATCTAATTTTGAAGTTATATTGATATTGTGAAAATTGATTAATGTGGACGATAAAGACACCGCTTACGGTTCCATTCCCTAGGTATCTCACCCATACCTAAGGGATAAATGTCTATCAAGGGCCACATTCCCAACTCATAAGGTTTGGAGAACCTATCATTATCCATATAGTCCATATTGATTGTTCATCAAGCAAAGGAACCTAACTTGGTTCCATACTGGGTCATTCATATGTTCTCATAGATTATCATACCATAGATGACCATTACCACACCATCCCATAGCCTCACCCCTAGACATTTATTTAGGAGAGAATCAATTACCTAAAACAAGACCTTTATAGATAACTTGACCCATAAATACATGATGGACACCCTATTGGGGTTTTAATTTCCCTATAGTTAAGCCTCTCACATATATAACATAGCCATCGATGGTCGTATAATCAATGCATCATACTAAAGGGAATTCTATGAACTCAACATGAATCTCTATCCTCATGTCTCATAAGTTAAATAACTCATAGATCCCATTCATGTCACATACCCACCTACATGAAATTTCAATCCACGCAATAAATGCATAACCATATCCTATGGGAATATTATTCATAAACTACCTTGACCATAGAGTTATCCCCTTAAGAAATTAATTCCATCCTCATCAAAGCCATCTCTAGGAACCAACACCATCTCAATCCCCTAACTCATAAAATTACAACATATATTATAAAGAAATAATAATTAATTAAGAGAATTAATCCATATTAATCCAATTAGTCATACTTTAGGGACAGTTATGTATCCTCCATGTAACATCAAGCAATAGGGTATGGATCACTCTGGGAACACCTCTGAGCTCATTTCCAAACAAAACCCAAATATATGAAGTCAATCCATTAAATTAATCCATCAAAATTTGATGATAAACCAAAATAAATTATGGCAATGACTCAACAATAATGAAACTACATAAAACCTTATGCATTTTTCCTCCACAGGATTCCTCTAACCATTACACACAAAAACATACCTAAATACAATCAAACCACCGGTGGCAGGGGAGGGGAGCCGACCTAGGGTAGGAACTCGATAGGGTCGAGGAGAAGTCGGCGCCGTGGGTTTCGGGGGGAGAGGGGGGGTCAGCAGCGACCGGTGGCACGGGAGGCGGAGCTAGGGTTGGGGCTCGTCAGGGGGAGAGGCGTCGCGGTGTCAGGGGGAGAAGAGCTGGCTTGGGGGGGGAAGTATTGCCGCTATAAAAACATAAATGGGTTTCATGGCGGTTTTTAATAAACCTCCGCTAATCCTTTTTAACGAAGGGTTTAGCGGAGATTTTTTAAACCACCACTAAAAGACCGCTACTAAAGGCGATTTATGTTTTAGTGGGAGAAGGGTTGGACTCGTGGGGGACCAGGATGTTGAGAAGGTGAGTGAAATTTTGGAATCTAGATTGAAATAATGAGATGAATTGGCTTATCAAAGGCTCAGAGATGGTGAAATTTATGTGGAAACTTATCTTGATATCAAACGCCTAGTGTTTAATAAGAGTTTGGTGCAGGAGTATAAACAAAATCCATAATTTTATTTGACCAGTGCTTCTCTTTTCAAGTGAACTTCCCTCTGCTCTTATGTCACGGTCATACATGCACGTATCCTTCTATATCTTGAGGCCTTGGATCTTGCTCGGAGTTTCTGCACCTATTTCTTGATGTGTTTGAGCTTCTTTTCTATATCATCATATTTTTCTCTCACTTTTGGTTTGGTGTAAACTCATTACACCTCGAGCTTGTATTGTAATACTTTTGATTTAATAAATTTCTTTGGGGCATGAATTGGGAGACCAATTCATGTCTCCATTTGTGTTAAAAAAATTAAATATTTTTAGCGGTGGTTTAGTAAACCACCACTAAACAATGAATTTGGTGTAGTGGTATATAAGTAGGCTATGGCAGAGCACCACCAGCCAGCGGGTATATTACAGTCCTTAACGATTCATTTTTGGAAATGGGAGCAGATAGCCATGGATTTTGTGACAGGTCTCCCAAGGATGGTTCAGAAACATGATTTCATATGGGTGATAGTGGATTGGCTCACAAAGTCATCCAATTTCATCACTATTCATGAATTTCATACGATGGAGGACTTGTCTAAAATTTATATTTGAAAGTGGTAAAGTGGCATGGGGTTCTAGTTTCGATAGTATCAGACTGAGATCTGAGGTTTGTGTCCCATTTTTTGAAATCCTTATAGCAATACCTTAGGACTCAGTTGAACTTGAGCATGGTGTATCATCCTTAGACATATGGAAAATATGAAAGGATGATACAGATGTTGGAAGACATGTTTCGGGCTTGTGTAATTGGTTTTGGTGGCTCGTGGGAGGAGCACGTACCATTATTTGAGTTCTCATATGACAACAATTACCATACCTCAATACATATGGACCCTTTTGAAGCATTGTATGTGCAACCTTATTGTTCTCCAATTTTTTAGATAGAAATATGTGATACTTCATTGCTTGTTTCAAACATTTTACAAGAGAAAAAGGAGAAGACTCAGTTGATCATGAAGAGGGTGGTGACGGCTCATAGTCGTCAGAAATCATATGTGGATCATCGTTGATGGTCATTGTCATATGAGGTGAGTGATTATGTGTTCTTGAGAATCCCTCCATGGATTCAGCATCGACGTTTTGGAAAATAGGGAAAGTTATCTCCTCGATACATAGTCCCTTTTGAGATACTTGAATAGGTTGGTGAGCTAGAATATCGACTGGATTTTCCACCACGGTTCAATTTAGTGCACAATGTGTTTTATGTACCTCAGTTGAATAAGTATCAGCCTAATCCTAACCATGTGATTTGATGGGATCATGTTGACCAAGAGCCAGATGCTTCACTGGTTCATATGCTAATACAAATTGTGGATAGGAAAGAGAAATTCTTGAATGGGAAAAGCATCAGTCTAGTGTGGGATTTGTGGAAACATGGTCACATTTAGGAAGAAACGTGGGAATGGGAAGAGAAAACGGTCGAGCAATTTATTGAACTCTTTTAGGGCAATGATGGTTTTATACCTTTTAAGGACGTAAAGACCAATAGTGGGAGGGAATGTAGAGCCCCTATTTCAATTATGTAACCCATTATTTATGGATTTTAAGTATGTAAAGTAATTGGGTTATGTTTTAGATGGTTTGGAATAGTTTTGGAAAGTTTTTGTGGATTTTTTGAAGGTGCACAGTTTGTGCACAGTTAGTAGAAACTGTGAAACACCTCTAATAAACCGTGAAAAGTGAAACAGTGAGCTCTGGGTAGGCGCATGGTTGGTCGCATGATTTAGCTAAATCATGCGGCCACCTATGAATAAATATTCTTTCTATAGAAAAGGGAAAATCATGGTTGGTACATGGTTTTTCTAACCATGCAATCCAGTCGTTCAAGGGGTGTTCAAGGTCAGTGGCTGGCACGTAGTTTACACACAATTTTTCTAACCGTGCACCTAAATCGTGCCAAGTTAAAAACGAGATCCGAATTTTGTAGATCTAATATGGTTTAGCCCCTTTACCCCTTGTTTTTCACTTAGTTCAACCCTAACCCATTTTTCTCTCCACCCAAAAGTTGTGGAGACCCTTCTATTCGATCTGGGAGTGATTCGTTGGCAAATCTCGGTTCGTTGAATGCCGGATTCCTTGATAAGTCTTCGTTCTTTGTTGTATTCCTTACATATCTTCATCCTCCCTCTCCTAGATTCATAGATCTAATCTTTGGGGATAAATCTATGTTTATTAATTCCATCATGTTGATTAATGGTTGTTTTGATGATAGGGAACAAGATTTTAGGCGGTCTTTTGGGAGTTTCAACCCGGTATATTCATGTTTTAGTATTGTTCTTTTTTTTCACCTATGTTTGCGAGGTAGGTGGCTTCACTCTCGACTCCTATTATTAGAACTCAAAGGCATGGTATCAAATAGTTTTAATTTCTTGAAATTGGTTGTAAAATTGATGTGAAAATCTTATAAGAACCCTTATTTAGTGATGGTTTGGAAAATTGTGGAAAATTGGTTGTTGCGCAATGTTTTTGGTTTCTTGATTTTAAAATGACGTTTTATAATATTTCTTGTCTTTGATTCATGGAAATATTTTGTTAGAAAGGATTTCAAAAAAGGAAATGTTTTATTGAAATTTCTTGAAATGGTTTATTTGACATGGTTCCTGGCTTACTTGGTTGGAATGTGTTTATTAGTATTGACATGACCCAGTGTAAGGGACATGTTCCATTGGGACACTTTGTATATGGTTACCTTGTGATGACTTGATATATCGATGAGAGACCGCTCATGAGTATGGAACTGTCACTTGGGCATGCATGTGTGGTTGGGTAGATTGTGGAACCAAGTAATGTGTATGTAAATGGGTTGGGAAATGGTTTAAAGGAATTATTTGGTTGCTTTCTTTAAAAATGTTTTTTTTTGAAAATTGTTTTGGACTAAAAACTATTTTTTCTTAGAAATGTTTTGGATTTTATATAAATTGTTTTAAGGTTTTTATATAAATTTATTTATATAAAAGAACTAACTTGTTCTATTCTAGTGGCACAAGTAGGGAAGTCATTTGGGGGAAACCAACTGAGTGGCAATTTGGTTTCTATATTCTTGGTTTTTTTTTGTTTTTTTTCAAAGGGAAAATGGTCCCCGAATTGTAAATGAATCTATTGGAATTTATTATCATCCTTTTGTGTCTTGGGGATGTCACCTAAGACCTAGTAATGCCTATACCTCTTCCCAAGTCAATGGTGAGTGGTGGGATGTTACATGTATTCATTAATATTATAATGATCTTCCATGTGTTCTAATTCTTATTATTCTTTCCAATCCCTCACCTTTAACTCCTTTTTCTTCTCCCTAGAATATTGGATATCTGATGTCCTCTATATTCCTTTTCATTGGTATTAATCATCAATGAGTTGCAAAGACTTATTCTTTTTGTAGTACCCCCGGTTTCTGGTATGTAACTCTTACTTGATGTTTTTCTTGGTTTTAAAAGTTATGGGTGACATATGGGAGAATCGGGAGATCCTGGAGTGAAGTTGGAAGCAAAGGGGAAGGTGCACCAGCGGCGCACGGTTTGTCAAACCGTGCGGCCAAATCGTGCATGTCTGACTAGGGAGGCAGTGGCTTTCGCACGATCGGCGCACGATTAAGGGAAACCGTGCGATGACGCCATGCATGAAGGATGGATGAGGCAGAAGATAACGCACGATTAGCACACGGTTTGTCAAACAGTGCGGACTAACCGTGCGGTCACTTAAAATTAGATCCTAAAATCATGGATCTAACTCGTTTTGCCTTTAATTGCCTTGTTTAAAGCTCCTAAGAGGCCCTAAATCGGGATTACTCTCCCTTGAAGGTTGGAAAACTTCTCTCAAGTGTTCCGGAGGTGATCTGAAGGCTTCTCTTGGCGAATCGAAGTCGGATTCTTAAGGTATGTGATCTTTCTTGGTCGGTTTCTTAGATCTACTTAGATCTACTTCTCCTCTTCTCTCGTTTTCTTAGATCTACACCCATTATGGGTATATCTAAGGGTGTGGATGCCAAATATGACAAGATTTGGTATTGGTTGTGTTATGAGAAGAGATCTAAGGAGGGTTTTTGGAGTTTTGACCCGGTGTTCTTGAGTGTTCTTTGTCCGTGGCTTGGTTTCGCCCAATTTGTTGAGGTGGGTGGCTTCACTCTCGATTCCTCTGTCTTAGAACTTGAAGTCTTAGTTTCAATTGTTTTAATCGCTTGGTTTTGATTGTTAAATTGTGTTGCAAAGCATGTTATAAATCTTCTTTAGTGATGATTTATGGGTTTTGATGAAATTGTGGAAATTGAAAGAATGGTTTGTGAAAAGTGTTTTGGTTTCTTGATTTTAAAATAGTGATTTTAAAATATGGATTTGCGGGATTTGGAAAATAGTTTGTGGGGAAAAGTTTTTCAATAAAAGGGTATTTTATTGAAATGGTTTTGGCATGGTTGAAATGGTGTGGTTTTGGGCATACATGGTGTGTGTGTTCATATTGCATTTATAAGGCTTGGTTGAAATATGACCTTGTGCTTGGTGCCAAAGGTGTAATGGAATATTTGGAATAATTACCTTGTGACGACTTGGTAGATCGATGAGAAACCGTTCATGAGTATGGAACTGTCAAAATGATGCATGCATAGTGGATTTCACGGGTTGTGAAATGGTTGGTTGTGTGGATTTGTGAAATTGAATGAAAGTGCCAAAATGAAAATGTGAATTTGATTGGAAAACTTTGCTTGGTTGCTTTTGTTGGAAAATGGTTTTTGTTGGAAAATGGATTGACATGGAACTTGCTATATTGTGAACTGTTTTGGAATGGTTTTATATAAATTATTTTATGTAAATGTGCTAAAATGTTTTATCCTAGAGGCATGGGTTGGGAAGTCATCGAGGAAAGCCTACTGAGTTTCATTACTCACCCCCTACTTTGGCACGATGGTGCTTTTACAGATGTCATATACCAGGATGTTGGCAAAGGTAAAGTGTCACACGTCTATAGCACTACTTCGTGAATCTTGGGTTGATTCATGATGTTGGAGCTTGGAGCTTGTGGAGCATGGAGTTGGGTTGTCATTTTTAAGTCTTGTAGTTGTCTTTCCGTTGTTTACTCTGAGTTGGTTTTGTACTGTGTTGTGGTACTCTTGGTTGGTTTATGATAAAAGGAATGGTTGAGTTGTTTTGGTTTTAAATCATGCATCATATAGTGGTTGCTTAGAAATATTTATTTAGTTGATTAGTTTGGTCATGATTGTTGGTTCTGTGGTATGTTCTAAAAGGGTAAATCATCCCCCACTTGTTTTCAAACCCTTCGGCATTTATTGTCAGCCTTTGGCGCCTTGGTGGTGTTGCTTAAGGCCATGTAATGACTCGTTACACTCTCAAGCCAATGAGAATTGGCGGGTCATTACAAATGGTATCAGCTTGTTCGGTCCTTGCCTAACAAGTGGTCGTCAATATTCATGGTCTTGGAGTTGAAATTCCTTCTTGTCTATTCCTTGGGTGGTCATCTTATACAGGAGTAGGATTGATAGAACTTGAAATGTATAGCATAAAAGGACGTAGCTAACTCATTTATACTGAACTTCAAAGTTACCAGGGTGTTATGTACATAAGTGTTTTGGATACACTTCTAGAATGTTGGAAATCTCATTGACATGGGTTTAGACAATGAGATGAGCATGGAATGCATTATATAGGAATGAATTCCCACTAGGATTGCATGAATCACTTTGAGAAATGGATTATGGTTTGATGCAAAAGCGTGATTTCTGAAAATTTTAAGCACGTTTTCAAATGAAAGATTTTGAAAAGACAATGGTTGATGTATTTTGAAAATAGATTGATTTTCAAAAGAAAGAAAATATCTGTTTTAGAAATTGTTGGAAATAGATGTTGTGATAGTGGTGTAATAGATATTGAAATGCTAATCCTTCAGTTTCTAGGAAGTGAGACCAACGGCGTGCGTTGTTTGTATAGAAAATGGCACCCATTAGACGTCGTAGAAACCAAACGGAAGAAGTTGTGGAGAATGTGGTTGCACTTGAACCACGTGTGAACCAAGAGCTAGTTCAGAGTATCATTCAAGCGTTTCAGGCTGTGGACACGAGGAATCGGAGAGATGAGTCAAGTCATGTAGACCATTCCATTCAGTTCCAGAAGCATAATCCACCCATCTTTCAAGGTGATTCTGAACCAGAAAAGGAGGAGGTGTGGCTAAGCAGGATGAATCGTATCTTCGATTTCATCGGCACACCAGTAGAGATGAAAGTAAAGTTGGCAACATATATGCTGGAGGATCTTACACGACAATGGTGGGAGCTGGTGGTGTAGGCTAAGCTGGATCAAGGCCTGGGCTGGGAGGAATTTGAGGAATTGTTTAATAAACAATTTTATCCTCACACGTTCAAGATCCAAATGAAAATTGACTTTTTCAGTCTGAAGCAGGAAAATCTCTCTATCATAGAGTATGCGGCTAAATTCATGAATTTAGTATGCTTTGCACCGGAATTTTCTGCAAGTGTGTCGCTGAAGGCACGCATCTTTGAATCAGGATTATGACAGGATATTCGCTCGAAGATAGTTGTTCTCTATATTACGGATTATACGGAGATGGTAAACAGAGCAACAATAGCAGAAAGAGACATCTTAGGAGTTATGGGAGGAGGAAGTATGATGATACCCACGGGAACGGGTGGGAACTCTAATGCCGAGAATAAGCGGAAGAGGGACACCTACTTCCAAGGTGGGAGTGAAAATTAGAATCAGACGGCTGGATCGGTGAATCTTCCTCCACGACCCATGATGAAAGCTAGGTTTTTTCAATGTGGTGTGATTGACCACATGAAACTAGAATGTACAGCACCACCAAGAGCTTGCCACAATTGCAACAAGATGGGGCATCTTTAGCGATATTGTCGCAGTGCTCCGAGGTCGGGTGCGCGTGACACCTCCCAAGCGTCGCAAGCATCTTATGCTTCGACAGGGCGAGGACAACAAAATCAGCCTCGCCAGCAGAACAGAGCTAGTTATGGTGATTCCAGGAATACCATGACACCTCAGGCAGGGCATTCTCAACAAGTCAATAAGGAGAAAAGTGCAGCAACAAAGCAATTGTATGGAGCGGAACAGGTGATTGTGGATAACCAGTCTGGACCATCTACGGTGAGAGGTGCGATTATTTTAAATTCTACCATCATGCAAGTTTTGTTCGATATTGGCGCATCCCATTCTTTTCTTGGTTCTCAGATTGCTGATTTGCTGAACTTACAACTTGAAATGATTCCTTTTGTGTTAAAACTACAAACTCCTCTGGGTGAAAGAGAATGTCAAGCCTTTGTGTGTAGAGAATGTGCTATAACGGTTGATGGAGATGAGTTGAAATGGGACTTCTCCATGTTGGATATGGATGTCTATAATATAATCCTAGGTATGGATTGGTTGACAACGTTTAAGGCTCACATCGACTGTTATGGGAGAACGGTTAGTTTCACGATGGAGGACGGAATCGACCATCTCTTCAGAGAAGAGAGGATGGTAAAGAAAGGTACAAAGAGCTTGTTGACACCAATGGTGGGAACGATCTCTTACCAATTGGCAGCGTTGACTTTGGCATCATTGGAAGAGATCACGGAAAATAGTTTTCCAGCTGTGGTGGATCAATTTCCTGATGTTTTTCCTACAAACTTCTCAGGGTTACCACCTATAAGAGAATTAGAGTTTACGATTGATCTCCTTCCGGGGACCAGTCTTATCTCACTTCCATCTTATAGGATGTCACCAACGGAGTTAAATGAATTGAAGGTGCAGTTAGAGGAGCTAGAAAACCAAGGTTTTATTCGGCCAAGCGTGTCCCCTTGGGCAGCACCATTTTTGTTTGTAAAGAAAGTAGATGGAACTTTGAGGCTATGTGTGGATTATCATAAACTTAACCAAGTTACGATAAAGAATAGATATCCACTTCCATGAATTGATGACCTGTTTGATCAATTGAGGGGAGCTCAGTGGTTCTCCAAAATTGTCTTACAGTCAGGATATCACCGGTTGCGAGTTCGGAAGGAGGATATTCTGAAGACAGCCTTCAGAAGCAGATATAGCCACTACGAATATGTAGTCATGCCTTTTGGTCTTACGAATGCACCAGCGGTCTTCATGGATTTGATGAATCAGATATTTCAGGCATATCTGGATTCTTTTATTGTCGTGTTTGTGGATGACATATTGGTGTATTCAAGAAAAATGGCTGAGCATGAGCAACACTTGGCGACAGTGTTGGAAATCTTGAGGGACCATCAGTTGTATGCCAAATTGTCAAAGTGCTATTTATGGATACAAGAATTACATTTTCTGGGCCATGTCGTTTTTGAGAAAGGTGTTTCAGTGGATCCAAAAAAGATAGAAGTTGTTCTTTCTTGGAAACCACAGAAGAATGTCTTTGAAATACGAAGTTTTCTTGGTCTAGCTGGTTATTACCGACACTTTGTGCATGACTTCTCACGACTAACTTCACCCATGACAGCTTTGATAAAGAAAAACAATGCATTTCAATGGACTGAAGAATGTCATAGATATTTTCAAGAGTTGAAAGTTCGCCTTACATCAGCACCCATCTTGATTTTTCTGGAATCAGGACAGGGGTATGTGGTGTATTGTGACACTTCGGGAATAGGGTTGGGTTGTGTTCTGATGCAAGGAGACCATGTTGTTGCTTATGGTTCAAGGCAGTTGAGGGTTCATGAGAAGAATTACCCAACACACGATTTGGAGTTAGCTGCAGTTGTCCATGCCTTGAAGACTTGGAATCATTATCTCTTCGGTGAGAAGTTCACTGTGTTTACGGATCACAGAAGCTTAAAACACATTTTCTCACAGTGAGATTTGAATCTGAGGAAGAGGAGATGGATGGAGTATCTTCAAATGTTCGAATTTGACTTAATGTATACACTGGGTAAGGGAAATTCAGTGGTTGATGCATTAAGCAGGAAGTCGTATGCTCAGTTGGCAAAAGAAGCTTCAGATGAATAGCAGTTGATGTCAGTATTAGCTAACATGCATGTGGAATGTGAAAATCGAGGTGATGTTGCGGTTTTCTTTTCATCTACGCTTGTTCCTAAACTGGTAAAAGTGGTCAAAGAGGCACAAAAATCTGATGCGAAATGTCTGATAATGAGTTCAAAACTCAATGGTGGGGAGACCATTGATGGCTAGAAACTGGAAGCGGGTTCAGTTTTGTGTTTCAGAGATTGGATGGTTGTACCTATAGTTTGTGAGGAACAACTCCTTAATGCTTACCACCATTCAAGATGGGTTGTACATCCAGGTACACCGAAGATGTATAAGATGCTAAAGGCGCAGTTTTGGTGGAGTGGCATGAAAAGGAAGGTGGCCGAATTTGTCTCGCGATACTTAACTTGTCAGCAGGTTAAAGAAGAGCATCAGAGACCAGTTGTTATGTTACAGTCATTACCTATCCCAGTGTGGAAATGGGAGCAGATAGCAATGGATTTTGTTACAGGTCTTCCAAGAATGGTTCAGAAACATGATGTCATCTGGGTGATAGTGGATCGTCTAACCAAGTCAACCCATTTCATCCCAATTCGTGAAACCCATACGGTGAAAGATCTTTCAAAAATCTATATCCAAGAAGTGGTAAAGATACATGGTGTACCAATGTCTATCGTCTCAGATAGAGATCTGAGGTTCACATCTCATTTCTGGAAATCCTTACAACAAGCCCTTGGGACTCAGTTAACTATGAGTAAGGCGTATCATCCTCAGACGGATGGGCAATCCAAGCGGAAGATACTGACATTGGAAGACATGTTGCAGGCTTGTGTAATGGATTTTGGTGGCTCATGGTAGGAGCATATACCCTTAGTGGAGTTATCATACAATAACAGCTATCAAGCCTCGATACGCATGGCTCTGTTTGAAGCATTGTATGGGCGTCCTTGTCGTTCTCTATTATGCTGGGTGGAAACTGGTGAAACTTCACTAGTCAGTCCGAGCCTTGTCCAAGAAACAACAGATAAGATTCAGTTGATTATAAAGAGGATAGAGACGGCTCAAGGTCGTCAGAAATCTTATGCAGATCACTGTCGCAGACCGTTGGTGTTCATTGTGGGCGATCATGTCTTCTTGAGGATCTCTCCAAGACTTGGACAACGTCATTTTGGGAAGCATGGCAAATTATATCCTTGATATATAGGCCCTTTTGAGATATTGGAACGGATTGGAGAGGTGGTGTATCGGTTGGCATTACCACCACGGTTCAGTGCAGTTCATAATGTGTTCCATGTATCTCAGTTGAAGAAGTATCAGCCTGATCCTGACCACGTGATCAGATGGGATCACGTTGACCTAGAGTTGGATGCTTCATTAGTGCATATCCTAGTGTGGATTGTGGATAGGTAGGATAAAGTCTTGCATGGAAAAAGCATCGGCCTAGTGCGGGTTTTGTGGAAACATGGTCAGATTTAGGAAGAGACTTGGGAACGCGAGAAAAAAATGAAGGAGCAGTGGACCGAACTCTTTCAGTCAAGCAATGGTTTTCTACTTTCTGGGGATGGAAAGGGTAATGATGGGGAGAATGTAGTACCTCGGGTTTCTGGTATGTAACCCTTACTTGATGCTTTTCTTGGTTTTAAAAGTTATGGGTGACGTATGGGAGAATCGGGAGATCCTGAAGTGAAGTTGGAAGCAAAGGGGAAGGCGCACGGGCGGCGCACGGTTTGTCAAACCGTGCGGCCAAACTGTGCGTGTCTGACTGGGGAGGCAGTGGCTTCCACGTGGTCAACGCATGGTTAAGGGAAACCGTGCGATGAGGCCGTTCATGAAGGATAGTCGAGGCAGAAGCTAACGCACGGTTATCGCACGGTTTGTCAAACCGTGCGGACTAACCGTGCGGTCACTTAAAATTAGATCCTAAAATTGTGGATCTAACTCGTTTTTCCTTTAATTGTCTTTTTTAAAGCTCCTAAGTGGCCCTAACTCGAGATTACTCTACCTTGAAGGTTGTAAAACTTCTCCCAAGCATTCCGGAGGTGATCCGAAGGCTTCTCTTGGCGAATCGAAACCGGATTCTTAAGGTATGTGATCATTCTTGATCGGTTTCTTAAATCTACTTAGATCTACTTCTCCTCTTCTCTCATTTTCTTAGATCTACGCCCGTTATGGGTAGATATAAGGGTGTGGATGTCAAATATGACAAGATTTGGTCTTGGTTGTGTTAGGAGAAGAGATCTAAGGAGGGTTTTTTGAGTTTTGACCCGGTGTTCTTGAGCATTCTTCGTCCATGGCTTGGTTTCGCACAATTTGTTGAGGTAGGTGGCTTCACTCTCGATTCCTCTTTCTTAGAACTTGAAGTCTTAGTTTCAATTGTTTTAATTACTTGGTTTTGATTGTGAAATTGTGGTGCAAAGCATGTTATAAATCTTCTTTAGTGATGATTTATGGGTTTTGATGAAATTGTGGAAATTGAAAGAATGGTTTGTGAAAAGTGTTTTGGTTTCTTGATTTTAAAATATGGATTTGCGGGATTTGGAAAATGGTTTGTGGGAAAAAGGTTTTCAATAAAAGGTTGTTTTATTGAAATGGTTTTGGCATGGTTGAAATGGTGTGGTTTTGGGCATACTTGGTGTGTGTGTTCATATTGCATTTACGAGTCTTGGTTGAAATATGACCTTGTGCTTAGTGCCAAAGGTGTAATGGCACATGGGGAATAATTACCTTGTGATGACTTGGTAGATCGAAGAGAAACCGTTCATGAGTATGGAACTGTCATAATGATGCATGCATAGTGGATTTCACGGGTTGTGAAATGGTTGGTTGTGTGGATTTGTGAAATGGAATGAAAGTCCCAAAATGAAAATGTGAATTTGATTGGGAAACTTTGCTTGGTTGCTTTTGTTAGAAAATGGTTTTTGTTGGAAAATGGATTGACATGGAACTTTCTATATTGTGAACTGTTTTGGAATGGTTTTATATAAATTGTTTTATATAAATGTGCTAACATGTTTTATCCTAGAGGCATGGGTTGGGAAGTCATCGGGGAAAACCTACTGAGTTTCATTAATCACCCCCTACTTTGACACGATGGTGCTTTTGCAGATGTCATATATCGGGATGTTGGCAAAGGTAAAGTTTCACACGTCTATAGCACTACTTCATGACTCTTGGACTGATTCGTGATGTTGGATCTTGGAGCTTGTGGAGCATGGAATTGGGTTGTCATCTTGAAGTCTTGTAGTTGTCTTTCTGCTGTTTACTCTGATTTGGTTTTGTACTCCGTTGTGGTACTCTTGGATGGTTTATGATAAAATAAATGGTTGAGTTGTTTTGGTTTTAAAACATGCATCATATAGTGGTTTCTTAGAGATATTTATTTAGTTGATTAGTTTGGTCATGATTGTTGGTTTTGTGGTATGTTCTAAAAGGGTAAATCGTCCCCCACTTGTTTTGAAACCCTTCGGCATTTATTTCCAGCCTTTGGTGCCTTGAGGATGTCGCTTAAGGCCAAGTAATGACTCGTTTCACTCTCAAGCCAATGATAATTGGCGGGTTATTACACTTTTTTCATCTAACCACTCAACTAGAACACCATACATAGTGATATGAATGTTCAATATCTTTAGGTTTCTCTCCCTCTCTTATGGGTTTCGATCCTTGTTTTTTAAAATAAGAACATCACATAAACTCAAATCACCACCACTCAACACCATTACAGTCCTTCAATCCCATATATAACTCCGCAATGATAACCATCATCATAAATTTAAATAATTAACTATTTCATTGCTCCATTTCTCTCTACATATATAGTGAATTAATTTTAAATTAATACACCTTTAAATAACTGGAAATTTCCTTTGATTTCAGATTGATTCATGAATTCAAATCAAGGCCCAGTATTATTAAATCATTGAGGAACTATTTACACATCTTCTAAGTCAGCATTTACATATTTGGTGCCTCTCCATCCAAAACACCCATGACAATTCCTTTTATTTGAACACCATGACATGTCCAATATATTTCCAAAAAAAGACACCAAATTAAATGAAAATATCTATGGCTTATAGGTTGTTTTTCCTCTTACTATAGAAATCCAAACATTGCTTCTGACCATAGTCAACACCACCCCCGTTTTTGGTTCACCATTTCTCATAGGTGAATCTCCAGTTCAAAATTACTAGTGAAATGCCCAATTTTTTGTCACCTTAGCCTAGTTATCCTTCAGTATTTCTCTTCAAAGGAATATTCCATGATAATGTTTACAATAATAGTAAAATTCATGTTTTACATAGGTAAACTCACAGAAAGCCACACCATGTGAAACGACATAGTCTGTCTCTCATTGGACATTTTATCCATTTTCTTCAAAATACCAATTTTGGGCCATGCCATTTTTCATGGGAACATCTCCAACACCCCATGGTTTGGTTTCCTTTAAATGGAAATTTTGGCCTTTAGATCCCCCTTATAATTCACCATGGAAACATAATTTTCCAAGTTCGAGCTTCACTACTCTCCATAGGGTCTCTAGAAATCCACCACGGGGACCACCATAGCATTATCCATTCTACCACTTGTTTTGGGAATCTCTTACTCAAAAACAACATGCAAATATTCATTATGTATTACTCCAAGCCATTCAAAAGGTATTTATTACAAATTCCTTTGTATTCATTTCATGATTTAACTCCAACAAACATTACAGTAGATGCTCCAAATTTTTAGATCAAAAATATGGAAAAACTACAAAATGTTTTTATTTTGTAAACTATAACATCATTTTTACACTTCATATTCCACTCAAATAAAAATATTCCAATTTATGGTCCTTGATATATAGAAATATCTAGGTGTCTCCATATACTCCTCAGTAGGTTGTTTCATGTGCATGTCTTCAATCTACTACTTCCATGCACATTATCATTGTCATTTGTCAACAAATCCAACAAAGACAACAATAAAACTCCATTTTTCAACAATCCCCTCCATAGTTCACATATTGTCATCAATATAGGAAACCTTCCACATTTATTGTCAACAACTATCTCCCAACCTTACATGAGCTCTAATTACTGATGACTTTCTGGACATCATTTCATTAGTACAAACTCTTCCAACATCAATGAAAATACCTTTTTTCAAATATTCTTAACAAATCCATCAATCATATAATCATCTTCTTATTATTCTAGAAACAATATATAATTTCCTATAATCTAACTCGACACTTTTGGGTTCTAACAATATCCACCTTTATATTTTATTGACAATAACCAACACTTACAAACACCATTTCCCATATGCCTTCCCCCCTTTTTGGCAGTGAAATAAAATGGTCCATTCACCACTTTACTGATAATTTCAAAAGGGTTCAATCCTGAGTAGAAAATGATGTTGAATTATGTCCCCCATATATATAGGGATCTCTAATGTAAGCTCAAACTCCCTCTTGGAATGGGGTCATCTCTTTCCACTTTTCACAAACAATTCTACAAGAAAATGTGTGGAAAGAAACTCCAATAATGCTCCAATCTCTCTCTATCTTTAGCAAACAATGGGGCTCACTCGTGGGTTGCAACTCCCACTTCGAGGATAGTGAGATCGTTATCCTTTCATACTATTTCCCCCTAATTTTTAATCAACATCATCATTTTGAATCAAACACCTATTTATTGGCCAAATGATTTTTAAATGAATTCAAAACAATTTTCATTGCAATATCCAACTCTTGAATACTCTAATAATCACATCTCCATAACTGCAGCAATCATTATAAAATCCATCAAGTGATACATCCACAAAGAATTTGTGGTGTTAAAAACTCCTTGAAGACTATTGAGATTGATCACAGTGTAGGAAAAAAGTATCTCGATACATCTTCAATGTTTTCCTTGTCACTCATGAATATCAATAAAAGCTCAAGAAGATTTAGCTCATCCATTGTTTCAATAAGAACAGGTTATCTCCATCAATTTACAACCAAATATTTAGAATTAAACAAAAAATAATTGGGTTGTGAGAATCATACCACTTTTTAGAACGGATACCAATTATGAAATACATATTGATACCAATTGAAATAGATGCGCTTCCAACACATTACAGGGTTAAAAAATCAATGATATGTCATAAAAACTTCTGAAATTTTATCACAAACACCCCTGGAGTCTTCATATCTTGACACCGATAATTTTTTATCAATTTTGGGTACACATATTGAGAATGAAACTTTTTTTTAAGAGAAAATCAAAGAAATCCCCTTACCTGATTGATGGGCAGACTCGGTGGGAGCCATGAAATAACCAAACGCTATAGAAAAATGTAGAGAAAAACAGATAAAAGCGCCAGCATTCTCAGGCAATGACAGGCCCAAAGAATTAAATAAACTACATATCCATCCTTGGACTAGCACAACCATCACTAAAATCCTGCACTAGGTTGTTGATAAGGAACACTATCCCATGGCATTGTAAGATCAAAACGTCTAATGAAAAGCCTTAGATCTCACCGTCCCACAGTTCCTCAATGTTGCGGTACGGCCTGAGCGTTTCGTGAACAAATGATGTGCCCCTCAGGAGCCGAGCCTATTCAATTTCAGATAATTTGGCCATCATCTCATCCGGTATGGACCAATCAAACACATCAAAATTTTCTTTAATCCTTGCCTCCTTCGTGCTTTTAGGTAGCACACTATGGCCCATCTGGAGACCCTAGCGAAGGGCAACCTGTCCAGGGGACTTACCCAATTTCTCATCAACCATGATCAAGATTGGATGCTTCATCACGTCACTCTTAAGAAATGTCAAACTGGGAGAACCCAGAGGCGAATAGCCAGATAAGTGAATTTTCTTGGATTTACAAAATTCATGTAGCTTGGCCTGCTGCCATGAAGGATGGCATTCCACCTGGTCAACAGCAGGAGGGATCCGCGCAACCTCCAACAGATCTCCCAGTTTTTTTGATGAAAAGTTGCTTATATCGATAGCTCGAGCCTTGCCAGAGTCATACAGAGCTTCCATCACCTTCCATGTGCTAGGTACATCTGCCTGAACGAGATTTTCAGCCTTGAATCCAACAGAGCCCTTTTTTCATACGAACAGGCCAATGGATAAGGTAGAGATCAAGATAGTCAAGCTGTAGATCTTGAAGAGTTCTGTCCAAGGCCTTCGGAACGTCTTCTGGATCTTGATCAGAACACCAAAGTTTAGAGGTGATCCACAGATCCTCATGCTTCACAACACCATCATTTATCATCTTCTTCAAGACCGAACCAATCTCCTTTTCATTTTCATAAACTTGAGAAAAATCAATGTGGTGATACCCAACCTTGATGGCAGCAGCGACACTGTCGCCGACGAGGCCAGGGTCAGACTTCCATGTGCCTAAGGCAACCGACGGAATCTTAGCTCCGGTGTTCAACTGGAAGAATGACATTGCATTCGCCATTTCCGAATCAAAGATTGAAATTGAGATGGGGATAGAGCCCGGGATGAGGAGAGAGGGAGGGAGGGAGAAATGAGAGGGTGTCCACTACTTTTAAAGAAACCAAAGGTAACTACGGATTCTCATATTTTTCTAGAAACTAACCGCCCGCTTCTCTTGGACAAACGATTCTCCCAGAAAAAACAATGAAAATAAAAAAGGAACAAAATAAAATAAAATGACCCTGATACCACCAAATATTAAGCTTTATATAAAAAGATATAAACTATATTTTATGTGATATCAATGGTGACTTCAATTATGGTTTTGATACCTTTGTTACCACCATTCTGTCCCTTATTCCATGAACTTTTCATCATTGAAACTCTCTATTGTGATGAACCTTCTAGTTGATATCAAATCAGTCCTATGATACAACTTGAAAACCATTTGATTCATGCATCATCTAAAAGAATTAATAGATCTCCACTCAGTCCCGCAAACACATTTTTTTCTAACAAAATCACCACATGGCTCATATCTCCCGCTTAATTATGTACCTTTTCATAAACATGTATTAATAATAATGAATATGGATAAAATGTTAGTTCATGCTTCATTATATTAGGGAATGTGGTTGTTTAAGATGAGCCAACCCATCATCTTCAAACTTTCCTCTTCCATTTTTCAAATTAAGGGAATGTAATTTCATCACATCATCTACCTCATCATCCACGTCATCATATACAGTTTTCCTCATCAACCCCTCTTCAAATGATCTTCCCTATGTTATGCCACTAACACACATTTCATCCTAGATAACAGAATTATTGTCCTTCGCTTAAGGTGTTCCATATTTATGTATTTGATGGCACTTGTGAACATCACTTCTTACTTTACACCATTGAAGGATCTTCCATTCAGTTTCTTTATCCACATAAGGACTCTTCCTCATAGCTTTTACATTTTCCTTTTAGTGTTATTTATTTGGCCACATAGTCCTATCTCTTACTTGTTGTCCATGATTTCCATATCCGACTCCATCTTCTTCCTTGTTGGAATTTCCTTTTTTCATTCACTATTCACACTTATTATACCACTCATTTCTTGTGTTTCCGGACTTTCTTTCATTCCTTCCAAGTAAGTTATTGTGAGCAAACTGATCTTGATTGATGTGGTAAATGTCATTGAGGATCATTCTTTTTATCCAAAACAATGGACCTATTTTCCAGCTTAACATGCCATTTTATTGGATAAAATTCATCCTTTTTTGTAATTGGAGTGGAGTGACTCCTTTGGAATCTTTTTCCTTCCATGCATTCTACCAACTATAGTATCTTTCCATTTGACTATTTTTAGAAAAGATAAAAAATCTAACATGATATACATGCCTTATTTGGTCATTCCTTGAATATAATGTTGGTACTGATAGAGTTTTTGATCCATATTGGTGCTTTTGGGCATCAAAGCACATGCTCACGATGTAATCAAGTCTTCAACAAAAGTAGCATTTTGGAGTTAACAGTTTTTATGAATCATCCATTCTATATTTTTAATGGAGATCATGTTTTCATCCATATTTCAAGTCTAGAATTCCTTTTGATGTTGAGGTTTCCTTTGAAGTGATCTCAATCTTCTCATTTTGGAGGTGGTCTGTGATTAATAGAACCGTTGAATTTTGACTTTTTCAACCGAAATATCTGAGATACCTCGAGAAATATTTGATGACACAAGAAGAATTTTTTACTATAAGTTGATCATTCGAACTCAAAATCAAAGTTACAAATAGAACAATCCAAACCTGTGTAAGTGTTCCAATCAGATAAGTTCCCAAGTCCGTGGAAGTCACTAATTGTCCAAACTAGAGCATCGTGCATTTTGAAAATTATTCTATAAGATGCATCATATGTCTCAACACTGTTACTTCATAACTCTTTTAATTCTTCAATTAGTGGATATAGGTATACATCAATATCATTTGTAGACATTTTTTTCAAGAATAATCATCAAATTGATAAAATATGTTTGTTTCATACACATCCAAAGAGGCAGATTATAAGAAATAAAAACAAATGACCAAGTGATATAACAAGTTCTCAAATACCCAAATGGGTTGAATCCATCAACAACCGATCTCAATCACACATTCCTAGGACCGGATGAGAAATTTGGATGTAATGAATCAAATGTATTCCATAATTGTGAATCGCTTGGATGTCACATTAACGCATCATTTTTATTATCTATAGAATTCCACTTCGTGTCCTCAACTATTTTTGATGACATGAATAATATTTGTAATCGAGTATTTAAAGGAAGTAATGTAAAACATTTATAGGTGTGTTATTTTTATTATTACTCATATTAGTATGTTAATTCAGACGTAAAACATCACCCATTGAATTCTATCTAGAAGAACATTTTTTGCAATCATGTATGCTTGAATCCTCTCCCCAATAAAGCATGAAATCATTGGGACAATCATGTATTTTTGTATAATTCAGACCAGGTTTGATAACAGTTTTTTGTATATCATAAAAATAGTCAAGGTTCTTAGCTTTAGTAAATTCATCACGCAACAGGTCCAATAGCATGGACATCACCTTATTTGTAATTTTGTATGTGAATTTGATATGACACGACTTCAGCTGAAAAGGAAATTTTGAATATTTGAAACGTCTACCATACAACTCTTGGTTTCTATCATCAACTAAATCATAAAACTCATTTTTTTTCTTAGTAAAGTTATCTCTTACATCAGTCTCTACAGAATCAAGAGTATCCAATGATATGTTACAATCATGATCTAGTTGTCCTATAGTCCCAAAAAAATCACTTGTCAAGTTACTATTTATAGCACCCTCAACAGGTTGTTCTAATACATTTTAATGTTGATGTTGTTTTCTAGAAATTTCGAATGCATCATTCATAAGGGTTTTAATTTAATTTTCCATTGTCGACTAATTTGGAATATCATTATGTTGATTGACTACAGTGCTCAAACTTTCTATAACATTCAATTCTTCACGCCAAATCCAACACAAACATTGAGTAGGGAATTCCTTTAATATCAAGTGTTCATAAACTTCATATCTCTTCAACATCTTCTAAATTTACATTTAGAACATGGACATCTTATTGTACCTCAACGGATCGATTGGAAATTACAAAATCTAAAAAACTCCTCCAAATACTTAACATATTGAGGTGTATTTCTCGGTAATGTGATCCGACTTTTATCCATATATATCACAATGTACCTACACTTTATTTAAAAAAATTAAAACACATAGGTATTACTAATTAGGATAGGAGATGAATGTAAGTGAAAAAAAACATAACCCAAGTAGTTATAAGAAGATTCATTTAAGTGCTGAAAATTTCAATGTAAAAAAAGAAAATCAATCATGGATACTATTATGTAAAATAGAAGCAAGAGAAAATTCATACAATCATTAACATCCAAAATTCATAAATATAACATGCTTCACACAAGCTAAATGATGCATTAATTAGAAAAAATACAACAATAATACAAAATAAATATTAACATCCCAATTGCATAAAAATAACATGCTTCACACTAGCTAAAATATATTCAGCATAATTGCAAATAATGATATAGAATAACATCTGGACTAACTCACAATGTATATTTAATCAATTATCAGCCTCCAATAACCAATCAAATAGGAACTACATAACTTGTTCAATAAAATACATGAACCTAAACTAAAACATGAAAATTACCCTTATACATTGAGACTCATGTGATGTATACAAGTAGGAGACTGTAAAATCGATCTAATAAGAAACCTCGTCTACCTAGACAACCAAAATCCACATCATTAAAGCTTCCCAGAACTTTATTCCAAACCCAAACATTGTTTTGAGTTAATAGGAGTATGAAAAAATGAGAAAGGCTGAAAGGGAAGAAGGGGGCAAAAAAATACAAAGAAGGGAGGGCTTGTCATTGGGGGAATCAGGGTAGAAGGGGGGAAATGGGTTGGTGGGGATGGCTCGTAGGAGAAGGCTAGGGTGACATATCGAGAGGCTTAGGGGTGATCGTAGCTCCAGCGATAGCTCGAGTGAGGGAGATGGCTTGAGGGTGAGGGTGAGGGTGAGGGTGAGGGTGAGGTCGACGGCTTGGGTGAGGGTGAGGGTGAGGGTGGGGAGATGGCTCGGGGGTGGGGGGGCTCATGGGTGATTGCAACACCAATGAGGGCTCGGGCTCAGAGGGGTCGAGGGATACCAGAGCGCCGGTGAGGGTGAAACCACAGTGGTGGAAATGGCTCAGGTTCGGGGAGGGGGGGGGCTTGTGGGAGAAGGGTGGGACTTGGGGGAGAAGGGTTGGACTCGTGGGGGACCAGGATGTTGAGGAGGTGAGTGAAAATTTGGAATCTTGATTGGAACAACGAGATGAATTGGCTTATCAAAGGCTCAGAGATGGTGAAATTTCTATGGAAACTTATCTTGATATCAAACGCCTAGTGTTTAATAAGAGGTTGGTGCAGAAGTATAAACAAACTCCTTGATTTTCTTTGACCAGTGCTTCTCTTTTTAAGTGAACTGCCCTCTGCTCTTATGTCACGGTCATACCTGCACGTCTCCTTCCATATCTTGAGG
This sequence comes from Viscum album, assembly GCA_963277665.1. NCBI lineage: Eukaryota > Viridiplantae > Streptophyta > Magnoliopsida > Santalales > Viscaceae > Viscum > Viscum album. Next base: position 1,460,737,244 of record OY728125.1, read on the forward strand.
CCTTGGAGCTTGCTCAGAGTTGTTGCACCTGTTGCTTGATGTGTTTGAGATTCTTTGTTATATCATCATGTCTCGCTCTCACTTTTGGGTTGGTGTAAACTCATTACACCTTGAGCTTGTATTGTAATAATTTTGATTTAATAAATTTATTTGGGGCATGAATTGGGTGACCAATTCATGTCTCTGTTTGTGTTAAAAAAAATTAAATATTTTTAGAGGTGGTTTAGTAAACCTCCACTAAACAATGAATTTGGTATAGTGGTATATGTTAAGAACCAAGCACCGACTACTTCTTAGTCACATAATAAGGGAGAATAAATACAGAAAATAGGAAGAAATAACAACAGAAATGAGGAAGGAGGAGATCGGGAGAGGCTCCCGCCCAAGCCAAAAGGTCGATCTGCTCAAAGCAGCCCACTAAACTAATAAACTCCAGGATGTCTTCACCTTAACCCCCACCCTTATTTATAATCTCTCTCCCTAACAAACTAAGAATATTCCCCCATAACAAACTCTAACAAACTCACCCCACTAACTAAGAATATTCCCCATAACAAACTCTAACAAACTCACCCCACTCCCCTATAACAAACTACCCCTTACAAAGACAATAATACCCCCAAACTAATTGGTAGCAGATCTCTATCACTGCCACTGTCCCGAAAAACCACATTGTCCTCAAGGTGGTGGATCGTGTAGGCATGTCAGGCGATCTGCCATATCATATGTGCTACAAGGAACGAAGGACAAAGGGTGCTAGGCAGACAATGGTGTCAGGCAATCTTCCATATCCTCTGCTGCAGCCCGGCCCGGTATTAAGTGTCTGTGCCACAAGTGTTCGCCATGCAATCTCCCAAACACATCGGACGCTGTCATTGATCAGGGATGGAGAGACGAAGGTGAGACCTCATTCCGACACCGCGGGCAAGCCCTGTACAACTGGTGGAAAAATAACAAGAGCCCATGTATGAGCCGACTCAATCTGCTGCGGCTCGTGCTTCATCATTATGAACTTCGAAGTGTCCAGATCCTTAATATTTGGGAAGTCAATCACAAACTGGTTGGTGGGAGTGTCATCAGTGGTGTCAGGCAGAGTTGTCGCAGTGCAAAGTGTTTCCCCCATGATCATTGTGGACTGAACGGTACCCTCATTTGGCAACACATTCGGCAGAACTGGAACGGGTGTAATGTGCCCTTGCTCAGGTGTAATGTGTTGTGGCTTCTGCATCAAGGCAAACACGGGTGCCCTCTATTGCTGCTTCAGATCACATTGGTGTTGGTGCAGAGGGGGATCTTCCAATTTGGTCGGTAGATGCAGCATGCCGACTTTGATGAAACTCATGCAAAAAACTGTCCCTTCAGGTTGGCTCGGGTTTTCAGTCGAAGCGCCAGACCTTACAGTATGTGCAGCAGGCAGCGTGGTTATGTGATAAGGTAGTCGCCTCCTCTTGCGGCAGTAGAGTCTCAAGACACTGCTCCAGAATTTTGAGATTGGCTCGAAATTCTGCTTTCCCCTGCAATAACCGAAGCGAGGCGCTCCTGAGTTGTTGGCCGATTGCTTCGAGGCGTTGGTCCATAGCAGCATCGGTTGTCCAAGGGTTGCATCTGAAAACAAGTTGCACGTTTTTTTACAGAGTCAGACACACCCTTTTTGTGTGTTTCCCTTTGTTCCAGTGTTTTCCTTCCGAGTCAGGAAACCGGGCCACCTTATATATCTGAAAAAATGAATGTGGTCGGTCGTCGGAGCGGCTACTCGCAGAAGCCCATGCGGTCCGTGCGACCTGGTAAAATTCGCCGCACTGCTAGAGCAGTGGTCAGTGGACACGACAGAGCGGACGGTGCGCGCCTTTGGTGCGTGCGTCAACTGGTGTAGAAGACAGCGGTAGTGCGGGGCAAAGGAGAGGACTGGTGCAGAGCGCGCCTCACGATGAAGACAAACCGGCTGGGGGAGGCGTCGACTGAGCGAGGCAGGAGCCTCGTCGTATTGGATGAAAGCCCATGGGAGAACAGTAGTGTGCCTGCACTAGACAAATGGTGTCGCGCGTCTGTTTCGGCGGCAGAGGAAGAAACGAGAGGTGTTTATGCCGCCGCAGCAGCAGCTCGAGCGTCCGAGGGAGCGGATAAAGAAAAACAGTGTGTTGCGGTTTCCGGTGTGTCCGTGGACGCTGGAGGTGAAGAAACCTGCATGGGCCTCTGGCGCAACTCCTCAAAAACAAAAAGCAGAGGTGAGGCTATGATTCGGTACTGTACGAGGCCCTGATCCAGTACCTCGGTGCGGAACTGCTCGTGCGACTAGCCGTAGAGGATCGCAAGTCCAAGGGAGTCACAACAGTGGCTCCAGCAACTCCAGCAGCGAATGTTGAAGTGGAACCGACAGTGGATGTGGCGCTGCAATACCGGCAGAGGAATAAATGGCAGGGGTGCTCCAGCAGTGGGAGAACAGTAGTGCGCCTCCTTTGAAGAGTCAAGAGGCAGCGACAGGTATCCAGCTGTGTGAGTATAGAGGTGTTGGACCCCATTTAAGTTTAAATGGGTATTTCTGAGTCCCACATCGGACTTACCCGCTTTGTAATTAGATTTACTCATATATAAAAGAGTATCCCCACCTCACATTGAGGTAAGGGGAATTCACCATCTACATGGTATCAGAGGGATCTTCATCCCGACCCTCCCTCCCAGCGGATTCTCGGTTCTGACCGGCCCCGCCTCTCTTCCTCCCCTCTGGCTCTGCCCTACTTTCCCGGCAGCCCTCCCTCCTGGCGGCCCTCTCTCTCTCCCGGTGCGGCTCCCTTCCCGGCGGCCCTCTCTCCCGGCGCGGCTCCCTTCGCGCAGCAGCGCCTTCGCCCCGACGCCTCGCCCTTGGCGCCCCTCGCCCCGACGCCTCGCCCCCGACGCCTCACCCTCGGCGCCCCTCGCCCCGATGCCTCGGCCTCGGCCTCGCCCCGGTGCCTCGCCCTCGGCCTCGCCCAGACATCCTCGCCCTCGCCCCAGCGCCCTCGCCCTCTCCCCGGCACCCTCGCCCTCTCCTAGCGGCTCCCCTCCCGGCATCCTCTCCCGGCGTGGCTCCCGGCCCCGGCTTCCAGCTTCCGGCGCGCCCAGGTCCAGCACCGCCCTCAGCCCCGCGGCGCTCCTGCCCAGCACCCGCACCCTAGCACCGGCAGTGCCCGTGCCCACGCGGCGCCCCTGCCCAGCCGCACCGTCCTGAGCGCGATCCCCTGTCGCTGCTCCCTCCGGTGACATCTCCGGGCCGCCTCCCTTCCACCGCGCAACTCCCAGCGAACCGGACCAGCGCCCTCCCTCCATGGACGCGTCCTCCATTCTGTCGTCCCTGATCACGGCCTCCTCCCTGCTTATTGATGACCGGTTGGATGCCACTAATTTCTCCGTCTGGCGGAAGATGGCCTTGATGTCCCTCCGCGGCATGGGACTTCATTCTCATCTTGAGAAACCCCCACTCGATATCACTGACCCCAAGTTCGACTCTTGGAAGCTGGCGGACAGAAAAATCTTCGTCTTACTGGTCAACTCCATGGACCGATCCGTGAAAGATGTCACCAGGACTGCCAACACAGTCAAAGAGCTATGGGATTCCTTGATTGTCATGTTCTCCGAGACCAATAACTTGGCTCGGGTCTCCGACGTTCTACGACGTCTCTCCCATATCCGCCAGCAGGATCGGACCTTCCCAAACTACTTCTTGGAATGGAAGGGTCTCTGTGACGAACTCCAGGAACTCTGGCCTATTCCTCAAACTCTAGCCGAAGCGCAGACTCAACGGGACCGGCTCTGCCTATTCAATCTCCTGAATGGCCTCGCACCGGACTACGCCATGACGGCCACTGAGATGCTAGCCAGCCCGTCTACGTTGGATATCCTGCAGGTCTATCATCGCCTGTAGAAGGCTCATCGGGCCCTTGCACCACCCGTCCCCATCCCTGATCACACTGCGCTCCTCGGACGTGGCGGTGGTCGCCCTACCGGCCCTCGAGGGCGCGACCATGGAGACGGCCGACCTCGCCCCCTCTGCCAGCACTGCGGAAAGCTCGGCCATCTGGTCGACCGTTGCTGGGTCCTTCATGGTCGTCCCGATTCGCACCCCCGCCAGGGCCAGACTGCGATCTGCGATGCGTCCTCACCTGCTGCTGCTCTTCCCCCGTCGTTGGATCTATCCCTGGCTGAGATCCAGCTGATTCACGATTACCGGACGACCTCCATGTCGGGCTCTTCATCATCTTCTCTTGCCCATTCTGGTGGTCACACTGCTCTTGTCAGTCATCGTTCCCCTGCATGGATGCTTGACTCAGGTGCGTCCGACCACCTCACTGGGGATGCAGATATTGTCTCCAACTATTGTCCCTATAGTGGATCCTCAGCCATCACTGTTTCTGATGGGTCCACTCTCCCCATAGCCGGCTTTGGCGCCTATTCCCTCACCTCCTCCTTTCACCTATCCTCGGTGGCTCATGTTCCTCGGAGTCCTTTTAACCTTCTTTCCATCAGCAACCTGACCATGGACCTCAACTGTAATGCTATCTTTTCCTCGTCTTCTGTTTTGTTTCAGGAGCGGACGACGAACCGGGAACTTGGTAGAGGCCCACTTCGGGATGGGGTGTACATGTTCGCTGGACCGACTTCCATCGCTTGCACGTCTATCCCTACTCATGCCCTAGACCTCCATTCTCGGTTGGGCCACCCCTCCGCCTCAGCTCTTCATCAACTCTACCACGATATTAGTCCTCGTTTATCTTTTCCTTGTGAGTCGTGTCGTTTTGCGAAACATCATCGCACATCATATTCTCCTCGAGTTGACACACGGGCCGCCAAACCCTTTGATTTGGTTCATTCCGATGTATGGGGTCCCTGTGCCACCTCGAGTCAATCTGGGTATAAATATTACATTTCTTTCATTGATGATTATTCTCGGATGACATGGATTTACCTTCTTCAAGATCGGACAGAGGTTCTCTCCACCTTTCAGACCTTTTTCCATGAGATCCGGACACAATTTTCTATCCCTGTAAAATGTCTCTGATCTGACAATGGGCGGGAATACTTATCCACTCACTTTCAGCAGTTCCTGCGGTCCCACGGAATCATCCACCAGACCTCTTGTCCTGATACCCCTCAGCAAAATGGGGTGGCCGAGCGGAAACACCGGCATATTTTGGAAACCGCTTGTGCCCTCCTCTTCCACCGCTAGGTACCTCTTCTCTTCTGGGGGGATGACATCCTCACTGCTACTTACCTTCTCAATCGTCTTCCCTCCTCCATCCTTCAGGGGGAGACTCCTTTTCATACCCTGTTCCCCGATCGTCCTCCTCACTCCCTTCCACTCCGCGTCTTTGGATGTCTCTGTTATGTCCGGGACACTCGCCCCAATCTCTCCAAACTTTCTCCCAAATCCCTTCGATGTATTTTTCTTGGATATTCCCACACTCGGCGCGGGTACCGATACTTCTCTCCAGACCTCCGCCGGTATATCACATCTGTCGACGTATCGTTTGTCGAGAACTCTCCTTTCACTCTCCCCTCTCCTTGTCCTGACACTACAATCGATGACTGTCTTCTACTCATAGTTCACCCACCTCTAGTGTCTCCTCCGACCGGTCATCTCTTTGGACATACCTACTCTCGTTGTTCTTCCACTGTACCTCTCATCCCGGCCGAGGACAACATTGTTCCTGCTTCGTCTGATGCTCCGGTCACAGCTCCCGAGAACGTGCTGATTGCGCTCCGAAAAGGTACTCGCTCCTGTCAGACTACTCCTCTCTTTGTATCTTCATACAAGGGTCTGTCAGCGCTGGAGACCGTGTCGATTCCTCGGACAGTTGGTGAAGCAAAATCTCACCCTGGGTGGCTAGCCGCCATGAGGGATGAATTGCAAGCTCTGGATGACAACCATACATGAGATCTTGTTCCACTTCCGGCAGGTAAACAGGCGGTCGGCTGTAAATGGATTTTCACGATTCATCTCAATCCTGATGGCTCTCTTTGTCGCCTCAAAGCCTGGCTTGTCGCAAAGGGATTTGTTCAGACATATGGCATCGACTACTTTGAGACCTTCTCTCCAGTCGCAAAGATGGCCTCTGTCCGCCTTTTCCTCTCTCTGGCTGCTCATCATCACTGGACGCTTCATCAACTGGATGTTAAAAATGATTTTCTCCATGGATTTCTTGATGAAGAAGTCTACCTGCAGCAGCCCCCTGGTTTTTCTGCCTCTGGTGCCGACCGGTATGTCTGCCATCTCCGTCGCTCCCTCTACGGCCTCAAGCAGTCTCCTCGAGCATGGTTTGGCCGCTTCAGCACTGTCGTCACAGCCTTTGGCCTCTCTCAGAGTATGAAAGATCACATAGTCTTCTTCCGTACGACGGCGCACGGCTGTATCTTGCTTGTGGTTTATGTTGATGACATCATCATCACAGGGAGTGACTCCAGAGGCATCGCCAGCCTCAAGACGCATCTTCACCAGCACTTTCACACCAAGGATCTAGGTCCCCTCACTTACTTCCTTGGCATCGAGGTCTCCCGGACTGCGGACACTATATCTCTCTGCCAGTGCAAGTATGCTCTTGATATCTTGCAGGATGTCGGGTTGAGCACCACCACTGCAGTGGACACTCCACTTGAGCCTGGGGAACGCTCCCTTCATTCCGACTCGGAACCATTTCCTCATCCCGAGAGCTATCGACGCCTGGTCGGTAAACTCAACTACCTCACCATGACGCGTCCCGACATTGCCTGTGCCGTTGGCAAAGTCATCCAGTTCATGGAGCATCCCACCAGATCTCAGTGGGATGTTGTCCTCCGCATTTCCAAATACATCAAGAAAGACCTTGCACGTGGCCTTCGGTACTCACATCATGCTCACATGAATGTTGAGTCCTTCTGTGATGAGGACTATGCCGGTTTCCTCGCTACCCGCAAGTCTACTTTGGGTTTCGCTGTGTTCTTCACCGGCAATCTCATCTCTTGGTGCAGCAAGAAGCATACTGTCGTCTCCCGGTCGAGTACCGAGGCCGAGTATCGAGCCATGGCCACAGTCACTACTGAGATCCTCTGGCTTCGTCATCTCCTCCATGAGCTCGGGTTTCCCCGCATCGACTCCTGCTCATGTCTGGTGTGACAATCAGGCTGCCACGAAGATTGCCTCGAATCCCGTCTTCCATGAACGGACAAAGCATATCGAGGTGGACTGTCACTTTCTCCGCCACCATCTGGAGCAGCACCATATCGGTTTCGGCCATATCCCGACGGCAGAGCTTATCGATCTCTTCACCAAAGGTCTCCCAAGAGCTTTCCTTGAGTCTCTCACTACCAGGTTGGGTATTCACAGCCTCCATGGCCCAGCTTGAGGGGGAGTATGAGATGGTCATGTGTCTTGTCATCTTTGTTTTCTTTGTGGGACTCTATCCAATCTGGGCATGTCCAGCTTGAGGGGGAGTGTTGGACCCCATTTAAATTTCAATGGGTATTTCTGAGTCCCACATCGGACTTACCCGCCTTGTAATTAGATTTACTCATCTATAAAAAAGTATCCCCACCTCACATTGAGGTAAGGGGAATTCACCATATACAAGAGGAAAGAGGCAGGTCGGACCAATTGTTAAGAACCAAGACCGACTACTTTGTATTCACGTAATAAGGGAGCAGAAATACAGCAAATAGGAGGAAATAACAGCAGAAATGAGGGAGGAGATCAGGAGAGGCTCCCGCCCAAGCAAAAAGGCCGATCTGCTCAAAGCAGCCCACTAAACTAATAAACTCCAGGATGCCTTCACCTTAACCCCCCACCCTTATTTATAATCTCTCTCCCTAACAAACTAAGAATATTTCCCCATAACAAACTCTAACAAACTCACCCCACTAACTAAGAATATTCCTCATAACAAACTCTAACAAACTCACCTCACTCCCCTATAACAAACTACCCCTTACAAAGACAATAATACCCCCAAACTAATTGGTAGCAGGTCTCTATCAGTATATCAGTAGTCTATGGCAGAGCACCAGCAGCCAGTGGGTATGTTGTAGTTCTTATCGATTCCTTTTTTGGAAATGGGAGCAGATAGCCATGGATTTTGTGACAGGTCTCCCAAGGATGGTTCAGAAACATGATGTCATATGGGTGATAGTGGATTGGCTCACAAAGTCATCCCATCTCATCTCTATTCCTGAATTTCATACAATAGAGGACTTGTCTAAAATTTATATCTGAGAAGTGGTAAAGTGGCATGGTGTTCCAGTTTCGATAGTATCAGACTGAGATCTGAGGTTTGCGTCTCATTTTTTGAAATCCTTACAGCAAGACCTTAGGACTCAGTTGACCTTGAGCACGGTGTATCATCCTTAGACAGATGGAAAATATTAAAGGATGATACAAATGTTGGAAGACATGTTTCGAGCTTGTGTAATGGATTTTGGTGGCTCGTGGGAGGATCACATACCATTATTTGAGTTCTCATATGACAACAATTATCAGACCATGATAAATATGGCTCCTTTTGAAGCATTGTATGTGAAACCTTGTCGTTCTCCACTTTGTTAGGTAGAAATATGTGATACTTCACTGGTTGTTTCAAACATTGTACAAGAGACAAAGGAGAAGATTCAGTTGATCAAGAAGAGGGTGGTGACGATCATAGTCATCAGAAATCGTATGTGGATCATCGTCGATGGTCATTGTCATATGAGGTGAGTGATTATGTGTTCTTAAGAATTCCTCCATGGATTCAGCATCAACGTTTTGGAAAATAGAGAAAGTTATCTCCATGATACATAGACCCTTTTGAGATACTTGAACGGGTTGGTGAGCTGGAATATCGACTGAATTTTCCACCACAGTTCAATTCAGTGCACAATGTGTTTTATGTACCTTAGTTGAAGAAGTATCAACCTGATCCTAACCATGTGATTTGATGGGATCTCGTTGACCAATAGCCAGATGCTTCATTGGTTCATATGCTGATACAGATTGTGGATAGGAAGGAGAAAGTCCTGAATGGGAAAAGCATCAGTCTAGTGTGGGCTTTGTGGAAACGTGGTCACATTTAAGAAGAAACATGGGAATGAGAAGAGAAAATGGACGAGCAATTTCTTGAACTCTTTCAGGGCAATGATGGTTTTCTACCTTTTAAGGACGTAAAGACCAATAGTGGGGGGAATGTAGAACCCCTATTTCAAGTAAGTAACCCTTTATTTATGGATTTTAAGTATGTAAAGTAATTGGGTTATGTTTTAGAGGGTTTGGAGGAGTTTTGGAAAGTTTTTGTGGCTTTTTTTGAAGGTGCACAGTTTGTGCACAGTTAGTAGAAACCATGAAACACCTCCAAGAAACCGTGAAAAGTGAAACAATGGGCTCTGGGTAGGCGCGTGGTTAGTCGCATGATTTAGCTAAACCATGCGGCCACCTATGAATAAATATGCTTGCTATATGTGAAAAGGGAAAATCGCGGTTGGTGCATGGTTTGTCTAACCATGCAAGCCAGTCGTGCGAGGGGTGTTCAAGGGCAGTGGCTGGCGTGTGGTTTACAGGCAATTTTTCTAACTGTGCACCTAAATCGTGCCAAGTTAAAAATGAGATCTGAATTTTGTAGATCTAATACGATTTAGCCCCTTTAACCCTTGTTTTTCACTTAGTTCAACCCTAACTCATTTTTCTCTCCACCCAAAAGTTGTAGAGACCCTTCTATTCGATCCAAGAGTGATTCGTTGGCAAATCTTGGTTCATTGAATGCCGGATTCCGTGTTAAGTCTTCGTTCATTGTTGTATTCCCTACATTTCTTCATCTTCCCTCTCCTGGATTCATAGATCTAATCTATGGGGATAAATAAATGTTGATTAATTCCATCATGTTGAGTTATGGTTGTGTTGATGATAGGGAACAAGATCTTTGGAAGTTTTTTGGGAGTTTTGACCCGATCTATTCATGTTTTAGTATCGTTCTTTGTTTTCGCTTAAGTTTGCGAGGTAGGTGGCTTCACTCTCGACTAATATTATTAGAACTCAAAGGCATGGTATCAAATAGTTTTAATTTCTTGAAATTGATTGTAAAATTGATGTGAAAATCTTGTAAGAAACCATCTTTAGTGATGGTTTGGAAAATTGTGGAAAATTGGTTGTTGCGCAATGTTTTTGGTTTCTTGATTTTAAAATGATGTTTTATAATATTTCTTGTCTTTGATTCATGGAAATATTTTGTTAGGCTTTCAAAAAAGGAAATGTTTTATTGAAATTTCTTGAAATGGATTGTTTGACATGGCGCCTGGCTTACTTGGTTGCCATGTGTTTATTTGTATTGACATGACCCTGTGTAAGGGACATGTTCCATTGGGACGCTTTGTATATGGTTACCTTGTGATGACTTGATAGATCGATGAGAGACCGCTCATGAGTATGGAACTGTCACCTGGGCATGCATGTGTGGTTGGGTAGATTGTGGAACCAAGTAATGTGTATGTCAGTGGATTGGGAAATGGTTTAAAGGAATTATTTGGTTGTTTTCTTTGAAAATGTTTTTTTTTTGGAAAATTGTTTTGGACTAAAAATTGTTTTTTCTTAGAAATGTTTTGGATTTGATATAAATTGTTTTAAAGTTTTTATATAAATTGCTTTATATAAAGAAACTAACTTGTTCTATTCTAGTGGCTCAAGTAGAGAACTTATTTGGGAAAAACCAACTGAGCGGCAATTTGGTTTCTATATTCTTGGTTTTTTTTTTCAAAGGGAAAATGATCCACGAATTGTAAATGAATCCCTTGGCATTTATTATCATCCTTTGGTGTCTTGGGGATGTTACCTAAGACCTAGTAATGCCTCTACCTCTTCCCAAGTCAATGGTGAGTGGTGGGATGTTACATGAATTCTTTAATATTATAATGATCTTCTACGTGTTCTAATTCTTATTATTTTTTCCAATCCCTCACCTTGAACTCCTTTTTCATCTCTCTTCAATATTGGATATCTGATGTCCTCTATATTCCTTTTCATTGGTATTAATCTTCAATGAGTTCCAAAAACTTATTCTTTTTTCATCTAGCCACTCAACTAGAACACCATACATGGTGATATGAATGTTCAATATATTTAGGTTTCTCTCCTTCTCTTATGGGTGTTGATCCTTGTTTTTTGAAATAAGAACATCACATGCACTCAAATCGCCACCATTCAACACCATTATACTCCTTCAATCCCATATATAACTCCTCAGCGATTACCATCATCATAAATTCAAATAATTAACTACTTCATTGCTCCATTTCTCTCTACATATATAGTGAATTAATTTTAAATTAATACACCTTTAAATCACTGGAAATTTCCTTTGATTTCAGATTGATTCATGAATTCAAATCAAGGCCCAGTATTATTAAATCACTGAGTAACTATTTACACATCATCTAAGTCAGCATCTACATATTTGGTGCCTCTCCATCCAAAACACCCATGACAATTCCTTTTATTTGAACACCATGACATGTCCAATATATTTCCAGAAAAAAAACACCCAATGAAACGCAAATCTCTATAGCTTATAGGTTGTTTTTCCTATTACTATAGAAATCCAAACGTTGCTTCTGACCATGGTCAACACCACCCCCGCTTTTGCTTCACCATTTCTCATAGGTGAAACTCCAGTTCAAAATTACTAGTGAAATGCCCAATTTTTTGTCACCTTAGCCTAGTTGTCCTTCAGTATTTCTCTTCAAAGGAATATTCCATGATAATGTTTACAATAATGGTAAAATTCTTGTTTTACAAAGGTAAACTCACAGAAAGCCACACCATGTGAAACGACATGGTTTGTCTCTCATTGGACATTTTATCCATTTTCTTCAAAATACCAATTTTGGGCATGGCCATTTTTCATGGGAACATCTCCAACACCCCATGGTTTGGTTTCCCTTAAATGGCAATTTTGGCCTTTAGATCCCCCTTATAATTCACCATGGAAACATAAGTTTCCAAGTTCGAGCTTCACTACTCTTCATAGGGTCTCTAGAAATCCACCACGGGGACCACCATAGCATTATCCATTCTACCACTTGTTTTGGGCATCTCTTACTCAAAAACAACATGCAAAGATTCATTATGTATTACTCCAAGCCATTCAAAAGGTATTTATTACAAATTCCTTTGTATTCATTTCGTGATTTAACTCCAACAAACATTACAGCAGATGCTCCAAATTTTTAGATCAAAAATATGGAAAAACTACAAAATGTTTTTATTTTGTAAACTATAACATCATTTTTATACACTTCATATTCCACTCCAATAAAATTATTCCAATTTATGGTCCTTGATATATAGAAATATCTAGGTGTCTTCATATACTCCTCGGTAGGTTTTTTCATGTGCATGTCTTCAATCTAATACTTCCATGCACATTATCATTGTCCTTTGTCAACAAATCCAACAAAAACAACAATCAAACTCCATTTGTCAACAATCCCCTCCATAGTTCACATATTGTCATCAATATAGGCAACCTTCCACATTTATTGTCAACAACTATCTCCCAACCTTACATGAGCTCTATTTACTGATGACTTTCCGGACATCATTTCATTAGTACAAACTCTTCCAACATCAATGAAAATACCTTTTTTCAAATATTCTTAACAAATCCATCAATCATATAATCAGCTCTTATTATTCCAGAAACAATATATAATTTCCTATAATCTAACTAGACACTTTTGGGTTCTAACAATATCCACCTTTAGATTTTATTGACAATAACCAACACTTACAAACACCATTTCCCATATGCCTTCCCCCTTTTTGGCAGTGAAATAAAATGGTCCATTCGCCACTTTACTGATAAAAGCGCCAGCATTCTCAGGCAACGACAGGCCCAAAGAATTAAAGAAACTACATATCCATCCTTGGCCTAGCACAACCATCACTGAAACCCTGCACAAGGTTATTGAGAAGGAACACTATCCCACTGCATTGTAAGATCAAAACGTCTAATGACAAGCCTTAGATCTCACCGTCCCACAGTTCCTCAATGCTGCGGTACGGCCCGAGCGTTTCGTGAACAAATGCTGTGCCCCTCAGGAGCCGAGCCTGTTCAATTTCAGAGAATTTGGCCATCAGCTCATCCGGTATGGACCAATCAAACACATCAAAATTTTCTTTGATCCTTGCCTCTTTCGTGCTTTTAGGTAGCACGCTATGGCCCATCTGGAGACCCCAGCGAAGGGCAACCTGTCCGGGGGACTTATCCAATTTTTCAGCAGCCATGATCAAGATTGGATGCTTCAGCACGTCACTCTTTAGAAATGTCGAACCGGGAGAACCCAGAGGCGAATAGCCAGATAAGTGAATTTTCTTGGATTTACAAAATTCATGTAGCTTGGCCTGCTGCCATGAAGGATGGCATTCCACCTGGTCAACAGCAGGAGGGATCCGCGCAACCTCCAACAGATCTCCCAGTTTTTTTGATGAAAAGTTGCTTACGCCGATAGCTCGAGCCTTGCCAGAGTCATACAGAGCTTCCATCGCCTTCCATGTGCTGGGTACATCTGCCGGAACGAGATTTTCAGCCTTGAATCCAACAGAGCCCTTTTTCATACGAACAGGCCAATGGATAAGGTAGAGATCAAGATAGTCAAGCTGCAGATCTTGAAGAGTTCTGTCCAAGGCCTTCGGAACATCTTCTGGAGCATGATCAGAACACCAGAGTTTAGAGGTGATCCACAGATCCTCACGCTTCACAACACCATCATTTATCATCTTCTTCAAGACCGAACCGATCTCCTTTTCATTTTCATAAACTTGAGCACAATCAATGTGGCGATACCCAACCGTGATGGCAGCAGCGACACTGTCGCCGACGAGGCCAGGGTCAGACTGCCAAGTGCCTAAGGCGACCGACGGAATCTTAGCTCCGGTGTTCAACTGGAAGAATGGCATGGCATTCGCCATTTCCGAATCAAAGATTGAAATCGAGATGGGGATAGAGCCCGGGATGAGGAGAGAGGGAAGGAGGGAGAAACGAGAGGGCGTCCACTACTTTTAAAGAAACGAGAGGCAACTACGGATTCTCAGATTTTTCTAGAAACTTACTGCCCGCTTCTCTTGGACGAACGATTCTCTCATAAAAACAACGAAAATAAAAAATGAACAAAACAAAATGAAATGACCCTGACACCACTAAATATTAAGCTTGATATAAACAGATATAAACTAGATTTTATGTGATATCAATGGTAACTTCAATTCTGATTTTGATACCTTTGTTACCATCATTCTCACCCTTCTTCCATGCAGTTTTCATCATTGAAACTCTCTATTGTGACGAACCATGATATCAAATTAGTCCTATGATTCAACTTGAAAAGCATTTGATTCATGCATCATCTAAGAATTAATAGATCTCCAGTCAGTTCCACAAACATGATTTTTTTTAACACAATCACCACATGGTTCATATCTCCCACTTAATTATGTACCTTTTCACAAACATGTATTAATAATAATGAATATGGATAGAATGTTAGTTCATACTTCATTATATTGGGGAGTGAGGATGTTTAAGATGAGCCAACCCACCATCTTCAAACTTTCCTCTTCCATTTATCAAATTAAGAGAAAGGAATTCCATCATCTCATCTACCACATTATCCGCAACATCACATACAGTTAGCCCCATCAACCCCTTCTCAAAAGATCTTTTCTGTGTTATGCCACTAACACACATTTCTTCCTAGACAATGGAATTATTTTCCTTTGCTTGAGGTGTTCCACATTTATTTAATTGATCGCACTTGTGCACATCACTTCTTGCATTACACCATTGGAGGATCTTCCTTTCAGTTTCTTTATCCATGGAATGACTCTTCCTCAAAGCTTGTACACTTTCCTTTTAGTGTTATTTTTGTGGCCACATAGTCCAATCTCTTGTTGTCCATGATTGCCATATCTGATGACTCCATCTTCTTCCTTGTTGGAATGTCCTTTTTTCATTCACTATTCACACTGCTTGTACCACTCCTTTCTTGCATTTCCAGATTTTCTTTCATTCCTTCCAAGTTATTGTGAGCAAACTGGTCTTGATTGATGTTGTACTTGTCATTGAGGATCATTCATTTTATCCAAAACAATGAACCTATTTTCGAGCTTAACATGCCATTTTATTGCATAAATTTTATCCTTTTATGTCATTGGAGTGGAGTGTCTCCTTATGAAATCTTTTGCCTTCCATGCATTCTACCAACTATAGTATCTTTCCATTTGACCTTTTTTAGAAAAGATAAAGAATCTAACATGATATAATTGCCTCATTTGGTTATTCTTGGAATATAATGTTGGCACTGATGGAGATCTTGGTCCACTTTTGTGCTTTTGGGCATCGAAACACATACTCATAGTGTAATCAAGTCTTCAACAAAATTAGCATTTTGGAGCTAACCATTTTTATGAATCCTCTATTCTATATTTTTAATGGAGATCATGTTTTCATCCATATTTCAAGTCTAGAATTCCTTTTGATGTTGTGGTTTTCGTTGATGTGATCTCAATCTTCTCATTTGAGGTACTTATCCTCGCCTAATGTTCTATAATCTAGTCAACCTTTTCCATAAATTATATATCCATTTCTCTCAATGATAAATCACCATCCATTCTCGATTGTCTTCTATTGTCTATATGTGTTTTTGGAGGAATGGTTTTCACCTTCAATTCTTTCTTAGTGAGCATTTTATTTACAATCTCCTAAGAGAGATCATTAGGCATGTCTCTTTGTTTCTTTATCATTGTTCCCATTTTCATTATGTAATTCAAGGCCACTTCTCTCTATTATGCCTCGTATTCTCTAAGTCAAAATCTGCAATCATTGTATAATAAAAATTATTCATGAATTCTTATTGTAACACCATCTCTTGTAAGGTCGGGATCTCCACTGAGCCATTTCATGAACATCACCTTGATTTCAAACATAATGTTGTTTCCACTAAACCATATTCACATCTACTTTTTAGCTTTAAGATGGAATCTAAAATTTCAAGAACACATTCTTTATCTTAACCAGAGTAAGAAATATATTTTGAAACTTGTTTGGAAGATACTACCTCAGTTGAATTGTTCATCCTATGGGGAGACTTCCTTTTTCTTTCCTTCATATCCCCTTTTAACATAAGATAACAACCATATGGTCTTTTTTAGTTACCAAATGAATTATCCAAATGCATTCACATGCCATTATAGAATCTTAAATAAGAAATCACTTTATATACACCATCCTCGAGAGTATCCATTATTTTATTTTTCACTGAGGAATCAATCTCAATTTTTAATTGTTCTATCTTAAAGATTACTCCATGTTTGCTTAACCTAAAAAATTTATTTAGAACAAACTCATGAGGAACTCTTGGTGAATCTTGTAATAAACTGACTTTTAACAAAGGTATGACTCTTCTATTTTTTGGTTTGAATTCCTTGTTTAATCTTGGCAAACATGTCCTATGACCTTTTGTTTCAGGAGAATTTGGGGCTTGTTCGGAGCTTGGAGTTTCGAAAAATAGCGAAACAGAGTGGGATGCACGGTTAGTGTTGGTTAGTATTAACCGTGTGAATCAACTATGCGACACACTTTTTGTTGTATAGGAGAGGCCACATGGTTTGTCTGCAACCGTGTGAGCTAAGCTGCATGACCATGTGGGATTGCAGACATCGGTGACAGAGGCATTTCGTATGGCATATGCATGGTTAGACAAACTACGCACCTAGCCCGTGCCGGGGGGGGGGGGGGGGGGGTTCAAGGACAACAAATTGTGCATGGTTTGTCTAATTGTGTGGCCAAACCGTGCAACCTTGTATTTTTTGTGTAAAAAGGCCATTTTCCCCTTAAATGAATTTTATGCCTCACCCATCTTCCTCTATTCATTTCCAGCGGAAATCCCCTCCGTATTTCTTTCTTGAGAGATCCTCATCAAGCCAACCTAGGGATTTTGTTAGCACCTCCATCCATACTACAATTCCATCACCATTGAAAGAATTGGATCCACAGTGGTGAGCTCCATAATCTTCTTGCTTCCTATCTTCGTTTCTCTTCTCGTATCTTTTTATATTTAGGTGTAAGATCAATTTCCCTATTTATAGGGTATTTTTGGTTTTGGTATTTTCTATCATTATTTTTTGAATCAAAGGTCAATGATGGATTAGTGGTTGTCTTCTTACCTAAGGTAGGTGGACTAGTAATTTTTCCTCATGATTTAGTGTTTTTCATAGCTCCATTGATGTGCTTCATGCCAAAAAAAAACTGGCCTTGCCTTTAAATGTGTTCTTTCTATATTAATTAATTATACCCAATTTATCTACTCATTTGGATCACATTATAATGATAGATAATGTCAAACTCGATGGTTTTCACTCCTTTGGGTGTGCTAAATGAACTTCCTTATTTTATATAATTGTTTAATTGACTAAACACCTTCTGAGTGTTCATCTTGACCTATAATTGGTATCTGCACTGCCTTGTAAATTGAAAGGCTTAATTTAAATGAATATTAATGGGTTGAAAGGCCATGCCTATAAGGCCCCAGCCTTAAACCTTACTTAATCTTGAGTTATTACAAGATTACACATTGAGGATCTTTTCAGGTTTAGAATTTTAGAGAATTAGATCATAAAACTTGCATTACATTCCACATATAAACAAAGTGGTTACATAAGGATAGTATTCTTCATTCCCATCAATGGAAACACATTTAAAATAAAACATGGATTATTTCTTGACACACCCTTGACTCTATCATCTTATCATGTACCTTTCCCTTGACCTGTGAAAAACATTTCAAAAACTTGGGATGAGCATAAAAACTCAGTATGGGTTATAAAAAAAACATGGAAAGAAAACATGAGTTCATATATACATAAGAATGAAATCATACTTTACCCATAAAACATAGGCACTTTAACATACCTCATAAAATCATGAATAAATCATAGAAATCATAAGACATAAAGGTAACTTGAGGCATTCATAACATTCTTACGTAGGGAGTAACCCTCTTGGTTACGTTTGGAATACCCATCACAGTATATTCCCTAAAATCTCTTCGGAGAAACCTTAACGTTTCACTCCTTCGCGTTACCCAATGCATTTGAGAGCTATAACGGGCTCACCCTCCCTTAGTTTATCACGGAACCACCCGTTTTCATAATAATGCCCAAGAACCATAACATAATCATATCACATAAAACATGCATAAAGGAAACATAAAATTTCCACATTTCAATCACGAGATATCAATACAACACATTGATATAATAAAAACATTATGAAAACCATTTTCAATACCAAATTAAAACATGGTATTTATTTTTCTTTTAAAAAAAAGAAGGTATGGCTTGTAGAGGAAGCCGAAACTCAAATAACGGTTACGACGGCGGAGAAGTCGTTGTCGCCGCATACGTACGACAAAAACATTCCCTTTTGTCATTTAGTAAACGCTTCGTATAAAAAAGATTCCTTTTGAATAAACGTAAAAGTCAAAGGGGTTTATACACCGTATAAAAGAAAGTTGTGTATAAAATAAAATATGCCTCAACGAAAGGAGATTGAGACGAAGTCCCATACCTCGTATCCGACTTGACCCGACCGTTCTTTAATCTCCTGAATAATAAACTTGAGTTAATATCTACTTGCTTAAGAACCTTTTTAAAGTTCATTATTCCTTTTATAACATGTTATGAACATCACGAAATCTGTTTAGTTAACAATGTTCATTTTGTCGGTATTTGGTTCTTAAGTCAAAAATAGACTTATTACACTTACATGTTGTTAATTTGGTCAAAGGTTCATTATATCCAGAATGGTATTCATTATGTAGATATCATATATGTCATATATATCCAGTACATACATGCATTTATAATATTACATCACATTTAGAGGTAAGAAATGAAATGCACCGTTCATGGAGACGGTAAGCCGTACGTACGCATGAACGCTACTTCCATTTCTATTTCATATTTTCTGGAATGGAATAATAATGATATAAGAGTATATTATAATTCCAGTATAATAACATATATAATATCATTAACTTTATCCTTTACACATCCCACATATGGTATTAACGAATCAAATCACTTTTAGGGGGCGGTAGTCCGCACTTCCTAAAATGAAGATATCGTGTTTTACCCATAATGGAAACCATAAAGGTATGCCCAAAATAAAAAAAAAAGAAACTTAAGGAAAACATAAACATATAATATATTATATATAAAAATAGTGACATCATAATGGCCACCTTTGAAGGTGTTAAATGAGTATTGAACAATCATCGTTTCGGGAGGCAGAATTTCGCCATCCACGGAAACCGTATGTTCTTTAACCATTTGATGTAGTTGTGTGAGAGTGTAGCTCAAATAAATCTTATAACAACATCCTAGTATATTGATGATACTGGTGTTGTTACAAAAGAAGTAAATAAAAAGAGTTTAGGGGGTTGGAGAAGCAAAATAAAACAAATGAACATGAGAGAAAGAATTACCTTTAAAAGTGTAACTCCTTTTGAGTTGAGCCTAAAGGCTTACTTTGAAAGGATTCTGCCCAAAGGGAATCCTCTAGGATGAGGAGAGGGATGTGGAGAGAGCAAATGGTCAGGGTTTGGCCGAGCCAAAGGCTTTAAGAGTGTGTGAAATGAGGTAGAGGTGGGGGCCTTTTATAAGAGGAGAGGAGGGGCACTTTTGGAAAGTAAAGAAATATTACATTATTTGAAAATGTGTTTCGGTTTTAAAAGGTCCCACATTGATATAATTCGTGGATAAGGTGATAAGGGTTCGAAATCCACTCATCCAATTGGTTTTGGACATTTGTAGTTCATAGATTTTACATTATCTTTCTATTTTATTTAAATCGTCAAATAATGATGTCATCGCTGCATCATTATTATGTCACAAATAATTAAATTTATTTAATGTCTAAAAATTATAAAAAAAATACTATGATATAGGAAATCTTTTTATCTTTCCAATGACTATTTATAATCAAATTTTGGACTTGTATAACCCCACTTAAAAATTGTTTTCGTAAAACATATTATGTTTGTGTCATTTTCACTTTAACATTAAATAAAAAGTAATTTATGTCATTTCCCAACAAAAGTGGATTCATGGGGTCCCCAAGTTGACCCATGGCATGTCATGGTCGGCCATGACACAACCAATGAGGTTGGGACATGTTTCTAGGTCATTTCATTTTATTAAAGTATTATTTATACCTTAAACTACCCTAATTACCACTAATCGTGATTAAGAACTTAATAAGTTACTATTCACCAAAAAATTATTACAATCTCATTGAACTACATTTTACTTCTTAATGACAACCATGTATGTCGGATTTTCAAAAATTCAATACACATTAGTGGTAAACTTTCATTTAACTGAAAAATCAGTTTGCTTGATTATCACTTAGTGGTTTCACTATTCATCAAAAATTGAAGTTTTTCAGAAAATTACCAAAAATTCACCCTAAGCTATATTTGATATTCCGAATTCAAAAATGAAGTCTATTTCATAAAATTCAAAACATATAGGTCACATTAATTAATTTAATAATTAATTCCCGCTGCCAGAGCAAATAGCGTGTTTTTACAAAACAATAAGTATCAAAAGATTGACACCAGTTTAAGTCTAATTTCAAAGTGAAATTGATTCCAATGACCACCATTGGATAAAATTGTAAAAATATATTCTAATTTCACTTCAAAACCAATTCAAAACATAATCTAATCATATAAATAAATTAGATTAAAAAGCAGTTTTGATGTAAAATGCAGTATTTTTCACTATTCATTAAAAAAATGAATATTGTCAGAAAAATCCCAAAAATTCACACAAGGTAAATTTTGATGTCCCAATCATAAAGAATAAGTTTATTTTGACAAACATAGTTTATAAAATTGTCAAAATGTAGATTCAAAAATGGTTTGCCATCAAAAGGCAGTAAAACAATCTTTTAAGAATATTAGTGTATTCCATGCATAAGATTGTATTTATTTTCATTTTAAGCCGCTATAACACTATCTTAATAATTAATAGACATAGATAAAAATATCTATTATTCATTACTTACTTGGGATGTTACATCCTTCCCCCCTTTAGAAAATTGCGTCCCCGCAATTTATTTACTTATCAAATAAATGAGGGTACTTATCCCTCATTGCATTTTCAGATTCCCATGTTACCTCTTCAATCATGTGGTTTTTCCACAAAACCTTTACCTGATGAATCACCTTATTCCGTAACACTTGCTCCCTGTGGTCAAGAATCTGGACTGGTTGTTCCTCATAAGATAGGTTCTCTTCCAGCTGAACTACCTCTGGGCTCAAAATATGAGATGGATCTGGCATATACTTTCTCAACATCGAAACGTGAAAAACATTGTGTACCTGAGATAAACTCGGAGGTAAAGCCACTCGGTATGCAACTGATCCAACTCTCTCCAGAATTTCGTATGGTCCAACAAACCTTGGACTCAACTTTCCTTTCTTACCAAATCTCATCACGCTTTTCCAAGGAGAAACCTTGAGAAAAACATGATCACCTACCTCGAAAGATAGATCCTTCCTCCGGTTATCTGCATAACTCTTCTGCCTGCTCTGAGCTGTTCTCATGTGTTTCTGAATCAGATGAACTTTTTCTGCCATCTCTTCTACCAATTCTGGTCCCATCAACTTCCTTTCACCTACTTCATCCCAGAAAGCTGGAGTTCGACACCGCTTCCCATATAATTCCTGAAATGGTGCCATCTGTATACTAGAATGGAAACTGTTATTATATGAAAATTCAACCAAAGAAATATGTTGGTCCCAACTTCCCTGATAATCCATAGAACAAGATCGTAGCATATCCTCCAATGTCTGAATTGTTCGTTCTGACTGCCCATCTGATTGAGGATGAAAAGCTGTACTAAAATTTAATTCAGTACCCAACGACTTCTGAAGGCCTTTCCAAAAGTTAGAAGTAAACCTTGGATCACGATCCGATACAATGGAGAGAGGAACTCCATGTAACCTGACTATCTCTTTAAGATACAAACGGGAAAGTTGATCAAGAGAGAAAGTATCTCGTATAGCAAGGAAATGAGCAGATTTGGTCAAGCGATCAACAATAACCCAGATTGCATTATTACCTCGAGATGTCTTCGGTAATCCAACAACAAAGTCCATGGATATATTCTCCCATTTCCACTCTGGCACTGGTAAAGGCTGAAGCATTCCTTTCGGTAACTGCCGCTCTGCTTTAACCTGCTGACAAGTCA
This sequence comes from Viscum album, assembly GCA_963277665.1. Taxonomy (NCBI): domain Eukaryota; kingdom Viridiplantae; phylum Streptophyta; class Magnoliopsida; order Santalales; family Viscaceae; genus Viscum; species Viscum album. The sequence goes on from OY728125.1 coordinate 1,460,759,524, forward strand.
AACAATTCACACTAAAATCATCAATGTCTCTTTTCATTCCATCCCACCAGTAATACTCCCGCAGATCTCTATACATCTTAGTACTGCCCGGATGAACTGAAAACGGAAAACTATGAGCTTCACATAACAGCTCTCTCTTCAACTGTGAATCACAAGGCACACACAATCTCTTCCCAAATCTCAAAACACAATCATTATCAAAGTTGAATTCAGGAAACTTACCTTTCTGAACCAGCTCTACCTTTTTCTGCAACTCACTGTCTTGCTTCTGTGCTTGCTTGATTCTATCTAATAGAGAAGATCTCACTGATACCTGGAACAAAACAGAAGGACTTCCTGCACCAACAACTTCTATGCCATAGTTCATCAAATCCTTAACCAAAGGATCACGTTCCAAACGCAACATTGTTAATGAAGCATTACTTTTTCGACTCAAAGCATCAGCCACTTTATTTTCTTTTCCCGGATGGTAATGAATTGTACAATCATAATCCTTGATTAATTCCATCCATCTCCTTTGTCTCATGTTTAACTCTTTCTGAGTGAATATATATTTTAAACTTTTGTGATCGGTATATATTTCACACTTTACTCCATACAAATGATGCCTCCAAATTTTTAAAGCAAAAACAATAGCAGCTAGTTCCAAATCATGTGTAGGGTAATTTACCTCATGAGTTTTCAACTGTCGTGAAGCATAAGCAATTACCTGATCATTCTGCATTAGGACGCAACCAAGTCCTTTCAATGAAGCATCACTGTATATAACAAACTCACCATTCCTGGAAGGTAGTGCCAAAACTGGAGCATTCACCAATCTTCTTTTCAATTCCTGAAAACAATCATCACATTCTTTTGTCCAGATAAACTTAACACCCTTCCGAGTTAGCTTAGTCATTGGACTAGATAACCGTGAAAAATTTCTAACAAACCTTCGGTAATAGCCCGCCAAACCAAGGAAGCTACGAATCTCGGTTACATTTGTGGGTCTTGGCCATTCTTCCACAACTTTTGTTTTTGCAGGATCAACAGTTATTCCATCTTTAGAAACAATGTGACCAAGGAAAGAAATTTGTTGTAACCAAAACTCACACTTGCTGAATTTCCCATACAGTTTCTTTTCTTTTAAGTTTTTCAAGATAACCCTTAAATGTTTTTCATGCTCCTCTTTACTTTTAGAAAACACCAAAATATCATCAATGAAAACCACCACAAACTTATCCAAGAACTCATGGAAAATTCTATTCATTAAGTCCATGAATACAGTAGGTGAATTTGTTAGCCCAAAAGACATTACTACAAATTCATAATGGCCATATCTCGTACGGAACGCGGTCTTCGGAATATCTGCCTCTTTTACCTTCAGCTGATGGTACCCCGATCTCAAGTCAATCTTTGAAAAAAACTGAGCTCCCTGGAGCTGATCAAACAAATCATCGATATGAGGCAAAGGATATTTGTTCTTAACTGTGATATTATTCAAGGATCTATAATCAATGCAAAGTCTCATAGAACCATCTTTCTTTTTAACAAATAAAACAGGAGCACCCCATGGTGATGTGCTAGGTCTAATGAAACCTTTCTCTAATAAGTCTTGCAATTGCTCCTTCAACTCTAAAAGTTCAATTTGTGCCATTCGATAAGGGGGTTTTGAAATTGGATTAGCATCAGGAACTAAGTCAACAGTAAACTCAACTTCCCGATCTGGTATTATTCCAGGCAACTCATCAGGAAAAACATCAGGATACTCATTTACCACTGGCACGTCATTAATCTGAACAGTTCCTTTATTTTCAACGACGTGTGCAAGGTAACATTTATTTCCATCTTTTACAAGTTTCTCGGCCTCTTGATATGTTATCAAAAGTAAGGGTTCATTCTTGTAAACAAACTGAAAGTCTTTCTGAAAAGAAACTTCTTTAGCTCTACAGTCAATCTTAGCATGGTAAATAGAGAGCCAATCCATACCCAGGATAACATCAAACTCTACTAGAGGTATAACAATAAGGTTTACAAGTAGGTTCTTTCCACAGATAAGGATAGGAAGATTCTTATAAATTCTTTTTGCCTCGACACTTCCCCCAGGTGTTTTTACCAAAAGTTCAGGAGTCATTTCTTGAGATGGTATTACCATTTTACTAGAAAAGGTTTCAGAGATGAAAGAATGTGTAGACCCCGAATCAAACAACACACTGGCATAATCTGAAAAAACAAACAAAGTACCTGATACAACTTCATTTGATGGCCCGACATCTGCTGAAGTAGTTGCAAAGGATTTCACCACCCCTTTCTGCTTGTAGTCTAACTGCTTCCCATCACTCAAGCTCCTTGTCGGACACTCGTTTGCATAGTGACCCATCTCATTGCACTTATAACACTTCACTAACTGTAAATCAAATTTGTTCTTACCTTCACCATGATCCTTTTCAGTGCAATCACGAGCCTTATGTCCCATCTTACCACATCGGTAGCACTTCCCAGAATTCAGAAGACATTCCCCAGCATGCCTTTTGCCACATTTATCACAAACTGGAAACTTAGTTCTCTTACCATCAGACTTTTTTGAAGAATTCTTACCTTTCTCCTGCCACCTCGGTCTCTTCTTCTACTGGTTGTTATAGAAAACTTGGTCATCGGCAAACTCCATTTCCACCTTCTCAGCACATCGAACAAGATTTTCATAACTTTTAAACTCACGAGAAGCTAATGCCCTTAGATACTTTGGCTTTAATCCTGAGTAAAAACGATTAATTTTACTATCAAGGTCCCGGATAAAATTTGGAGCATACCTTGCCAATCGAGTGAACCTTTCTTCATAGGCAGCCACTGAGTCTTCCTCTTGCCTCAATTCTAAGAATTGATTTTCCATCCTAAGTCGAACAGCCTTAGGAAAATACTTCTCAAGAAACATACCTTTGAATTCATCCCAGTCAAGAGCATCAATCTCATCGGCGTCCCTGATATTTTTAACCATAGACCACCACTGATCTGCTTCTCCCTCCAAACGGTAAATAGCAAGACTAACCTTTTGATTGTCTGAACACCCCATGACATCAAAAATCTTCTCCAGTGCTTTAATCCACCCTTCAGCTAGCACAGGGTCAGATGATCCTCTGAATGATGGTGGATGTTGCCTCATGAAATGTTCCACCACTGACATGTTCCTCTGCGGTTGATCTGGCTGATCTCGTGCATGGATACCACCGCCATTTATCGCTTGAGTCAACTACGCCATTACTGCAACAAACTGTTCAGTTCCAATTCCGACCATTTCTGGATGCTGATTCGGAAGGTTATTTCCTTCTGTATGCCTTCCTAGCACTGCTTCCCTGTTTCCTCTGCGGAAAACCATTCTGAACAAACATGTCTTAGATGAAGCAACATGGTAATCTTTAAATGCTATATCATTTCAAAAAAATATTTTTGGATAATCACTTAATAGAATTCTAACTCCTAAAGTTATCTAAACCGACCTCTGATACCAACTATAAGGCCCCAGCCTTAAACCTTACTTAATCTTGAGTTATTACAAGATTACACATTGAGGATCTTTTCAGGTTTAGAGTTTTAGAGAATTAGATCATAAAACTTGCATTACATTACACATATAAACAAAGTGGTTACATAAGGATAGTATTCTTCATTCCCATCAATGGAAACACATTTAAAATAAAACATGGATTATTTCTTGACACATCCTTGACTCTATCATCTTATCATGTACCTTTCCCTTGACCTGTGAAAAACGTTTCAAAAACTTGGGATGAGCATAAAAACTCAGTATGGGTTATAAAAAAACATGGAAAGGAAACATGAGTTCATATATACATAAGAATGAAATCATACTTTACCCATAAAACATAGGCACTTTAACATACCTCATAAAATCATGAATAAATCATAGAAATCATAAGACATAAAGGTAACTTGAGGCATTCATAACATTCTTACGTAGGGAGTAACCCTCTTGGCTACGTTTGGAATACCCATTACAGTATATTCCCTAAAATATCTTCGGATAAACCTTAACGTTTCACTCCTTCGCGTTACCCAATGCATTGGAGAGCTATAACGGGCTCACCCGCCCTTAGTTTATCACGGAACCACCCGTTTTCATAATAATGCCCAAGAACCATAACATAATCATATCACATAAAACATGCATAAATGAAACATAAAATTTCCACATTTCAATCACGAGATATCAATACAACACATTAATATAATAAAAACATTATGAAAACCATTTTCAATACCAAAGTAAAACATGGTATTTATTTTTCTTTTAAAAAAAAGAAGGTATGGCTTGTAGAGGAAGCCGAAACTCAAATAACGGTTACGACGGCGGAGAAGTCGTTGTCGCTGCATACGTACGACAAAAACATTCCCTTTTGTCGTTTAGTAAACACTTCGTATAAAAAAGATTCCTTTTGAATAAACGTAAAAGTCAAAGGGGTTTATACACCGTATAAAAGAAAGTTGTGTATAAAATAAAATATGCCTCAACGAAAGGAGATTGAGACGAAGTCCCATACCTCGTATCCGACTTGACCCGACCGTTCTTTAATCTCCTGAATAATAAACTTGAGTTAATCTCTACTTGCTTAAGAAACTTTTTCAAGTTCATTATTCCATTTATACCATGTTATGAACATCACGTAATCTGTTAAGTTAACAATGTTCATTTTTTCGGTATTTGGTTCTTAAGTCAAAAATAGACTTATTACACTTACATGTTGTTAATTTGGTCAAAGGTTCATTATATCCAGAATGGTATTCATTATGTAGATATCATATATGTCATATATATCCAGTACATACATGCATTTATAATATTACATCACATTTAGAGGTAAGAAATGAAATGCACCGTTCATGGAGACGGTAAGCCGTACGTACGCATGAACGCTACTTCCATTTCTATTTCATATTTTATGGAATGGAATCATAATGATATAAGAGTATATTATAATTCAGTATAATAACATATATAATATCATTAACTTTATCCTTTACACATCCCACATATGGTATTAACGAATCAAATCACTTTTAGGGGGCGGTAGTCCGCACTTCCTAAAATGAAGATATCGTGTTTTACCCATAATGGAAACCATAAAGGTATGCCCAAAATAAAAAAAAACAGAAACTTAAGGAAAAAATAAACATATAATATATCATATATAAAAATAGTGACATCATAATGGCCACCTTTGAAGGTGTTAAATGAGTATTGAACAATCATCGTTTCGGGAGGCAGAATTTCGCCATCCACGGAAACCGTATGTTCTTTAACCATTTGATGTAGTTTTGTGAGAGTGTAGCTCAAATAAATCTTATAACAACATCCTAGTATATTTATGATACTGGTGTTGTTACAAAAGAAGTAAATAAAAATAGTTTAGGGGGTTGGAGAAGCAAAATAAAACAAATGAACATGAGAGAAAGAATTACCTTTAAAAGTGTAACTCCTTTTGAGTTGAGCCTAAAGGCTTCCTTTGAAAGGATTCTGCCCAAAGGGAATCCTCTAGGATGAGGATAGGGATGTGGAGAGATCAAATTGGCAGGGGTTGGCTGAGCCAAAGGCTTGAAGAGTGTGTGAAATGAGGTAGAGGTGGGGGCCTTTTATAAGAGGAGAGGAGGGGCACTTTTGGAAAGTAAAGAAATATTACATTATTTGAAAATGTGTTTCGGTTTTAAAAGGTCCCACATTGATAGAATTCGTGGATAAGGTGATAAGGGTTCGAAATCCACTCATCCAATTGGTTTTGGACATTCGTAGTTCATAGATTTTACATTATCTTTCTATTTTATTTAAATCGTCAAATAATGATGTCATCGCTGCATCATTATTATGTCATAAATAATTAAATTTATTTAATGTCTAAAAATTATAAAAAAACTACTATGATATAGGAAATCTTTTTATCTTTCCAATGACTATTTATAATCAAATTTTGGACTTGTATAACCCCACTTAAAAATTGTTTTCGTAAAACATATTATGTTTGTGTCATTTTCACTTTAACATTAAATAAAAAGTAATTTATGTCATTTCCCAACAAAAGTGGATCCATGGGGTCCCCAAGTTGACCCATGGCATTTCATGGTCGGCCATGACACAACCAATGAGGTTGGGACATGTGTCTAGGTCATTTCATTTTATTAAAGTATTATTTATACCTTAAACTACCCTAATTACCACTAATCGTGATTAAGAACTTAATAAGTTACTATTCACCAAAAAATTATTATAATCTCATTGAACCACATTTTACTTCTTAATGACAACCATATATGTCGGATTTTCAAAATTCAATACACATTAGTGGTAAACTTTCATTTAACTGAAAAATCAGTTTGCTTGATTATCACTTAGTGGTTTCACTATTCATCAAAAATTGAAGTTTTTCAGAAAATTACCAAAAATTCACCCTAAGCTATATTTGATATTCCGAATTAAAAAATGAAGTCTATTTCACAAAATTCAAAACACATAGGTCACATTAATTAATTTAATAATTAATTCCCGCTGCCAGAGCAAATAGTGTGTTTTTACAAAACAATAAGTATCAAAAGATTGACACCAGTTTAAGTCTAATTTCAAAGTGAAATTGATTCCAATGACCACCATTGGATAAAATTGTAAAAATATATTCTAATTTCACTTCAAAACCAATTCAAAACATAATCTAATCATATAAATAAATTAGATTAAAAAGCAGTTTTGATGTAAAATGCAGTATTTTTCACTATTCATTAAAAAAAATGAATATTGTCCGAAAAATCCCAAAAATTCACACAAGGTAAATTTTGATGTCCCAATCATAAAGAATAAGTTTATTTTGACAAAAATAGTTTATAAAATTGTCAAAATATAGATTCAAAAATGGTTTGCCATCAAAAGGCAGTAAAACAATCTTTTAAGAATATTAGTGTATTCCATGCATAAGATTGTATTTATTTTCATTTTAAGCCGCTATAACACTATCTTAATCATTAATAGACATAGATAAAAATATCTATTATTCATTACTTACTTGGGATGTTACAATGCCACATGTTCTATAATTATGAACCTAAATTATACAAAATTTTCACCCTTGTATATCTGTGTTAAATGGTTATAAATTCATTAGAGGTGATCCCTCATGTTATTATTATTATTATGAGTATTCCATTACTATTGGTTACTGAACAATAGTTAAGGGTTCTATTGAGGATAGAGTTTCTTCCTCCCTTATGTTGGGTGCTGAGGATAAAATCTCACATCGTTATACTTTTATTTGGGTGATGGGAATGACGTTCCATGTTCCTCTGTATTAGGCGTTGCGCGTGACGACTCACCCCACCATATCAAGTGATGGGAATAATGTATCACATTCATATGAGATTATTGGATTTTACCCTTACTGGAGCCATTGGATCTTTAGACTAGTTATGGACATCTGAGGTATGCCCCAGGTCTAGCTCGAGCTTAACATCTATGTATATGGATCTAAACCTCCTCACGTATAGTGTGCATATACATTTATGAATTTTATTATATATATATATATATATGACTACTATATATATATGGTTATTGGTCAGACTCATTCCGACCAACGCTGAAGCAGGTAGATCCAACTAGGTGTCCTATAGGAACCTGATCCAACTAATATTTATTCTTTAGCGTTGCTTATATTTTATTTTCCTCATACTTCTATTTCTATGTACACTGTTTGGATTATTTATAGACACCATTGGTGGTGGTCTACTGATTTTATCCCACACCCAACTTTGGTCACCTTTGGTACCTGAGTATAATTTATCTCTGTATGTATGGACAAGGGAAAACACCCTGCTATAGATGCTTGATTTTTTTACTTATATCATGGAACTTGTAAGAAGAGGACCAAGCATACCCTCGAGATTCTAGAGCATTAGTCTTTTGGTATTTTTGTTTTTTTTGTATAGAATGTTGTGTGGTTTGTCCCATGTAACCCCTGTATCCCTTTTTTATATCAGTATTCCATGATATCATCATGTATATGACTCAGCCTATGGGGCTTTGACTAATATTTCTGTCACTTGTTGATTTACACTTCCATAGTTGATTAACATTTGGTTTCAGTTGTGCCATTTATTTTATTATGCTTCCTCAGTTGTCTATTTATTTATTATTGTTGAAACAGTGGGTACCCTAGACCCAACTTTGTAGTACTTTTGATTACCATATCATGTGTACAGTTAGCTATGCATGATGTTATCTTACCATTATAGTGCAGAATTTTCTACATCCACTATAATAATGGTAATGTCCAAAGGTTAATTGTCGTGTCGAGAGGTTATAGAAGATCCCAGGCTATAATGAGAACCTCGAGATACAATGACATTGATCTTAAATATTTGTTCTATAGTCTGGATACATCTTACTTACTGGGAACAGGGGATGTCTGACTATCAGGTGCTGGGGGATCATAAGCATTGATACTTCTTCTCATGAAGTTCGCACTTGGTGATCTCTAGTAGTGAGATCATGAGGATAGACCTGTCAATAGGAACACCACATGTTTTGGGTGTCATTGGTTGTTCCTATCTACAGACATGTGTATTGGTCTCATGACTTGATACCATTACCAATGTATATCATTTGATTACATACTTTGATGCAAGACGAAAACCATGGCAGTGATGTCGTGGCGAGGTAGTTTTTGTTGGGTGCGTCGTTGGTGGTATGACATTGGATGAATGGTTAAGAAAGGATTTGTCACTTCCAAGTTCAGGAAGTTGTATATCTCAGGCCTGGTTGATCAGGATGGTGCCGCCTTCATAAGTCTTTGGCCAAAGCAGTAGAAAGGCAAATCCATCTGGATAAATCAACAAATAATAAAGCAAGATAAGGACGATGACACAAGAGTGCATCCTGCTTTATGAGATATTTAATGACAAAGAGATTATAGTACACAGTTAGAGTTTGTAGGATGGTAGTGATCCTTATCTCTTTAGGGGCCATGACGGGTTGCTAGACTTAGTTCTTGGTCTGTGGATTTTATTCACTACTATCGAGGTAAGGGCCTAGAGGGTCACACATAATAGCGTATTCAAGAATCCGCCCTATTCAGTTGAATAGGTATAAGGACATAGTGGGCCCCGCCATGGGGTTCAAGCATTGTCCATGTTATCGATCACCAAAAAAAATAAATAAATTCATTAATATTCAAGTTATGAATATTTGGGATTGAATTTATTTAATATATTTACGAGTTCCGTAAATACGAGAAAATATTAATCGAATGAATATTATTTTAATATTCAATGATCGTTTAATATTAAGCAGGACAACGAGTCGAGTTAAATGGCTCAGATTTTATCACGTAATATATTTTATATATATTACAAGTATGTGATAAAAATAAATAAATAATATTGGCGCAGTTAAGTTTGTCAAAATTATTTATTTAGTGAACGTTGAAATAAACGGGGGTCGGGGAACCCTAACGAGTATTTATCAACGTCTCTATAAATTTTAGAGGAGGCTCTCTCTTATTGTGTGCAAAATCACTATTCATTCATTCGTGGAATAAAAGTTGAGAGCCTCTCTCTCCTCCCACTCTCTAGAGAGAGAAGCTCTCGATCTAAGATGTTCAGATCAAAATCTTTCTCATGCATCGAAGGCTTATCGATGTAGTGATCATCGGGACGTCGAAAGCATCGTCAGATCACCACGCTAGCACCCGGAGTTTGACGATCGACGTTCCAGTGGATATTTGGAGCGTGTGTGGACCATCTAGAGGGATCCTACTTTGGATCCTTCAAGCGATGATCGCCATCGACTAGTTGCAGTCGACCGCGACTTCAGATTTGAAACAGGTATGTTTTCATTTTAATTTTGTGCTCCTTATAATTTATGTAAGATCCTCGGACCTCTTCGGGGATCAGATTGTCGGCGACGACAAGTTTCGTCATCCCATGGAGGAAATTTTTAAAATCCCCGGCCCACCAGCTTCCGCTGCGGGCCCCAGAACCTAACAGTGGTATCAAAGGGATTGCGTAAATTTTCTGAGCCAAACAAAATTAATTTGCATAAAATTAAGTAGATGGTTCAAAAACGGTCTCATCGGTTCAAACCGCGCGTCGATTCAATCTTGAACGACCAAGTTATGGCCAATTTAATTTTTCAGAATGAATAGAAGGTGCGGTTTGATCTCGGGTTCTATTTTTATTTATCTTTGTGAATCGATTAAGTTTCAATCGGTTCATCCGAAATAAATTTAATTGTTCAAATTATAAATTTTATAATTTAGTAATTTGCATATTAATTTTATTATTACAATAATATTTAATATTATCATAATAATAATAATATAATAATAAATTATTATTTTATTATAATAAATTTATTATTATTAAAATGAAAGGATATTAGTTAGCCTTTAGAATTTTTTTTCATGACTTGACTCAAAAGGGGTGGAAGAAGACTTCAAAAAAAATTAAAAAAAAGGGGGAAAACAAAGACTTCAAAAGAAGTCTTAAATTTATAAAAAAAGGAGGTGGGGTGGAAAAGAATAAAAATTGAGAAATTAAAAAAAAGGAAATTGGGAGCTGCGGGTCCAGCCAACAAAAGAAAAAAAAATCAAAGCAGGGGTCCGAGAGGACCCTTCCTCCCCGCGCGGTGCACTGCAGCGCCGCATGGACGCCGCCGCCGACCTCCTGTAGTGCGAGATCATGCCGCCGCAACCGTACCCCGCACCCTGCCGCCTGCCCCTCTCCTCACGGACCCCCTGGTCTCCTTCGCACACCGCACAGGCGGCTCGTCCCGCCGCCTGCCCCTATCCCAGTGGACCCGGATGACGCGACCCTAACGCCGCCGCCAGCCCCTCTCTCACGCCGGGAGCGCCCCGCACCGTTGGAGTCCGCCGGCGTTGCCAGGCTCCCCACACCGCGGGCCACCTTGCACCGATCCCCCTCCTGGACGCCAACCTCCAACACCCCGCCGCTGACCTCCGGTAGTGCCCCGCTGTACGCCGAGACCCCGACCTCCTTCCCTCATGTAGTCCACCGGCCCCCTCACTCAAGCAGGCCTCCTCCTCCTCCTGCGGGTGAGCCCAGGTCCCAGCCACTACGAGCAGCACTGCATCGGCAGCCTCCCTGCAGGCCGGCCAACTTGTGGCCGACTATGACTTGGACGGATCCCAGCCGACCAGCAGGTTTCTGGTGCAGTGGGCGCGCCTTTCTGTCATCCACCGCTGCTTTTCGGCCTCACTGCCACCGGAAAACAGTTGCCACCCCGCTCGGCCTTTCGGGTGCACCGCGCATCGCCGCGACATTGGTCAAATCCCGGAGGTACTTTTATTTTGCCTGCAATTATTTCACAGCGCAAATATAGCCCCGAAGCGGTCCGAGTGGACCTGGCGAACCCGGAACGGGTTTGGGCGGATCGGCCCAGCCCATTTCACCCATGGCACGGCCCTGCGCGAGTTAGGCCCGACCCGCACAGGCCATGCAATGGTGTTTTCGGGGTTCGACCACTTTAAAATTAATCAAGATTAATTAAAATTAATTTTGGTTAATATTATTAATACCTGAATAAAATTAATTCAATTTAATTATTAAATTGAATTCATTTCAATTAATTTAATTTTCGCATTAAAATTAAATTAATTAGAGGACCGGTGATTAATTAAATTATTTGAATTTATTAATTCATTTAATTTATTTAAATAAACCCTCATACTTAATTATTACATTTTAATTTTTATCGCGCTTTATTTTACCCGTATTTTGGGCTTGAGCATCGGCCTGTGTATGTTGCCTTTTATTTAATTATTTATTTAATTAATTATTTTAACTGCGTGTGATAATTGTATTTAATAAAATGATGGTCTGCGCATCATCTTTATTTTTCGATTAAAATGTATAAGGACCTGCGTGTCCAACCCACTTTATGTACATTTATACACGAGTCCCCCTCGCCTGCGCGCGAGTATTGTTGTACTTTGGATGAAGATGACGAACGACGTGGACCCCACCAACATGAGGCGATGCACGTTGATTAAGACAATGCAAGACGACACGTGGACCACGCCAAGATGAGGCGGTACTCCAAGACATGACGTGGACCCCACTAAGATAGGGTGATGTTCCAGATGTGAAGCGAATGTACAAGACAAAGGGTTAACTGCATTTTCTGTCAAGATTCGACTTAGGTACGGTGCCCTTAGTTCGTTTAGATTCTCAAGACCAGTCGGGTAATAGTTTGCCTTTATGTGTTTATTTATTATTTTATGCATTTTAGAACAGCGGGAAAAATACATAAAATAATAGATAATAAAATGCATAAAGAAGTGGCGTATGTTTTTCTATTAAAGTTCATTTGTGAGTGCGACAACATAGATGAACAATTTTAATAGAAATGGATTACATTCTTTGAGAGAAAAAAAAAACAATAAACCCTCATAGAAAATATCAAGTCACAAACAGACTTCCATCATTCAAGTTTGAACAAAACCGGGTGTTCGATGTGCTGGTCATGCCTTAGCTGAGGGTTCCTCTTACTACCTGAGAGTTCTTATTCATGTGGTGGATCGACTTAACTAAAATTGTAGCAAAAAAAAGCCTTAGCTAGCTTGTTGTAATTTTATATTCAAGCGTTGAGTAAATCATTAAATGATTTTTGAAGTTGGGACTTCACTCAACAGATCAAGGAACCACAATTTAATGCGATTGTCCAGTCAAAAGCCTACCTCGGACCCTCCGAGTAGTGGCGTAGCCATAGCTTGTAGACTATGAGGGAGGTTCAGGGATCCTTTCCACTAGAATACTCAAGAGTATTTCGATTCTAGTAAAGAGGGTTCCTAGAATTCGAAAAATTAGTGGGAGACATTTAATGATTAAATAATCAGTAATGTCACATTAGGTAATCACATAAAAGTACAATGTGATAAAGCATATTTGTAGATAATGGAAAGAAATACCACCATAAAACTGCGATAATTAGTAGACAAAGTTAATGTATAAACAAGCATGAAATTCCAATTGTAGTATAGGCACTTGCACACTGCACTACCATAATGGAAATTCAAGGTGCTCGTGTCCCAACCTGTTAAGCTACCTCAAGAAGCGAGGGTGTAAAACTGCTTACATGAGACTCATGAATCAAGCATATGATGGATATGTCATAATTCTATCATCAATGTCTGATGTCAGTTGCGGTCACTACATCAAGACTTGGATGATGATCATATGTAGTCTCATCTCCAAGATCCTTTGGAGGAGAAAGTGAATCAAGATTTGAATGTGATGATTGCACTCATATTGTGTAAAGTGAAAGACAGTTCACAATCTTTCATGTCATCCCATTATTATACATTTTACACCCAATTACTCTAGTTTTGTTTAAAGGTACAAACGAAAAGTATAGAGTAAGCGCTTCATTACCATTAAGGTAACATTCTCCAAGTAATAAGAATATTGTAGATAACACCATCTTTTATTATTATGGAGAATACATTGAATGACAAGGCAAAAAGGCCTATGGAAAGTTACACCAAAGGTACCTTATTCATATCCTTCAAAGAAAAGTGGTTGGTTATTTAACAGGAGGTTATTTGCATCACATATTGAAATAAATTCATGGAAGTTTAAAAAATGAAATACAAGAAGCAAGTACCTGCTTCTCGTTCAGTTAATATTCTTCAAATAAAAGTATCATTATCTCACATACTTATTGGATATTAAAATAAAATATGATTTTCACATATATGTATTGAAATACAATAACCAAGTAAGTAGAGAAAAATTACTAGGAGTAATGTGTCTTCTCTAAGCAGCTAAGAAAGGGTGATTCCTAAGTCAGTGGTGAGAAACACATAACCTCAAATTGCCAAGTAATTGATTCAAACTAAACAAGTTGTTGAGTATAACCAAAAACATTTATCTCATGTTCCCATTTGGATATGATGAGACATTATTCCATGTTTTGGAATTAATGTTGTTTATGGTGTAACATACTCAAAAAATAGTTCAGACGTACTTGAATCAAAGGCAATACATGATGAATATAAAATGTAAGACCTACCCAGTTGTGGAAATTTAGTTCTTTGTCAAGTAAAACTAAAAGTGGATGTCAAGAATATACCCAGTATGGTATTTAGGCTTGGCACAGCTGAACACCTTTGGTATTATTAACATCCTTAGTTTGGACAAAGAAACCTTTAAAAATAAAGCTATGCCACAAATATTTCTGAGGATAGTTCAACAAGATAGTATGAACTATTCCAATGAAAGCAAGAGGTAAAGATACTTCATAAGTTTCCTTTAAGTCATTAAGGAATAATGAAGTATATGTTTGGTAAAAAGATATGAGTTTCTTCGGATCGACATTCCGAATAATATCTTGACCAAACAATCATCGATCATGATAATGTAGTGTGGAGTATTTCCTAAACACATGTTACCTTATCTACATCAACATATTGATGTTCATAAGGAGTATAGATGATGATTCTTACATATTAACATTGATCAAAAAAATGTAGCGTGGAGAAATTCCTAAATGCGCATTTTATACATAAAATTTAAGATGTAAGTTGTATCAATGTTACAACCTGTAGTAACTTCCATTATATTTCAAGATGTGCTTTGAAAATAAAGGATTAAACCCATAACCAATATGCCAACTAAAATGACAAATGGATATCATACAAGTCATAATATGATGGAAAATCCATTATTTCATAGGACGTGTTTATATGCAAAGTGTTTGTTAGGATTTAAACAAACATGCATCAAGTTAAACACGTTGTGCATCTAAGGTAATTATCCTAATAGTTGCTTAAGATATTACCTAAATCCCTAAGATAGAAAATATGTAGTCAAGTATTTGACTACATTTCTATACAAGGGTGAACATCTCTATTAGAGATAGTGGGAGCTGAATTGACTTGGACTTAGTCAATGCTCGAGACGCACAAATGGTTGGCATGAGAACAAGTTTCACAAGTACATGGGGAATAGGTATGTTCCAGTGGCACATACTACGTAGGAAGAATGAAACCATGGTGACAGTTTTATATTCACCACGGTCAGTGATATATTATTCATTAAGAATAATAAATCCTACAAGTAAGCAGTATAAGGCAACGAGCTAAGATTGCCAAGATCAACTAAAATTCAATAATGGATTCCATGTATCAAATTACAAAGGGGATTATAAATTGAATACTGTGGTGGGTATTCAAATGAAATGATACATGGATGGAACAAGTATGGTACCAATAAGGATCGATTGGTTATACCAAGTCAGTACACCTAAATCTATTAGAATTTTGCTTGTCATAGCTATCTTCTAAGATCATTTTATTAGTCATTGGATGTCAAAATCATCTTTCATGGAAGGCGTCTATACAACGTAACCAAAAAGAGACGATGACATCAAATGATGCTAATAAGGGTTGCAAGTTACTGAAATCCAGTTTTGGATTAAAGTAAGTGACAAGATCTTAGAACACTCATTATAAATGAATCTTTTCCTTGTGTCTACCAAAGGTTAGTGGGAGAACCAATGTTTTCCAAGTAAAATATGTTCGGAAACATATGGAAAACATATCTTGATCTTATAGTTAGATAAGATTATAATAAAGTAAATTCTCCAATGATTGACTTAAAGTAGCAACCTAAGTTCTAGGGAACATGATCTACTGAGGTAGATCCACAGGTTGCTTGGTCCTAGTCAATCTCGTACATATAGTGACATTGTATTGAAATATACAAGTTGGAACAATTCAAGAGATGAATTGTTGCCTATGTCACATGGCTTAATCTCTTCAAGTCAACATTTTCAGAATATAGGAAGAGATTAAAGTTGTGAGTTGAGTACCATATGCTTCAGCGATGGATCAATCACATATTCCATAATATGTACAGTAATTGATACTGCCAGGATATAATTTTTAATAGGCAGATATCAATTATTTCCAGGAGCACTGCAAGTGATGCAATCAGAACTATCATCTTGTACTTCAACAAGTACAAATGATATGTACCTAGAATATGGAGAGGAAGGTATACTAGTTTTTGTAGGACACAAACTAGTAATCCTTAGATCAATTTGATCTAGTATCGCAGTTAGGCAAAGGAGATGAGCGAGTCAAGCTCATAAAAGCTAGTGGTAGCCATATCTACAAATACCGAGTACGTTGCAGCTCCTAAGGCAGCTAAAAAGAAGTTTTAAATCGCAAAGATTTGTTCCATTTCTTGGATTTGCACCTAGTGATAAAAGCATTATCATAATTTAAATTATGAAATTATTACTAGCCATGTTGTCAAGTTATGACAATGGAAAAAGTGATATACTTGGGGATGCCTTATCTTGAGAATTTTTACTCAAGAAGATGAGGTCACATATAGAAGATATGACATGTGGTGAAAACATGGAAGGCCTAGTAGTTAAAGCCATTACTCAGCAGAAGCATGGTATTTATCATGTGAATAGATAATAATTTTAGTTAGAAAATTGGATCTAGTGCAAGTGGGAGTGTTGAAATAGTGGGTTTCCTAGACCCAACAATGTAGTACTTTTGATTACCATATCACGTGTAAAGTTAGCTATGCATGATGTTATCTTACCATTATAGTGCGGACTTCTCTGCATCCACTATAATAATGGTAATGTCAAAAGGTTAATTGTCGTGTCAAGAGGTTATAGCAGATCCCAGGCTATAATCAAAACCTCGAGATACAATGAAATTGATCTTAAATATATGTTCTATAGTCTAAATATATCTTACTGACTGGACACAATTGATGTCTAACTATCAGGTGCTGGGGGCTCATAAGCATTGAGACTTCTTCTCATGAAGTTCGCACTTGGTGATCTCTAGTAGTGAGATCATGAGGACAGACTCGTCAATAGGAACACCACATGTTTTGGGTGTCATTGGTTGTTCCTATCTATGAACATGTGTATTGGTCTCCTGACTTGAGACCATTACCAATGTATATAATTTGATTACATACTTTGATGCAAGACGAAAACCATGGCAGTGATGTCGTGGCAAGGTAGTTTGTGTTGGGTGCGTCGTTGGTGGTATGAAATTGGCTGAATGGTCAAGAAAGGATTTGTCACTTACAAGTTTAGGAAGTTATATATCTCAGGCTTGGTTGATCAGGATGGTGCCACCTTCATAAGTATTTAGCCAAAGTAATAGAAAGGCAAATCCATCTGGATAAATCAATAAATAATAAATCAAGATAAGGACGATGACACAAGAGTGTGTCCTGCTTTATGAGATATTTAATGTCAAAGAGATTATAGTACATAGTCAGTGTTCGTAGGATGTTAGTCATTACTATGAATATCCTTATCTCTTTATGGTCCATGATGGGTTGCTAGACTCTGCTCTTGGTTTGTGGATTTTATTCACTGCTATCGAGGTAAGGGACTAAAGGGTCACACACAATAGCATATTCAAGAATCCACCTAATTCAGTTGAATAGGTATATAGACATAGTGGGCCCCACCACGGGGTCCGAGCATTGTCCAAGTTATCGATCACTAAAATTAAATAAATTAATTAATATTCAAGTTACGAATATTTGGGATTGAATTTATTTAATGTATTTATGAGTTCCGTAAATACAATAAAACATTAATCGAACGAATATTATTTTAATATTCAAGGTTCGTTTAATATTAAGAAGGATAGAGAGTCGAGTTAAATGGATCAGATTTTATCAGGTAATATATTTTATATATATTACAAGTATGTAATTAAAATAAATAAATAATATTGGCGCAGTTAAGTTCGTCAGAATTATTTATTTAGTGAACGTTGAAATAAACGGGGGTCGGGGAACCCTACCAGGTATTTATCAACTTCTCTATAAATTTAAGAGGAGGCTCTATCTTATTGTGTAAAAATCACTATTCATTCATTCATGTAATGAAATTTGAGAGCCTCTCTCTCCTCCTACTCTCTAGAGAGAGAAGCTCTCGATCCAAGATGTTTGGATCAAGATCTTTTTCATGCATTAATGACTTATCGATGCAGTGATCGTCGAGACATTGAAAGCATCGTCGGATCACTACGCTAGCACCTTAAGTTTGACAATCGACGTTCCAATGTATTTTTGGAGCGCGTGTGGACGATATAGAGGGATCTTGCTTTGGATCCTTCAAGCGACGATCTCCATCGACTAGTTGCAGTAGACCATAACTTCAGATTTGAAATGGGTAAATTTTATTTTTAATTTTGTGATCCTTATAATTTACACGATATCCTTGGACCTCTCCGGGGCTCGGATCGTCAGCGAAGACAAGTTCTGTCGTCCCGCCGACAAAATTTTTAAAATCCCTGGCCCATCGGCTTCATCTGCGGGCCCCAGAACCTAAAAATTATATCCTCTATTCCACTATGATATGAGGGTATTGTCTCCCCACTATACCACCTTGGACCCTCACTGGTAGTCGACAAAATCTGGTGTATTGGGAGTTGTGATTTATACCATGTGATCCACCGACTTGGGACACCGGTTAAGGGGGCTCTCGGGTCGGGACATTACAAATTGTTATTAAAGGGGTCTTTTTACTTTTGTCTTACTATTTAGGTATTATAAAAGAGACTAGTATGTAATGGGATTTGGTAACAAGCCTGTACCTGGGAGTATCTAATTCACATACATGGGAAACCAAAATTACCTAAGATGGGTTATTACTGTTCTAATTTTCACCTATAAAAATTTATTCAATTTCACCATTGGATGACATAGATGTTTTATGTCATTATTAATATTGATATTGTTATTTTTATGGAATTAATTTTCCTTGGCCTGCTAAGGCAAGGAAATAGCATCTCATTCATCATTATAGGCACTTTAGGACTAATATGCCATGCATTTTTCCATGTCATGTCTACTTTCTGCGCACATTTTCCAGTTTTATATAGTTAGTGACTTGATTATTATATATTGAAATGTTGTAAAATTTCTTATACAGATAATATAATTAGGTTAATTAATGTTACTACATAAATCTAAATGGATTTTTCATGCATATATTAGTGGTGAAACCTTAATTGGCCAATTATACCATGTTGTGGGTTCTAGACCTATGGGTTCTATGGACCGAAACAATGTTAGTTGGTTGGATTGCTTGAATTCAAATTGTGATTTATGGAGTAAGTACTTTTACATATCATAAAGGTGATTCATGTAATCAAATCATTGATTTTGACCTGCTATATACTACTACCAGATGTAAAGGTCATGGTGTAGTTAAATGACGTCCCAATTGAAATTTGTAAGGAGTATGAATTTCATAATTTGGTAATGGAACACATACAACTCGACCATGATATATATTTATACTTTTATATAAAATAGTACAAACTCAATAAAATTTAAACTGTTAAATAAAAAGGTTACCACTAAATGGGATGCAAATTGGAAAGTAAAGGGTGTTTTCCACTTTACATTGTAATTGGCACTCGATATATTGGAACCTCTATCATCTGATATGAGACCTAGTACCAAACCTGAATTTCTAAGTGGGTAGTTGAGGGTGTCTCTTACATTCTTATGACCCGTTATGGTCTTTCCATATCACCTAGATATGGATTTTGGAGCTGGTAGAGAGGTGTAACCCTTTCCATAGAAGGTTGTGTACCTATCTTATTATCTATCTATAATTATTTAAACTATTAAATTACCTTATGAGGTGTGTGTTAGACATTGTAGAATCATCTACCATGCTAGCCTTGATTCATATTCCAGAAAGGTGGTAACGGCCATGCATCAACGGTGGTAGGACCTGAGCCACCAGTGATACCTCCTATAGTGTCACCTATAGAACCACATTTTATTCCTAATATGGGCACCAATGCCCAGTTTTGAGAGGGTTTCTTCTACATGATACAAAATATGCAAGGTGTTACTCGACCTTACCCAAAAATGGAAGAGTTGAGTCAAGGGTTTCAGTAACAACATCCTCCAACTTTCTCAGGGGATAGTAGACCTCATGTTGTAGAGTCATGGTTGGAGGTTATTCATTCTTTTTTTAAACTTCTGAATATGAATCCAGAGTGGAGGGTCAAACTCATTGCTTATATGCTATGACGTTCTTCCTAGAGATGGTGGGATGTCACTACCGAGGACGATTGAAATATAGATATGGTATGGGAGGAATTATAGAAAATAGATCATGATTTATTATTTCCATAGACTCTAAGGGATTACCAGGCTAGGGGATTTATGATCCTGCAATAGGGAGCCATGTTTTTCATGGAATATTCTACTTTTTTTACTGAGCCGTAGTTATTCACCCCGACTCTAGCATGTGACGATCTTATGAATGCGAGGAAATTTAGGGATGGGATGGTATACACCATTCGATCGCTGGTTAATGTCTTTCAGTTGATGGCTATTTTTGAAATATTCAACAAGGCCCTCATAACTGAGAGGAATGTGAGGGAAGCTAATAGTGGGAACTAGATAAATTCATCACACAAACCTGGTAGTGGTTCTTTTATCAGATATAAGCATCACTTTGAGTTTTCTCATAGGGGTAGTAACAATCATACAGATCATACTAGAATCTTTCTGATGTGTCACCAGTGTTGGAATCTAGGATACACCAATCCTTGGTGTATGCAAGATCCAGTGGAGTGTAGAGGCTACAAAATGACAGGGAATATCCAATACTTTTTCAAGACCTTTCCATTAGTGCTAATTTAGAGGGGATCTACTCCTACCCAACATTTTGAAGTGGGGCCAGTAGTATCTTTCCAGGAAGGTAGCTGGAATAGCATAGGTTTCTCAAGCCAAGGTGGTGGTCGAGGCAGAGGGAATCAGACTTAGGAATTACAATGTCAGCTGAGCAGTCTTTCCTAGGGAAGTTAGGCTATAAATCAGGGTCACAGTATTGACCATTTACATGTAGTATAGCCTATTTTAGATGAGTAGAGAGCTGGAACTTCTTTTATTCAAGTTTTTATTCTAGTATCCTACACTTTAGTTTCTTCTTTATTTGACATAGTCACATCACACTCTTTTATATCTTGGAAAATTTTTGAGGGTTTGGGCCTCGAGATAGAGTATTTCTATAGCATTATGACACTTTTAACCTCACTAGGTATCCAATCAGAGATAATTATCCTTTTTAAGGATTGTACCCTTGAGATAGAAAAATATCTTTTCAATTGGAGTCTTTTCATCCTTGACATTATAGGGTTCTATATAATTATCATAATGGACTGGTTAGTTCCCTATTGACCCCAAATTGATTTTTATCACTAGAGGGTGATTTTTAAATCACCAAAGGGTGGTACACATGTACTTAAGGGAGAATGGGATGTCAATGTGTCTTGAGAAGGACATAAGTATTAGTAGTTGGGAAGATTCAAAACTCATATTTTCAGTATCTTCTTGGATGATTAGGGGTTACGACTCAATGTTTTCCCTCCTGTAGTGGATTGTTTCATGGATGACTTCCTTGGAAACTTTTTTGGGCTACCTTTATTGAGAGAGGTAGAATTCACCATTGAGATATTACCAAGAGAGACTCTATTTCCTATTACTTCATATAGGATGGAATATATGAAGCATCTAGATCTCAAGAAACAGTTAAAAGATTTGGTGTATTAAGGATTTATCTGACCTAGCACATTTACATGGGGTTCAACGATCCTTTTTTCCAAGAAGGAAGATGGTATTGTTAGGATTTTCATCGATTAACATCAGTTGAACCATCTTACAATAATGAACCAGTATTGATTTCCTTGAATATATGAACTATTTGATCAACTTTGAGGAGTGAGGGTGTCTTTAAAGAATGATTTTAGGTAGGGCTATCATCAGGTTTGAGTTAGGAATTAAGAAATACCTTATAAATATTTCTAGATCATGTATGTTATTTAAGTACACTTGTTAATATCATTATGTCTCATGAACATGCATAATATATTCATGGATATGATGAACTGGGTTTTCCACCTGTACCTAGATTCATTATTGGTAGTCTTTGAAGGTGACATCTTAGTGTATTATTGCTCATGACAAGACCCAACCCAACATCTTGAGATCATGTTGGATACATTGAGAGAGCACTGTATTTATGAATAGATCAGAAAATTAAACTTTTGTGTAACACACTGACCCTAGTTACCCAGATTCAGTTCATTATTACATAACATT
This sequence comes from Viscum album, assembly GCA_963277665.1. Taxonomy (NCBI): domain Eukaryota; kingdom Viridiplantae; phylum Streptophyta; class Magnoliopsida; order Santalales; family Viscaceae; genus Viscum; species Viscum album. The sequence continues at coordinate 1,460,781,697 of OY728125.1, forward strand.
GACATGATCACAAGAGATCAAGTCTCAAAATACCGATTAGTTTAGTAGCCTTGGAAGTACAAGATACATATATAAGTTTTACATTACATCATTAAATAAAAAAACAACTACAACATTGTGTCCCCATTGAACACACTCGTATCTATTAGCCTATCCATGCAAGTCAAACATAATATACTTCTTCAAATCATGGGAAATAGAAAAAATAAGAAAGGGGTGAGCTTAAATTCTCAGTAAGGAAAACAATATAGCAGAAACATTCATAAACAAGCATAAACATTTAAGGCAATGTATAAGACTAAAACACAAGCCTTTTAAACTTAAAAATCAATATAATATTGAAAATATAAATCAAATAATTCCATTTAATTATTCACATTGATATTTTACTAGAGGAATAATCACACATAATATCAATAACTAATTTCATAATGATGAAATGCATAATGTCAGACATCATAACCACATAGTCAAGGCCTCATGCCAAGACTAAAAATAAGATTTTGTCAAGGCCTTGTTCCAAGACACTAGTTTGTCTCATGAGACCTACCGATGCATTAAGGAGATATAGTGGGCTCCACCAATCACTTACTAAGTCCAATACATTCCTCATATGAAAAGGTTGAAACATAACATAAACATTCGTACTAAAACTAGCATACAAAATGTTAATACATTAACCATAAACCATGAATGGTATAAAAATAGAACATACACAGTCAAATATATCACAAAACTATCAATACAATATGGAATATTGTATCATAATAAATCAACTTCCAACAAACATAAAATCCAACAAAGGATGTTGACATAGATGAAATCAAAACTATTTGAGAGAAATATCTCATTCTATTTTGAAATAATTTAAAAGTCACGTAATTATAAAAGAAAATATTTATTTTCAAAATATTCTTATAAGCTTTAAATGGATGATTATAAGGTGTTATAATGGTAGAAAATATCCACACCCGCCGTATAAGTTAAAAAACATTTTTTCCTTAATTTGTCGAAAAGGTCATAAAGTACCTTGTTTGGAAAGTGATGAAAATATTCCTTTAAAACCATTTCATAAAAAGAAAAATGAGGGTATAAATGACTTTAAACCATATTCTAGTAAATATTAAAAATGTTTTGAAATACTTTTTTAAGAAACACAGATGTGGATGATAAAGAGGTCCCAGTATATACTTATATATAAATAGCCTCAGATAATAAAGAGATTGTAAAATTAACCCTTACCCTGTACTTTTCCTTGGTCGAGGGTATGTTAAAATCTTGTATAATAGTTAAATCATTGTTATTAAATTATAAAATAACCACATACAGAAATATGATATCATATATGATCTTCTAATATTTCATTATTAATAATATTTCAGTAGTGTCATTATTTTGGGTGTTAACTGATTCGTTTTCTTTTATACGTTTTGTTATGTAAGTCATTTTTGTTATAGATAGTATTTATTTGATTCACATAAATAATGATACTAAGTTATTAAAAATTATTTCTAATCATAAAATTAAAATTATTCTTGAATGGTTACGATGGGAAACGAAATCTCATCGCGTCGTGGAGACGGTAAGCCGAACGTACGCATGAGAGAAAATATCATTCTATTAGAGGTGAAATATTATTTAATTGGATCTTATATCATATATAAAGAATAATTAACATGTGATATTTATTATTTACTTCAATTATACTCATTATTATATCCATCCAAATAATTAAGTGTAGAATAACAAACTACACTACGACGTGGAGACGGTAAGCCGTACATACGCATGTATGGTGACTTCGTCATTCATAGGATGGATAGAATATTGAATTTGGTTATAATATATTTATAATAACATCTAAGTATGTAGAAGGTACTGGAGTTATTATTTTAGTATGAAAAAAACAAATAAAGAGGAAGTGGAAGAAGAAAAGAACTTTGAAAGAGGTGATGAAGTAATTACCTCTTCTTCGGGTTCTTCCTTTTGATTTGATCAAAATGGCTCCTTAGGTTGGCTTCTAATCAAAGTAAGGCCTCTAGGTTGAATTTAGGGTAGTTGAGAGAATAGTTGAGTAGGGTTTGGCTGAGAAAAATGGATTTGGAGGTGTGAAATGAAGAGAAGGGGAAGAACCCTTTTATAAGAGAGGTGAGGGGCACTTTAGGAAAAGCTTGAAATATTAATTTATTATATAATCATATTTGGTTTATAATGGCTACAAAAGGATTTATTTCTAGGATAAGGTGGGGCTTGGTTGAAAAACTATCAACCAATAGGTTTTAGATAGGTTTAGGTCACCATATTAACCTTATCTTTTAGATTTAACTCTTAGTTAAATAGTTTAATTTTTACCATGTATTCTTGTATTATTATAATAAATGGTTAATAAACTTACAATAAAAATCCGAGAGAGCCCCAAGTGGTTCATTATTGAAATATATTACCTTATCTAAGTACTTTATCCGAACCATATATTTTTAGGAATATTATATCAATTAGTAATATAGTATTTGTTTTAAAAACTCATTTATATCAATTTTGACACTATTTAGTATTTTGTTTTTGTAAAAGTCAAAAAAACTTGATTAATTAGAAAAAAATAAATTAAATAAATACTAACATGTCATATTAACCTATAAAATTAGTTTAATTCATCAAAAGGCTCAATTTACATTTATTTGGATATTTGTAATATCAATTATTTTTATCTTTCATTAATATGGTAATTAATGCATCATCATTGTGTCATAAATAAATTTAATTATTTAATGTATAAAAATCATAAATAAAATAACATTATATAGGAAATATTTTTAGATTTCTAATGAATATTTATATTTGGATTTATATTACGTATAACCCTATATTAAAAATGTTTTAGTTATTAAAATTTGAATTTAACACTTTTAACTCTCCTTTAAATAAAATAATAATAAATTTCCTAATCTAATACAAATGGACCAAAAGTATCATATTTTATTCTTAAAGTTTATTTTGGTTGAAAAACACTTATACAATAGAATTAGTGCATGTGTTAGGGTATTTATAATATCATTTTTACATTTAATTACCCTATTTACTTTTAACCGTGGTAAATAAATTTCAAAAGTTACTATTTACCAAAAATTATTTTCATCCTATTGAACCAAATTTTACTTAATGATTTCAACCATACCTCTTGGATTTTTGAAATTAAATTCACAGAAGTGGTAAAATTACTTTTTATGAAAATTTGCTAATGTGCCTAGAAGCTGGGTAAAAGACGTTAAAAATTTAATAAAATTTTATACATCTAATCTTATTATAAAATAACTCCAATGAATTAAATTGAACTAGTATAGGTATTATGTATCTATTTTTACTTAAAATAAGTTTAAATAAAATAAATAATTATTTAAATAAAAATTTGGTTTTAAACAATAACGTAGTGTTTTCACTATTCATCCAAAATTGAATTTTTTCAGAAAAATGCCAAAAAATCACCCTAAGATAATTTTGATATTCTGAATCCAAAAATGATATCTATTTTACCAAATTCAAAACATATGAGTTGAATTAATTAATTTAAAATTAATTCCTGTTGTCAAAACCAGAAAGCGGGTTTTTAAGAAGTAAAAACTATCAAAAGATTGACATGTGTATATGTACAATTTAATTGTGAAATTGCATCCAATGACCTAAATTATATTAAATGATAAAAATATAATATAGTTATACTTTAAAACCACTCAAATTCATAATGTAACACTATAAATTATTTTGATTAAAAATGTTATTTTCAATTTAAATTTAGTATTTTCACTATTCATCAAAATATGAAAGTTATCAAAAAAGTACCAAAAATTTATCCAAAATAAATTTTTATGTCCCACTTCTAAAGAATAATTTAATTTCATTAAATTGAATATATAAAAGTGTCAAATATTGTATTTAAAAAAGGTTTTACATTAAAAGGCCGAAAAACTGCATTTTTTAAAAATACTTCTTTTATCTGAAAAATTGAATTTGTCCTTATATTATGTCAAAGAAACACAAAATATTAATTTTAAAATTATATAGGATATATATATATAATTTAAAATGTGTTTAATACTATTCATAACCGCTTTTTAAACGGATAGTTTGATAGGTCGTGATGCGCTTGAACTCAGTGTTGTGTGTAGCCCAAGATATTGAATTACTTTAAATAGATAAAGTACTATGAAATATTGGGGAGTTTAATTCTCCCCTACTTCAATAAATTGAGTCCTCAAAATTTAAAATTGTTCTTCGAAAATAAAAGGTTGAAAATAGAAAATAATTTTGCGGAAAATCCACATCGGAAATATGGTTAATAAAATTTAGTCTTAATAAGAGGGAAAGAGAAATAAAAAAGTCACTACTAAATTAGGATTTTGAATATGAGAACATTTGTGGAAATTATAGACACATAATTGGGGGGGAAATGTAAATATTTTTAGGGAGTTATTAAGGTCATCAATCACTAACAAGTGAACAATAAATGGAAAATTGAGTGCGTCAAAGCCATAAATCTATAATGATTTAAAATATCATCAGTTCAAAAAAACATAAGGTATTAGGATAACAAATTTTTGGTTTTAAGTTCCTTTGCCTAATGTTTAATAATTAATTTCTTCATCTAATAAGAAAAAAAATACTTGACAACTAGAGTTCTATCCTTTAAATAATCTCTACCACAAACTCATATTTCACTCCAAAAAGAAAATAGAACTCGAAAATATTCTATTTAACCTAATTGTACAGGGTTTCAAAAAAAAGAATTTATAATTCAAATTTCATACCATTTTCAAAAAACTACATTATACAAACCATGACATCATGTAGGCTAGTGGTAGGTGATGCACCCTTGTCGCCCTTCAGTTGTGGGTTCAAGTCTTGCAGCCTTGCCAGACACGACAGGTTGTCAGCCAACCTCCAGGTTGTTCTTTTTATAACAATCCGAAAATAATCTTAAGAAATTATTTAACCTTAAAAATAGTATCCTATATAAAACTTAATCCATTCCAACCATTATACTTATCCACAATATTTATGTCCAAACTCACAGTCCAAAATTTACAAGGAAGGTCACATAATATACATGTGAATACCTTCATCATGTATTCTCTTAAGACATGGTAATAAACTGAATTACCAGAAAACCATATTTGAATAGGTATTTACTTACTTATTTTTTTTAAAATATATAATACTATATATACTCCTTAAATCCTAAAATTCTGTAATCTCCAACAATGATGGAATAAAAAAAAATTAATTAGTTCCAAGGTTGTCAATAATATCCAATATAATTTATCCAAATCAATCATATCTTATTCCAAAATCAATACCCCAGTATTAGGACCATATTAAGGTTTATCTTTCGTTCAACCATGTATTTTACAAAGAGTTTAACTTGTTATTGATTCACTTTTATTGGTACCACACAATCTCAAATTCTTAATGAAATTGTACTGCAATACAATCCTTATATACTCCATAATTATTATAACTAGTACATCGTTGATACAACACTAAAATGACATAATTCATTAATAACAACATAAGAAAACTAGTCATTCCTCTTCATCTGCAGTAGTATCATAACTTGAATATTATCCAACAACATCATTTTTGATATACTCTGATGATTGGGACATTGATTCACATAGTGTCCCAACTCCTTATAGATGAAGCATTGTACATTTGAAACCTTTTTCTTACCCTTGAAATCATGTACTTTGTGTCCTTTTTCTCCACACTTATAACAAAATCCCATTCCCTTCAAGCATTTACCAAGGTGATTCTTTCCACAATTATCACATATGGGGAAATTCTTATTTCCCTTATTCCCTTTATCCATCCTTCTCACTAACATCCTTTTATTCTTTGGATTCCCTTCAAAGCTATAGGGCTCAGAGAATTCTTTACTTATCTTATTGACACATGATACTATTTTTTCATATGATGAGAATACGTGGGAGACTATTTCCCTTATAAATGTTGGCTCAAGACCATGAAAGATATGATCCTTCTTACTCTTTGGATCATGTGTATTGTTGCAGTTCTCATTAATTCTACTGGAAACCATTTCTAAACAATGGAATACACTAGGTTAGTTTATGAATCACAATGAATAATTCCAAACTTGTAAAATACCTAACATAAATTGAATAGTTTATGCATATAATCCATAAACATAAAAAATGTTTTCTTTGAGGAGGTATTTACTCATAAATATTTCATAATAGTTTGTAAAGAAAATGTGAATTATCCTAAGCATACCCCCTGGGAGTGTCGTAACCAAGAGTGCAGCAAGGCCCGTTGTCATGTACCAGGATACCCTGGGTCAAGCCAGAAACTCCTTGTCAGAGTTTTCACTCCAAGACACATCTATGCCAGAGTTGCCTCTACCTGCTCGTATCCAGACAGGGATGTATTTCATGGAAAATTCACAAAATCTCTACATTACAAAAAATCCATAAAGTTCTTCTATACCAATCCTCAAAGTCTATCTTAGGGTAATGTTCTCTAATAAGAGTTTTTCTAAATCTAGTTTCCAAGGTTTTTACTAAACTTACTCTAATACCAAATGTAATGCCCCAACCCTAGTTACCCAGAGTCAGTGCATTATTACATAAAATTGGCATAATCACAAGAGATCAAGTCTCAAAGGACCGATTAGTTTAGTATCCTTGGAAGTACTAGATACATACATAAGTTTTATATTACATCATGAAATAAAAAAACAAAAACAACATTGTGTCCCCTTTGAACACACTCATATCCCTTAGCTTATCCCTACAAGTCAAACATAATATACTTATTCACATCCTGGGAAAAAGAAAAAATAATAAAGGGGTGAGCTCAGATGCTCAGTAAGGATAACAATATAGTAGAAACATTCATAAACAAGCATAAACATTTAAGGCAATGTATAAGACTAAAACACAAGTATTTTAAACTGAAACTTTAGTATAATATGGAAAATATAAATCAAATAATTCTATTTACTTATTCACATGGATATTCTACTAGTAAAATAATCACATGTAATATCAATATCTAATTTCATAATGATGGAATGCATAATGCCAGACATCATAACCACATAGTCAAGGCCTCATGCCAAGACTACAAATAAGATTTTATCAAGTCCTTGTGCCAAGACACTATTTTGTCTCATGATACCTACCAATGCATCGTGGAGCTATATCGGGCTTCACCCGTCACTTACTAAGTCCAATACATTTCTTATATGAAAAGGTTGAAACATAACATAAACATTCATACTAAAAACAGCATATGTAATGTTAATAGTTTAACTATAAACCATGAATGGTATAAAAATAGCACTTACACAGTCAAACATATCAAAAAACCATCAATACAATATGGAAGATTTTATCATAATAAATCAACTTCAAACATACATAAAATCCAACAAAGGATGTTGACATAGATGAAATCAAAACTATTTGAGAGAAATATATTTTTCTATTTTGAAATCATTTAAAAGTCACATAATTATAAAATAAAACATTTATTTTCAAAATATTATTATAATATTGTAAGGGAATCTTCTAAGGTGTTATAACGGCGGAAAATAGCTGCACCCTCCGTATAAGTTAAAAAAACATTCTTTCCTTAATTTGTTAAAAAAGTCATAAAGTACCTTGTTTGGAAAGGATATAAATATTCCTTTTAAAACATTTTATAAAAAGTAAAATGAGGGTATAAATGACTTTAATCCATAGTCTAATAAATAGTATTTTTTTAAATACATTTTTAAGAAACACAGATGTGGATGATAAAGAGGTCCCAGTAGATACTTACATATAAATAACCTCAGATAATAAAGAGATTGTAAAATTAACCCTTACCTTGTACTTTTTAGGAATATTATATCAATTAATAATATAGTATTTGTTTTAAAAACCCATTTATATCATTTTGACACTATTTAGTATTTGGTTTTTGTGAAAGTCAAAAAAACATGATTACTTTGTAAAAAATAAATTAAATCAATACTAACATGTCATATTAACCTATAAAATTAGTGTAAATCATCAAAAGGGTCAATTTACATTTATTTGGATATTTATAATATCAATTATTTTAATCTTTCATTAACGAGGTGATTAATGCATCATCATTGTGTCATAAATAAATTTAATTATTTAATGTATAAAAATTATAAATAAAATACCATTATATAAGATTTTTTTTATCTTTTTAATTAATATTTATAGTCAAATTTATCTTATTTATAACCCTATATTAAAAATGTTTTAGTTATTAAAATTTGAATTTAACACTTTTAACTCTTCTTTAAATAAAATAATAATAAATGTCCTAATCTAATCCAAGCAGACCAAAATGGTTATATTTTATTCCTAAGGTTTATTTTGGTCGAAAAACACTTATACAATAGAATTAGAACATGTTTTAGGGTAATCATAATATCATTTTTACCTTTACTTACCCTATTTACTTTTAACCGTGGTAAATAAAATTCAAAATTCACTATTCAATCAAAATTATTTTCATCTTATTGAACCACATTTTACTTAATGATGTAAACTGTGTCTCTCAAATTTTTGAAATTCAATTCACAGAAGCGGTAAAATTACATTTTATGCAAATTTGGTAACGTACCTAGAAGGTGGGTAAAAGACGTTAAAAAATTTAATAAAATTTTATACATCTAATCTTATTATAAAATGAATACAATGAATTAATTTGAACTAATATAGGTATTAGGTATCTATTTTGACTTAAAATAAGTTTAAATAAAATAAATAATTATTTAAATAAAAATTCGGTTTTAAACAATAACACAATGTTTTTCACTATTCATCAAAAATTGAAAGTTTTCAAAAAAATACCAAAAATTCACCCTAAGATAATTTTGATATTCCAAATCCAAAAATGTTGTCCATTTTATCAAATTAAAAAAATATGATTTGAATTAGTTAATTTAAAATTAATTCTCATAGTCAAAACCAGAAAGCGGGTTTTTAAGAAGTAAAAAACTATCAAAAGATTGACATGTGTTTTTGTACAATTTAAATGTGAAATTACATCAAATGACCTAAATTATATTAAATGATAAAAATATAATATAATTATACTTTAAAACCACTCAAATTCATAATTTAACACTATAAATTATTTCGATTAAAAAAGTTGTTTTCAATTTAAATTTAGTATTTTTCACTATTCATCAAAATATGGAAGTTATCAGAAAAGTACCAAACATTTGTCCAAACTAAATTTTTATGTCCCTATTATAAAAAATAATTTAATTTCATTAAATTTATTATATAAAAGTGTCAAATATTGGATTTAACAAAGGTTTTCCATTAAAAGGCGGAAAAACTACATTTTTAAAAAATACTTCTTTTATCTGAAAAATTAAATTTTTCCTTTTATTATTTCTAAGAAACACAAAAGAAGAATTTTAAAATTATATAGGATATATATATATATATAATTTAAAATGTGGTTAATACTATTCAAAACTGTTTTTTAAACGGCTAGTTTGATAGGTCGTGATGCGCTTGAACTCGGTGTTGCGTATAACCCAAGCTATTGAATTACTTTAAAGAGATAACATACTATGAAATCTTGGGGTGTTACATTTTTGGATTGAAAAATTCCACTTCTTGGATTATATCATCTGAGAGACAGGAGTGCCAATAGACTTAGAGAAGGGGGATCTGTTGTTTCCTTGGAGCAGCTTAAGAATTTATTGGATATAAGGAGTTTCTTGTACTAGAAGGGTATTACATACACTTCATCCAGGGTTTCTTACACCTATAAGTGACTCTTACATGATTGACTAAGATGGGTGTGAATTTCACATGTTCAGATGCTTGGGAAGAATCCTTTCAATAATTGAATAGAATATTGACTTTAGCATCGATCCAAATTCTGCTAGTGCCAGGTAGGAGTTATACTGTTTACTACAACACATCAGGTATTGGGCTGTGTAATACCCTATAATTCCACGCAAATGTTTTGAAAAATTAAATGGGATTATTTTGAGATAAGGCTCTAATATGACACATGATTCTGAGGCATTAAGTGGCCAAAATGTATTTTCGAACTATTTTTTAAAGTTCATTAAATAATCATGCTAGCAGGTTTTTATAACTTTTAAACCGGTGCCTAGATTAGAAATATGAGGACCCCATTGAACTCAGAGTATTGATATTCACCTAGTAAGGGCCTAACATCGACTAGCATAGGTCGACCAGAAAAATATAGTTTTCAGGACCTTGAGAAGAAAAATAAAATAACATAAAAAGGTTATTTTTATTATTTTCTCTTCATCATTACACAGGGACTCATCAGCACTGCGGTACAAAGATGAGGCAACACTGAATCCATTAATGAACCTCATTAATGAATCATCGTGGTGACACTGAAACACGCAATATATCTTCTTTCTTTAATTAAACAGGGATTCAGGGTTTACAAACAACCTTGGAATTCCTCTGAAGAATGATGAAGGAAACCAATCCAATGATGAAAGTCGATGAATCAGAAAGAGGTGACATTACCCATGGAGAGAGAATCAGAACTGAAGATCGACAGACGGTGATGGAAAATCTTCCTCAACTGATCTTTTTTTCCTAGGTAGGGGTTTAAATATTAATTCTTGCTTTCCCCCCATTCTCCCCTCTAAATGAAGAATGCAGATCAATTCTCTAACAAGTTGATCTACAGATGGATTCATCTTACGGGTCTGGGAAATATTTATTGTGGGATTGGTTATGGGGATTAAATATTAGTGATTTTTATTTATGATTCGTGATCCCACTGACAAGAACAATTTCAGGCCGACACGAATAAAGGTAGGTTTGTTCATTGGGTGTTCTATGTGACCCCCCTCTCTCCTTGTTCTTCGCTGACAAACCCACAAGGTCACATCAAATCTTTGCTGGGGGGGATTCCAAATGAGGCTGAACCCCTATAGTGATGGAAAAATGGAGGGGAGTACGCGGTAGTGACGGTGACACCCCCAAAAATCCTGAAAGCACATAAAGATTAGGAAATGGACAGCCTGAGCAAGTCAGGTGGTCGACAGAGGAGACCGCCGGCGGCACACCCCGATGGAACGCCAAGGAGGTAGAGGCCATGAACAGTAGGGTCTGCAACAGTGTAGGGTGGTGGTGCCGGTGTGGCGCTGTGTTAGGTGGAGTGGCCCGCTGGTAGGAAGTTGCGCGAAATAGATGCCAGTTGGCTTCTGGGCTAGACCCAAGCCGGCCCACTGATGTGGGCCAGGCCAATCGAATAAATCAGGTTGTTGGGTGGCCCGTCTGGTTAGAATCGGTCTGACTAAGTCAGACCCAACATGATGAGAACTAGGTCACTAGGCGACCCAGTAGGTTGGACCCACGGCTGAACCGGGCCGAGTCTAGCAAGGCCCATTGGGATAGGCCGGACTGGGTTGGCCCAAACCCAACTGAGTCAGATCGGGTTAGTCGAACCAGGTCGTGTCATAGGGCACCCCTGAGTCGGGTTGGTCGGGTCGGTCCGACCAAGTCGGACTGGTCCTAGACGCAACCGACTCCTATTTTATAAAACACCAATATCTTTCAGATCGAGCATCTAATTAACGGTCCATCTACAACATTGGGACCATTGTGATGAGACGATCCTTTGGGTATACTATAAGTGAGTTTTCGTGCCAATAGAGATACAGATGATAACATGAGGAGTAGATTTTCCTAGAATCAAGCATGATGGAGAGCAGGAATCCTGTGGTTGGCTGTGGCATGAAGGATATGATGAGCGGGACCTCATTAGTCCAGTAACTAAGTGGACCGCAGTGGTCTAGTAGCCCAACGGATCTCAGTGGTCCAGTAGATGAGAAAAACTTAGTGGTCCAATAGCTGAGTGGACCTTAGTGGTCCTATCACGACCCGAACCTACCCGGGCTCGAGCCAAAACTACCCCAAGTCCACCTCCATAGGCTAAGGGATGGCGACCAGTGCCGAAGTCACAACAACTCGGGGAGGCCTTTTCCTAAGTACCTATACACACACATGCAACACACTCAATGAAAAAGTGCAGAGTAAAAGAAAAGGAAAGCAGAGTAAAGTGCAATTGCTATATATAAACCACCAAAAGTGCATCGACCTCTAATCAGTACAAAGAAAGTACTAAAAGTAAACTGAAAAAAGGGGCAAAACAAGCGCCCAACCTAAAAAGTGCCACAACCTGACAATAGGTGAACAAAAAGTAAACAACTGGAAGGGTCCCTCACCTGGAACCCAACTCCGACCACCGCACGCGGTCCACGCTCCTGAAGTCCTAAGCTCCACTGAAGTCACGACCAACCTGTCCGTCGTCTGCAAGGGCACACCAAGTGTGGGAAAATCCCAATCAGGGGTGAGTATAAAAATACTCAGTAGGATACCCCGAAGGCTCGAGGGAGCAACAAAGGAGGTACCGAAGGGTGAGAAGCAGATCGAATAGGGAAAAGTAATGGAGTACAACCGAGAGTGCACTAAAGAGTAAGAGTAGAGAGTTCAGCTCAACCCAACAAGAGTAAAGAAGTTAGACTCGTCCAGACACAAGGAGCTAAAAATGGTGAGAAGATGAAATTCCCGTCGAGTCTTCACTACCTATAGCAGGAGAGTAGACTCGTACAACCACGAGAATCTAGACACGGAAAGCACGTGGCATACCCCACGCGTCTTCACCTCTCCTGGAAGGAGAGTAACCAAACCCAAGGAGTGGGTACTGGAATAAGGTATATAAATATCCATATGCTCAAAAAAGAAGCCCAAACAAGATCGTAAGGGGATCTCCATCCCGTAGCTTAGCCCAAGAAAGTGAGTATCCAACAGTCTCAGAAGTAACCATCATCGATGCCCAGCATCCCACACGTCTGCCCTGAACTGCAAGCCAAGAGGCTCAAATCACCGCACCTCGACACTATCCTCTTTGGCCGGCACTGACTCGCCCACATGGTTTTAGGTCACGTCACAAGAACGCGTCTCGATGGGGAAATCTCCCCTCATACTTGAGAGTTATGGGTTAAGTTAAACCACACCTTGTCACTGTCACATAGTCGAGAGGTATGCTCAAAGTCGAAGCTGTCACATCACTGACCCGTACAAAAAAGGGTCCTGCTCCAGTAGTCACGGAGTACAGCCACAGACTAGCCTAGAAGAAAGGATTGAGTCTGAAATGCCAATGGGTGACCCACTACCCAGCCCTACTGGAGGGTAATTCATAATAAGATATCGGGTGACCAACTGCCCAACCCTGCTGGAGGGTAAACCCTAATACATCATCAGGCGACCCACTGTCCAGCCCTTCTGGAGGGTAGTCCTGGAATAAGTTGACAGGTGACCCACTGCCCAACTCTGCTGGAGGGTAGACCTAGAACAAGAAGACGGGTGACCTACTGCCCAGCCCTGCTGGAGGGTAGACCCTCGAGAATCGTCAGGTGACCCACTGCCCAGTCTCTACTGGAGGGTAAACCCTAAGAGTGTCATCGGGTGACCCACTGCCCAGTCTCTGTTGGAGGGTAAACCCTAGAAGTCAGTGAACAACCCACTGTCCAGTCTCTACAGGAGGGTAAACCCAAAGAATTCGATGAGCAACCCACTGTCCAGTCTCTGCTGGAGGTTAAACCCAGAACTGCTCTAGCCATCCCTACTGGATGGCACAACACTGGCCCACAAAACTCAGAGTGGGTATCGTGCAACCACCCAACTCTAGAAAAAAACCAGGGGAAACCACTCAACCCTACTGGTCTAAACCATCGTGAATAGGAGGACCCTCTATGTCGCGAGAGGTCAAAGTTACATAAAGTAGAGCACGACACACATATGGGGCCCACACGACATGTGGTCCCAGCTCATCTCCCAACCAAGCACATACGTTCTCAGGCACATACTACATCATGTACCTCTAATCATTCCCGTATACTCTGAGAGTATACCACATCTCTAGCCCAAAGGCTATCATGCACACGACACCCAACGTCCACGCGAAGGGAGAAAACGTAATTTTCCAATATGATTCCTCCACAGCCCCAGCACAACCAACCACATCTCTTCAAAAATCAAATCCACTCACATGGGAGTGAACGCGATCAAACGCTAAGGGTCCTCTACAAACACAGTAGGATGAACCACCACCGGAGCACCTTACTTGCTTTCACGTTTAAATCAGTTCTCGAAGGAGACTCCGCACATCCAAATGGATCATACCGTTTTAATCCTCACAGAAGAACACGCGAGATAGAATACTTACTCACCTCAAATGGATACCGGATGAAAAAGTCATCTACACCGCTTTACGCCCGAACGACGTCCCTTGATCCCGAGCCTCGGCCCCGAAAACAGTCGGGCACATCGCACCATTGCGATCCCATCGGAAAAGAACATCAAAAGGACTACTCAGTTGAGTGGAATGGATATCCAGAGAAAAAGATGAATTTCACCGTACCACACACAAGCAGTGCTTCGTGGGACCTGCATCCCGGTCCTGAAGCGCAATGAATGGATCACACCGTTGCGATCCTCTCGAAAAAGTACACAAGATCGATTGTTCGCTTGTCCTAAACGGATACTCGGTGAAGTAGCTGAAATTCACCGTCAACGCCCAAAATGGGCCCCGTGGGGTCCACACCTCAATCTCGGTTTAAGTGCTCAAAATCAGTCTTGAAATGTCCACCTCAACTTCAGGGTCGCGATGCAGCTGACTACGCATCAATCAGATGTCAAATGCAGACATACAGTCCGATACAAGATTCCCCCAAATAATAATAATTATATTATTATTATTATACTTGGGTGTTCCGGGTAACCGAGCCACGAGCCCGAATTAAGTATCCAAGATTGGACTTGAAATGACCGTCTCAAGGTCATGGACACGCTGCCATAGACGGTATGTTATTCGGACGCTCCATGTAGAAGTTACGTTTGAATCAGCGTTTGAAAATAATAATAATAAAATTATTATTTTTAGGGAGTTTTAATGACCCGCTCCACAAGTCATCGAAAGGTACCCAACATTGGTCTTAAAAATACCATATCAAATATAGAGTTTTATGCCCAATTAAATGTTTTAATAATTATAACATTATTATAATTATTAAAAATCATTTTTTTTCAAATTATTTTTTCTTTAATTCGGTGGAACCTTCTCTCTCCAATTAAGGGAGACTCCCCCACCATTTTTTTCCTCACACGTTTTTTTTGTTCACCTGCTTTTACAGGTCATCTCCAGCAGAGACCCGCTGTTTGCAGGTCTCTTCTTCTCCACGAGGGTCGCGCGACCTTGGTGGTCCGGCGACCCCATCACCGGTCGGCCACCCAGCCGACCGCTCCTCCACAGCTCCCCCTTAGACAACTGCCGCCCACAGCCGCTCGCACCAAGCCCTACTGCCGCCTCCGCTCGACCGTGCTCCCGGCCGCCTCGCCCTCACCGACGCCCGCTGCGCCTGGCCGACGTCCGCTGCGTTCTGTACCCCGCACTCGCCGTCGCCCACAGCTAACCCATGCTGCACGATGACCCGCTGAATGCTGCTCGACCGCACCACCCCAGTGCCCTCTGCTCGTGCCTCCGCTCAACCATCGGTGGGTTAATGCATCCAAAAGTGGGCAATAAATATACGCGAAGAACGGATGGATTTCGGATACATTCAGGCTTCGAACACGGATTGATGACCGTGTTAGTGCAGTCATCGACTGTTGATAAAGGGAATGAAAAAAAAAACAAAACAAGCAAGAATTAATTTAAGAGAACAACTTCAATCTGAAAACGAAGTCGGAATAAATCCTACCACGATTTGTTTGTCCGTCGATGACGACGTGTTCGCCTTGCTTCCGCTGCGATCCGCCGAAGTTCCATCGTCGTCCGCCGAAGGGAGGAGGATGAGAATATGGGAGAGGGAGAGCTTGAGGAAGAGGAGGTTTTTCCAGGGGATTTAGAGGGGATGAAGGGGATGAAGTGATTAAATAAAGAAAATTCATTAATCCTTTAATTAATTAAAAACTCAACCCAAATTAAATCCGCGTCCGAAACCCCAAACGCAGTGAAAGTTAGGTCGTGCCTAGGGTAAACACCACCTCCCGAGCACAACTGTTATCTCGGAATTTTAATCTGAGCCTCTGTTCGAAAGTTATAAAGTTTAGCGTCCGAAGCCGCTAAATTACGAAAACGCCCCTGGGGCCATTTTTCACTGACGGCCCGCGCCCGCGAAACGTAAACCCCTCCTAGGGTAAACAGCATCCTCTGAACTCAATGGTTCCCTCGGTTTTTCAATCCAAGCCACCATTTAAGAGTTACTTGAGTTAAGCCGTTAACCAAATAAATTAATTATTTAATTTATCCGTTCCACGCTCCGATAGCGAGCGAGTGGTCCAAACGTCCCGCGCCGACATGTTTTATGTCGTTACTAGGGTAAACACCCCATTCCAGACCCATCCATACACTCATATTTCTAATCCAGATCACCGTTTAGGAGTTATCCCATTTATTTGGTGCTCCCAATGTGAACGCACTGAATATTTAATTTTGGCCACTCCGGGGCTCGAAATCGCATGCCGTCTGAAGGAACTTTTCTGAAATAATATCAAGAATATTCCAAAGTATTTTATATCCAAAAACCGGGTTCTTATAGGTTCATTAGCACAGTGGACCTCATTGGTCCAGTAGCCTAGCGGACCTCAATGGTCCAGTAGCTGATCGGACCTTAGTGACTCATCAGGGATGAGACCCTCAGTAGTACAAGATGATTTAGCTTTATGACTGAAAATATTACTTTCTATACATTGAATTATACCTAATGTAAGATGTATTTTCTATGTGGTATTACTTTGTGGTCTTTCCTTTATGGTTTTGGGTCCCTATTGAGTATTGTGTTACTCACCCCTACACCGGCTTCGCCCATACATGTCATGTCTCGTGCAGGTGATCGACACTTCGGTAGAGACCTTGGTGGCTCGGGACTAGGTGGTGCTCAGTGAGACATGATAGACATGCATAATTCTATGAATACATGAATCTACCCTTCACCTACCCTTTAGGTACGGTCTCGAGTAGACGGAACATGGTAGTTGTACTTTCTTTTGTTGGTTTGGACATGTATTATAGCCCCTTTTTAATTTCAATTTGTATTGTAATCTGAATAGTTAACTCAGTGACAGTTGTGGTTTACTTTTTTTTTACTTTACATAGTTTGATCTTTGTGTGTGTGTACAGGTTTAAAGGAAATACCTTCCCTTTTTGGGATATTACTACTCGGTGCTAGTCGCCAGCCCTTGGCCTATGGAAGGAAGGTTTGAGGTAGTCACGACATGGGACTTGGGGGACATGTCATGAAAAATTGGTATTAGAGGGTGTTCGGTTATTCCAGAAGAACTATGAGTCTGTAAATGTTTATGGATAAATAGTGTTAAGTGTTTCGAGTTTAGCTTTCAGGCCAGGGATTACAGTATTGGTGTGGCGGCTGATGTATCTATACACAAGGACTCTAAATTCTGCTTTTTGACTCAGTACATGAAAACACTGGTTGCATGTGTTTTAGAATGTTTTCTCATAATGTTTCTGAGTTAGAGTCAACTCACCAGGTATAATATAATCATCATGATTCATCTTGATCTCTTTCAGGATGCCTCTACATAGATATCCAACTAGAATTCCAGTGCATGACCATAAGGATGGTTTATAGAGTGATGAGGCTTTGGTACAAGGACTGTTTCCCAAGATGGAACCTTCAGGTGGTGTCCCAGGTTTACCACTACTCGTTGGCCAACAGTTACTATTGGTGCTACTAGTAGAGGACAAAGTAGGCTAGGTAACTTACATGAGTTCTAGAGATAGATACCTCCTAAGTTCAGGGGAGAGACAAATCCTTTGGTTTTTGAGGATTTTCTAGAGGTGGTGACATGAGTCTTCTGCTTAGTGAGTATGCCACTTGACCAGATGGTATTTTTATCCGCGAACCTTCTACAGGGCTCGGTAGGGAGATGGTGGAGTTTGACGATCCAGACACATGAGGTGGTGACCCTCACCTGGTCTGACTTCGATCAACTTTTCAGGGAGGAGTTCTTCCCCACGACTTTGCACTCAGTGCACATACATGAGCTGCTTCACCTACAGCAGGGAATCCAGACAGTGGCTGAGTACTATGTGAGGTTCACAGACCTCTCCCATTACTATAAGGATATGGTATGAGACCCTTTATTTAATGCATTGACCTTTTAATAGGTAATCCAATGGGAGATTAGGGTATCAATGATTTCCCTCAGCATCCTTACGTAGGCTGGGGTGCTGGAGCGAGCTCTACTAGTAATGAGCTTTCTCGCAGAGCAGGTGTCGATGATGAGAGCTACCACCAGGCAACAGGTGGTCAAGTCATCTGTGGCAGTTAGCAAACATATGATACATAGGCCCAAGTAGGATAAACCATTTAAAGGACAACCCCATGACTCAGGGTCAGTAGTACGAGGCTCCCAGGGTAAAGAGAGTAATCAGTGGAGCATAGTATGCTACCCATGTGGTGAGTAGGGGAAAATGGATTGAGATTTACCGAATCACTGCACAGAGGACCAAAATATGGTTGAGGGACCACTAAGGTAGTGACAAAGAAATGAATAGTATGTTATGCCAGGCAGTGGATGTGGCAGTGGAGCAGGATGAGCAGCAAGTGGTGGGAATAGGTACAAGGTACTTCCACCACCACCCCCAGGTGGCCTACCAAGGGCTCCAGGAGCAGGTGGACTGGGGAGAGCACAACTTTAGGTAATCGAGGCCTATAGTCCTGACATCCTAGAGATGATATAAAGTAAAATATGTGTCTTATCCACTATAGCTATAGTTCTTATAGACATAAGTTCCAATCACTCTTTTCTTTCTATATACATTTTTTGGAGCTCACATATTCTGATTGAGTTGTTGGCTCGATCATTATGATTATATACTCCTACGAGAGGGGATTCATCGATCACACAGTCGTTCCAAAAGTGTGAGATTACTCTTGGAGGTGAGATATTTGGCTGGGATCTTCTAATAGATGCATTTATTCCTTATGATTTCATTATGGGTATGGACTGGCTATTAGCAGTTCATGCTCAGATCGACTGTTTTAGATACACAGTGCAGTGTGTCTATGGAGATGGGAATCAATTTTCCATTTTTGGTGAGAAATAAAACGGAACATCGTAGGATGGACTTGCACAAATGAGGGTGCAACTGATCACTCATTAGTTGGCTAGCATGATCCTCGATGTTGTGGATGAGATGAGTCCACAATTTCCTACAGTGGTGGATGAGTACAAGGATTTCTTTATAGAGGATGTTCCAGGACTAACTCCTCATAGAGGGGTAGAATTCTGCATTTATCTGTACCCCATAATGACACCGATATTTACACCTTCATATCAGATGTCTCCCACAAAGCTTCGGGAGATGAGGGTATAGTTCAAGGACTTGCAGGGGAAGGGATTCGTAAGGCCCAACGTTTCACCATAGGCTTCTCTAGTGTTGTTTTCCAAGTAGGAAGACAGAAGATTGAGGTTATGCATGTACTTTTGGAACCTGAACCAGGTGACTATAAAGAACAAGTGTCCTCTATTGAGGATTGTTGACCTCTTTGATCAGTTGAAGGGAGCGAGATGGTTCTTGAAGATAGACCTCATATCTTGATATCACTAGCTTTGAGTACAAGATGAGGACATCTCAAAGATGACTTCCAAATGTTTCTATGACCACTAAAAGTACTTATTTATTCCATTTAGTGTGATGAACGCCCAAAAAATTTAATGAGACTCATGAAAAGGATCTTTCAGCTGCACTTAGACCAGTTTTTAGTGGTATTCATTAATGACATCTTAGTGTATTCAGCGTCTAAGGAGGAGCATGAGATACACCTGATGATGGTTATGGACACACTATGAGATCACCGATTTTACGAAAATCTCTTGAAGTGTGAGTTCTAGATACAAAAGGTACACTTCATTGGAGATGTCATCTAAGAGGATGGATTTTTGGTGGATCTAGTGAAGATCAAGACGGTGCTTACTTGGGAGCTACCCAAGAGCGTTACCAAGGAGAAGAGTTTCCTTGGGTTGTATGGGTATTATCAGAGGTTTGTAACTGACTTCTACAGAGTGATAGAACCCATAATGGTGTTGAAAAAGAAGGGAAAACCCTTTGTATGGATAGAAAGATTCCAACAGATATTTCAACAGCTGAGGCAGAGCTTGATGAGTGCTCCTATCTTGAGCCTGCCGGAGGAGGGCACCGACTACATGGTGTTCTATGATGCATTAAGAACTGGGATTGGTTGTATCATGATGCAGGGGCAAGCAGTGATTACTTATGGTTCATGACAATTGATACCGCATGATCAGAACTATGCGACTCATGACCTTGAGTTGGTAGTGGTAATATTCACACTAAAGATGTGGTGACACTACCTTATGGGAGAACAATTCATCATCTACTATGAAAAAAAGAGTCTCAAGTATATTTTTATCAGAAGGATATGAATCTGAGATAGCGACGTTGGATAGATTTCCTCTAAGACTATGACTTCAAAATAGTCTATACTCGTGGGAAGGGGAATGTGGTGCAGATGATCTCAGCATAATATCGAGTTCAAAGCTATTAAACAATGCCTTAGAACAGTTGGCCTCACTTTATATATCCTTCATGGATAGTGAGAAGATAAATTTTCATAAGTCGATGGTAGTTTCCCCTCCACTCTTACAATGAGTTTGGGAAGCACAACTTAGAGATGCCAGTTACGAGACTACACGTTCCTAGATGTCCACATGGCATGCCCCTGATGGAAATTTGAAAGGTGGGGAGCATATTATCCTTTTAAGAGGACACACCATAGTACCAATGAAATTGTGGGAGGAGGTGTTGAGGGAGTTCCATACATACCATTTAGCGGTAAATTCAGGTGTGGAAAAGATGTGCCAGGACCTCTAATGTTAGTACTGGTAGTCGGGGATAATGATGGCAGTGGAAGGGTTTGTCTTGAGATGCCTCACTTGTTAGCAAGTTAAGGCTAAGCACAAGGTTCAAGTAGGTTTGACATAACCCCTCGAGGTTCTGTATTAGAAGTGTAATGGGATATCGATGGACTTCATGAAAGGCTTACCACATACATTTAGGGGACATGATACCATCTGGGTGATCATTGACCGACTCACCATGTCATCTCACTACCTACCCAATCAAGAGCCAGGTTCAGTAGAGAGATTCAGACACCTCTACGTGAAGGGGATAGTTCGACTCCATGGAGTCCCATATATGATATTCTCATATTGTTAAGGATGATTTAAATCCTAGTATTGGAAGGTATTGTGGGAGGAGTTTGGAACTCAACTATGCTTGATCATAGCCTTTCACTCACAGATGGATGGTCAGGCAGAGCAGACAATACAGAACTTGGAGGACATTATTTGTTCTTGCGTTCTTGATTTTGGTCGCAGTTGGGAGGACCACCTACCAATGGTGGAGTTTGTGTACAATAACTACCAGTCCACCATCGGTATGGAATTGTTTGAGGCACTGTACAGACGACTATGAAGGTCACTGTTATGCTGGATAGACCCATGTGGGTCAACACTCATGGGTCCATAGATGGTACATTCTACCACTGAGAAGGTGAAGGTCATCCGAGAGTAGATGAAGACTTCCTAGAGCTGACAGAAGTCCTATGATAATGGGAAATGGTGACCCTTGGAGTTTGAGGAGGGGACCATGAATTCCTATGGGTCTCTCCTCGACCAAGGATATGGAGATTTTTCTAAGGTGGAAAGTTATCTTTATTGTTGATTGGACCTTTCCTGATACTGCGTAGAGTGGGTGAGGTGGCGTACCGCTTGGATCTACCTCTACAGTTAGAGAGGGTGCATGATGTCTTCCATGTATCCAAGTTGAAGAGATACATGCACAACCATTCTCACATCATTGACCACGATGAGCTGGAGATTAACGATGTGGCAACATTTACGAAGTACCTGGTGGAGATAGAGGATCGAATGGAGAGGATCCTTCATGGACGGTTGATTCCTCTAGTGCATGTTTGTTGGCAGAACGAGAATCTTCAGGGGAGAACATGGGATAGGTAGGCTCATATCTGTGCTCAATACCCCCATTTGTTTGATTATATTTTTTTTGGATTTTGGGGATGTAAAGAACTAATTTGAGGAGAATGTAATACCTTAGAATTCCAAGATTTTTTTTGAAAAATTAAATAGAAATTTTTCTAGACTAGGCACTGAGATGGAACGTGATTTCAAGTCCTGGAGTTCCCAGAATGTATTTTCAAACTATTTTTTTAAGTTCATTAAATAATTATGCGACCGGGTTTTTCTAAATTTTAAACCGGAGCCTAGATCAAAAATCCGAGGACACCGTTGAACTCAGAGCATCGGGATTCACATAGGAAGATACTAATATCGACCAGCATGGGTCGACCAAAATAGATAGTTTTTGGGACCTTGAGAAGAAAAATAAAATAACTTAAAAAAAGTTATTTTTATTATTTTCCCTTCATTGTTACATAGAGACTCGTCAGTACTGAGGTACAATGACGAGGCAACACTGAATCCATTAATGAAGCTTATTAATGAATCAGCATGGAAACGCTGCAACATGAAGCATGTCTTCCTTCTTTAATTAAATAGGGATTTAGGGTTGATGAACAAACCTAGAATTCCTCTGACAATGACGAAGTAAACATCTCCAATGAAAAACGCTAGCGAATCAGAAAGCAGTGACGATACCCTTGGAGAGCGAATTGGAATAGAAGATCGATGGACGGTGACAAAATATATTCCTTGACCGATCTCCTTTTACTAGGAAGGGGTTTAAATCTTAGTGATTTCTTTTCCCTTGTTCTCCCCTATAAAAGAAGAATGCGGATCAAATCTTTAACAAGTTGATCCACAGATGGATTATTTTTACGGGATTGAGAAATATTTATTGTGGGGTTGGTTATGGGGATTAAATCTTAGTGATTTATATTTATGCTTCATGATCACACTGACACGAAACATTCCGGGCCGACACGAATAGCGGCTAGTTTGTTCATTGGGCGTTCTCTATGATCCCATCCTCTCCTTGTTCTTTACCAACGAACCCACAAGATTGCGTTAGATCTTTGTTGGGGGGATTCCAAATGAAGACGGACCCCTAGAGTGATGGTAAAATGACGAGTAGTATGTAATAGTGATGCTCCAAGAAGCCTAAAAGTACAGAAATATCAAAAAATGGACCACCATAGCAAGTTCGGTGGCACAAAGAGGAGACCGCTGGCATGCCGGTGATGGCAGTGGCTACAGACGGGAGGCGGTGCGCCCCGATGGCATGCCGACGTGGAAGAGGCCGCAGAAAGCAGGGGTCTTGGTGGTGCAAGATGGAAACATCGATCAAGAACCACATTAGGGGGAGATTCCCATGTGGCATGGAATAAAATTTTCTGGCATGTGGTGTACGCTGGACCGTGTGCGGAGGGAGGCAACCGTCCTCAACCGGCTGCGTGGCCGCGCGAACCGAACACTAGCGGGTCTCCAGACTGGACCCAAGTCGGCCCATCAATGCAGTCTGGGCCGATAGAGTAAACCAGGCTGTTGGGTGGCCCAGCTAGTTAGAACCATTTAGAATAAGTTAGACCAGACCAGAAGAGAACTGGGTTGTTGGGCGATCAGGCAGGTTAGACCCACGGCTGAACTGAGCCGGGTCCAGCAAGGCCCACTGGGCCAGGCTGGAATGGGTCAGACCAGACCCAAATAGGTCGGGTTGGGTATCCAAAATGGGTCATCTCATGCGAGACCCCCGGTCTGGGTTGGTTGGGTCTGTCCGACCAAGTCGAACCGGGCCCGGACGCAACCAGCCCCTATTTACTAAATCACTAATATCATTCAGACCCAGCATCTGATTAATGCTCTGTCTATGGAATTGGGACCCTTGCAATGGTACATTACTTTGGGTATACTCTAATTTAGTTTTCATGGAATTCGATGTATGACCGATGTATTGAGGTGTAGATTTTCTCCGAATCAAGTGTGCTAGAGAGTGGGAATCCTACGGTTGGCTGTGAGACGAATTATATGAAGAGGAGGACCTCAATTGTCCAATAGCCGAGTAGACCTCAGTGGTCCAGCTTCTCAGTGGATCTTAGTGGTATATTAGCTCAACAGAACTCAGTGTTCCAGTAGTAGAGTGGACCTTAGTGGTCCTGTAGCGGAGTAGACCTCAGTGGTCCAGTAGCTGAGCAAACCTCAGTGGTCCAATATATGAGTGGATCCCAGTGGTCCAGTAGCTCATGGGACCTTAGTGGTCTAGTAGATGAGTAGACCTCAGCAGTCCAGTAGTTGAGTAAACCTTAGTGACTCATCAGGGATGAGTCCCTTAGTAGTACAAGATGATTCATCTTTACGACTGATAATCATACTTTTTATTCTTTGATTTATACCTTGTGTGAGCTATCTTTTCTTTGTGGTTTGGGGTCCCTAATAAGTACTGTGTTACTCACCCCTTCATGGGTTTCTCCTGAACGTGTCGTGTCTCATGCAGGTGATCGACACTATGACATAGACCTTGGTGGTTTGGGACTAGGTGGTGCTCAGTGAGATGGGACAAATGACCATACTTATATGGATACAGGTATCTACCCTTCACCTAAACTTTATGTAGGGTCTCGAGTGGATAGACCATGTAAATTTTACTTTCCTTTTTGGTTTTTGGCTTTTATTCTGGCCCCTTTGTACTTTCAGTTTGTACTGTACTCTCAGTAGTTTTCTTAGTGAAAGTTGTTGTTTACTTTGTGTTTACCTTTTTCAGTTTGAGCATTATGCATGTGTACATGATTAAAATAAATGCCTTCCCTTTTTGGGATATTCCTACTCGGTGCTAGTTTCTATCCCCTAGCCTATGGAAGGCGATCTTGGGGTCGTCACGGTACAGGCCCTAGGGGATGGGTCATGAAAGGCTGGGAGCTATTCTGATTTAGGAAGAGAGAGTCTCCACATAAAGGTATTTTTGGTTGAGGCCTCATGAGTATAATTACCTGATGAATGACCTCGATCTAGATGTTGTAGTTCATTATTTACATTGTTGGAGGGATTATTTACTTGGGAAGTGTTTTGTTGGAATTCATGGATCAAAAATTCCGGAAGTACATTTCCACACTGCATGATCTAAATTATAGGCAGCATAGATGGGTTGAGTTTCTAAAATCCTTCAATTTGGAGCTTCCCTACACACCTTGAAAAGGAAATTATATAGTCGATTATCTATGATGGAAGACACATACACATGTAGTTTATGAGGCTAGTGTTGAGTGGAAGATCATGACCCTGTTTTTGGAAATGCATGTTGAGGTTCTGGAGGATCATGGGATGACAATCCTCTTAGATTTACCAGTGACCTTTACCCTTCTAGAACATGTGATAATGAGGCAACTCTTAGATCTCAAAGACCTAATACTAAGGGAGAGTTTCAAAGATGATGATTCATATTATGGTTAGACCATGGATGAGAATGATACCTTACACTATCATGGGTGAGTCTAAGTCCCATCAGACATCATAGAGGAGTTGATGTAGAAATATCATGCCTTAGTCTAAGTAGTACACCCCGATGTCACCAATATGTATCAAGAATTATGCCACCAGTATTGGAGTCATGCTATGAAATGGGAGTTAGCCATATTTATAATTCGATGTTCCATTAGTAAATAGGTGAAGGTGGAACATCAATGACCAGTAGGAATTTTATAACCATTGTTCATTCTTAAGTGTAAATGGGATGATGTTTCCATTGACTTAATGATTGGTTTTCCTAGATTTCCTCATGGAAACAATATATTCTGGGTAGTTTTTGATAATTTGATGAAGGTTTCACACTTCTTACTAGTTCAAGAGACCTTTGTAGTAGACGATAAAGGGAGGATATATGTTAGTGAGGTCATACATCTACATCATTATCCTCCTTCTATCATATTTTATAAGGACACTTGCTTCATGTCTCAGTTTTAGTAATGGTTATAGAAGGCCTTAGGTACATAGGTGCTTATGAGCATGACCTATCACCCTCAAACAGATGTCCATATAGAGTGTACATTTAAGGTGTTATAGGACATGCTCTGTTCATGTGAAATTGACTTCGAAGGTTCATTGAAGAAATACAAACCCCTAGTGGATTTCACTTACAATAACACATTTTAGGATACCATTCAGAATTATCCTTAAGAAGACTTATATGGTAGGCATTTTTGACCACCTATGTGCTGGTTAGAGGTAGGGGAGGAAGATTTTCTTAGACCACGTCTCGTCTGGGAGACTACAAAGTAGGTCTAGTTGATAAGGAAGCTCTTGTTGACGGATTAGTCCAGAAACTATTCATATGTCAATCTCCATTAAAGACCTCTTGATTTTTAGTTCAGGGATTTGGTTTTCTTACAAGTTTCACCTAGGTTGGGACATTGATGAATTCAGACACTAGTTAAGCCTTCTCCTTGATTCATTGGACCCTTTGATATTATATAGGTAATTGAGTCAGTGGATTACCAAATAAAACTTCCTCAGAGATGTCGGTTTATAAATTAATTTTTCAATGTGTATTAGCTCCACTAGTATTATCCAGACTGATCACATGTTCTATATCCTGATGAGGTTTTTTTATATGTGGATGCTTCCTTCAAGAGTACTTAGTGCATATTGTGTATTGGATAATGATGACACTCCAAGTTAGGTAAGTTACCTTAGTACAAGTTTTATGGAAGCAAGACTGAGTACAAGATGATAATTGGGAGTGGGAAGATGATATATGAGAAAAATTTCTATAACTTACCTCAGATAATTCCTCTTTACCCTATGAAGGACAACTTGAGGATGAATTTATTTATGGAGGGTAGGTTGTATTGACCTGGGTTTTTATGAAGGCATGAATCATTTGTTTTTAGTTTTAATTAATTTTTTAATCTTGTTAAATATAGCCTAATAAAGGATTTGCAAGCGTCCAATGTTTTTTCTAATCCTGGAGTTCCATAAAATGGAAAAATAGATTGGTCTGCATGGTTAGTGTTGGGTTAGTACTAACCATGTGACTCAACCATGTGGGGCACTTCTTATATAGAAGAGGATTCACAATTTTTCATAAACCATACAATCTAGGAAAAACACCCATGAGGAATTTCAGACATCAATGATAGTGGAATTTCACATTGCTTACAGATGGTTAGGCAAATCACATGCCTAGACCATGCGAGGGGGTTTCAAGGATAATGGAATGCGCATGGTTGGTGCACAGTTTTGGAAAACTGTGCAATAAAACCATGATACCTAGTATTTTTTGGGTAAAAAGACCACTTTTCAATTAAATGAATTTTAATTCTCATCCCTCTCCCCCATTTCATTTATAGAATACAACCCCTCCACAATTAATCCATGATAGCTCCACTTCATGCCAACATAGGGATTTTGTTAGCACCTCCATCCAGAATCCAATTCAATTGCTGTAAGAAGCATTGGACCCAAAAAAACAATATCCCTAGTCCTCTTGCTTCATATTTTAGTTTCTCTTACAATATATTGTACTATTTATGATAAAAATCATTTCCCTTATTTTCAAGGGATTTTTTTTTGTTTTGGTGTTTTCTTCCATACTTATTCTAATCAAAGGTTGATGCTGGATGAGTGGTCAGCCATGAACCTAGGGTAGGTTTTCTAGAAATCTTACCTCAAGGTTTAGTTTTTTTTCATAGCTCCATCGATGTGACACATGTCAAAAAATTTCTATTATTGCCTTTAAATGTGTTCTTTCTCCTTTAATTAATTGTACCTTGTCTAACTAGTAATTTGGACCACATTATAACAATGGAGGATTCCAAACTCAATGATTTCCACCCCATTGGGTGTTCCAAATGAATTTTATTCCTTTCTATAATTTTTAATTGATCAAAACAACTTCTAAGTGTTTTTCTTGACCTATTTTTCATATATGACTTGCCTTGTAAATTGAAAGGATTAATTTAAATGAATGTAATGGGTGGAAAGTCTGCACCACATGTTCTGTAATTATGAACCCAAATTATAAAAATTATGCACTATTTAATATCTATGTTAAATGGTTATAAATGAATTTGAATTGATCTCTCATGTTATTATTATTATTATGAGTATGTCATTACTGTTGGATGTTGAACAATGGTTAAGTGTTTTATTGAGCATGGTGTTTCACACTTCCTTATGTTAGGTGATGATCATGAAGTCTCACACCATTATACATTTATTTGGGTGATGGGAATGACATTCCATGTTTTTTTCGTATCGAGTGTTAGGCATGAAAAATCATCCCACCATCTCAAGTGACAAACATGATGTATCAGATCCATATAAGATTATGGTCTTATACCTTTGCTGGAGACATTGGCTTAACAGACTAGTTATGGATGCCTAAGTTAATCCTTGGGTCTTGATAACACCTAGAACCCATGTATATGGATCTAAACATCCTCATGTATAGTGTACATATACATGTATATATATATATATGACTACTATATATATGGTTACTGGTCAGACTCATCTCGACCAACGCCGAAGCAGGTAGAGCCAGCTAGGTATCCTATAAGAACCTGATCCAAGTGATATTTATTCTTTAGTGTTACTTACATTTTCTTTACCCACACACTGTTATTTATATGTAAACTAGGTGGATTATATCTAAACACCATTGTTGGTGGCCTATTGAGTTTATCTCACTCCCTAACTGGGTCACATTTGGTTATCGAGTAGACTCCATGTCTGCAGGTATGTACAATGGTAAGCTCTCTGCTACATATTCTTGATTTGTTTTACTTATATCATAGATCATTGAGTAGAGGATTGATCGTATGATCATTATACTATAACAACAATCTTTTGGTCTTTTTGTATTTTTTATAATGTGTTGTATATTCCTATCCCCTATAACCCCATTTTCCCTTTTTTGTATATCATCTTTCCATGAAATCATCATGTATATGACTAAGACTATAGGATTTTAATTACTATTCGCGTTTCTTGGTTATTTAAGCTTCCACAGTTGATTATAATTTTGTTTCTGGTGTGCCATATGTTTTATTTTTCTTCTTCTATTGTCTATTTATTTATTATATCTGCCATGTCACTCTAATATAAGGGTATAGTCTCCCCACCATACCACCTTGGACCCTTGATACTATTCAGAAGCCTCTCGCATATATGGTGGAATTCTTGAGGCCTTGTGAATCACCATCTCAAGAAACCAGTTAAGGGGGCTCCCTAGTTGGGACATTATAAATCATCCATGAATTCCATGAAGCATGTTTTCCTTATTTTGAAATGTGTTCCAAAAAATAAGGGAGCCTTCATAGAATATTTTGTTTCTCTTCAACGTCTTAAGATCATGTCATAGAAAAAAATATCCAATAGTAAATAAATGTCACCCTTTGAATCAAATTTGAAGAACCAATAGAGTATAACTATAATGCACCCTTAGAGGGTGTAGAATTAAAGTATGAACCAATATTCTAATTTCATACGTATCTCCTCAAACATTTTACAACCTTAATGGATCTATCCCTCTTACTATGAAATCTCACTCATTTTATCTTCTTATGGAAAATGATATGATAACAATTTCTCTTTACTAGACTTTACTTTGTATTCATTATAGTTCATTTTACCCACATTTGGTTTTCATACATAAATTAAATTGGATATAGATCAGTTTTACATAGTTAAACACTATGGTTTAGTCCATGGAGTTGAAAATATATAATGTGTTAGTGCACAAAATCAATATTCCTCGATGAGGTTTAGGATATGACAATCCATCTAGGGTTCAGTCAACTTAGAAATTTAGGGAAAACTCACTAAATACAAAGGATAAATGCATCAAACATCCTTAAATTTACTCAATATTATATAAAGGATAAATTTTATATAGTTTGTAGATATATAGGATCATACAACAGTGTCAAAAGTGTTCATTACATCATCGAATGTATGTATATTCTCTTCTGATATTCACAATATTCTCATTCATAATATATTTCGAAAAAATCCATTCAACCTACACTTTCTTTATTTTAAATGAAACTAATAATTCACCTTCCAGTACAGGTCCTATAACTTCATTATTCTATGCTAGTACAAAATAATATCCTTCTTCTTCTATATTAGAATGATCTTAAATTTTTTCAAAGACTGCCTCTTCTTTAGAGCCCCTCATTAGGAAATCCTCTCTCTAATCCATGGAAAATTTTATATTTAATGTCCTCTATCATCCTTTTCTTCAATAAAATTCTTCAATTACTACCAAATCCTTCTTTCTCATTATGTACCCTCTCCTTGAACACTTTACACAAATATATTAATATTAAATATCTTCAAGTTTCTCTCCCTCTTCAAATAGTGCTTATAATCAATTTTAAATTAAGTGCATCATGTGCATTAAAATATACACTTTTCAGTGATATTATATGCCTTAAGAACCACCCAAAACACCTCCATTATTTCTTTAATCATAAATAAATGAAATATATAATTTTTAGAAGCATTCTACTCACCCTTTTGTATGAACAAATTCTAAATTAATTCCTTATTTAATCACATGAAATTCTCCTTGATTTTTTATTTAATCATGACCTAAAATTAAGGATGATGATTATTGATTCAATGAGGAACCATTAACTCATATTTAGAGTTATATTGTCTATATGTTTCATGTATCCAGCTGAAATTCCCACCAAAGAACCATTACTTCAGTCACTATGGAGTATCCTATGTATTTCTAGCAAAAAAACCCTTCAAAAGACCAACATCCAGACCCTATAGGCTATTTTTTATCTCACTATATAAACTCAAACATTTCAACTGATCCTGGTGCTCCATACACATTTTTGGTTCATATTTTCTCACAAGTGAAACTATAATTCAAAATTCAAAGTGAGATAACCAATTTTTGTTCACCCTAGTGTTAGGGACCTTTAATATTTCTCTACAATAGAGTATTTTATTTATTGATTTATGCTGATGGTTTTCTTATAGTTTTACATAGGTGAACTCACGTAATAATATTCCAAGTGAAAGGATGTGGTGATTCTATTATTGGCCATTTTATCAATTTACTCCACAAATCTCATTTTGGGAATAATTTTTTTTTCAATGGAATAAATATAATGCCACATGCCATGATCTATGCTATGATTTCTGACATTTATTTCTATGGAATTCAGATCCCAAATATAATTGATGATGACCATTGAAACACACATTGATTAGATTAATTTTTTACACAGGCTCTCCAAAAATCCACCATGGTGACCTCGACATCATGGTCCCTTTCAGCTTTCAAATTTAGGCATATCCTGCTAAAAAAAATTAAATTAAGAATCAAAAAAGTGTGGTCTAATATGGGATGATGGTTTTCTTTAACAACATGCATCTTTACATTTGTATATTGAACTCTAAAAAACCTCACATTTAAAGATATAATATTTCACACAAAAATTATGGGAAATACTACAAAATGATGCAATATTATGAAGTGGAAAATCATTGGTATATGCATTTACTATTACTCACCAATTAAAATCTTCCAAATTCATGTACTTGATATGTAGTAATGTCATGATGTCTCCATATATTTCTACAAAGTTCCTTTAAAGTGTATATCTTATTTCTAAAAATTATTTGTACATTATAATTATCCTTTGTCAAGAAATTAAACCAAAACAATGAAAACAATAACACTCCATTTCAAATTAATCCTATAGTTATTAAATATTATATTAAATATAGGCCACCTTACACATATATTGTCAACACCAGTCTCCCAACCTTCCACATGCTCTAATTCTATACGACATTAAGAAACTTATTACTTTGGATAAAACTCCCCCAAAACTAGTAATAATCCATGTTCTAAAGTATTCTAAAAAATTACTTCAAACATATACTAAATTTATCCTTCTTCATAAATTAACCCTTACCATCAAAAAATAAAACAAAAACCTTTTGGGCTCAAACATGAACTTGATCAAAGAGATTAAAAATTTTCCTAATTTTTTAATGTATATATGGGGTTCAAATTGTATTTTTTACATACATAACTTATTTTAAAGTTATTTTTAATTTATTTTCCATTCATGCTTTGTTTTGGGGGTTTCCTAAGCTTTTATGGAGGAATGGGTGAGTTTTCATGAATTGGGCCAAACCGTGAGCCCAATTCCAGATTTAAAATATTTTTTTTTCTTTTATAACTCATTCATTTTTTAAAATTTTTTATCCATTAAAATTCCTACTTGGCCTCCCCTGACCTATTAACACTAAAATTTAAATTTGGGGCCTTTATAAATCCATAATCATGGGGGATTTCAGTTTTTATTTAAGAATTGTGACAACCCGAAATCCCATTTTCCAGTTTTAAATTGTTTCTTTATTTTTTTAATATCTTATTCATTATAATTAAATTTTCAGTGATTCTACCTCCCTATCGACCCTAAGAAGCCCAAATGAGCTCCAATTTCCTTCCCCCACACTTTGGAGCTCGTTTTCATCGCGACTGAGTATTGAAATTATTAGGGTTTCTAAAATAGGGCAGATTTGAGGAGGTAAGTTCTTTCCATCACAACTCTCTAAATTATTACTATTTTCCCCCATTATAGTTCCTACATAATCTCATAATCCTTGTTAGAACTTCCCTTGAATGGTTGGATGTTTTCAAATTCAGATTCTGGTGGATTTTGGGTCGTTTTATTCAAGATTGTTTTGAGTAAGTGTTTCTATTCTTCAATTTCTTCATTCTCCTTAGGGTTTCCTCCCTCTTTCATTATGTTCTAAAATGTCCAGAAGTTAAGGTTCTAACATATGGTTTGATTTGGTGTCTTTTTGGTTAAATATTTTGGTGTAGGGCTGGATTTATCATCCTTGTGATGCAGCGGTGGTGCGGTTGATGTTTCGCACCAAGTTTTGAGGGATTCGACACTTTCGGTAGGTGGTTCAATGTGTAAACAATTATTGATGAGTTAGATTGCTGTATTTAGTAATTTTTCATATTCCTCATATGTTTGGTGTGGTGAAAGAACTGTTTATGATTTATTTGGTTAAGTTTTCAATTTTATATTTGCATTTTAACTTGAAATTGGGTGTTTTAATGTGTTACTCATGGGGTATTATTTGGGTGTATTTTATAACATATGGAATTGGTTTAATAAATCTTGTTTAGACTCAAAATTCTGGTTTGGTAATTTATTAGTGTCATGTGGGCCTAAAAAGAGGGTTTTTGAATAGGTTTTATGTGTAAAACATTGTTATACTTCTTGAGAGTATTTTATGAAAATGTGTGTTTTCATTTGAATCTTTTGTAGTATTATTCAAGGTGATTTTATAAAACTTGAAAGTGGTTTTATAAATGTCTCTAGGGATTCCAATTCTATTTTATATAGGAATTGGTTTGGTTTTTGGTCTTAAATGGTGGTTTTGAAATGAGGTTTGTGTGCAAGATATATTGACACCACTGGGTCTCTTTTTATGAAAATTGAAAATGTTTTAGTTGGTCAAACAAAGTTAGAAAAGGGTGAATTTTTACTATTTGGTATGTGTGTTAAACTATTAAGGGGTTTTGAAAGGTGAAGTGAGGTTTTAATATGTCAAACATTTTTATAATGTTTTTTAAATTTCTGAAATGTTTCAATAAATTGCGATGTTGGAGCGAAACTTGTTTGTGGGTTGTTTCGTGTAAGTTTGATGATAAAATTATTTTGAAGGTAAAAGGGTAGTATTTAACAAGTTAGTGGGATGTTATGATATTTTTAATATATTGGAATGGTTTTATAAATTTTTTTAATGGATTTGTGGAAGTGTTAAAGAAATGTGAAAAGTGTTGTGGGCTATTTTTGTGTGAGTCGGATTTCAAAATCAATCTGAATGAAAAGTGGAATTTTGTTACTTATGTTGTATAAATGTGGGATTCTTGGTGAATTTATGACAGGTAAATGATATTTTCATGTGAAAAGTATATTCATTGAATTTTTGAACTTGTTTGAGCACAAAGGAAAAACCCGGGTATCTAGGTGGGTAGACATGTACTAGTATGCTAGTGAATCCGTGGGGTTTGGCCTTTGTTTCACTTAGCAAGATTGATGCTTACAACTATAACTAAACTATGATGATGATTATTTGGGACCACTAGGTTATGGGTATGTTCCCTAATAGTGGCTCGTGCATGAGAATGAATATTTTTGATGGTTACTCTCACCGAGATACGTGGTACCTGGGACCCACAACTAGCTAGTGCCTAGGGGTTATTTCCCATTGCCTGTGCTCACTGGATATTTTGTGATTACCATCGGCATATGGTATGAGAGGTTGGAAAATTCAGTATCTATGGTATTTATTTTAAATGTTTTTATTCATTAAATTAGCCCACCTGAAAACTGTTTTTATTTAATGTTGCCTCTTTTAGAAATTTTAACTAGCATATCATGTTTTTGAAAACTGGCATGCTTTTCATAATTAAGTGTTTATCACATGGAATATATTAGTGGTGGTATTCTATTGGTATTTTTCTCATACCCTACTTACACCCTTGGGTGTAAGTATACTTGGTTATTTTTTTTGTCGCAGGTTGGGTACAGTTTTTAGTTCCGGTGGTTCAGGTTTCTGGCAGGTCCTTGGTGGTGAAGTCTTGTGGAGATGGATTGAGGGTGGTGCCCCTTTCCATGAGGGTTCTTGGGATGTCCTTATTTGGTTTTATACCTTTGTAATGGTATTTAAACATAGTTTTAAATTATGTAATTCAGTTCTGAAATTTTTTAAAAGACGGTTTTAGTTGAAAAATCCAGATTTTTTTATTGAGTTTGTTGTTTAATGTTTATAAAATCAGGTAAATTGTTCCCAATTATCCTTATATGATACCCGGGCACTTGTGCCAGACCGTGGGGATTGGGAACGCCCTTCGGGCCTTGGAACAAGCCGGGTTTGGTGTTGGTTTGATGGAAAACATATCTGGTTCGTGAAAAAATGGTATCAAAGGAGGTTCTGGTTAACTCTTTGGGTCACGTTATTTAAGGAAAAATCGGGATAGTCTAGAGTTAGGATTGTTGGGACTTGGTATTTCAGTTATGGGTAGTGTGCCTAATCACCACACCTCATTACAGTATTCGAGTTGCCAGGGGATGTTGGGATTTCTCTAAGTCCTTTGGTTTTCTTGGTTTGATGATGATTAGAGGAAATGAAAAGAGAGTTGGGTTAATGGTCTCAATGAGATCGCAGGGCCTGACAAGCCATGTGGAGCCAGAGATATTCCATAGAAAACTCTCTGTGACACTGAAGTGATTGGAATATGGCCTCCAACCATATTTCCAAGTCACCCACTGAAACTAGTTTCCTCTCGCATTGTTTTGTGCTTTAGTTTTGAAATCTTGGAACTTTGGTTTTAAAGTGACTTGGTTTTAAGAAGCGTAAAGTTTTTGTGAAATGATTTTCAAATAAAGAGGGAATGGTTTCATTTATGAAATGGCGGAACTGAATTTTCAGAATTTTTTTGAAATGGAAAATGGTGTACTTACACCTATTTTGAAAGCAGGAACTGTATTGAAGTTGGTTTTGAAAAGTGTTTCCAATAGAGTTTTCTAAATAATCAAAGTGTGTTTTAATGGGATGAGATGTTTTGAAATTGATGTGAATATATTTAAAGTGAGTTATTTTCTAAATGGTTGTGTCTTTCTGAAAAGTTTTGTAATATGTGAGTTGAGATTTTGATCTCGTGGTTAGCAGTTTTGAGAAAAAGGATGTGTTGGTTGACCGTTTTGGTTTTGAAAAGTGGAAAGATTTTTTGTTTTAACCTTTGGTATTTTCGTGAGAAACCACATGCATGGGGTTATATGGGATGATGGATGGTTGATGATATGAATGGATGAGTGTCGGGATGAATATGAGGAGGGTTCCCGGTGTGGCACAGAAACATGCATGTGTATGGCCCATGGGGTACCATTGGTGGATGCGCTAACCGCTGAACCATTTGTTTTCAAAGAAATGTTTTTAAAAGAGAAACATGATGTCTTGATGAATTGTTTGGGATGGTTTATATTATGTGTTTTTTGGAAAGTGTTGATGTTGTGGGATGTTTTGAGTCCAAGAACCCCTCCTGTTCAAAATGTGTTTTGGGTTTGTGTTTGGTCGGTAAGCTGGGTAGAAGGACCGGTTAGTAGTCTCCTCTGAGATATGTTTCAGGAAACCTTTATGGTGGATCCCTTCATGTGTTTGGATCTGGTTTGTGGCACTTTTTTACCAATGGAACAACTTGGTTGGGTCTTTCGGTTCTCTTATTGGATAAGGTATGCCCCCATTAAGGGTTAATGCATAATTGAAGTGCAACCCAGATTGTTTTTCCATTCAAAAATCCTCCAGTTGATCAATATAAGGAATATTTTTTTCTATCGAGATCTGTAGATTGAGTCTACAACCATTCCTTTATTTGTTTTTTAGATCCTCTTGTAATAGGAGAGTGCTCGTGGAAGGTTTAAAGAGACCTTAGATTCTTAAGTTTCCTGATTCGTCGAAGGTGGATGTGGTCTAGGGTTATTAGTGTGGATGAGTGTCTCGATGATGTCTAAGAGGGCCTTTGGGTTCTTCAAAGTTTCAATGAAGCATGAGTTCATGTTAAACCACCGGTGTGGGGAATATGGTCACGATAGGATATTGTATCCACTTTCTAGAATTGTGTGTTGTTTGGGGATGTTGTATAAGGTCCCTCTCCATGAATTTTTTATATCAGTCGCAATGGTCATGTTCGGTGATGCCTTATGATGTCATGTGCTTGATTGACCATATAGGTGAAAGTAGTGAAATCCTCTGAGAGTCCCTGTTATGTTGGGCGAATGTCTCCCTTGGAAAAACTTTAAAATCTTCCATTTTAGAGGAAGGTGAGTGTAAGTGTTCTTTACTTCTATTGTTTCTCACCTGAAGAAACAATGTGTGATGTGTGTGCATCTTCTTAGACCTTGTTTCAGTGATATATCGGGATAGGGTAAAGTGAGTTTGGAATTTGTTATGTCTGGAAAATTTATCTAGGATTACGGTGTAGTTGTTGGTGGCACTGAAAGAATAATTCTCATTCAGTGGGTTTCCAAAGGCTAACTGCGAGGCCGAAGATGCTTCAATCATTTGATCTCCAACCATAGGTCTCGGAGATAAGCTGGCTCGTAGTCAGGTGAAATCACAGGGTCATTTAAACCCTTGTACAAAGTCCTATCCTAAATATGAAATATTAGAAGAGTTTAAACCTCTGCTATCATTATCTTTCTTCTTTTGTTCACATTTGGTGGAAATAGGTGGAGGGCCTTGTACCCATGACATCACCCAATGTCATTCCCTCCCCCTTTGGTTTCCATTGAGTCTTTGGAGAATGGTTGGAAATTTGGCTAGACAGGATGAGCACATGGTTTGTGAATGATTAAGAGAGACTGTGTGCCTGGAAGCCATGCATGAAGATTGATCAGCACAGTTAGTTCACGGTTTCACAAACTGTGTGGACTAACTGTGTGACCTTCCCAAATCTTGAAATTTTGGGGTTTTTCTATGCCGTCCCATGCTAGTCAGTTAAGATGGTTGGTTCTTATGGTGGGGAGAACCACTATGATTCTCATGTATGTTCCTTTACAAATTTTGAATAGAAGTTTACCCTATGTACTAGGGAGTCCGTTCAGGCCTCCCCCTATTAGTGTCCTGATTCTGTCTCGGAAAAAATAATTATTGGTTGTCTCTTATGGTGGGGAGCATATTTGTGTCCCCCCGTACCAGTAACTTAGATTTATCCATGGTCTTGGCTTGGTGTAGATAGTCTCGTTCGGAGCTATCTAGCTACCAACATATTCCTTGGGTAAACATTGGGACTGGAGAGCACCCAATGGTTTAGTTAAAGTAAGGTAAGTGTAACCTTGTTCAAAGTTGTTGTTCGTTTGGGTAAATTGCTCGAGTCTTGTTCGGATAGTGTTTGAGGAGTTTTATTTTGGGATAAAGTATGAATGTGATTGATCATTTCAGGAAAGTGGTGTAAGTTTTGGTTGTTAGAGTAATCCTTAATTGATCACTGGAGGTGTTTTGGCCTTTGGGGGCAAAACCTTGCAAGGGAGTACCTATTGGTTTCTCAGTTGGGTTTGGTTGTTACTTTGACCTTGCTTTGACTTTACGGGGTGGAAAGTTTTCAAGGTGGGGAGAATTGTTACATAAAAAACTTATTTTAAATTTATTTTTAATTTATTTTCCATTCATGCTTTGTTTTGGGTGTTTCCCAAGATTTTATGGAGGAATGAGTGAGTTTTCATGAATTGGACCAAACCGTGAGCCCAATTCCAGATTTAAAATAAATTTTGATTCTTTTATAAATCATTCATTTTTCAAAATTTTTTATCCATTGAAATTCATACTTGGCCTCCCTTGACCTATTAACACCAAAATTTAAATTTGGGGCTTTTATAAATCCATAATCATGGGGGATTTCGGTTTTTATTTAAGAATTGGGCCAACCCGAAAGCCCATTTTCCAGTTTTAAATTGTTTCTTTAATTTTTTAATATCTTATTCATTATAATGAATTTTTCGGTAATTCTACCTCCCTATAGACCCTAAGAAGCTCAGAAAAGATCCCATTACCTTTCCCCCCACTTTGGAGCTCGTTTTCGTCGATATTTAGTGCTGAAATTCTTAGGGATTCTAAAATCGGGAAGATTTGAGGAGGTAAGTTCTTTCCATCATAAATCTCTCAATTATTACACTTTTTCCCTTATTCTAGTTCCTAAATGATCTCATAATCCTTGTTAGAACTTCCATTTAATGGTTGGATGTTTTAAAATTCATATTCTGGTGGATTTTGGGTCGTTTTATTCAAGATTGTTTTGAGTAAGTGTTTCTCTCTTCAATTTCTTCATTCTCCTTAGGGTTTCCTCCCTCATTCATTATGTTCTAAAATGTACAGAAGTTAGGGTTCGAATATATGGTTTGATTTGGTGTCTTTTTGGTTAAATATTGTGATCTAGGGTTGGATTTATCATCCTTGTGATGTGGCAGTGGTGCAGTTGATGTTTTGCACCAAGTTTTGAGGGATTCGACACTTTCGGTAGGTGGTTCCATGTGTAAACAATTATTGATGAGTTAGCTTGTTGTATTTAGTCATTTTTCATATTCCTAATATATTGGGTGTGGTGAGAAAACTGTTTATGATTGATTTGGTTAAGTGTTCAATTTTATATTTTCATTTTAACTTGAAATTGGGTCTTTTAATGTGTTACTCATGGGGTATTATTTGGGTGTATTTTATAACATATGGAATTGGTTTACTAAATCTTGTTTGGACTTCGAATTCTGGTTTGGTAATGTATTAGTGTCATTTGGGCCTAAAAATAGGGGTTTTAATAGGTTTTATGTGTAAAACATTGTTATACTTCTTGAGAGCATTTTATGAAAATGTGTGTTTTCATTTGAATATTTTGTAGTATTATTCAAGGTAATTTTATAAAACTTGAAAGTTATTTTATAAATGTCTCTAGGGCTTTAAATTCTGTTTTGGATAGGAATTGGTTTGGTGTTTGGTCTTAAATGGTATTTTTGAAATGGGGTTTGTGTGCAATATATATTAACACCACTTGAGCTCTTTTTATGAAAATTGAAAATGTTTTAGTTGGTCAAACAAAGTGGGAAAGGGTGAATTTGTACTTTTTAGTATGTGTGTTCACCTATTAAGGGGTTTTGAAAGGTGAAGTTAGGTTTTAAGATGTCAAACATTTTTATAATGTTTTGTAAATTTCTGAAATGTTAAATAAATTGTGATGTTGGAGCGAAACTTGTTTGTGGGTTGTTTCGTGTAAGTTTGATGATAAAATTATTTTGAAGGTAAAAAGGGTATTATGTAACAAGTTAGTGGGATGTTATGAGAGTTTTAATATATTGGAATGGTTTTATAAAATTGTTTATTGGATTTTTGGAAGTGTTAAAGAAATGTGAAAAGTGTTGTGGGCTATTTTGGTGTGACTCAGATTTCAAAATCATTCTGAATGAAAAGTAGAATTTTGTTACTTGTGTTGTATACATGTGGGATGTTTGGTGAATTTATGATATATAAATTATATTTTCATGTGAAAAGTATATTCATTGACTTGTTGAACTTGTTTGAGCACAAAGGGAAAACCCGGGTATCTAGGTGGGTGGACGTGTACTAGTATGCTAGTGAATCCGTGGGGTTTGGCCTTAGTTTCACTTAGCAAGATTGACACTTACAACTCTAACTAAACTATGATGATGATGATTGGGGACCAATAGGTCATGAGTATGTTCCCTACTAGTGGCTCGTGCATGAGAACAAATATTTTTGATGGTTACTCTCACCAAGATACGAGGTACCTGGGACCCACAGCTAGCTAGTGCCTAGGGGTTATTTCCCATTGCTTGTGCTCACTGGGTATTTTGTGCTTACCGTTGGCATATGGTATGAGAGGATGGAAAATTCAGTAGCTATGGTATTTATTTTAAATGTTTTTAATCATTAGATTAGCCCACCTGAAAACTGTTTTTATTGAATGTTGCATCTTTTAGAAATTTTAACTAACATCTCATGTTTTTGAACACTGGCATGATTTTTGTTATTAAGTGTTTATCACATGGAATATATTAGTGGTGGTATCCTATTGGGATTGTTCTCACACCCTACTTACACCCTTGGGTGTAAGTATACTTGGTTATTTGTTTTGTCGCAGGTTGGGTACAATTTTAAGTTCCAGTGGTTTGGGTTTCTGGCAGGTCCTTGGTGGTGAAGTATTATGGAGATGGCTTGAGGAAAGTACCCCTTTCCATGAGGGTTCTTGGGATGTCCTTATTTGGTTTTGTACCTTTGTAATGGTCTTTAAACATAGTTTTAACTTATGTAATT
The DNA here is from genome assembly GCA_963277665.1 of Viscum album. Taxonomy (NCBI): domain Eukaryota; kingdom Viridiplantae; phylum Streptophyta; class Magnoliopsida; order Santalales; family Viscaceae; genus Viscum; species Viscum album. The sequence continues at coordinate 1,460,822,643 of OY728125.1, forward strand.
CAGTTCTGAAATTTTGTAAAAGACTGTTTTGGTTGAAAAATCCAGATTTGTTTTATTGAGTTTGTTTGTTTTTTAATGTTTATAAAATCAGGTAAATCGTTCCCAATTGTCATTATATGATACCCGTGCACTTATTCCAGACCGTGCGGATCGGAAACTCCCTTTGGGACTTGGCATGAGCTGGGTTTGTTGTCGGTTTGATGGCGACCAGATCTGGTTCGTGACAATTTTCTTAACTCATATAGTTTTATTGTAGGTGTAACCCATAGAACATAACCCATGGATTTGTTTCCATACAACCATCCCCTATGGGTATATATAAAAGCACTATTTTGATACATTCTATATATTTTTTTAGACTTAATATCTCTAAGGATAAAATTTATTTTATTATATAACAACTTATTGATGGGATAAATTTCGGGATGAAGGTGTGAGGAAATTCGATTCGATATCTAATTGAAATTTTAATTTATAGAATTCATTGTTAAGGGTAATTAATTATTTTTTTATAAATATAATTTTATCGTGTTATTATAGAAAAATTTAATTTTATTGTTCATAGATTTACAAATGTATGAAAATCCATGATAATAAAAATATTATACAACATTTTCATAATTTGATTGGATATAAATTATTATATCACTACACATGTTTTGAAAATAAAATAATTCAGTTTATCATTTAAGGGAATATATTTAAGTAAAAAAAATAATTACCGGGGTTTAAATTTTATTATTTATCAAGAAAAAAATATTTTACAGTGTATTATTTTATGGATTTTTTGGATCTACCAATACCTTGTAATGCTATGATAAATAAACACCATGTTCATGTTTGAAATAATGACATAATTTTATATGGTTTTTTATATTGGTAAGATAATATTATATGATAAATTTTTTTTTCATCCACATAGAGAAAAACTTATATTATAATATATCATGTTTCATACTTTTTGATGCATGAAAATATGTATATTTTAGAAAAGCATGTAACCTAATCATGAAAACACATAAATGTCACATATTTTGACTTTATACCACTACTGAACCCTTGTATAACTCCCTTAATCAACCCTAAATTCAACATATAAACTTTTGGGGTTCTTTGGGGTATATTTGTGTACTTACTCCTGATATATGATAATTTTTTGATGTTAGGGGATGTATTTTTAACTTGATTGAATGTGATTTATTTTGATATATTAATCTCCCATCCTCTCTCCTATTTCATGATAATTTGGGAATCCAAAAAATTAGATATATGAAGAGGTATATTTGAAAATATATTTAGGGTTTTTTGGGATGATAGAATACATTCTATGATCTTGATTATGAGAACATAGGAATCAAAGTTGTTGGATCTTAGAAATTGGATGATTTAATTTTTAATTTTGTGAATTATGTTCAATAATTCAATGTAGGTGATGCCAACCTGGACTGTCGTTGAAGTCAGTCAAAGTTTAAAATTTATGATCCTACTAACTACTGTATATGTGGCAAGCATGGTCGAACCCACAGGGAAGGTGAGTATGACCACTATTCTTCTAAAAACTTTCAAAAGACCCCACTATTGTGTGTAGTGGGGTAGATTTTCTATTTTTTAAAACTTTAAATTTTTTATTGTGTTTATTATAAAGCACAAATGAAACACCACAATATTTTTGAGTTTTTTCTCTAAACTATAATGAAATAAGAAACAGGATAAAAATAGTAGTAACAGAGATATAAAATGCTAATAAGTGAAAAATCAAGAGAAATACATCTAGGGAAAGATATCCATTCTACTAGTTTTGAAAATATTCCTTCTCACAATAGTGACTATAAATAGTACCACCGAAAAGAAGTGACTTATTTCCCTCACCAGGAGATAAATCACTCAAGATGAAAAATCTTGGAGTTCAGAACTCCAAGATTAATCAACTGTGAAAATTTTGGTTTGAAAAAGACGTCAGAAAAAACTCTCCATAAGTTTTTTAGTTTTCATTTAAATTTAAATGTTTAACAAAATTAATCCACAATCTGACTCACTGAATGATTGTAGAGTTCTGAGATTAAGTTCTAGTTGTACGTTGCAATTAAATTCATTCAGAGCTTATCTCACCGATCAATTCTGATCACATTTAAAATGGTAGTGAGAAGGAAGAAGAAAGATAACTAGTAGACTCAATTTTAACCCCAAATTGGAAGAATTATCCTAACATCATCTATATTATGTAAACTAAAATCATTAAATTAAAAAGAAATAAAATTGAAAGAAAACAGAGGAAGACATCTCCCTCTCTTAGCTTGAATCGCTGGTGCTCCTCACCCTTGGGTCTCCAGGAAGCGGTTCTCCAAGAAGTTATCCAAGATTCGCCCCTAGGTTCTCACTCTACTTGAAAGTGAATTCTTGAATCAGTCTAATGAATTCCCCCTCATTCTGTTGCTTGATCTGTTTTTAAATCCCGCTGTCATCTGCTGCACATCACCCATTTTTTTCCACAGACTTCAAATGTCCTTCACCTATGCACCACACAAGTGTATTTTTTTGTGCAATGCATGTCACACTATCTTTTCTCATGTAACTAATTCCTGGTGAGTTAGTTGAGTGAACCTGGATGTGTTTCCAACTCTTGTGTGAACCTGCATTGTTAGAACAGAAAAAGAAATAAATTAATTAACGTTTAAATGTTAGTTTTTTATAAATAAATAAAAGTTTTATTAAATAAATATCAAATGTTATTAAATTAAAATTTATAATTAATAATTATTTTTTTATTTTTTAAGAAACTTATTTTATTTAAAGTCCTTACATATTATTTTTTATATTTATTTAATTATAAAAGTGATTAATTAATAATTAAATTAAATTAAAATATTAGTATTTATTAAATTATTAGAGTTTAGTTTTTGAATATTTAAGTTTTTAGATTACTATTTAAGTTTATCATAATAAATAGTTTTATTTTAATTATTACAATTTATAAAATTATATATAGTTATTATAATTTATAATTATTTTATTCAAAAATAAGTTAAATTATATTTATTATATTCATTAAAGTATTTAATTAAATTTATTTATTTTAACTTAATTTCTATGTTTAACAATTAATGTTATTTAATCAATTAGTTATATATTTTATTTTCTTATTATTAATTTATTAATTTATTTATATTATTATTTTTATTTTTATCATTATTTTTTTTAACTTCACCCCCCCAATCCCAGCACTACGCAAGGGCGGGAAATAGGGTTTTGACTTCTTCTCCACAAGCCGTCGCCGACACCTGTTGCTCCTAGTGTTGCCCCTCCATGGAACTACTCTGACTTCAGACTATAGTGGCATAAACTCATGCGATGGATCCTCCTAGAACAACTAGAAACAATTTGAATCTCCCTCAGATCAGCCTCCTTCAAGAAAATCAGAGGCTTCTCCAATCATAGTAGTGTGATTCCACCGTGCAACGTCACACAGATTCAGTGTGCGACAACTCCTTCAGTCTTCAGCAAAATAGCTCGGGTGGTGAATGATGGGTTTGAACTAACAAGATGGCTTGATGGATAGTTTTCAAGGTCTGAATGAGGATGTCTTTGTCTGGTGATGGATTTAGCAGTGAGAGTACGACCAGATTAAAAGCGAAGATGAAAGGTTTCAGTAGAGGGTTATCCAAACATGGAGCAAGAGGACTCCTTCGGTGGTGAAGAATCCATCACAGTTCTCTTCTGCAGTAACAAGTTCAGATATGGCAGATCCTGGAAAATTAGGGGAATGAGTCTTCTTGCAGTTGCAAAAAGGTTTCTTCCGTTGATTTGATCTTGTGCAAGTATGAACTAATTTTGGTTTGATTATGGTTCAAATATGAAATTTTAGGTGGTATATCGGTGAGTTACAGGGCGGTGAGAATGAGAAGAAGATGTGCGGAGGGGATAAAAATGGTGGGGAGATGTGTGGTGCCAGGAGAGTCGCGAAGACAAGGGAAGATGTGAAACTTGTGCAGGGGTTGTTGTGGCACCTTAAAGGAAGATGCGAAATGGTGAAACAAAGTATTCGGTGCCACCGAGATAAAAAAGGTGAGACCGTGAGGCTGGGAAACGGTTTTGGGTGAAACCATGAGGATGTGAAATTACTATGGCATGTGAAGGAGAAATGATGCCACAGTGGAAAGAAAAAGTGACGGTGGTAGAGGGCTGGAACCGGTGTGAAGAGAGTTTCAATGTGAAAAGATGGTGAGACAGCATTGCTGTGGCACCGAGACTAAGGAAGCGGTAGCAAAATTGCTAAGACAATAACAAAATAGGATTAGACCGGTGCCACCATGACTCTAAAATTAATCTGCAAACAACAAAGTTATTAAAATCAAATTAAAATTCAAATAAAGTCTAAAAAACATAATTAATTTAAAATAAAAAAAACTAAAATTATTGAGACTCAAAGACTTAAATGAATTTATGAAACAATTAAAACTAGACTTAAATTATTAAAAGTTTCAAAATAAAAACTTAAATTAGATCTAAATATAATCTTAAATCAAAAGTCAACTATATTATTTGATATTATTAAAAAACTTAAACTAAACATCTATATAATACAATTAAATTATTTAAAATAACTACTAAAACAAATTAAATTTATTAAAGTAGAAAATTATTTTGTTATTAAACAATAAAGTTAATAAATGAAATTAAATTAATGAGATTTAAAAAATGTAGTGAATTTATAATCTTAAATTTATAATTAATAAATTTTTAAAAGAAATATAATAATTTAATTAAGTTGTATTAAATTAATTAATATTTAATATAAGAAATGTTAAATTAACAACAAAGTAATTTAAATGTAATTAAGTAGATTAATTAATTATTTAATAAAAAATTACAATTATTAAACATGCAGAAAAAAATCACCAAACTAAATAATAGATTGTTAGACTAAGAAATTAAAGTAAGAAATAAATTAATTATTTATAAGATAAAAATACAATTTTAATTACAAAATTTTATTAATTAATAAATTTCACTATGAAAATACAAAAGGGAACTTATTTAGTAAAAAGTATAAAAATAACTAATTAAATCATTAAAAATTAATTAAAATGATGTGAAAAAACATGTGTTTTTAAGGCCACATCAAATTCCCCCACACATAAGAATTGTTTGTCCTCAAACAATCTCATGTTTTATTATCTTTGATAACAGAAGTATGGTATTCTTGATACTACTCAAAATATAACATGTCCAGCAAATTGAAACAGAGGATAGAAACATGTCTATAGGCTTTCAAAAATGAAATTTCCAAATCAAGTCTTGCCTTAAACAATCTCTTATTAGAAACTAAGAAAGCAATGAACCATATATCAAAGAAGATGTCCTGCCTCATATGTGGTACTACTTAACGACTAATTTCAATCCAGGCTTAAGTCCAAAGTCCGAGGGTGACAAGACGTAAATTATCAGTGGAATTAAAAACTTAACCAAAAAAACTTTATACTTTTACTTTTCACCTAGGTTCAAAAAATAAATATATTTTTTGAATAACCTTATTGATACAACCTAAATGAATCCCATATAAACCAATTGACCCCTTCTTCATCTGGCGTTCATCATTCCCCTCACCTTAATGAACTCATTTTTGACTCTAGACACTTAATTTTATTTTTCCCAAGCCATGTATCATGTGAAAAGCATTGTGCAATGCACTTATTCAAAGTGTACATAGGGATTATAGTAAACAGAAACACACCCAACATCTAGGGTATTAGAGACTCACCATGGGATCCTAGATTCCCAAACTACTCTAGTTTAAAAATATTTTTATGAAAAATATTTACATTATCTCACTAAGGTAATTACTTTAATAATTAAAAGATTAATGAGGCCCCTAATATCAATTCAAACTTCTAGTTCCAAGGGTTATGATCATGAATCCATAGAGAAGTTACCCAAATCACTCTAAAAAATAGTCCCTAAACCCAATTTCCATTAAATCACTAAGTATACTCACTCAGTAATCATCCATCCACATTAATTTTAGATTCAAAGCAGTTCTTAACTACCAACAAGGCACTGTCCTTAGGAAAGATCCATTTGAGTATAGTGTACAACCTAAAATTATGAAATAATTATGATAAAAATTAACCATTTTTTGACAAAAAGATTTAAGTTATAGTGGGAATTGATGGGCTTTCAATAAACATAGTTTAGCTCAACATGAGATAACCCCCTCCCCCACACTTAATACCCAAATTTGTCCCCAATGTTGACTTATAAAGTGGAGAAGAAAAATTAAAAATTAAAGGTTCAAAACAGTTTTTCAAAATAGTAGATTTATGACATGTATAAAGGATCTCTTTGGAAGTTTAAAAATATTGTTTACCATAATGAATAAATTAATAGCAGGTTTATAAACCAAAGACATGTATTTTCATTTAATACAATAGTAAGTATTTTCATTCAAGTTAAAATAGTTGCATGAAACTTATGTGTGCACAATGAAAAGGGTGAAAGAATTTTGACAAAGTATGATTCAAATGGATTTACACTAAAATAGAAAATATCATTATATAAACCTCAACCTAATGTAGATTCACAAAAATATACTAGCTAACCAGTCTATATGTGCCCCCCACACTTTAGTTCATGCAGTGAAAAGTTGTAATATATCAATGAACTCTAATTTTCAACAATGAAAAAACATGCAGAATTTAACATTCCAGCACATACAAAATTATTTTCAGCAGGGTGATATATAGTATAATTTTTCAGTAAGAAGAATTTTTTAAAGTAGCAACATATAGAGCATAATTTTTCAATGAAAATAGGAGCATAAATAAGTAGAAAAGTAAAGTGAAAGAACTTCCCTGTAAAAATTTGTCAATTAAAGATTTAACAAGGGAATTCTAATCCTTCATGAAACCAACAATAGTATCTGAAAAACACAAAGTATCTAAGAAGCACATTATTCAAGGGTAAAAATGAAACAAAGTAAATAAAAAAAGAACCATGGGTTTCCTCCCATGAAACACTAAGTTTTAAAGTCTTCAGACAGACTTTATTCAAGATTAGTTTTAAAGCACAGTGAAGGCAGCCAAACCCTTTAGTTGTCCATAAAAATAAAGTTTCACTCTCTTCCCATTAACCAATATGGGTTTGTTCTCTTCACCTACAATTTCAACAACTCTATTATTAAGTACTCTTACAATAGTAAAGGGTCCAAACCACTTGGAATTCAGTTTTCCAGGGAAGAGTTTGAGTCTACAATTAAATAAAAGGACCTTCTGTCTAGGTCTGAATTCCTTGTTTTGTATGATAGAATAATGAAATATTTTAGTCCTCACTTTCTATATTTTTGAATTATCATAACTCTCTCTCCTAATCTCATCCATCTCACTCATCTCAAGTAATCTTCTCTCACCAACACTCTTAAAATCAAAGTTCAGAGCCTTAACTGCCCAATAAGACTTGTGTTGCAACTCCATAGGTAAATAAAAACATTTCCCAAATAAAATCTTGTAAGGAGACATACCTATTGGGGCACTTAAATCAGTTCTATATGCCCATAAATCTTCATCCAATTTAAGAGACCAGTCTTTCCTAGAGGCTGACATAGTTTTCTAAAGTATTTGTTTCGGTTCCCTATTTGAGATTTCCACTTTTCTACTAGACTATGGATGATAAGGAGTGCCATTTTTATGAAAAAAACCATATTTTTACATCAAATATTTAAACTTATAGTTCTTAAAACGTGTTCCATTATCAGTGATAAAGGTTCTAGGAACTCCAAATCTAGAAAATATGTTCTTTTTCACAAACTTTATTACATAGTTGTCTTGATTGTTGGGAAGTGACACTAACTCAACCCATTTTAACACATAATATATAACAACAAGAATATAGTCATTTCCATGAGATTATGGAAATGGACCCATTAAATCTAAACCCTAGACATCAAAAATCTCTACTTCTAAAATTCCTTTTTGGGGTAACTCTTGCTTCTTACCAACATTGCCTAATCTCTGGCACTTGTCACAGCCAACTACAAATATTCTAGAATCCTTAAAAATAGTATGCCAATAGAAACCATATTTTAAGACTTTTTGAGATTTCTTTTCACCACCACGGTGACCTCCCCAAGGTGAGGAGTGAAAACTCTCTAAAATAGGAAAAATCTCTTCCTTAGACACACATATCTTAAGGATACCATCAACACATCTCCTAAATGATAAAGGATCATCCCAAAGGTAGTATTTAAGACCATAAATGAATTTATTCCTCTGGTTATCGAACAGATTTTTGGGAAAGAAACCTTCTTCAAAGAAGTTGGCTAAATCTACAAACCAATAAGATTGATTAATAGAAACAATGAACAACTTTTAATCAGGGAATGAAGAGTTTATCTCCCTATTATATTTAGATTGAGTAAGAGGAAGCCTAGATAGGTGGTCAGCAACTTGGTTTTTAGCTCCCTGCTTATACCTAATCTCTAAATCAAACTCTTGTAGAAACAAAATCCATCTAATCATCTTGTTTTTAGTTTCCTTATTAGACAATAAATTCTTTAAGACAGAATGATCAGTGAAAATGATAACTTTTGAGCCTAACAAATACTGTCTAATCTTCTCAAGAGCAAAAAAATAGTTTGAAATTATTTTTCAGTAGTGGTATAATTATTTTGGGACTTAACTAGTAGTCTACTTGCATAATACACCACATGCGGTTTCCTATCTCTCCTCTTTCCAAGGACATCACCTATAACCATGTCACTAGCATCACACATAAGTTTAAAAGGTAACTTCCAATCAGGTGAAGTGATGATGGGTGATGTAGTGAGTTTTTCTTTTAATAGATTAAATTATTTAAAACAATTTTCATCAAAGTTAAAAGGTGTATTCTTAACAAGTAGAGAACACACAGGCTTAGTTATTTTGGAAAAGTCTTTTATAAATATTCGGTAGAAACTAGAATTCCCTAGAAAACTTCTAACACATTTAAAATTTTTAGGAGGTGGATGTTTTTGAATAACTTCCATCTTAGTAGTGTCAACTTCCAAAACTCTCTTGGAAACCTTATAACCTAAAACAATACCCTCTGTAACCATGAATTGACACTTCTACTAATTAAGAACAAGGTTAGTTTCAATTAATATTTCCATAACTAACTAAAGATTTCCTAGAAAAGAATAAAAAGTATTTCCCACAATGTGAAAGTCATCCATGAAAACTTCAATGATTCATTCAATCATATCTAAAAAGATAGCCATCATAAACCTTTGAAAGGTGGATGGAGCTCCACACAACCCAAAGGGAATCTGCTTGTAAGAAAATGTCCCAAAGGGGCATGTGAAAGTGGTCTTTTCCTAATCCTCTAGAGTAACGAGAATCTAGTTGTAACCATAATACCCATCCATGAAATAGAAAAACTCATTTCTAGTAAGCCTTTCAAGAATTTGATCCAAGAAGGGAATTGGAAAATGGTCTTTCTTAGTGGTTACATTAAGCTTCTTATAATCATTACAAACATTCCATTTTGTGGATTTCCTAACTTAGATCTCTTCATTTTTTTCATTTTTACTATAGTGAAACCTTTATTCTTGGGGAAAACCTAGATAGGGCTGAACCAAGCACTATCAGAAATGGGATATATCATTCTTGTGTCTAGAAACTTAATCACTTCCTCTCTCACAACTTCTTTCATGTTTGGATTCAATATTCTTTAACACTCTACCCTAGGCTTATGGTCAGGCTCCATATGTATTTTATGTATACATAATGATAGAATAATACCATTTATATCAGATATGGTTCTGCCTATGGAAGATTTAAACTTCTTCAAACCATTCAACAATATTTTCTCTTGATTTTCATTAAGGTCAGCAAAAATTATGATAGGAAACGTGGAATTCTCACCCAAAAATGAATATTTCAAATGAGAAGGGATTGGTTTTAGTTCAAGAGTGGGTGGTTCTACACTTGAAGGAAGACTCTTAGGAATGGTAGGTCCAAGATATTCAAAATATCTCTTGTAAGGAGTATTTAATGATGAAAGATTATCAATTTCATGCTCATATTCAGAACCAACAGTGTTTCTGTCCAAAGTGGACAACACACTGTCCAAACTTTCCAGATTAGAATTCAACAAGTTTATTAGAGAAAATTCATCAAGTTGTCTTATAAGTTTACCCTAAAAATCATCAAAGTGCTCAGCAAGGTTGGTGTTAACAAAAAAACCATAAAATTCACTCAAAAATATCCTAAGTTCAGGAATATAGGACTCTTCAACTGTAGAAACTGGATAGTTGTCGAGTTCTGGAAAATTTTCTAGATTCAGTGTTTAAGAAGAATTTTCAACTTGTGAAATATGTAAGTCATGATTTTCAACTTCCAAATTATTTTCTTTAACAAATGAGATATTTTAAAATTCTTCAATGTTTTTAGTTGAATTTTCATCCTCTAAGGACTCTACCATTGAACAGTTTTCAGAATAGTTTGGTCCTTTGAAATTTTTAAACACATTGAATTCTTCTTGTTGTTCTCTAATTTCAAAAATAATCTGACCCTTTGACACATCAAAAACAGCACCACCTATGTCCAATAAGGGCCTACCCATGATGATGAGCACCTCTTGATCACATTCCATGTCCATGAATAAAAAGTCATTAGGTAGAAATAGCTTCCCTAACCCAACTAGAAAATCATCTGCCCTACCCATAGGATGAGTGAAAGATCCATCAGCTAACTACAGTATGAATGTTATGGGTTGAACATCACCCAACCTCAACTGTAGAAACAACGAGTAAGAGAGAAGATTAATTATAGAACATAAATCACACAAACAATTGAGATGATCGTAATTTCCTAGTGTGAAAGGTATAACAAAACTACCTCATTCATTCAATTTAGGACTGATTTTCTTTTGAATCACATCACTACACTCTTTAGTGGGGCTGTAAGTAGAAAATTCTTCTAAGGTATTTTTTTTGAAACAATTTTTTTAAGATATTTTAGATAAGATGGTATTTGAATCAAATCTTGAATGAAAGGAATATTTACTTGAAGTTTTGACAAGAGACAAAGAAACTAAAGAAGTTCAGCCTTGGTGTTTCTTTGTGGTTTCAACTTCTCAGGGAAAGGAATGGGCAGGGAATATTTTTTAAGGATAGTAGGTATATCACTCACCTATTCCTCAACTTTTTATTTTCCTTTATTCCTTTAATTTTTATATGAATTTCCAGCATGTGCTTCAGATGAAAAATTCAAATTTCCATCATTTTTAAGACTTTTCTATGAATTTTCAGCATGTGAACAAAGCGGATTTTTGTTTCCAGATTGATGCAGATTTTCATTCTGGGCATTTTCAGTTGGTTTTTCAGTAAAAGTTTGAGTACTCAACCAACTTATAGTTACAACAGCCATGGAATTCTCTCTAGGGTTAATCTTAGTGTTACTAGGAAGTCTGCCTTTTTTCCTAGAAGAAAAATCTCTTGCAAGTTGAACAAGTTGTGTTTCCATGTTTTTAATTCTAACATCAGTTTTCATTTTATCTAACTCAAATTGATTTTGATATTTGGTTATCTGAGTCAAGATTAGATCAAGCTTAGAAGACATTTGATTATCATTGTTTCTTTTTGTATTTTAAGACTCACCCCTTTGTTGATTTTAAAAGTTTGGTATTGGTTTGTTAGAGTTATTGGGGGAAGTGAATTGTTTAATTAATCCTTGATCTTTCCAGGACAAGTTTGGATGGTTCCTATAGCATTGATTGTAGTTTTTTGAAAATGGATCTTCTTTAAGAGGCATTATAGGATCATAGTTAACAAAATTATAATTTTATTGCTGTTGGGATGACATATCAAAGTTAGGAAAAAAGTTTTCAGTTTTCCCAAACATACCACACACTATTACCTTAAAGATTGGTTGGTGTTTTGACAGCCAAGTTGATTAATAGTTTTTTTTTGAATTCCAGTTCATTAAAGATTGCAATTGGTTGGTGATTTTAGCAAGTTGATCTGGAGTTTTATTCATTGAACCGGTGTTAGGGTTGACGTTTCTATTGAATATTTTTCTAATTGAATTATTATGTTGAGAATTTAGGGCCAGGTTGTTAAAGATTTGTCTCAATTATTCATCTGTATTATCATTGTAATTACCCCCAACAACATGATCAACAAGATTCTGTCCAGAGGATGACAACCCATCATAGAAGGTGTCCATGAGAATGTGAGATGGGAGTTGATGATGGGGAAACTGCCTAAGAAGGTCCCTAAATCTATCCCAAGCTTCATGAAAATATTATCTATAATATTGATATAAACTAGTTATCTTTTTTCTCAGTTAACCTTTTAGTCTTTGAGGATAAAACTTCATGATAAATGAGTTATAAACTTGATCCCAGTTTTCAAATATATTCTCATCTAGACTCAAAAACCAATTTATAGCATTCCATTTAAGGAAAAAGGGAAATGATCTAATTATTAGCTCATTATATGTGAATCCTAGAAGAGGTAATTGTTGCACAATATTATAGAAGTCTCTAATGAAGGCAAGGGAGTCCTCATTAGAGAGTCCATTAAAGCCAGGCAACAATGAGATGTGAGATTGTTTTAGCTCATAGTTCTGGGCTCTAGGAGATAACCCAATGGAAGATGGGTGTCTTGAAACATGAGGAAGATGGAACTCCCTCATCCCAGGCCTTTCAACTTCATCTAAGAGTTCTGGTTGATTTTGGAAGTTGTTAGGTGTAGGAACTCTCTCATCTAGATTTTCAATTTCAAATTTGTTTTTCTTTCCTAGAGCAGTTAAGTGTTTATCTAATTTAGGGTTTAGGGGCTCTAATATAACACCATAAGTTCTTGTGCTCATTAAAAAAACATTAGACAATATTCAGTAGTAAGAAAATAGTAACAATTCAACAAGAAAAGAAGCATATTTTTTTACAGTTTTCAAAATTTCAATTTTTTTTAAATTTTTTTACATGTGATTTTTTTAGTTTTTTAGAAAAATATTAGATCATGCTATCCCCATTAATGGTGCCAAAAACTAGATAATGACCTAGATTGTCGTTGAAGTCAGTCAAAGTTTAAAATTTATAATCCTAATAACTACTGTATATGTGGAAAGTAGGGTCAAACCCATAGGGAAGGTGATTATGACCAATATTCTTCTAAAAACTTTCAAAAGACCCCACTCTTGTTAGAAGTGGGGTAGATTTTTTATTTTTTAAAACTTTCAATTTTTTATTGTGTTTATTATAAATCAAAAATGAAACACCACAATCTTTTTGAGTTTTTTTTCTAAACTGTAATGAAACAAGAAATAGGCTAAAAACAGTAGTAACAAAGATATAAAATGATGATAAGTGAACAATCAAGAGAAATACATCTGGGGAAAGATATACATTGTACTAATTTTGAAAATATTCTTTCTCACGATTGTGACTAAAACTAGTACCACTGAAAAGGAGTGATTTATTTCCCTCACTAGGAGATAAATCACTCAAGATGAAAAATTTTGGAGTTTTCCACTCAAAGATTAATCAACTGTGAAAATTAAGGTTTGAAAAAGACGTCACAACAAATTCTCCATAAGTTCTATAGTTTACATTTAAATTTAAATGTTTTAGAAAATAAATCCATAATCAGACTCACTAAATGATTGTAGAGTTCTAATTTTAAGTGCTAGTGGTATGTTGCGACTGAATGTTATCAAAGCTGATCTCACTGATCAATTCTGATCACATTTAAAATGGTAATGAGAAGGAAGAATAAAGATAACCAGCATACTCGATTTTAACCCGAACTGGAAGAATTAGACTAACATCATCTCTATTATGTAAAATAAAATCATTCAATTACAAAGAAATAAAATTGAAATAAAATATAGGAAGATATCTCCCTCTCCTAGCTTGAATCGCTGCTGCTCCTGGGCCTCGGGTCTCCAGGAAGTTGTTCTTTGAGAAGTGCTCCAAGATTCACCCCCAGGTTCTCACTCTGCTTGGAAGTGAATGCTCGAATAAATCCAATGAATGGACCCTCATTCTGCTGCGTTCTCTATTTTTAAATCCTGCTGTCACCTACTGCACATCACCCATTTTGTCCCACCGACTTCAAATGTCCTTCACCTATGCACTGCACACGTGCATTTTTTTGTGCAATGCATGTCACACTATCTTTTCCCATGTAACTAACTCTCGGTGAGTTATTTGAGTGAACTTGGATATGTTTCCGACTCTTGCATGAACCTGCACAGTTAAAACAGAAAAATAAATTAATAATTAACGTTTAAATGTTAACTTTTTATAAATAAAAAACATTTTTTTAAAAGAAAGATTAAATGTTATTAAATTTAAATCAATAATTATTAATTATTATTTTATTTATTAACTAACTTATTTTAATTAATATTATTACATGTTATTTCTTATATATATTTAATTTTGAAAGTGATTAATTAATAATTATATTAAATTAAAAGTTCAGTACTTATTAAATTATTAGTGTTTAGTTTTTGAATATTTAAGTTTTTTAAATTATTATTTAAGTTTATCATAATAAATAGTTTATTTTAATTATTACACTTTATAAAATTATATATAGTTATTATAATTTATAATTATTTTATTCAAAAAGAAGTTAAATTATATTTATTATATTCATTAAAGTATTTAATTAAATTTATTTATTTTAACTTAATTTCTAATTTTAATAATTAATGTTATTTAATTAATTAGTTGTATTTTTTATTATTTATTATTAATTTATTTTTTTAATTATATTATTATTATTATTTTTATCTTTTAATTTTTATAACTTCACCCCCCCCCCCAATTCTAGCGCTGCACAAGGGAGGGAGTAGGGTTTCAACTTCTTATCCCCAAGCCATCGCCGACACTTGCTGTAACATCCTGGATCCGAGTGCCACACAACGAGTGCCCTGAACCCGGTTGGTCACATGACCTCAAGGGAATTTCCCCAAATGCCATAGGCTGCTGACTAGAAGTGAGGGACTAGGACTAATAGTGTGGAAACCATGCCCCCATTTGTCAAAGTGTAGCGCCGCGAAATACATATAGAAACACAAAAGCGGAAGAAGTAAACAGTATAAACCTGAAATGGACAACAGAACTGAAGTAAAAGATAACCAACAGGTTTATATATGATGATGCAACATGTCACTAATTCTAAGAACACAGCCAAAATAGGATACACTGCAATCAGATACAATACAGCCCAAAGTACAAAGTACAGTCAAACCAAACCAAAACAGTGTAATAGGAACTCAGTAGCATCGCAAGCCTAAGCTCGGTCCCATGCTCTCCTACTCCTTTGCAAAAATCATGTACCTATGTAGGGACCCTTTACCTTATCGACACCTACAGCAATATAATCTGTTTCAGCCCAAGACATGACCCAAACAGGGTGTGAGAAATAAATCCCAGTAGGAAACCACCAAAGGCCTGTGCCCAACTGTGAGTGAAAAAGTGCAACATTAGTGTGCAATAATGAAATAAAATAAACTAGGAAGTACTCAAAAGTAACTATTCCTACCAGTTACATTTCCATTTTAATAATTATTTAACCATTCCAAGCCTGTGCTTTAGCTTGGCAGGTACAACGTAAGAAATCACCACAATGAATATTCAAAGTAAACATTGTCCTCAAATGTAAGAACCGTTGCCCTCAGCATAAACAAAACCTTTCCCTCAGGCTAAACATAACCTTGCCCTCAGGATAAACAGAACCTTATCCTTAGGCTAAATAGAACCTTTCCCTCAGGCTAAACAGAACCTTTCCCTTAGGCTAAACAGAACCTTTCCCTCAGGCTGAACAGAACATTTCCCTTAGGCTAAACAGAACCTTTCCCTTAGGCTAAACCAAACCTTACCCTCAGGATAAATAGAACCAAAGAAAGTAACCAGTCTGAGCCCAAATAATAAGAAAGAAATTTACATATGTTTCCTCTAAAGAAAACTCAAAACATGTTATAATCACGGCATACCCACGGGTATCCTGGCCAAACGACTAAACAAGGGAAATACACCCTCGGGGTGGCCCTAGATCAAAGCAATGATCCCAAACAGCAGTTTATACACAATTATAAGATTACCCATGGAATTCTAGGTATCTAAACAATCAAGGCCTCAGACACATGACACCCTGAACATGGGCGCGTGGCACAACAGTGCACAAAATCAACTCGACAGTTGGAATTAAACATAAGACCACCTACCTTGATCTCCTCTGATCGATATACATGAAAGGTGCCTCTCGAAACAACCCTGAACGACAGAGATCTGAGAAAAATGATTACTCATTCAAACCCAAATAATTTATCTTAGGGAAATAATTGGAAGGAAAGATTTAAGAAGAGGTAAGGACTTACCTGCATGGTTCAAACAAGATCGACGATGGAAGAATCAGAGTCCCGATGTGCGATCGAGAGCTCCTCCAAGTCCCGGACTCCTCTCCCGCGGCTCCTGGTGAGTTCTATGCCTCCTCTATCGAATGATGAGGCTACTGCTTGTTTTTAACAAAAAAACATAACTACACGACATGTACTCTCAAGCACATGGCGTGTACTATTTTTTTAACTGTTCCACTGGTATCTACTTTGCACCGCCTCACTGTTCATCTGCCGACTGATTACACAGTGTGTATTACTAAGTACATGACATGTAGTTAGTTTTTACACCTTTAAACGCTGACAAGACAACATGTCATGTATTATCATCCCACATGGCCAAATTACATGACGTATATACAAAATTACATGGTGTGTACCCATAAATTTGAGATTTTTCCCACATTTCCCTTATTTTCTCAAAAACACTTAAGGAAAAGGAAAAGAAGAAACCCATACCTCAAGAATAAGAACTAAGCTCTTAAAAACTTCCCCCCTTAAAGAAATTCATCCCCAAATTTCCCTTCCAAGGGTGGTGAAGATAAAGTTGAGAACAAATCTGGCCACTGAGCATGTACGTTGGTCTCTCACTCCCAGGTTTCGTCCTGCACCTGGACATGCTGCCATAGCACCCGTACGAGAGGAACTAACCGAACTCGGAGAACCTTCGTGCTCCTATAAACAATACAAATCAGATGCTCCTCAAAGGATAAATCAACCTCAAGTTCAACCTCCTTGGGCTAAAAAACATGAGATGGGTCTGAGTGATAACGGCACAGTTGAGATACATGGAAGATGTCGTGCATGGCCCGATACCTTTGTGATAACTGCAACCGATAGGCAACCGGCCCGAATCTCTCAATAATATCAAATGGCCCTACATAACTCGATGAAATTTTACCCTATCTTCTAATCCGCTTATGTCCCAACCTCGATGAAACACGCAAGAAAACCTAATCCCCGAACACAAACTCCAAGGGTTGTCTGCGGTGATCAACATTTGATTTTTGACGAGATTGTACAGTAGCCATCCACTTCTAAATCAACTGGACCTACTCTGAAGTCTCCTACACGAGATGTGGTCCTAGTAAAGCTGTCTCACCTACCTCTAACCAGCACAAGGGTGATCGACATGGCCTACCATATAAAGCCTCATAAGGTGCCATCTCAATAGTTTCTTGAAAACAATTATTGTAGAAAAAATTGACTAGGGGTATGTGCTTATCCCAAGAGCCCCCAAAGTCCAGGATGTATTCACACAACATTTCCTCTAGCACCTGTATAGTATGATCTGACTGGACATCATTCTGAGGGTGGTAAGCTGTGCTCAGAAGAACCTGTGTACCCAGTGCCCTCTGAAAACTGTACCAGAAACAAGACATAAAATGGGAGTCCCTATCTAAAATGATTAAATGAGGGAACCCATAAAGACATAATACCTCTTGGATATACAACTTCCCAAGATCGTCAACACCGAAGGTCTCCTTGATCTGAAAAAAGTGAGCTACCTTCGTAAGTCTGTCCACAACAACCCATACGAGATCATTACTTCGAGGTGACCTCGACAACCCAGTCACGAAATCCATTGCAACATCATCCCATTTCCACTCTAGAATGGGTAACTATTGTAATAGTATGTCTAGCCTCTGATGCTCTGCCTTCACCTGTTAATAGGTGGAACATCTCGTAACAAAACTAGCTACCCCTCTTTTCATACCCAGCCACCAATACTAATGTCTCAAGTCATGGTATATTTTGGAAACTCCAGGATGCACTGCCCAAGATGAAGCATGAAATTCCTACACCAACTCCTCACGTATGTCCCTTGGAACCCACACTCATCCATGGATACGTAGTACCTCATCATCGCCTATCTTCCAACCAGGAGGAGGTTCTTCACTTGCCACCGACTCCCGTAGAACTAGGACTTCTGAGACTGATAGCTATCTAATTCTCACTCTATCCAGGAGGGTAGAAGTCACAACTAAGGATGAAAGATAGGTTCACCCCTGACTATCATGCACCTCCAAATGCATCTCCGAGAACAAATCCATAAGCTACCACTCACCACTGGCCTCTTGGACAGCCTGTATCTGAGTCCTCCTACTCAGTACATCAGCTACTGCATTACCTTTACCAGGTGTATAGGCAAGCTCGAAGTCAAAGGACTGAAGGCATTCAACCCATCTTTTCTATATAAAATTCAAGTCACGTTGGTTAAAGATATATTTAAGACTTTTGTAGTTCGTAAACGCCACAAAATGTCTCCCAAGAGATAATGTCTCCAATAGCGTAACACATGAACAACTGTAGCCAACTTGAGATCATGCGTCGGGTAATTCCTCTCATGTGGCCTTAACTGCCAAGACCCCTACGCAACTACTCGATCACCCTGCATCAACAATGCTACCAGACCAATACCTGATGCATCACAGTAAACTATATAGCTCTTCCCTTGCTCTAGAAGTATCGGGACTGGTGCAGATGTCAACCTTCCCTTCAGCACCTGAAAGGCTGTCTCACAAGCTTCTATCCAAATGAACATCATACCCTTCTTAGTCAAACCCATCAACGACACTACTAAGAAGAATAAGTCCTGTATAAAGTGCCTGTAGTAACCATCCAGCCCCAAGAAACTCCGTATTTCAAACACGTTCTTAGTCTTCTCCTAGGAAACTACTGCTTTCACCTTCTACGGGTCTATCGAAACTCCTTCCTCCGAGATAATATGACCCAAGAACTAAATTTGGTCCATCCAAAAGTGACACTTTGAGATCTTAGCATATAACTAATGCACTCTTAGTGTACTCAGTATGATCTCAAGATGGGTGTCATGGCCGTGTTGAGTGTGAGAGTACACTAAGATGTTGTCCATGAAGACTACCACAAATTAATCCAGATAAGGATGGAACACACCATTCATCAGAGCTATAAAAACTGCTGGCACATTTTTGAGTCTGAACGGAATGACCAAGTACTCGTATAGACCATATCTGCTCTGAAAGACTGTAAGCGGTATACCCGACGATCTAACACACAACTGATGATATCCGGATCTCAAGTCAATCTTTGAGAACACTCGTGCTCCTTGAAGTTGATCAAAAATATCGTCAATCCTCGGTAATGGATATCAGTTCTTAACCATCAACTAGTTCAACTTCCGATAATCCACACAGAGTCTGAGGGTACCATCTACCTTCTTAGTGAAAAGGATAGGTGAACCCTAGGGAGAAATACTGGGTCAGATAAAACCCTTGGCTTGTAACTCCTCTAACTTCCTCTTGAGATCCTTCAATTCTGGCGTAGCCATCCTATAAGGAGTAATGGACACCGGTGCTGCTCCTGGCACAAGATCAATAGAGAATTCCACCTCTCGTTCTGAAGGTAGACCTGAAAAGTCATCTGGGAATACATCCCTGAAATGATCAAAAACTGGAGGGAAATCCTTCTGACAAGTATCCCGGTCATCCAGATATAAACTCGTAATCTGGGCTATCACTCCACCTCACCCACGATGCTCGAGTCCAGCTCAACTTTCCTGGACATCCCATTCACCTTTGTATAGAAACTCTCCTCCATTAGGTGATGTGAAACTCACCCTATGACGATAGCAATCTACAAAGGCTCGAAAGGGTACCAACCAGTCCATCCCGAGAATGACATCATAGGCTGTCATATCTAAGACATAGAGGTCCCATAAAAAGTGACACCGACCAACCTCTAGGGGGGCACTCCTTGTACTAACACACCCCTGCCATTCTAATTCCCAATGAAGTGTCTAGAATCATGATATCTGAAGAAGAAGAAACACAGAGCCCAAGGATCTCCACAACGTGCACAAATATAAAGCTATGTGTAGCCCCAATATTGAAAAGTGAAGAAGATAAAATAGAAGCAACTAGAATAGTACCTCTGACAGTGGAAGGTCTAGGATCCTACTGTTGTTGGGTCTGTTGCACTGCATATATCTACCCAGTGCTGCGGCCCTACGACACATCCTAACTACCCTGAGCTGACCTACCCTACTATCTCTGAGATCTCGGTGTCTGGATACCATGTCCACGACCACAACCACGGCCTGAACGTCCTAACGTATTCCAATTCCCTAACTGGTAAGAAGCTGCTGGCCCTGCTCCTGCACATAGAGTCTACACAGAACCCCTCTCACTAGTCACTGGTGGAAATTACCTACAAAAACGCTGAGGGTGACCTATCTTACCACAAGCTCGACACTCCACTGGGTCACGTGGACACTGAGGTCTCTTGTGTCCCTCTTTACTGCAATAGTATCACATTATCGGGCCACCTGAAGAATTATTCTGGCTAGTACTGCCACTGTGAGAGAAATCCATCTGCCCCTTCCTATTTTCGGTAGAAATAGTACCAAAGATCGGTGCCAAACTTCCCTGGTCTGCACCAAAAGATTCCTGTAGGTTCCACTCAGCAATCAACACCTGGTTGACAATAACATGCACTATAGGAAACCTGAAAACATTCAACAGTGCTCAGATGTCATATCGAAGACCATCCTCAAAGCGTCTATCCCTCAATGTATCATCACCCACCAGAATAAGTGAAAAAACGCTATATCTCAGTGAAGCAGGTAGAATAGTCTATCACTGACATGGTGCCCTGCTGCAGATTCATGAACTCTCGAGCTCGATCTGCCCTTAGCATCTCCAGAAATAAAAATTCATAGAAGAATTCCTGAAAATATTCCCATGCCATGTCTCAGTGATGCTTAGTCTGGGTGGTAACTTCCCACCATCTCTTAGAGGAATCACGCAACATGTAAGTAGTGAGCTTTACCCTCCTCCTAGGAGGTGTATCCAGATGATCAAAGATCATCTGCATAGAATCTAGCCATGACTCTGCAGCCTGTGGTCTGCCATCCCCTGAAAACGTAGGCAGATGCTGCTGCTGGAAAATACGTGTCAGCTCTTTCATAGATGTGGAAATCGACAGTGCTCCCTAGAAGGTCTTCATGAACCGAATGAATCCTTCACGGAACTGCACATCCGTGCCTGCGTCCGGTGTAACGGCTGGCACCGCATCTGGAACTACTGGTGGATCCATCGGTAGCCCACGGCCTAACATCTCTGGAGTATAATCGTCGCCACTCTCTTGGTGAGAAACTCGAGGTCATCTCAGTGGCATGGCTCTACAAGGTCAAACACACGCCTTAGATTAAGATCATCAAGAACTAAGAACTGGAAACTTAAGAAGGGAACAACAGAAAGAAAACATTCAAGTTTTACAAAACAAGACTATACAGTGTGTATAATTCCTACATGGCATGTTCCCATAAGCCATTCACATGGGCATGTACTTCAGCTAGAACTAGTCGTGTAACACCCAAAACACACGGTGTGTTGTCTTAACACACGGTGTGTACTTGAATCTTCTTTCCTTGACTGAGTTCTTCTACATGGTTAAGCCACACAAATATCCTAAGAATAGACTACACGACGTGTTCGAGGTGGACACGATGTGTACTAGACAAGCTTTACCGACTCGTGTTATTAGCGACATGGCCTGTGTACCCAGGTTTCACTACACGATGTGTTCCAGATGAACACAACGTGCACTAAGAATCCCCAACCGACCCATGTTGTTAGCTACACGACTGGCTACCTGGGTTAGAATACATGACATGTTCAATCCTGACATGGCGTGTATAGCTTAAGGTTTACCCATCCGTGTTGTTAGTTACACGGGCAGACACAGGGTCAACCCTACACGGAGTGTACAATAGATACATGGCGTGTTTCCCCAAGAACTTCCCTATCCCGTGTCTCTACCCACACGGCCTATGACACGGTTAGGGACAACACGACATGCACATAAGGTACACAACGTGTACAAAAAAAACAATTTCTTCCTGAACAGAAGAACACAGGGCATGTAGTCAAAACTACACAGCGTGTATTCTAGGTTTTTTCTGGACAGTAATCCTTAGAAACTACTCCGGAGTCTAGAAAAACATTGAAACGAATACCAAAGTTCCAAATTCTGATCTGTGAGGTCCCATACTCCCCGCGAACCAAATCTTGGCATCTTATACATGTAATAACAAGGTAAACAAGTCGATGATCCACCAAATTCCAGTTGATGAGGGCCCATACTCCTCAAGAACCAAGGTTTAGAGTTCATTCACAAAACCTTACATAACAATACCCTATAAAATAGCAGGTATTTTATCAAGGCATGTATCTCAGCATCATGCATTTTCTAGCACAACATATATCACAACAACATGTGATTTATAATTCACCTACATGGCATTGAAACTGTGCATGACATGTGATTCTAACATGTGCCTAAATGATGCATGTAATGGCATACCCTCATCTCATCAGGTTGAAACAAAATAGAACCCAAGTATAAAAATATAAATAACACACCACAATTTCATCACCCAATGGTGAAAATCAAATCAACTATAATAATCACAAACATAAAATCACAATTTAATTCGAGGCAATCCGGTCTTTACCTATACACAGGGTAGCTACTTCTGGGCATAGTTTATTCTTGAATCCTTTAACAATCTATCTCATTCCTGTTGTTTCCAAATAATAAAATAACTCAGATAAAAGAAAACCTTCATTTGATACCACTTTGTAATGTCCCAGATCCACGTGCCACACAACGGGTGCCCCAAACCCGGTTGGTCAGATGACCTCAAGAGCATTTCCCCAAACTCCAGAGTCTGCTGACTAGTAGCGAGGGCCTAGGACTGATAGTAGGGAAACTATGCCCTCATTTGTCAAAGTGTAGTGCAGTGGAATACATATAGAAACACAAAATCAGAAGCAGTAAACAATATAAACCTGAAATGGACAATGGAACTAAAGTAAAAGATAACCAACGATAATATATATGATGATGTAACATGTCACTAATTCTAAGAACACAACCAAAATATGATACAATGTAATCAGATATAATACAGCCAAAAGTACAAAGTGCAGTCAAACCAAACCAAAACAGTGTAATAGGAACTCAGAAGCATCGCAAGCCTAAGCTCAGTCCCATGCTCTCCTACTCTTCTGAAACAATCATATACCTGTGTAGGGACCCTTTCCCTTATCAACACCTGAAGAAATATAATCTGTTTGGGCCCAAGACATGACCCAAATAGGGTGTGAGAAATAAATCCTAGTAGACAACCACCAAAGGCCCATGCCCAACTATCAGTGAAAAAGTGCAACAGTAGTGTGCAATAATGAAATGCAGTAAACTAGGAAGTACTCAAAAGTAACTATTACTACCAGTTACATTTCCATTTTAATAATTATTTAACAATTCCAAGCCTGTGCTTTAGCTTGGTAGGTACAATGTAAGAAATCACCACAGTGAATATTCAAAGTAAACATTGTACTCAGACGTAAGAACTGTTTCCCTCAGGCTAAAAAAAACATTGCCCTCAGGCTAAATAAAATCTTGCCCTCAGGATAAATAGAACCTTTCCCTTAGGCTAAACAGAACCTTTCCCTCAGGCTAAATAGAACCTTTCCCTCAGGGTAAACATAACCTTTCCCTCAGGCTAAACAGAATCAAAGAAAGTAACCGGACCGAGCCCAAAGCATAAGAAATAAATTTAAATATGTTTCCTATCAAGAAAACTCAAAACATGTTATAATCATGGCATACCCATGGGTATCTTGGCCAAATGGATAAACAAGGGAAATGCACCCTCAAGGTGGCCCTAGATCAAATAAACGATCTTAAATAGTAGTTTATACACAATCATAAGATTACCTATGCAATTCTAGGTATCTAAACTATCAAGACCTCAGCCACACGACACCCTGAACATGGGTGCGTGGCACAATGGTGCAAAAAATCAACTCGACAGTTGGAATTAAACACAAGGACACCTACCTCAATCTACTCTGATCGATATACGTGAAAGGCGCCTCCCGAAACAACCCTGAATGATGCATATTTGAGATAAAAAATTACTCATTAAAACCAAAATAACTTCCCTTAGGGAAATAATTGGAAGTAAATATTTAAGAAGAGGGAAGGCCTTACCCGCACAGTTCAAACGAGATCAACGACGGAAGAATCAGAGTCCCGGTGTGCGATCGAGATCTCCTCTAAGTCCCGACCTCCTCTCCCACGGCTCCTGGTGAGTTCTATGCCTCACATGTCGAATGAGGAGGCTAATATCTGTTTTAAAAAAAAACATAACTACATGGCGTGTAATATTAAGTACACAGTGTGTACTATTTTTTTAACTATTCCACCAGTGGCTATTTTGCACCGCCTCACTATTCATCTGCTGACTGATTACACGGCGTGTATTACTAAGTACAAGGTGTGTAGTTAATTTTTACACCTTTAAATGCTGAAAATCCTACACGCCATGTATTCTCATCCCACACGGCCAAAGTACGTGATGTGTATACAAAAGTACATAGCATGTGCCCATAAATTTGGGATTTTTCCACATTTCCCTTGTTTTCTAAAAAACACTTAAGGAAAATGAAAAGAAGAAACTTGTACCTCAAGAATAAGAACCGGGTTCTCACACCTATTGATCCTGGTGTTTCCCCTCCATGGAACTACTTTGACTTCAGACTATGGTGGAATAAACTCATGTGATGGATCCTCCTAGAACAGCTGGCAGCAGCTCGAATCTCCCTCAGATCCGTCTCCTTCAAGAAAATCAGCGACTTCTCCAATCGAAATAGTGCGATTCCAAATTGAGATGTCATACAGCTTCAGCGTGCGAAAACTCCTTCGGTCTTCAGCAGCACAACTTGACTGGCGAATGGCAGGTTGAAACTAGCCGGATGGATAGTTTTCAAGGTTTGAATGAGGATTTATTTGTCTGGTGATGGATTTAGTGGTGAGAGTCCGAACAGATTGGAAGCGACGATGAAAGGTTTTGGAATAGGCTTTTTCAAACATGGCATAAGCAGACTCCTCTGGCGGTGAAGATTTAACCACAGTTCTCTTCCAAAGTGACAAGTTCAGATCTTGTAGATCCTAGAAAAGCAGTGGAATGAGTCTACTCCAAGTTGGAGAAAGGGGTTCTTCTGTTGATTTGACATTGTGCAAGTCTGAACTGATTTTTGTTTGAGTATGGTTTGAATATGAAATTGTAGGTGGTAAATCAGTGAGTTGCAGGGTGGTGAGAATGAGAAGAAGATGTGCGGAGGGGATAAAACAGTTGGGAGATTTGTGGTGCCAGGAGAGTCACAGAGACAAGGGAAGATGTAAAACTTGTGTAGAGGTTGTTGTGGCACCATGAAGGAAGATTCAAAACGGTGCCACAAAGTATTTGGTGCCACTGAGATGAAAAGGTGAGAACGTGAGGCTAGGAAACAATTTTTGGTGAAACCACGAGGATGTGGAATTACGGTGGCACATGAAGGAGAAACATTGACACAGTGGAAAGAAAAAGTGATGGTGGTAGAGGGATGGAACTGGCGTGAAGAGAGTTGTAGTGTGGAAAGATGGTGAGACAAAATTGCTATGGCACTGTGACCGAGGAAGTGATAGAAAACTTGCTGAGACAATAATAGAAGAGGATTATACTGGTGCCACCGTGACTCTAAAATTAATCTGCAAACAAAAAAGTTATTAAAAACAAATTCAAATTCAAATAAAGTCCAAACAACACAATTAATTTAAAATAAAAAACAACTAAAATCATTGAGACTCAAAGACTTAAATTAATTTATGAAACATTTAAAACTAGTCTTAAATTATTAAAAGTTTCAAAATAAAAACATAAATTAGAACTAAATATAATCTTAAATTGAAATTCTACTATATTATTTAAAATTAATAAAAAACTAAAATTAAACATCTATATAATACAGTAAAATTATTTAAAATAACTACTAAAAAATTAAATTTATTAAAGTAGAAAATTATTTTGTTGTTAAACAATAAGGTTAATAAATGAAATGAAATTAATGAAATTTAATAAATGTAGTGAATTTATAAGCTTAAATTTATAATTAATGAATTGTTAAAATAAATCTAATAATTTAATTAAGTTGTATAAAATTAATTAATATTTAATACATGAAATGTTAAATTAACAAAAAAGTAATTTAAATGTAATTAAGGAGATTAATTAATTAATTAATAAAAAATCCAAATTATTAGACATGCTGACAAAAATCACCAAACTAAACAATAGATTGTTATAATATAAAATTAAAGTAAGAAATAAATTAATTATTTACAAGATAAAAATAAAATTTTAATTAAAAAATTTGATTAATTAATAAATTTAACTATAAAAATACAACAGATCACTTATTTAGTAAAAAATAAAAAATAACTAATTAAATCATTAAATATTAATTAAAAAGATGTGAAAAACATGTGTTTTTAAGTACACATCAGTAGGTAATTTGGAATTATTATTTTTATATATATTTTAAATAAACTTAAAATGATTTCCCAATTTTCTATCTATTGTTAAATTTGAATTTAAATTTAAAATTACATT
Source organism: Viscum album (assembly GCA_963277665.1). Classification (NCBI taxonomy): domain Eukaryota; kingdom Viridiplantae; phylum Streptophyta; class Magnoliopsida; order Santalales; family Viscaceae; genus Viscum; species Viscum album. The sequence goes on from OY728125.1 coordinate 1,460,849,505, forward strand.
TGAATATAATTAATATGGGATATGGTTATGTAAAAAAATATTGAGTTATAAATTATATATTTGATTATTATTATGATTTAATTTCCTCTGTTGACATAGGATTACTATTTAATATGTTTAGATGATCAGATGAATTATTTTCATGTATATAATTATATAATGAATTTTGAAGCTATTAATTTGATATTTTAGTGGGTAAAATGTAGTAATTTATGGTAGATTAATAAAAATATTTTTCTAAAGTATTTATTTTGATGTTTTATCCTAAATACATAACTTGAATGAAGTATTATAGTGTGGATAATTAGATATGTTATTCTAAGGAGTTTGATTTCATTTTATATCAGAAAAATGTTGGGTTGCATACTATTTTATGTGGTGTATCATTAAATATGGTATTTTTATACATTTGATGTAATGTTATAGACCGGTTTTTTGGGTCTATAGTGGATGAATAATCATAAAATTATGGGATATAATGATCAAAACATAATCTATTTCTAATATAGAATTTGATGACGTCCTAAGATTCATAATATGACTATTATATTCCAAAATATAATATAATGTAAATAAACTTTTTAAATATTTTATAATGAATAAGTTTAGTAAAATTTATTTAATTGATATAATTTCTTTGAGTTTTTATTGTTTAAGTGATGTGGTATGTTATTGTGTTAGTCAATATGAGAGTATAAAGTTTTATAATTATTTATTTTAATAAGCACTCAATGTTTTAGTTATCATTTTCTATGATACTAGAACCTTTTATAGATCTAAAAAATAAAAAATCTATATAGTATTAGATTATTTATGAAACTGAATATCCATGTTGTATTTGGTGGTCACCTTCTAGGTTCCTCATGTTTACTCAAATGTTGTCTTATTACAATAAAAAGATGTGAAATTCACTAATTATGGGTTGATTTATTCCATTAGTGAAATTATATTCTCTAGATTTAATGAAAGCAATGTAATTTAGGCTTATTGAATTTATTTTAAATATTGTGTTACTATCCATAATATATTTAATAGTTTGTAGGAATGTGTAGGTGATAATATACGGATAGTTTGGACATCACCATCATATTTTAAAAATTTATATATTTTTTGGTTCTGTCATTGAGGAATGAGTATATTTATTCCACATTTTCACAATAATGTTCTAGAGGAGGAACATTTTGATTATAGTTTATACTTACCAATATTTATTTAATAATTTTCATATTTTTAGGGTTTTATTAGAGGTTGTGTTAGGCCTTACTAGTTTGAAGTACATCATAAATACCTATAGTTTATTGAGGTTTTGATTTAAATTTTATATATAGTATATTAGGATTTAATTTCATGTAATTATTTGGTTGATTTAGTTATTTTATTTATTTTTATGTAACCTATTTATAGTATGATATTTTTCTATAAATTTAATATGTGTGTGAATGTTTTTTGATACATAAATTTGGAAAAGATCCTTGGAAATAAATTTTGTAGAATTTATTATTATAAATTTCATTCTTTATTTTAATTATTTTTTTCATTTTTGTTATATATTTTTTTATTTTTAATATCATAAATATTTAAATTGTAGTGTTTTGATGAATTTTGATTACATTTAGTACCTTGAAATATCATTATTCTTGGGTATGGTTTGACTTAAAATTATGATTCATTTTAAAGGTGGTATAAATTCTATAAACCATTTATATTATCAGATTTAGAATATAATAAACCAAGTATAATTTAATTTCATTGATTTTTGGACAATTAAATTATATAAAGAAAACAATGGAATATTGACTATAATAATGTGTAAGAGTGAAATGTAAGAATCAAAGATTCCATTCAGGTTGATTTTTATTGAGTATGAGTTTATCAGTAATATTTATGTGTTTATTTGGAAATGTCTAAAATATTTCATATCATATTGTTTTGTTAATTTGACCACATAATTCAATTTTTAGACTCATGAACAACCATGTTAATGAATAAAACTAGTCAATACAACTAAAACATAACCGAGAGCAACTCATACATTAACCTTTTGAGGAAACTCATGTCTTTGGTCTACTGTCAAATATAATTTCATTTTTTGAGTTTCCCAAGTAAAATTTGTGTGTTAACGATGCATTTGGGTTGATTTGACATTATAATAAAAAATCTCAAGGAATGGTTGACCATGTAGAATATTTGGAATAATATTTACTGCCAATAAATTGACTATAAATTGTCTAATGTTGACTACAACTACACTTGTAAAATAACACCTCTTCATTATAACATACATAAAAAGCATATATAAAAAATCAAAAAATCAAAAAAAATATATAATCATCAAAGAGGTGGTTATAGGATGATAATTATTTTCAATAAATGAATACTCTTTGGATTGTGGCACACAAAATAAGTGGTTGTTGCATGCATGAGAATGAGTGTAGTTATACACAATGATCTATATCAATCATAATATAAATGTATAATCCAAATACATGTGGAGTAATATAAAGAAAAAGATATTATTTTTAAATCATCTAAAATAAAAAAGTGGTTGATTTATAATTTATCTGGTAATTTAATGAGTGTTTTATAGAAAATTTCAGTTACATAAATATGAATTATAATATAAAAAAGGGGTATATAAATAATAGTATACTTCACATATTTTGAAGGGAGGCTAGGGGATTATATGGTGAAGTTTATTTCTCATTTGATTTATTTTATTTTATTATTTTAATCCCTTGGTGGATAAAATGAGATTTGGTTTGTTTTGTACCATAGTTTTATAGTAAATCATAAGGATTGGATGGAGATAATTGTAGTTAAAATATAAATTTTAAATTACACTATTTTAATTCATGACTGATTCCTTGTTCTGTTAGGGATTTCATTTCTTCCATGAGTTAAAAATAGTGAAAATGTAAATTATTAGGTTAAGAAACATTTCATTGATGTCTTATGCTCATATTTCACTATAGAGGAATATATTTTCAATTATTAAACAAAAAATCAACATATTAAGTTTTTATTATAACTATTATAATAAACACTTATATGGGTTATGGTGAGTGAAATTCTAAAAGGCTTACCCATATATCAAATCAATTCCCTTTACAAGGATTATTCACTATCCAAATAATGTGGCATGGTAGATTTAAAGAGAGGATGATGAACCCAACATATTTATTGAGAGTCTATTCTAGTGAGTGTATTATGCTTGTAAAATTAAATATAATAAAGAGTAAAAATACATAATAATGAATTTTTCCCAAGATCCCTTAGTTTCCCATTTATATTCACAATTTCCAATTACTTTAGTTATCATTTTAATTAATCTTTAACACTTATTTTTTTTGGAATTTATAATTCACACACTAAAATGAAGTAACAATCTTTACAATAATTCTTATTTTTTATCATTGGATGTTTCTATTTTTGTTTTAATTCTCAATTATTTGAATGCTAATCCATTTTTTTAATTACAATTTACCGTTATATTTCTTAATATATTTTATTAAAGTATTAAATTTTATTCTTTTGTGCATTGATGATAAGAATCAATTAGAATATGGTGTCATTGTCTTGAATAGAATTAATTAATTTATTATATTATATATCTTTTTTACATTACTTGTTTTTTAATTACTATTGTTACATTGTTAATAAGTATTTAATATTTCATAGAACTAGTATTTGGGGAATTAATTTTCTATGACTTTGATTCATTAAATTTGGTGTCATTATATTACTCTTGGAGTACATCAATGAGTATATATGGTAGAGTTAGAGTATATTGTATAAAATAACATTAAATAACCATAATGGTTTATTTATTGAATTAAAATCACGAGAGGCCATGATGGAGATAATTTTAACACAATTTTTTTTTGAAAACCCATTTTTTATTAGAGTTTCTCATAGAGATAAAAATTATGATATGAAATAATATATTTTTTCCTTATTTCCATATTTAAATGTACTTATAATAGAAGATATATTATCCATAATTATGTATTTATATTATAATTTAACTGAATTTAAAATGATGTGATTTTATTTTTATCTTAAGAATAATGTAATAAATTGGTTCTTATGAGCTGTTAAAACTTTCATTGATACATTGGAACATATTAATAAATTTTTTTTCCTAAAATTATACCAAATGTTACTAATATGGTAATAACTTAGAAATTAGATCATGTGGTTTATATAGGTAGGAATGTAATATTTTTGTGGCATGTGATAGTTTTAAACATTTTTAAAGACAATGTCCCTATAACCCACTACCCTCTCACTACTTGATCAATTCATTTTATGAATGATTTAATTCATAATTTCAAAAATATAATTAACCAAGATTATGAGGATAAAACTAAGGAGGTAAAATAGTGTCACAATACTCATGGAATGATTGACTAACAAATTTTAATGAGAAAATTGAGAGTTTTTAATAAGTATAAAATGTTTAAACAAAACACCGATATATATTTTATTAATTTGAAAAGTAAACTAAATGATTTTATGAAATATAATTTCAAGAAAAACACTTTTCAAAACCAAAATTCCTAACATGGTATGATTTTTTTACATTGTTTAATATTTTTATACACTAAAATATATATCCATTTTTTTAAAAATGATTAATAATGTCAAATAGTCAAGTGTTTATAAAATACATCTAATTAACATTGATCAATTTTAAGATAATTACAAAAAGGTTAAATTAATTAAATAATATTTATCGGATTGGTGTTGAAATCAATCATTCTAAACCATTTGGTTATAAATATTAATATAAATATCATTTTTATCTATGTAATGACATATCATGTTATGAAGAAAATTTTGATGAATGGATGGCGCAACTAACAACCACACTAGATTCAAAGTGTAAAAAAGAAATCCCAAAAAGTAAAAATAACTAATCCATATTATTGGGAAAAAACTATGATAATTTTCATATAAATTGATTGATAAAGAAAAAGGGAATACGAATAACTCTACCGAAGTACACCCAAATATTATGGTTTATTCCTGAATGTGGATACCAAAAACTCAAGGCGGTATAAAAAAGGAGTTTGAAATATGTAAAAATGAATCTCAAGAAGAACTAAAGGTAGTTTAAAGGGATATTAATCTAGTGGTAGCTACCTAAAAAAATATAATGAGATAGTAATAGTAGTATCAACTGATGGTGAGAATAAAAAATAAAAAAAATATTAGGACACCCTATAAATTATTATAATTGATTAATAATTTTAATCAATTGATGTTAAAAAAAGTTTTCCACAAATTACTTATTCTTTGAGGTTGACACAATGTATTAATGAGATTAATTTCAAACACTTGTTGAGGTTCAACAAAATTTTACAAGTTAACATCATATTTTGGGACATATTAGGTAAAATTAATTTATGTACATATATATAGAAGAGGATTATTTATAATATTATTCAATTAGAAAATATAGAAACCATTTTTATAAATTAGGAGTGTACAATAGTTCTATAAGTGAATTTCCACTACATTTTGTAGGGGATATTGAATTTTTTCATATCTGGGTAGCTTGGAAGGATGTGGTATAAAAATGGTTTTGAGACCATAGAGAAAGAATTGATCAAATTCCATACCCCCTATTACAGCACATTGAAATTTGAGATATTGGGATAAAAATTGGGGACGTTCAAATTATAGATAGATCAATAACATATCCCATTGGGAGACAAGTTGAATTGTTTTTTTAAGATGGGAAGTTATTTTCATTCAATTTAAAATTGGTTTGGTATATATAATATGACAAGAAAATTCTTATCTTCTTAGTGTAAACATTTTTAGATACTATAGGAGTAGATATTAATGAGGCTAAGGGGATGTTGATATTCAATTTGGGAGATGAAAAGTATAATTCAATGTGTTCAAGACACCAATAGTATCCATATTAGAGGTGGAATATCTATAAATTTTGATTATTGAAAAAATATTTTCATTATAAATAAATTTATTTTTAGAAACATACTTTCAAGCAAATGGTTATGTGTCGGAAGGTAAAGATAATAGAATATAATAAGGATAAAAAAGAAACATGTTTTAAATATAATTTTTATGGAATTAAGACCATTGAAGATGAAAAAATCATTTGTCTCCATATGAAAACTGAAATAAAAGATTTAGGAATTAAATTAATTCTTGAAGTATATGTTCTTAGGAGATAGGAAAACACTACAATAAATCATAACATTCAATATGTTCTGAAATATAAATAAAATATAAAATCAATTTTACGGTCTATAAAAAATATAAATGGAATTAATCAATCACATTCTATATACATAATTTAATGTGAATACGATAAAAAGAATCACATGGAAGGGATAATATGACACAAACATAAAATGATGGATACCTTTTGATATGATTTCAATTCACATGATGCGAGAAAGATGTGTCAAATTTTAAAAATCCCATGAGTGATTCATAAATAATTATTTCTAAAAAAAGTTATGATTATTATATAATATTTAAACAGCAAGCTAATCTCTACTAAGAAGGTCACCAGGTAGAGATTATATATCAATTATAGGAAGCTAAATTAATCCACTAAGAATTTATGTTTTCCAATAACATAATATTATTACATATTATAGATATTTGATAAAACTCAGTTATATTTATTCCTAGATTGGTATTTTCATTAAAATTATATTAAAACTTCCCTTGAGGGTGGTTAATTATAAATTTTGATCACAAGATAAATTGCACCAATATTTTAGAAAACAATATAATTTTCTAATGGATTGATATAGACTAAGATCCAATATATCATTAAAAGTTCTATATGACTATCATGTTCAAAATTCTCTACTTGAACTATGTTCTATATCTTTTTCAATCATCACGATCCTTACTAACATACTGTGTCATACATCATATCCCTTTGTAATTTCACATAGAATGGTCATGAGTACTATGTTCCTAAAGTACTTTATGAACATATCCAAAGTTCCTACATTCCCATTCCTATATAATGACCCCAACCTCCCATCTAAGAGAGAATATGACATGAAAATATATGAGGTCACGAATCATGCACCTAAAAATTCCATGATTCACCTTTAAGTTATTTTTAATAAAACTTAAGGTGAGAAGGATATAAATTATGGTTATTTTCATCATTCTAAAGCCACAAACATTATAAGAGAAAAATTCAAAAATGTAATCACAATAACCAGGGTAAAGGAAAATTATTGAGAGGTTCTCTTAATAAATTAATGAAACATATCCTAGTTTACAATTATCCTACAAAGAGAACACACCCATTACTTTATAAAAGTAATTGTACCTAGTTCTCAGGGGATACATACTTGATATCCCCATCAGTAAAACACTTATATAAAATTAGAATCTATCCTATTAGAACATATCTATATAGAACCAATGTTTTCACCACTAAATCCATTCCTAGTTCACTTATTCAGGAAACCATTAACCTAGTATACCATATTGTTAGTTAATTCACTTAGCATACCAAAAATGCTTCACCTAGGTCCAAATATATTGGTTATTCCTAGTTCTAATTATTGAAAAAAATAAAATGACCTGGGTTCTTCATTCACTCTGGTATTTTAATGGATCCAAACTAATTTCCCAAAATATCTTTTTGATACTCCTTATCCAAATAAAACCTAAAAATAACTCCCATACATCATGTACTCCTCTCCAGCCTCCTGAGATATATATAAAAGTGATGAATACTAACATTACCCCTTATTAATAATTTATTCCATTGATAATTAGAAATGGACATCCAATAACAGTCCCACCTCAGAATTCATTGTTACACCCCATGATTTTTTGAAATAGTTTTTGAAATAAATTTAAGATTTTAGATATTTTTCATTACATGAAACAAAATTTTTATCTTGTGTTACATAAATCACCGAGTTTAGCATGATTTACACACAACACTAAGATTAAATGAAATTTAACATTCTTTTAAAATATTACTATTTAAAATGATAGTTATCACCTAACTGTTGCAATGGAAGGTATGAATAGGGTTATTTTTTATAAATATATGGTTTTCAAAAGTATATAAAATAAATTATTAAGTGGAAAATTAAGTTTAAATAAAAAATAAAACCTATTTTAAAATAAAGGATATATTTTTATAAAAAATGGTTTTTATGCACAAAAACACGTTTTACATCAATAAATTGAAAAAATGAATTTTTCTAAAAGATTAAAAAAATTATATATTATATATTAAATTAAAATTTTAACATTTATAATATGTTTTTTCTATATGGAAGATAAATATTATTCCAATTTTATGATTAAAAATTATATTTTTTTCTTTTAAAAACTAGTTTTGTCATGTTTTACACACATATTTTTAAAATTATTTTTTACAATTTTAGAAATAAATATATTTAAAAATAAACATCATTTATTAAGTCATAATATCAATATTTTTATATTATGGATTTTTAGTATTTTTATGAAAATATTAAATTTTCAATGAATTGTGAAAAATATTGGTTTTTATTGAGAACTTCCTTTTTATTTAAAGAATTTATAAGGTTAATATTTTCTTTAAAATGAGGTTAAAAATAAATTTTAATTAATAATATATCAATTAATTTATTTTATTTCATTGGATTCATTTATATATTTAATTTTTATATTAAATGTTTTTTATATTTTGGTCATTTTTCTCTTTGAAAACCTACTTTCTCAATGCCTATTAGGTATTAATTTTAAATAAAAATTTTCCAATTTAATGTCTGGAAATTGAAAAAATAGAAACTATATTTGGATTAAGAATAATTTATTTTATCTTTTATGTTCAACTTAATTTTTTACTGTAGTGAGTTAAAATACCAGTTTAAATTATTAACCACAGTTAAGAGAAAAATGGGTTTACTAGGGGGGGAGGTGTTAAACCAATAATAAAAGGTTTAAAATGACTATTAAATTTTTAAAATTCTTATTGGATGACCATATTTCAATATTATCCTTCTCAAGACTCAATCTATGGTCATTTGGATGCTTTAGGATTGGGAATGACTTTATTATTTTAGATTCTATTAGAAAATTCCCAAGTAGTTTCCAAGTGGGTTCCTTTACTATACTAATAAAAGGAAACCACCACCCTTAACTTATTTACACCTCTAAAGACATAGTTTTCAGACAAACTCTAAAAAAATTCCTCTGCAAAATACTAAGTAGTGTTCTATAGTTGATTCTCTTCCCAAAATAACAACTCTATAGTCCTTAATATGAGATCCAAATGAGGTGCTTCTAAGAGAAGGAGGTTAGAACGAGTTCAAAATAAGTCAAGAATTAAGGTAAGAGATTTCCATATCACTTTTTTACTTCTATGAGACACATTACATATTACAAAAATATTTATATTTTTTGGTTTATATACCAAACATGAATGTATTTTATGATTCTTCTCCTGAAAATTATTTGTTTTTACATATCCATTTTAGGATCTATTTCATGGGGTTTATAGTTCAAAAAATATCAAAGTATTAAGGAATTTTTTATCGCAATTTTATTTCTTAGAGACATATGTTTTGTTGTGAACCTACTTATTTTATTATGTGTTTATACAACCCCTTTTACATTTAATATCATGAATTTATTTAATCTCCTAGAATTATGAGTTTCAGTTAATGTTAATATTTAATGGGGATTACAATTCAAAGTTACCAAAGTTGTAAGGGTTCTATGTTATAATCTCATCCTTTATTAGGATTTCTCATTATTATGCTACCAATTATGAAATATTATGATCTATCTCTCAATATTTTCATGTGTTTTTTCTCCTCTAGTTATTTTTTTATAATACATGTTTTCATTTCATTTTATTATCTTTATATACTCAAGAGTTCAAAATAATATTTTTAAGAAAAATAATCATTATTTCTCTCCTCAATCAAAAAACCTTTTCCATCCAAAATGATGTTTTCTAAAAAAATTCAAAAATGATTTTAATATTATTCCAATTATTTATTAAATATATGTTTACCCATGTTTGAATTTTTGCAATATTTTTTAAAATAAATCTTCATGTTGTTTTCCAAAAAATAATTGTTTGGATTTTACCGAAAATGTGAACGGAATCATATTTTAACATGTACATCATGACCCAAATTTACTACCTTTATAACCATTATTTTCTATTAAGATTCATTTATATGCATTCAAGGTTATTTTCAAAGAAATAAATTTCCAAAATCTTTTTGGAATTTTTCATTTTAAAAAGTAATCTTCAAAGAAAATACTATTTCTTAAAGGTATTTTTAAATTATTTATAAAGATAAATTTATATGTTTTAAAGTTATATTCATTGAAAATGATTTGGAAATGGTTTTATCTTTTAAAAATAACTTTTCAAAGTTGAATTTCTATTTTCCAGAAATTATTTCCAAATGATCTTTCAAAATCATCTTCTATATAGAATGACATTATTTGATGATGAATATTCTTTACTAGGTATATTATCCAAATACAACACTCTTATTATTTCTCTATACGGTTTATGTTTATGATGAAATGAGGTTTACAGAACCCATTTATCTTTCATGGGATATACCATGATAAAATTCTTATGAAACTGACTACTTTTCATGGGTTATGATATGATGAAAAGATAAAATTATTATAAAACTTTTCATTTTTATACAGGTTATGATGTGGTGAAATTTTTATGAAACCAATTTAATTTAATGGGTTATGGTATGATGTATCGTTTATGATCTTATTTCACACATATGTATGATTTTCATTTTTTGATGGTGGTTATGTTATAAAAAAAGGTAGTGGTTATGTTATAACAAAGGAAGTTAGATACATTATAACGAAAGATGGTGGGGGACCTATATATCCCCAAATTCATGGGGTAAATATTTATATCTCATGTTACAATTATGGGAATCAAGTCTATGGGATTTATCTACTTTGTGAAATCGGTGCGTCCATATCTACTATGGGAACCAGGTGTGTCCCGATCCACTATGAGAAACATGTTCATCCCGACCCACAAAGGTAAATAGTTGAGGATACTTGATCAACTAAATTTATTTTATTTTTAGTTAACATTGAAATATGAAATGGTTTTAAATATTTATGATGTTTTTATAATTTTATAACATGAGTTTATGCTTCATAATTTTTTTATGATGATTCCTAACACTTATGGGCCATATTTTTGGACATGATAATGTTTTATAACATGAATCATGTTTATAATCTGTGAAAGGTTGGGTATGAATCTCATAAGTTATGTTCATGATCATATACCCTTATTATTATCTTATTTTTTCATATTATCATAGAATTATATCCCCCATGTTTACCCTTACTGAGCTTCTGAGCTCACTCTTTATTATTTTTCCTTTCCCTAAGTTATGAAGAATGTTTTTATATAGGTTATGTTTATAAAGACATCTAAATATGAATACATTTATGGAATATGTTAAATATTATTCCCCAAATAGGATGTTTTTTTATGTATTCTCCAAATACACTAAACTATTATGGTCTTCAGGTTTGTTTTTTCATAATGTATTAAATATTCATATAAAACTATGTGATATTTATGTATGAAAACACTGGTTGTTATATATGTTACTAGGGGAAAATTTTAGTCATCCTTTGGAAACTAGGATGAAAAATAATTAGTGAGTCTCTATAGATATGTCTAAGGATAATTATAATGATGACTCAAAGATAGGTGAATGTCCTATAATTTTGGTAAAGGATATAACGATTGGTTTCCAAGAAATTAAATCCCTATCTGGATACTATAAGTTGATTAGGATCTGGAGTAGGGGTACCTAGGGGTAATACATCTGATAAGGGTGTATTGAGTTGGATTCAATCATCAAATGGTGCATGACAACAGGACTTGTTGCAAACCTAGTTTAATACTCCTAGGGGACACACTTTATAAATTCAAAAAAATTTACAAACCAACATGAAGGATTTAAATATATGTTAACTATGAATAAAATAGGCTAAACCTAAGCTGTAATATATAAAAAATAAGGTTTCATTATTTAAAAATCCTATATGTGATTATTCATTATTATGTAGTTCCCCACTATGATTAGTGTTTCTCACACTATGCTTTTGGGTTTTAGTCAATGGATGGAACTAGGAGAAATCTAGTTAAAATTGAATATGATGGAAAATTCAGTGATGATGGGAAACCAAATTATATTTTTATTGGATAGTTATATATTTTTATTATGTTTAATAACCTTATAAGATATATGGGAAAACATGCACCTTAACCAACTCACATAATCTCCAAAGAAGATAAGTATAGAGTTCACTGAGAGTTTGGGTAGTGGTGACCATATTGGATAGAATATTTATATTCCTATATGTTGATAATGTTTAAAGAAGCACTCAAGAGAATTCCTTAATGGAATGAGAATAAGTTTTATGTATTGAGAAGAAGGGTACATAAAATTTAATCAATGAGGAAAAATAAAATGAACAATTAAAACAATGGATAAAAATATTTTTATCCTTAAGGTATTATCAATGGATTAAAACCTTAACTGTGGAATGTTTGGGCATTATAAAAAATGGTATCCTAAGGGTAAATCTCAATAATGGAGTCATGAAGGTTGAACAATTAATGGTTTTTTTATTGATAATGAAGATACTAAAAAAGAAATATTAAAATAAATAGGTATTAAGGAATATGATGATGAGTCATAGTTAATGGTTTATGAATGAATTTGAATGATTGATGTGTTAATTTATGGAATTCAATAATTATGAAATATATAAGGATTTTTTTAGTATAAATTTTCATTAAAGATCTTCTAGAATATGTTGAATGATGCTGATGACCTAGAAAAGTGATTTTTATTTAAAGGTGATATTTCCTGAAAAACACATTATTAAAGGAAATATATCCATTAATATGTTCTTAATATTGAGATAATGATGTTGGGATAAAAAGTTAACTGATATAGATAATGAAAATTAGACAGTACTATTTATCATTGATCTCATTAATGATTTGTTGATAAAGTGTTTTATGCTATCATTGATGGAGTTTACAATATTTTTGGATTTTAGGAATATATCCAATAATCCATGTTTGATGTAAAGAATGAGAAGTCAAGTAAGTTTTCAATATGGTTATTCAAGTTATTACCATGTTTTAAGAGAATTAATGATGAAGGTATTCACATGTTTGGTATGTGACAATTAAGAGCTACTTCAAGATGTTTGGGGGGCTGATGATAAGTTTATTTTGGAACTTTAGTGAACATATTTCTAATGTTTATAATTTTATTCTTTTGTAAGGGTCATAAGGTTAACCATCTATGAAATATTTTAAGTTGGTCATTAGATGGGGTTTTAGATATTAGCATATTACTTAACCATATAAACTTTAGTGACCATATTTATAATTTTTAAAATTTCATATTCATTTCTTGGAGTAAGAGATGAAATGGAAATTGACCAAAGTAAACCCAAAGGATAAAATTATTCTTACAATACAAATGAAATCTATTCCCTAGGTATATCAGTCCCTTTGAAATTATTTATCATATCATGATGGTAGCCTATCATTTAGAGATTCCACCAAAACTATCTTAGTTTTATGATGTGGTCCATGTATCTCTTTTTAAGTACATACCTACTCTATAAAATGTATTTAACTTCAAGGTTGTACTGTAGAAACATAATATTAATTACAAGGAACAATCAGTGGAGATTATAGATTGAATAAATAATGTTATATGAAAAAATACCACTTACATGTTCAATGTTTTTTGGTAAATCCACTAGGCTAAGTAATCTACGTGAGAACCTGAGGATTTAATGAGGTATATGTGCCATAAGTTGTTAAAATAAAAGGGAATAATTTCATGGGAGAAATTCATTTTAATGGGGATGGGATGTAACACCTTGAGATTCTGTGAAATATTTTTTTTCAAATAAATTTAATATTTTTGATATTTTCCATTACATGCAAAAAATTGTTTAGCTTTTATTAAACACAACATTTATTTAAACTCATGTTAAATGCAACACTAAGTTTAAACGAAATGTGACATACTATTAAAATTTTATTATTAAATATGATAGTTATCACCTTCTCATAATAATGGAGGGTATGAATAGAAATAACTTAATTAAGAAAATATATTATTTACAAATGTACGTAATATTAATTCTTTGGCGTTGAATTAGTTATAAACAGAAATTAACAGTATTTTTAAATAAAGGAAATATTTTTTTGAAAAACTATTTTTTTGCACACAAATATGTTTTACATAAATAAATTATAATAATAAATTATAGTGAATTATTTTAATAATATTATTTATTCACTAAAATATTAAATATTCTTTTTTTTCATTTTCTTTAAAAGAGATAAAAATAAATCCTAATTTATACATAAAATCTTTATTTTTGTTTTTGAAAAAGCATTTTTTTCACCTTTTACACACCTATTTTAATTTTTATTCCCAATTTTAGAAAAAATGAAAAATAATCATCATTTTTTAGTTAGTATATCAAAATTACTTTAGGTTCAATTTTTTGGATTTTTCTAAAAAGATTAAGTTTTTGATGAATAGTGAAAATACTGATTTTTATTGAAAACCACCTTTTCATTTTATGAACTTATAAGGAAAATTTTTGTTTCAAAATTTTATTAAAATTAAAATCACATAAATTATATTTCAATTCATCTAATTTAGGTCCTTAAAATCATATTCATATTGAATTTGTTTATATGAACTTTTTAAACTTTTGAACATTTTTCTCTTTGAAAACCAGCTTTCTCGTTACGTGTGTGAGATTAATTTTACATTAAATTTTTCCTATTATAGGAATATAATTCGGAAAATTTAATTACTTATTCGAAATAATCATAACTTTTGTTATCTAATAAGTTTAACTTAATTTTTTACCATAATAAATTGAAAAATGAGTAATAATTATTTACCACGATTATGGTAGAAATGGGTTACCTGAGGGTTAAACTAAAAGGATAAGATTTAAATTTACTATAAAAATTATAAAAATTTATATTGTCTTGCCATATTTTAATATTATACTTCCCATGTTAGAATATATGGTCATTTGGAAGATGTTTTTAGGGGAATGACTATTATTTTAGATTAAATTCAGAAATTTCAAAGTAGTTATGAAGTGGGATCCTTTCCACCACTTATAAAAGGCCACTAATTAACTTCACTTATTCAAACCTATTGATTATCCAATAAAAACACATATTTTGATTACATTTTAATGGTATTAAATGTTTATTTTTGATCTTATGGGCCTGAGTTAGTGGATTTTAATTTTGAACATTCATTCTCTTCATTTGTGCACTCCATGCCTAATATGCACCAATTTAGGCCCAATATTTCATCTGATTTCAAAGAATATAATTATCCATATTTTAATTTTATATTTTTGGAAATTTATATAAACATAAATATGAACATTTTTCATTTAGGGATCAATGGAGGATTCATAAAGGATTATGAGGATTTTTGGTGAAGATAGGAAACAAAACTGGAGAAGGCAGATCGGATATCATCCCACTGATTGGACTGTGGGGCCCACAATATAGGTCCAATGAAGGACAAAATACATGGGAGACTAGAATACATATATAGGAACAAATAATTATTCTGTAGACAGTGCTAATTCGTCCTAAATGGTGGTGATTAAGGAGGCCCAAGTTGAAGATTCAATTCTAGGCCAGATTCTGCGGCCCAGAAAAACAGCCCACTATTTATATCATATCTCGTGAAAGGTTTATTATTTTGGTCTGAAAGTTTACAGTATGTTAAGGGACATCCGGCGCTTCATTTAAGTCTTCTAATACCCACTCTAATTCTGCTTTCTAGAAGGTCCTTTAGGTGCGTCTTTCCGGTGGATGCAAGCTAGTTGCAACTTCGAGGCAAGAGTTGAAAAGTCTCTTATGCATTAAATGTCCACCCACCTTTCTCCAAAAAAATTAATTAAAGGCACATGGGATGATGGGATCTCGGCCAAATAATTCCAAAATTCCTATTTAAGGTAGTAGGTATGGAGTATTTGAGGATCTTGGTGCTTTCTTTTTATTGTAGTGTTATCATGCCAATTTGCCTTTGTAATGTTCTTCCTTCTCATGTAAGTTGTTAGAATCACCTTAGTATTCAATAAAAGTTCTTATTCTTCTCTTATTATGTTCTTATTCATATCACCTTGATAACTTTTCCTCAAGGTGTGAAATTTTTCACACCAAACCTTGTGATTTTGTTCACACAACGATGGAGTGATCGTTATTTGTGTTGTTTTTACTTCTTCAATTCCACCCTCGTAAGTCAACTTTCCACTTCCGTTGAGAACTTGTTATCAATGGAGGGATATCTCTTTTATGGGTTGATCTAAGGGAGTAGAAAGGGGCTGGATTGAATGTTATTTCTCACTCTCTAAATGTTATTAATTTCTTTTAATTGAGTTTCTTTCATTCAATGATTTTTATTCTTCCTTTTCCTTATTGAATTTATTCACCCCACTTTGATGTGCTAATTATATCCTTTACATTGGAGTGCTCATGAAAATGATCCTACAAGTGTATATGTGATTATCATGTGTTGTGAAGGTGTTTAATCAGTAAGTTATTAGGTTAGTTTGAATTCATTTCATGAATCCTTCTTGAGTTAATGAAATTAAAATCATAAAAAAAAGGAATTCATTCAATCCACCCCGAGAAATGACCTAGGATCAACTCATTTCCTCATAATTTGAATTCACATAGATCTTTTAGTGCTCTTTCAAAACCATCTAAAATCAACCCAAGTTGGAAACTTCATAGCCAAAAATCCATCTCTTTTTATTGAGTGTCTAAAGGTTCTTCTTATGTCTCTGAGGATTCGACAATCCAAGCTGCACTGCAAGTGACTGCTTGACCCTTAAAACTTGGGTAAATTTGGGCGAAACCGAATTTTGGCGCCGTTTCCGGGGACCAAGTAAGTTACTTATACAAAAACCTTCTTTCCTCACCCCCATTATTCTATTCTCACCCAAGATCTCTTATCTTTTCCCTTTCTCGCTTTTTTTTTCTTTTGGCGCATGTCCGCCTTCACCCGCGATAACTCAAATAGACTAGTTAGGGTGGAAAGTCATAGGATAGGGGAGTCAAGTACACCATTGGATCCTAATCTTCCTAATACCATAGAGTTAAATATTGAGTCAATTTTAATGGAGGGCCTTTAAAGAAACCAACTCATAAACTCGGGTGGGAACCAAAATGGAAATCCAAATGAGGCAGCCCCAAATTTGGGGAATGCAGTCGATCAAACCATGAATGACTACCTTACACCTAACTGGACCAATAAACCCTCTTGAATTAGGCATGCTGCCCTAAGATATTCCCACTATGTCTTTAAACCTCATGTCCTAAACCACCTTCCAACTTTCCATGGGATGGAGTCAGAAATGCCTTACCTTCATGTCAAGGAGTTCAATGACATTGTTGAAACCATGTGCTCACCACATCAACTTGAGTCAGCTAAGATGAGGCTCTTTACTTTCTCACTTAAGGATCGAGCAAAGAACTGGTTAAATAATCTGAGACCTTCATCAATCCACACTTGGAACCAACTGCAAAGAGAATTCTACAATAAATACTTTCTCCACCACAAAACAATTTCACTTAAAAAGAGTATCCAACACTTTTTTGAAAAAGAGGGAGAGTCATTATATGAAACATGGGAGAGGTTCAAAGAAACCCTAAACATGGTTCCACACCATGGTTTTTTTATTCCTAAACAAGTAAGAATTTTCTATGAAGGTTTGGGCCCAGAGAACAAATAATTCATTGACATGATGTGTAATGGGACCTTTAAAAACAAATCCCCAAATGATGCTTATGAGTATCTAGAAATCCTTACTGAACAAAACCAAACACGGGGAACACCAACTTATTCTGAAAAGCCTCAAAGAACTGCTAGAATTCATACACTTGGAGAAGAGGAAATCCTTATGGTGAAACTTGCAGCACTCTCTAGGAAGGTTGAATAGATATACCATAGGAAAATCCATGAAATCCAAACTGTAGACCCTGTTTGCACAATCTGTGACAAACATGACCACAAAACAGACAACTGCCCAACCATTCCATCCATCAAGGATGTTCTCTTAGGAGGACCACCTACTGAAGTCAATGCCCTAAACTTTCAAAAGCCTCAATACCCAAACACATTCAACCCAAGGTATAATGACCACCCAGGCTTCCGATGGAAATATAACCAACAACCTAGCCAACCACAAGGACCAAACCCCTACCCTACACAAAATTTTCATAACTATAACCAATTCCAACCACAACCAGTCCAATACCAACATCCTCCAGTCCAATACCAACAACCCATACAACAACCAATGTATCCCCCTGGGATAACCCAACCAACACAAGCCCCTTCCCAATCTTTCCCTCTCCCAATCCTTGAACAACTATGCAAACAAATGTAAAGGATGAACTCAGAAGTCTCTTCCCTGAAACAAGAACTTCAAACCGTCAAAACTGGAAAGGCACCCATGCCCACATAGGCCATTCCACAACAATCATCAAGGGGAGAGACAAGTTGCACTCAAACAACTCATGAACAAATAAAGGCTGTGGCAATTTTGAGAAGTGGGAAATCGATTGAGAAACCTGAACCAATAGTTCAAAACCCACCTGAAGATTCAAAATCTAATGAAAATTCAAATGAAACACATGAAAAAACTAAAGATACTAATAAAAATGTGAAAGAAACAACTCTTCAAAAAACAACCCCACAACCTGTCCCATTTCCTCAACGCATGAGGGGGAAAACCAAGCCTGAATTGAGTGAAACATTGAGGGAAATATTCTCACAAGTCAAGCTGAACATTACACTCATCGATGCAATTCAAAGCATTCCTGCATACTCAAAGTACCTTAAGGACTTGTGAACTTTTAAAAGAAAATTTTCACATAAAAACCAAGTCCTTTTGGCTACTAATATGAGTACCACCATTCAAGGGACCATTCCTCCTAAGTTGAAAGACCCGGGTTGCCCTTACATCAATGTTGAACTAGAAGAGAGCAAAGTTGTCAAGGCCTTATGTGACCTAGGTTCTAGTTTCAATGTCATCCCCTATGCTGTGTACTTCCAATTAGGCCTAGAAGAGCTCTAACCCACATCTTCCACACTTCAACTTGCTGATCGTAGTATTAGGGTTCCAAAGGGGATCTTAAAGGATGTTTTGGTGAAAGTTGAAAATTTAATTTACCCATCTGACTTTATTGTTCTTGACAATAACCCAAGCTTAGGTCCTAGGGAGCAAACCCCAATCATCCTTGGTTGTCCCTTCCTTGCAACAATCAACTCTGTTATCCGAGTCCGAAATGGGAACATGACCATCACATTTGGAAACATGAGTCTATACTAGAACATCTACAATGCAAACTCTCAAATTGGGGATGATTAAGAGATCCATGAGGTTAATTGGATAGGTAGTGTTGATAGTGAACTCAAGGAACATCAAGGAATTACCGAAGGATGTTTACGTCAAGAAGATATTGATTTTCTTTGTTCACATGAGGGAAATTTGTCTCCTTGGCTTGAATCTCTTTCAGATTGATCTATTGATGATTTTCTAGAATCACCAATCAATGATACCATGGGTGAAATCAATAAAATTGAGTCCATACCCATTAATGAAACTACTCTAGATAATTTAGTGGATGAAAATTCTTTTCACAAGGAACCAATTTTGTCAAGAAATCTGAACAAAGAAACTGAGTTCAATACAAAGTCTCATCCTTTCTTGGAAAGTGATAACCACTCTGATCTTGAATTTAAGGTTTTACCTTCATCACTCAAGTATGCGTTCTTAAGGGACAATCAATCCTTTCCTGTTTTCATTTATTCCTCTCTTGAATCCAATCATGAGAGGATGCTTCTATATGTACTTAGGAGACACAAGAAAGCCATTGGATGGACCCTATCTGATATTACTAGGATTAGCCCTCTTATTGGGACTCATAGAATTGTTCTAGAATCCGATTCACAACCATGTCGTCAACCTCAGCGACGAATCAATCCTAATCTCATGGAAGTAGTGAGAAAAGAACTTTTGAAATTGTTAAAAGCTGGTATCATCTATCCTATAGCTAAGAGTGAGTGGGTTAGCCCAATCCAAGTGGTTCTAAAAAAGGCTGGAATCACAGTAATAACCAAAAAGGATGGAGAGATGCTTCCAAAAAGGGTCAGTAGTGGATGGAGAGTATATATTTACTATAGGAAACTCAACTCTTGTACCAATAAAGACCATTTCCCCTTTCCATTTATTGATCAAGTCCTCGAGCGAGTGGTGGGTCATCAATTCTAATGCTTCCTAGATGGATTCTCAAGGTATAATCAAATCGAATTCTCCTTAGAGGATCAAGGAAAAACAACCTTCACCTATCCATTCGGCACTTTTTCCTTCAAGCGCATGCCCTTTGGGTTATGTAATGCCCCTGGTACCTTCCAGCGGTGCATGATGGGAATCTTCTCAGACATGGTGGGGGATTGTTTAGAGGTCTTCATGGATGATTTATCCATCTTTGGGGATAATTTTGAGGGATGCCTTCTAAATGTTGAAAAGGTTTTGTCAAGGTGTGAGGATAAGAATCTCATACTAAATTGGGTAAAATGCCATTTCATGGTAAGGGAAGGACATGTTCTAGGTCATCTGGTATCTGGTAGAGGAATTGAAGTTGATAAAGCTAAGGTTGACATCATTCTTCACCTTCCCTCTCCTAAAACTATTAAGGAAGTGAGGTCCTTCTTAGGACATGCTGGATTTTATAGAAGGTTCATTAGGAATTTCAGCTCTATTTCTCGACCACTTTGTGATCTATTGGTAAAAGATGCTCCATTTTTATGGATAGAAAGTTGTGAGGAATCATTCTATACACTCAAGTCAACTCTTATATCTCCACCTATCATGAAATCTCCAAATTGGAAACATCCTTTCGAGCTCATGTGTGATGCAAGTGACTTCGCTGTAGGGGCAGTCTTAGGAAAACTGTGTGAGAAAACTCCATGTGTCATTTCTTATGCAAGAAAATCTTTAAATGATGCACAAATAAACTACACCACCACTGAGAAAGAGCTGCTTGCTGTTGTCTTTTCCTTAGAGAAATTCAGGTCTTATCTCTTAGGATCACCCATCATTGTCTTCACTAACCATTCAGCCCTAAAATACCTTTTCCAAAAACAAGATACCAAGGATAGATTGATTAGGTGGGTCCTTCTTCTTCAAGAGTTCGATTTAACCATTAAGGATAAAAAGGTTTTTGAAAATGTTGTGGCTGATCACCTCTCTAGGATGGAATTCAAAGACAACTCACACCACCTCTCTATGTCTAATTCATTTCCCGATGAGAACCTCTATTTAGTGAGTGATTTCCCTTGGTATGTTGACATAGCAAACCATTTGGTGACGGGTGACATTCCAAAATTCCTGGGGACCCAAGCTAAGAGGAAATTCATTTCTGATGTCAAACACTACGTGTTTGATGATCCTTACCTCTTCAAGTTTTGTCCTGATCAAATCATCAGGAGATGTGTTATCGAGTCTGAGAAAGAGTCCATTCTAAAATTTTATCATGGAAAGGCATGTGGAGGACACTTTTCTACAAATAAAACCACTGCAAAGGTCCTCCAAAGTGGTTTCTACCGGCCGAACCTCACTAAGTATTCCTTTGAATTCTGTAAAAGTTGTCCTCAGTGTTAGTAATTAGGATCCATTTCCAAAAGGAATCAAATGCCCCTCACTCCCATTCTGGTTGTTGAAATATTTGATTGTTGGGGAATTGATTTCATGGGACCCTTTCCAAACACTAAGGGATACCTATACATCCTCTTAGCTGTTGATTATGTCTCAAAATGGGTTGAATCCATTCCCAAAAAGACTAATGATCATCAATTTGTGATCCGATTCCTAAAAGAGCATATCTTTTCTCGATTTGGAGTTCCGAGGGCTATAATCAGTGATCGTGGAACCCATTTCTATAATCTCCCATTCTCTTCACTGATGTCTAAGTATGGAATTTCTCATAAAGTTTCCACTGCATACCATCCTCAAACCAATGGTCAAACTGAGTTAGAAAATAGAGAGATTAAGCAAATTCTTGAAAAAACTGTCAACCCCTCTAGGAAAGATTGGTCTGAGAAACTCTTGGATGCTCTTTGGGCATATCGTACAGCATTCAAAACCATCCTAGGAATGTCACCATATAGGTTGGTTTATGGAAAATCATGCCATTTACCTGTTGAAATTGAGCATAAGGCATTTTGGGCAATCAAAAAAATGAATTTCGACATTTCTTTAGCCGAAGAAAAGAGGAAATTAGATTTTAATGAACTTGAGGAACTTAGGATGGAGGCTTATGAAAATTCAAGGATAAATAAAGCTAGAGTTCAAGCCTACCAATCTAGGAATATCAAAGTCAAACAATTTGAACTGGGAAAACATGTGCTCTTGTATAGTTCAAAACTACATTTACACCTGGGAAAGTTAAGGTCTAGATGGTCAGGTCCATTCATAGTGCATCATGTGTACCCCCATGGGGTAGTAGAGATTCAGGATCCCAAAAGTGGTAACATTTTTAAGTTCAATGGTCATAGGTTAAAACCATTCATTGAATCATTCAATAAATAGGAAATAGAGG
Source organism: Viscum album (assembly GCA_963277665.1). NCBI lineage: Eukaryota > Viridiplantae > Streptophyta > Magnoliopsida > Santalales > Viscaceae > Viscum > Viscum album. The sequence continues at coordinate 1,460,872,231 of OY728125.1, forward strand.
TAGAGTTAACAGAGCCAACTTATGAACCATGAAAAAATTGATAGATTTAGGATCCATGTCGGTCTAACGACGTTAAACAAAAGCACTACATGGGAGGAAAGCCATGGTCTTCATGTTTCTAATCTTTGTGAATCATTTTTTTCCTTCTTCTTAATTTTGTTATTTAAAAAAAATTTATAGACTGTTGACCTGTTCTTATTTTAGGAGTAAGGATGGGTATGAAAGGGGAGAACTGTATTCATCCATGTCACATGGTGTGATCCCTGAGTAATACCTTACCAAAAAAATATAAATAAGACAATGTATCATCAGTTTATTTTATTTTATATTTTTGTAGGTATTTTAAAATAAATAGATTTTTGACCTGTTTTTATTTTATGAGTAAGGATGAGTATGAAAGGGGAGCACCATATTCATCCTTGTCATGCGGTGTGATCCCTGAGTAATACCTTACCCAGAAATTTAAGAGAAGATAATGTATCATCCATTTATGTTATTTTTACCTTTTTTAGGTTAAAAAAAATACAAAAAAATATATATATTAAAAAAATTTAAAGGCATGTCATAGGTCATTGAGAAAAGATGGTCACAACCGTCCAAGCCATTGAGAGATAAACCAGAACTGAAGGGAGACATGAGAATGCATTTTCAACATCAACCACCTGGTGACTTCATTCCATAATTTTCATTTTCAATGTCTTCGTTGAACTTCCATCCTGCCCCTTCTATGTTTCAATTCTTTAAACCCTAGGGACAGTGTTATTCCAAGTTGGGGGTGATATGAAAATGTGTGGAAGGAAAAATATCATTAACCTTGAACATGATAACAGACATTACAAACTATGAAATTGGATATCAAATAATTTTTCATGCCTTGATTCTGATTTTAATGCAAGTTTATGTTCATGTGCAAAGATATTGGAAAGTGCGGTTGTCCGATGTGATTTTTCACTGTTATATTTTCATCCATTTAATAAAAAAACACAATGCACATCCTCTAGATTGTGGGGTTTTAGTTTGAGTTCTTGGGGACCCATAATAAATAGCATAGGATTGTCGATCATTTTAATTTTAACATGAGTATTCAAAAACAAAATCAATTGCGCGTAGAGAAATGAATTGACCTAATGTCTGGATTTCGACACTTGGGGATCGTGAATCCATAGTTGTCTAGCCCAGAGTTGGGAATTTTATCTCTATTTGTGGTAATTTGAATTTGTTTTTGATTGAGTTAACTTGAGATGATTCCCGAGTATGTGAGCTTCAATTGGTTCCCTAAGGTCTTTGAGCCTGGGAATCATCGGCAAAGTCTTGCTACATGGGTTGACTCGATTGAGTTTAATTTCAATTACCATGGAAAAATTGCAAAAAAAAAACCAAAAAAAAGAAAATAAAAAAATGAGTACTCATCTTATTATTAAAATTTTATTGCTCCTAGTACTTCCATCTTTTCTCCCTCGAATGGAAATGAACCCCCATGTCTATTGTGACGCACAACACTTCATCATGCTTAATTGAATTTGGATGAAATATGACAATGAATTTGAACAAAGGAATGGTCTTGGGATTGAGATATTCCTGTCGACATAGCTTGTTTTAAATGATTTTGATGGGTTTCATAATTGTTTGGTATGTGATCTTTGGGTGAGAAATTTGTATTAAAATGTTTTTGGAAAAGGTCATTCAAATTTCATTTTTGTGAGATATATTTTGCTCGGGACTAGAAAAACTCAAGTTGGGGGGGGTGTGATTAGTCAATAAAAACACATATTTTAATTAAATTTTAATGGTATTAAATGTTTATTTTTGATCTTAGGGGCCTGAGTTAGTGGATTTTAATTTTGAACATCCATTCTCTTCATTTGTGCACTCCATGCCTAATATGCACCAATTTAGGCCCAATGTTTCATCTGATTTAAAAGAATTTAATTATCCATATTTTAATTTGATATTTTAGGAAATGGATATAAACTTAAATATGAACATTTTTCATTCAGGGATCAATGGAGGATTCATAAAGGATGATGAGGATTTCTGGCGAAGAAAGGAAACAATTCTGGAGAAGGAAGATTGGATATCATCCCACTGATCGGACTTTGGGGCCCACAATACAGGCCCAATGAAGCCCAAAATTCATGTGAGACTAGAAGACATAAATAGGAACAAATAATTATTCTGGAGACAGTGCTAATTCGTCCTAAATGGTGGTGATTAAGGCGGCCCAAGGTAAAGATTCAATTATGGGACAGATTCTGCGGCCCAGAAAAACAGCCCACTATTTATATCATATCTCGCGAAAGGTTTATTATTGTGGGATGAAATTTTACAGGATGTTAGGGGACATCCGAGGATTTATTTAATTCTTCTAGGGCCAACTATAATGGAGCCTTATAGAATTTCCTTTAGGTGAGTCTTTCCGGTGGATGCAAGATTTCTGCAACTTTGAGGCAAGAGTTGAAAAGTCTCTTATGCATTAAATGTCCACCCACCTTTCTCCAAAACAATTAACTAAAGGAACATGGGATGATGGGATCTCGTCCAAAGGATTCCAAAATACCTATTTAAGACAGTAGGGGTGGAGTATTTGAGGATATTGGTGCTTTCTTTTCATTGTAGTGTTATTATGCCAATTTGCCTTTGTAATGTTCTTCCTTCTCATGTAAGTTGTTCGAATCACCTTAGTCTTCAATAGGAGTTCTTATTATTCTCTTATTCTATTATTATTCATATCACCTTGATACTGTTGCCTCAAGGTGTGAAATGTTTCACACCAAACCTTGTGATTTTGTTCACACAATGGTGGAGTGATTGTTACTTGTGTTGTTTTTACTTCTTCAATCCCACCCTCGTAAGTCTACTTTCCGCTTCCGTTGAGAACTTGTCATCAATGGGGGGCTAGCTCTTTTATGGGTTGATCCAAGGGAGTAGCAAGGGGATGGATTGAATGTTATTTCTCACTCTCTAAATGTTATTAATTTCTTTTAATTGAGTTTCTTTCATTCAATGATTTTTATTCTTCCTTTTCCTTATTCAATTTATTCACCCCACTTTGATGTGCTAATTATATCCTTTACCTTGGAGTGCTCACGAAAATGATCCTACAAGTGTATAGGTGATTAGCATGTTTTGTGAAGGTGTTTAATCAATAAGTTATTAGGTTAGTTTGAATTCATTGCATGAATCCTTCTTGAGTTAATGAAATTAAAATCGTAAAAAAAAAGGAATTCATTCAATCAACCCCGAGCAATAACCCGGGATCAACTCATTTCATCATAATTTGAATTAACATAGATCTTTTAGTGATCTTTCAAAACTATCTAAAATAAACCCATGTTGGAAACTTCATAGCCAAAAATCCATCTATTTTTACTGAGTGTCTAAAGGTTCTTCTTAGGTATTTGAGGATTCAACAACCCAAGATGGACTGCAAGCGACTGCTTGACCCTTAAAACTTGGGTAAATTTGGGAAAAACCACCTATAAAGAAACATAGCTCATCTAAAACCTAAAAAATTCCCTTCCCAACACCCTTATCCATGTTCTAGATTTTTTTCTCCTCACAGAAGACCAACACTAGGGTTGTTAATGAGAGATCAAAAAGAGTTTCTTCTAAGAGAAGTAAGATTGAATGTGTATTTAAGAAGTTAAGAACTTATGGTAATGGATTTATGTATCACTTATTACTTCTATGATACACATTCCATATTCACCACCTATTTCTTTTATGTGGTTTATATATTTATCATTAATGTATTTGATGATTATTCTCATAAAATGTTTTGGTATTTACATATACATTTGATGATCTCTCTTTCATGGGCTTTACGGCTCAAACTTTACCAAAGAAGTTATAGATTTTCATCAAAATTTATCATTATTTAAGAAATATGTTTTGTTATGAACCAATATTATTTAATAAGGTGTATATACTACCCCATTGACATTCAATATCATGAATTTACTTACTCTTAGAATATTCTGAGTTTCAGTTAATGTTATTATTTAATGGGGCTTACAATTCAGAGTTACCAAAGCGGTAAGGGTTTTATGTTATAATCTCATGATTTATTAGGATTTATCATGGTTATGGTTCAAATTATAAATTATTATGATCTGTATAAAATGAAACTCAATTATTTTATTCTCATAAGTTTATTTCGAGAGAATACATGATTTCACTTCATTTTCCTCTCATTATGTTCTCATGAGTTCAAAATATTATTTCATGAAAAATCATCTTTATTTCTCTCTTCATTCGATAACACTTTTTCTTCCAAAAACATGTTCAATAAAAATGTTTTCAAAAATATCTTTAAAATTCATCAAATTATTTTTTAAATACATTTTTACCCATGTTTGACTTTTTACAAAATGTTTTGAAAGTAATATTCATATTGTTTTCCAAACAATTCTCCTCTGGATTTTACTGAAAATGTGAATGGAATCATTATTTTAACGTATATGACATGAATATAATTTATCATCATCATGATCATTTATTTATTTGAATATTCCTTTATAATTTTTCAAGTTAAATTTATAAATAAAAGGATTTCATAAATTTTTTATTAATTTTTTATTTTAAAGATTGATTTTTAATGAAAATATATTTTACTCAAGAAATGTTTTAAATGATTTTTATAGATTCCTTTATTGGTTTCCAAATTCACTTTTAATGAAAATGATTTTTTAAAAAAATTATTTTTTTAATTATGAATGGATATTTTCCTTAAGAAATGTTCCATACAATCTACCAAAATAAATTAAAATCTAAGATGAAATCCTTTGATAATACTTATAATTTACTTGGTATATGATCCAAGGATACCATTTTGATTCTATTTCTAGATTTTTTTATGTTTATGATGATAAGATGATTGCAAAACCTATTTCTACTCCACTGGTTATACCATGATAACAAACCTGTGAAACCCATTTCTTTTCACAGGTTATGATATGCTGAAATGACCAAATGATTATGAAACCCATATCATTTCCATAGGTTATGATATGATGGAATGTTTTTAAAAAAAAATTCATTTCATGGGTTATGATATGATGAAAGTTTTATGATCTCATTTCACATATTTGTATGATTTTTATGTGACAGTGGTTACATTATAACCAAGGATGGTCATTGTGTTATAAATAAGCAATGTGGTTACATTATAAACAAATATAGGCATGACCAATATCTCTCACCAATTAATTTGGTATAACTTTGTATATATTGAGATAATTATGCGAAAAACGTTGATGGGATTAATCCAATTTGGGTAATAGGTGCCTCCTTATCCACTATGGGAAACATGTGCATCATGATTCAGTATGGGAAATAGGTGTGTCCTGATCCACAATGAGAAATAAATATTGAGTCATAATCCAATATATTGATGGAATTGGTAGTTAAAATTTATCTATATCTATTAACATTGCATTTGGTAAAGATTTATATATATTGAGATAATGATGGGAAACAATTTGTTGGGATTGATCCACTTTGGGTAACTGGTGCCTCCAAATCCAATATAGGAAATAGTTGCATCCTGATTCACTATATGAAAAAGGTGTTTCCTAATCCCCAATGGGAAATAGATAGTGAGTAATAATACAATATATTTATGGAATTGGGTATGAACCTTGTAAGTTAAGTTCATGATCACATACCCTTTTTCTTATATTGTGATTTTATATGATCATAGAAATATATCTCAAATGTTTACCCTTGCTGAGCATATAATCTCATCCTTTCTTATGTTACCTTTACCTAGGTTATGAATAAAGTTTTTAAGTAGTGTATATTTATGAAGAGGACTAAATAGAAATATATTTAAGGGATATGTTTCATATCATTCACCAAAAATTAGACTGTGTATCTAGTCTCCAAGGAAACTAAACTATTACAGTTCTTAGGAGTATGTTTGTAAAATGTATTTAATATTCATCTAAAAAGATGTGATATTTATGTATGAAAATACTAGGTCATTATACTTTATATCATAAGAAAGTTTTAGTTAAAAATTAAAAACTAGGATGAGAAAAATTGAGTGATAACTCTAAGGATATGTCTTAGGATAAGACTAAGGATGAGTCAAATTATTGGAAAATGTGATGTAATTTTGGTGAAGGGTAGATAGAGTGTTTTAAAAGTAATTAAATCCCAATATGGATACTAAAAGTTGATGTGGACCTAGAATAGAGGCCCCTAGTGAAGTTCCTAGTCAGGATCCAAGTATCACGGAGAGGGGGAGGGGTGAATCAATGATATCTTTTTTATTTTTATGATTACTTATTTTTAAAATAACCTCTGCCTCCTGTTAAAGAGTTTCTTCCCTACTGAACACACAAAAATACATGAACACAAGATTTATAAGGTTCACTACTCCACAAGAGTATCTACATCCTTAGTATGGTATAGAAACAATCCAGTGCCACACAATCCACTATAAAACAATCCTTTGATGTGGAATAAAATGAGTAGGATATGCACTTACACTCATGTATCACTTTGAAAACAATCCAATAGTGATTGTACACCCTCTTAGCACAAATAGAGTAAAAAAATGTTTCTGTGATTCTTGATGAACTTTCAAAAATCAAATCTTTCAAAACAATTCTTTACTTTCCTACCTAGAAGCTGGTAAGAACCTCCTAGTGAAAACAGCTTGTGCATCACTCCCTTCTTGCATGCATCCCTGCTTGCATGTGTCCCTGCTTGCGCGCCACCCTGCTTGCACACCTTCCTACTTGCGTGCCACTAACTACTTGCACGCCTCTATTATGCAATTATCACAACTCACGCGCCACTTTTGTCTTATAAACATCACACTTCTTGCACACAACTCCCTTCTTGTGAGCCTCTTACAACTTGCACGCTACTTCTTCTTATGCACCACTATACTTGTGTGCCACTCTACTTGTGCACCTCTCTACTTGCATGCCTTATGAATAACTACTGACTTGCGCGACACTTCATCTTGCACACAACTTTCTACTACTTTCATGATCAGAGCTCAAATTTTCTCTTAAGTGTTGAGCTTATGGAAATAAAAGGGTAGTTGTCTATTTATAGGAATTTTGGTAACCCTGTGCGCAATACATATAACTCACCTTGCGCTCCTTTCTATAACTTGCACACTGCTTCATCACTTGTGCACCGCTTCATCCCTTGCATGCCACTCCATCACTTTCACACTACTTTATTTCCTTTTTCATATTTTGTTGTGATGATGTTAAAATATGACTTGCGCGCAACATACACTTGCACACCTCTTATACTTGCATTCCACTTTTTGACTTGTGAACCACTTATGACTTGTGCTCCACTTTCTTTCCTTTGTCATATTTTGATGCGATGATCTTGAAATATGACTTGTGCGCAACATACAATTTCACACCACTTATACTTTCACTCCACATTTTCACAGCTTTTATACTTACACACCACTTTTTTTCCCTTTGTCAAAAAAAATTCTTTACCCCCTATATTTCACAAGGCTTGCATCAAAAGTTCTTCAAACTTATGATATTTGTGAAATAAAAATCATCAAAGCGTCATCATAGATACCATGGGATGTATTTTAACTTATCTATCTTCCATCAACCACATATAAAAAGTGAAGTGATTTCCTGTCTTCTCAAACTTCCTTGACAATAAAAGACAATACATGAAAAAGATATTCTTCATAATCTACTTGGTCCTAAAAATACCCCCTTTGGATTTTATTGTCAACCAAGATTCATAAATAACTTAAACTCTATAATCTCAATAAATGAATTACTCATCAAAAATTATAATCCTACGTGAGCTAAATCATTATAAGAAACAATAATTATTGATAGTAAAACCATGCTGTCCAAAAGTAGTGACTATGAATCATCTACAACATTTTTCTACAGGATTCTCCAAAACATACTCATATTCTTTTTATTATGATCCTCCTTCTGTAGCTTCAACTCCTAGTAGACAAAAACAATTTGGTTCCTACAATCACTCCAACAAACTGTTAGAATAGTTCATGCACTTACATTCTGAATTCACAACTTACCCAGAACTCCCCCTTTATGCATGAAACCATAAGGATAAATTAATAAAACAATTATCCCCCTTGATAACACTATCCAAAGGTAATATGAGAGAGGGGAAAGACATATGTACCTCAACCTTGATGAGAAGGAGTTTGGAAACCCATGTTCAACCTCAATTTAGAAAATGGTTCCTTCGGTAAAGGTTTTGTGAATATGTAAGCAACTTGTTCCATTGTAGGAAAGTACTCAAGCTTCAATTCATTTTTATCCAATGATATTTGATGAAGTGATACTTTATTTGAATGTGTTTTGAATGAGAATGTTGTACCGAATTCTTTGTAAGATTGATTACACTATGATTATAACATCCCAAGAGTAAGGGTTGCTTCACTTCAACAAGTAGATCTTCCAACTTAGTCTTTATCCACATAAGTTGGGTAGCAGATTGATTGGAAGAAACATAATCATCTTTAGACGTGATAAGAGTTACTAAATTCTATTTCTTTTTATGCCAACTAACATAGTTTTCCCCAGAAATAAAACTCCACCAGATGTGGATATTCTATCATCAACATTTCCATCCCAGTCAACATCTGAATACCTGAACAAATAATTTTTTTTGTTCCATCATACCTAATTCCAAATTTTTTTGTGCCTTTGATATATGTGAGAATACACTTTCTAGAAATTAAATGTGATTCTTTAGGAGCACTCTGAAACCTTTCATATAAGGCAACTACATAAATAATGTAGGTTATTGAGGTAGTCAAATATAATAAACTTCCAATCAGCTTTCGAAACAATTTCTGATCAACTTCCTTGCCATATCCACATTTAAACAACTTGGTTTTCACTGAAATTGGTGTAGAAACTGGTTTCTAATTTTCCATTCCAAACTTATTTAGAAGTTCCTTAGAATACTTCTCTTGAGAAAGAAAAATGTGGTTCTTGTTATGTAAGATTTGTAACCCAAGAAAGTATTTCATTTCTCCCATCATAGACATCTCAAACAACTTCTTCATCTCTTTAGCTAATCTTTCACAAGATCTTTCCTTATTTTCAACAAAGATAATGTCATCAACATAAACAATTACAATGAGAGAAGACTCCCGACATTCCTTGATATAAAAATTGTTGTCAACTCTTCCTTTCTTAAAACTCATCTTCCTTAATCAAGTATCCAGTTTGGAATACCATTCCCTTGGAGATTATTTTATCCCAAACAAGGATTTCTTTAGCTTACACACATAAATTTCATCACTAGTGGAAAAAAAATTAACACGTTGGCATTTTTCATGTTGGTTTTATATAACCGATGTGCAAAGTTGAAAAAATTGATTTATCACATCAGTTATACAATAAACATCGTGATAAATCGATGAGAATCAATTTATTACGTCAGTTATTTTATAACCAATGTAATAAAAATGGATATTAGCTTTATCACGTTGGTTATTTTATAACCGACGTGATAAAGAAAATCTCGGCAATTTATCAGGTTGGTTATAAAATAATTGATGTGATAAAGCGCCATTTATAATGTCGGTTATAAAATAACCGACGTTATAAATAATTTTCTACATCAGTTGTTAAATAACAGATGCTATAAACATAAAAAATATTTTATCACGTCGGTTATTAAATAACTGATATGATAAATCTTTTAAATGATTTATCATGCCCTATATTCAGTCATTCTGTTTTCTTCGATCAGGCGACCTGTGACTCGTCTCTCTCCCACAGAAAACCTAGAAAATATTCTTCAAAGTCATGCTCTCCAGACTCATTTTTCTAACATAATTCATCATCTTTATTATCACTAGATCTACCAGGTCGAATTGCAACATTGAAGTAAGCCTTACATTGCTCGGTTTCTTTTTTATTTTTCGCGATGCCCTAAACTAATTTTTTGGGATTTTATTTTTCTATCTTTATTCTTGTTATCGTGGTAAGTTTCATAGTGTTAATTTATACCATGCTAAATTATTTTCTGGGAAAATAAACCATGGAAGTGATATCATGAATGTTTACAATTTTTGTGTGTTCTATCATGTGTGTGTGCGCATACATGGGGTGTCCAAGGGGTGGGGGGCTGTCCAAGTGGGTAGGGGGTGTCCAGGGGGGTGGGGGGGATTTCCAGGGGGTGGGGGTGTCGAGGGGGTGTCAAAGGGTGTGGGGGTGGTGTCTAGGGGGTTCAAGGGATGTCTAGGGGGGTTGGGGGGTGTCCGGGGGGGGGGTGTCTAGTGGGTGTCCAAGGGGGTAGGGGTGTCCAGGGGAGTGGTGGTGGTGGTGGGGGGGGGGGGGGTGGTGTCTAGGGAGGTGAGTGAGCTATCCAAGGGGGTAGGTGGTGTCTAGGTGGGTGGGTGGGGGAGGGGGTGTCTTGGGTGGTGGGGGGCTATCCAGAGGGGTGGTGGGCTGTCCAGGTGGTGGTGGGGGGGGGGGTGTTCAGGGGGTGGGGGGTCTTTCCAGAGGGGTGGGGGCTGTCCAAGGGGGTTGTGGTGTTTAGAGGGTGTCCAAGGGGGTTGGGGGTGGTGTCCAGGGGATGAGGGGGCTTTCCAAGGGGGTAGGGGTGTCCAGGGGGTGGGGGGATGTCCAGAGGGGTTGGGGGGCTATCCAGGGGGTGGGTGGGGGAGGGGTGTTCAAGGGGGTGGAGGGGGGAGGGGTGTCCAGGGGGGTGAGGGAGCTTTCTAAGAGGGTGGGGATGTCCAGGGGGTGGGAGGGATGGTGTCCACGGGGGTGATGGGGCTGTCCAGGGTGTGGGGGTGGGGGGTGTCTAGAGGGGGTGTGGGGGCATCCATGGGGTGTACAATGGGGTAGGGGGTGTGGGGGAGGGGGTGGTGTATAGGTGGGAGTGGGAAGATTTCAAAGTGGGTAGGGATGTCCAGGGGGTGGGGTGGGTGGTTTCTAGGGGGTTGAGGGGCCTGTCCTGGGGGGTGGGGATGTCCAGGGGGTGGGGGTGGTGTCTAGGGGGTGAGTGGGCTGTCCAAGGGGGTATGGGGTGTCTAGGGGGGTGTGGGGGGTGTCTAGATGGGTTGGGGTGCTATTTAGGGGGTGGGGGGTGTCCAGGGTGGTGGTGGTGTGCATGGGGTGTCCAATGAGGTTGGGGGTGGTGTCCAATGGGGTAGGTGGTTTGACAACCCCCTCACCCCCTAGACACCACTCCCCCTACCGTGACCCGACCCAATGGGGATCGCGCCGTGACTCCCCAAGCCCGCCTCCAATAGGCCAGGGGCTGGCGACTAGTGCCGAGTAGGCTATCACACACATGGGAGGCATTAGTCTAAGGTACCTATACACCCACACACCCACATACACCTCCATGCAACAGTGCAAAGATATATAAAAATAAATATGGAAAAAAAATGCATGCATACATCTAACCCATAACCAGAGTACAACAGAAGTACAAAAGGGAAAAATAGGGCCCACCAAAAGAAAACTACAAAGCGTCCAACCTACTCATAAAGAGGGAAACATTTCCAAAAGAACCATCAGAAAGCTCCTTGGCACAGCTCCGGTAAGACTCCATGGTCAGTCCTGCTCACTCAGCTCCACCTGCTTCGGGTCCTCCTGGGACACCGTCGATAGGCCTGTGGTCTGCACAAGACACAAACATGTGCAGGTAAATCCTGTGCAGGGGTGAGTATAAAAATACTCAGTAGGCACCCCAAAAACCCAAAACAAAAGAGAGAAACTAAAAGGCAGTAGTCCTCTCATCCCAGCCAGAGGGAACCCAGCGGAGAGAGAAATTCTATCTCGTGACTATCCTCGACTAAACACAACTAGTCTACTAAATCCAGGTGTATGACCATTCATACACCTTGAACGTCTACTTAGATATATGCTCTTATGTATAAAAAAACATCCAGATATACTCAGCTCATGCACCTAGCCACATGAGGTACCAACCATATCACCAGCAATGGTTCACAACCAGGAGATCAGACTCCACGATCACTGTCATCCCAGATGACACTCGTCCGAGAGATACACTCCATCAGGTCCCACACAAACATCCTAGATGATCACCCAAGAGATCATGCTCATCGGATATCATCAATGAGAAAGTCACGCTGAAACAACAAAAACACTAAACTCCACGGTTAGGGGATCACTCATAGGGTCCTCTAGGTGATGCCAGAACCCACACCGGTATTCGAAGATCTCACAGATAGGGGACCACTCTCAGGATCCACTGGGGGATACCACAACCCGATCTGGTATTTGAAGATCTCACAGATAGTGGATCACTCCCAGGATCCACTGGTGGATACCACAACCTGATGTGACACTCCACAAAATCACATCACTCAAATAGAGGATCATCTCCCATCAAGGCGGTCACGATGACACTGAAACTCCATCTGGTATAACTCGCATAGTAGGGGATCAAATTGATGATGCACCAACCCTACTGAAACCACATGCTGAGTAGGGGATAGTATAACCAATGATGCCACAACCCTAATATAAACCACACGCTGAGTATAGGATCGTATACCCGACGATGCCGCAACCCAACTGAGCACAACCCAAGGCATAGAGGATCTTATTACCGATGATTCCACAAACCCTACGAGGGTTAACCTGCTAGATAGAGGATCGCCACCCATGGATAAATGGTCACAATGATACAAAGAACCCGATCTAGGGTAGCAAAGCTAGAGGATCCCTCCCCGAGCCCACCAGAGGGATGCCACAACTCTAACAGATTATAGATCCTATCGAGGGGATAAAAAACCCATACCACGGTTATGATGACATAAAAACTCTCATAGGAGCGAACCAAGGGAGTACCATCAACCACTGCTGGTCCAAATTTCACAAACCCGAGTGACCCGCAACATCTCTACACTACGCACCTCCTAGGACAATACCGAGGCCACCATCACAGTCTACGCGAAAAAACACACAGGATAGGCTATTTACTCGCATGAAATAGACAACCGGTGAACATGATACTATTAACTATAGCCTACTAGTGTGGGGCCCACACCACGATCCCGAAACTCATCAAGCGGATCACACCATTGTGATACCCTTGGAAAAACCCACGAGATCGACTACTCGATCGTCCAAAACAAACACCCAGCAGAAAAGTCACATTTCTCTGTAAACGCCGGAACCCAGCCTCACAGGGCCCACACCCTATTCTTGGTCCCAACACCCAAAAACTATCTTGAAAAGTTTTCTGTACCATTAGGGTCTCAACGCCACTAACGGAACATCATTTTGACTCTCCGTGCATGAGTTATGGCAGATCGATGTTGAAAATAATAAAATATAATAATTATTTTCAACGTTTCATGGCCCCAGTCCAAAAAACCCGACTCAAAAAATTCCTAAAGTGATTTAAAAAGGTCTGTCTCGACACAAGAAACGTGTTTCCACCAACGGCTCGCAAATCAGAGTTACGGTTTGCGAGTTACGGGGGTTTAAAGAACCCCCGGAATAATCTGGCCGGACCACCGCATGGTCGCTGGAAACCACCGTCTGCCTGACCGAACCACCTCCAAAGTCGCCGAAAAACCATTGGAACTGCCGAAAAACTTCATTAGGCCACCAGGGATACTCCGGTGGTCCAAAATACGATTCGAGACCAGATTTGGAATCCTTGGGAGGACACCTTTACAGTGCTTGCCTCCGCTCAACGATCTGTCTCCGTTTCAACATCATGAAAAGTAACCACCACATCTTCTCACCGATGCGCTTCCTCCAGCACCCAAAACTTGAACCCGAGCACAGATCAGGACTCCTTGGGTAGAGATATTCGCAAAAATATTCCTTTCTCCTTGATTCGTTGATGATTTGGTGGGATGAAAAGTTAATGGATGAAGAACACAAAGAACATACGAAGAATAGGAAGGACGTGCAATCAAAAACACAATCTGATGATGGATGTTGTTGGTTTGACCATCAAGAGAGACAATCAAAGTAGCAGAAACAGAAACAAACCAAAAACGACAACAAAACCTCAATTGGGGAGATGCATAATCCGAAAGAAGTCACCTACCTCAAATCTGGATCCGCCGTTGCATTCCCTATGCCCTGATCTACCAGCGTCTGAAGTTTTGTCATGATCCAATATCATTTGGACGTTGAATCGCTGTCGGCCAAAGCTTCGCCATCCGAGAGGGGAAATGAGATAACCCTACTCATTTTCTTAACTCCCTATTTATTGAAAACTGCCGACAGATGCAAAATCCAAATGTCTCGTGCCCTCTCAACTGAGGTCACCCCTAGGGTAAACACAATACTATAAACTCAACGATGGTCTCAGATTTCTGATCCCAGATTCCGTTAAGAATTTATTCAAGCTGATGCTCATAAATAAACATTTCCATTTATTTATGAAAACACCCATGATGGCTTTTCTCATACAGGCCCGCGCCCACAAAGTTTACACCTCACCTAGGGTAAACGGAACGCTCGAACGCAACCGTGCCCTCAGATTCCCATTTTGAGCACCTTTTAGGAGACAAAACACCACCTCTATGTGCATAGTATGAAAATACTTAATATGTTTATAAAATGAATTCCGGGCACACCGGGTCTCGGAATCGCATGCCGTCTTCGCGCCTAGCTCTGGAATTATTCATAAGAATATTCCAAAGTCTAACAGGGCCAACACCAGAGTCTCTACATCCTCCCCACCTTAGAAATTTTCATCCTCATAAATCCATAAGAACAAGGAAAGAAAATGGACTCTCAACTAGGTCTCCGATGCCAACGAGTTCACCAACAAACACCCCTTGACGAACACATATGTCAGAGGGAATCATCCATCACACTTCAACACTATCTGCTTTGGGCGTCACTGACTCGCCTGTACTGTTTTGATCACATCACAAAAATGCATCTCGGTGGGGGAAGGATCCCTCTTCCTCACGCATTCGAAGCATGCCGAACAACACCCACATAGAGTCTTACCAACTCCCTAAACCAATCTCAAGCAAGAAACGAAAAGGGAAGAGTACCACTAAACAGTGTTTATCAAAACTAATGCAGAAAGTAGAAAGGACACTAGGCATACCTCTATCCATCTACGGAGCCTCTGGGTCAACAGCTCTAGGGAATGTAGTTGTCCTCACCCTCACTCTCCAGCTCCCTGAGCTCGACGTGGACCACCTGGGGGTGGTGGTGGTAGAATCTGATACCGCCTACCACCTCCCACTGCTACACCAGCTCCATCGCCACTTTCGCCGCCCTACGGACCTCCAAACTCGAGACAATTCCTCTACCAAGGTGGCCTATCGATTGACTCCCTCTCAGTAGAATGGTGGGTTAAAAAATCTCTAGAAATATATCCCCAACCGTCGCAAGCGTAACACCGCCTCTCCCGCGGCTGACCAAAACTGACGTGTGAGCTTTGTGAGCCCTAAGCCTTAGATCCTCCATCCTAGGGTCGCCACCTGAAACGTCGGCCATGTCTAGACCCTTGTGCCTGC
Source organism: Viscum album (assembly GCA_963277665.1). Taxonomy (NCBI): domain Eukaryota; kingdom Viridiplantae; phylum Streptophyta; class Magnoliopsida; order Santalales; family Viscaceae; genus Viscum; species Viscum album. The sequence continues at coordinate 1,460,887,706 of OY728125.1, forward strand.
TGCCAGCTACCATTTTCTGAGGTCTCAACTGCCACATTCCCAACACTAACGGGTTGAATTTTCTCAGCCAGAAAGCTCTTCACCACAAAGTCTCACTCCAACACTCCAGCATAGGTGGGCAGACACAATGAAACCACACCTGCCCAGATGTCTCTGTGTAGGCCCTGTTCGAAGGTCCAAGCCCTAAAGAATGAATGTTGAACCATATCCAGGGAGTAGTGCGACAGGTCTATAAACCTCGCTGAGTACTCCGACACAGTCATGCCCTTCTGCCGAAGCTGCAGAAGCTCGTGAATCCGCAATGACCTCAGCATCACCGGATAGAACTCTTCCCTGAAGATCCCCTCAAACTCTGCCCACATGAGTGTCTCCTCATCATGGGACTACGTCACTAGGCTCCAACATCGCCCAACCGAACCATGCAGAAGGCTCTCCGCTAGGACCACCTTCTGATCTGAAGGTGTACTCACTAGGTGGAAGACACGAGTGACTACTTCGAGCTAGTCATCAACTGCCTGGGGGTCTGGATCACCCCAGAACCTCAGAGGTCACTGTCTCTGGAAGTCGTGCAGTGCACTTAGCCTGTGCACATCCTCATCCTGCACTATCGACACAACCAGCTGCTCGACAGGTGGTGGCTCAACTGGTGGACCACCTGGAGGTCCATCCTCAGAACCTGTGCCCTGGTCCATAGCCTCTACACGGGGTGGATTTCTAGTACAACCACGCTGCGGAACCCTTGCTATCGGTCGTCGTGGAGGCATCCTGAAATAAAATCAAGACGCACAACGATCAAAGAGTATATCTAGAGAGCTGACTCAAGAAGAATAAGGGAAACCCAAAAACCCTGTACTATATGATGCATGCAACATTATGTCCCTGCGACTAGTGTCCAAACGTCTGGAGTCGAAAGGCAGGTTATCATAGTCCTGGTGTATGGATACGTCGGCTGCCGCACAAACACTGGAGTCCCTGGCCTGAAATCCGAGCTCGAAACATTATAACACTACCACTATTCAACCCAAACCAAGCTCACAACTAAACCAACTACACTTAGAGATCCCAAAGGTGGAAGCTCCTTTGATACCACTCTGTCACGACCCGGCCCAATGGGGCTCGAGCTGTGACTCCCCAAACCCACCTCCAATAGGTCAGGGGCTAGCGACTAGCACCGAGTAGGCTATCACACACATGGGAGGCATTATCCTAAGGTACCTGTACACACACACCCACATACACCTCCATGAAATAGTGTAGATATATATAAAAATAAAATTGGAAAGAAATGTATGCATACATCTAACCCACTACCAGAGTAAAACATAAGCACAAAAGGGAAAAACAAGGCCCACTAAAAGATAACTTCAAATCTTCCAACCTACTCATAAGGATGGAAACGCTGCCAAAAGCGCCATCAGAAAGATCCTCGACACAACTCCAGTAAGACTCCATGGTCAGTCCTGCTCACTCAGCTCCGCCTACTTCGGGTCCTCCTGGGACTCCGTCGAAAGGCCTGTGGTCTGCACAAGACACAAACATGTGTGAGAAAAACCTGTGTAGGGGTGAGTATAACAATACTCAGTAGGCACCCCGAAAACCCAAAACAAAAGAGAGAAACTGAAAGGAAACCGTCCGCTCATCCTAGCCAGAGGGAACCCAGACGAGAGAGAAACTCCATCTCGTGACCATCCTCAGCTAACAAAAACTAGTCAGCTCAATCCAGGTGTATGACCATACATACACCTTGAACGCCCGCTCAGATATACACTCTTACGTATACCAAAAATATCTAGATATACTCAGATCACGCACCAAGACACATGTGGTACTGACCTCATCACCAGTAATGGTTCACAACTAGGAGATCGGAGTCCATGATCACTGTCATCCCATATGACACTAGTAAGAGAGATACACTCCATCGGGCCCCACAAAAACATCCATGATGCTCACCCGAGAGATCACGCTCGTAGGATATCATCACTGAGAAATTCACACTGAAATAGAAAACACACCAAACTCCACGGTTAGGGGATCAATCTTAGGGTCCGCTAGGGGATTCAAGAACCCACACCAATATTCAAAGATCTCACAGATAGGGGATCACTCCTAGGATCCACTAGGGGATACCACAACCTTATCTGGTATTTGAAGATCTCACAGATAGGGGATCACTCCCAGGATCCGCTGGGGGATACCACAGCCCGATCTGTAACTCCACAGAATCACATCACTCAGATAGATGATTGTTGCCCATCAAGGTGGTCACGACGATACCGAAACCCCATTTGGTAAAACTCACATAGTAGGGGATCAAACTGATGATGCACAAACCCTACTAAAACCACGCACTGATTAGGGGATCGTATAACCAATGATGCCACAACCCTACTATAAACCACATGCTAAGTAGGGGATCGTATACCTAACGATGCCACAACCCTACTGAGCACAACCCAAGGCGCAGGGGATCGTATTCACGATGATTCCACAAACCCTAATAGGTTTAAACTGTTAGATAAGGGATCACTGCCCGTGGATAAATAGTCACAGTGATACCAAGAACCCGATCTAGGGTATCGAAGCTAGAGGATCCCACCCCGAGCCCACCGGAGGGATGCTACAACTCTAACAGATTAGAGATCCTATCGAGGGGATCACAAACCCATTCCAAGGTTGTAATTCCACAAAAACCCTCATAAGAGTGAACCAAGGGTGTACCCTCAACCACTTCTGTTCCAAATGTTGCATACCCGAGTGACCCGCAACATCTCCACACTACGCACCTTCTAGGCCGATACCGAGGCCACCATCGTGGTCTATGAGAAAAAACATGCAGGATAAGCTATTTACTCTCCCGAAATGGACAACCGGTAAACAAGGTACTATTCACTATAGCCTGCCCATGTGGGGCCCACACCATAATCCCAAAAAATCATCAAGAAGATCACACCATTGCGATCCCCTCGGCAAAACCCACGAGATCGACTAATCGATCGTCCAAAATGGACACCCATTGGAAAAGTCACGTTTCTCTGTAAACGCCGGAACCCAACCTTGTGGAAACCACACCCTGTTTGTGGTCCCAACACTTGAAAACTATCTTGAAAAGTCTGCCATACCATCAGGGTCTCAAATCCAATGATGGTACGTCATTTGGACACTCCGTGCAGAAGTTATGGCGGATCGAAGTTGAAAATAATAAATTATAATTATTATTTTCAACGTTTCATGGAACTGGGCCAAAAAACATGGCTCACAAAATTCTCAAAGTAATTTAAAAAGGTCCTTCTCGATGTAAGGAATGCGTTTCCACAAACGGCTCATAAATCAGAGTTACGGTTTGTGAGCTACGGGGGTTTAAAGAACCCCTGGAAAAATCTGGCCGGACCACTGTAGGGTCGCCGAAAACCACCGTCTGCCTGACCGGACCACTACCGCCTGATAGAATCTGCCATCTCCAGACCACCATGGGAGCTGCTGGACCACCGCCAGAGGCGCCAAAAAACCATTGGAACTTCTGGAAAACTTCTTCGGGCCACCATGGTCACTCCGGTGGTCCAAAACGCGATCCAAGACCAGATCTGGAATCCTTGGGACGACACCTTTACAACGTTTGCCTCCGCTCAATGATCTATCACCGTTTCAGCATCACGAAAAGTAACTGCCACTTCTGCTCACCGCTGCGCTTCCTACGGTGCCTGCAAATCAAACCTGAGCACAGATCGGGACTCCTTGGGTCGAGAGCTTCACAAACATATTCCTTACTCCTCGATTCGTTGATGATTTGGCGAGGTGAAAAGTTAATGGATGAAGAACGCAAAGAACATATGAAGAGCAGGAAGAATACACAATAAAAAACTCAATCTGACGATGGATATTGTTGGTTTGGCCATCAAGAGAGACAAGAAAAGTAGTAGAAGCAGAAACAAATCAAAAACGACAATAAAACCTCAATCAGGGAGATGAATAATCTGAAAGAATTCGCCTACCTCGAATTCGGATCCACCGTTGCGTTCCCTGTGCCATGATCTACCAGGGTCTGAAGTTTTGTCATGATGCAATATCGTTTGGACGTCGAATCGCTGTCAGCCCGAGCTTCGCCGTCCTAGAGGGGAAATGATCTAACCCTACTCATTTCCTTACCTCCCTATTTATAGAAAATTTCCAGCAGATGCGAATTCTGAATCTCTCACGCCCTCTCAACTGAGGTCGCCCCTAGGGTAAACACGATGCTATGAACTCAACAACGGTATCCGATTTCCGATTTGAGATTCTTTTTAGATGTTATTCGAGCCGACGCTCATAAATAATCTTTTCCATTTATTTATGAAAACACCCCTGGTGGCTTTTCTCACAGCAGGCCCGCGCCCGTAAATTTTACACCTCGCCTAGGGTAAACGACATGCTCCGGATGCAACCATGCCCTCAGATTCCCATTCTGATCTACCTTTTAGGAGATAACACACCCCTCCATATGAATAGTATAAAAATAGTTAATATTTTTATAAAATTAATTCTGGGCACACTGGGCCTCAGAATCACACGCCATCTTCACACCTAGCTCTAGAATTATTCATAGAAATATTCCAAATTCTGACAGGGCCAAAACCAAGGTCGCTACACCCCCACCCCTGGACACCCCCTCCCCCATGGAAATCCCCACCCCCTGGACAATCCCCCACCCCCTTGGACACCCCTACCCCATTGGACACCCTGAACAACCCCCTACCCCCATGGACAGCCCCTACCCCCTTGGACGCACCCTTTTATATATATATCCCAACAGTTTCATTGAAACCGTTGGCATATTTTAACTTCAGGTAGTCTATACCAATGGTTCCTGTAGAATCGTTGGTATAGGGCTATTGCAATGACCATCATACCAACAGTGTGTGAAACTGTTTTGGTAGTCAATACCAACAGTTTCAGGGGCTATCCTAATGGATTCACATCATTGGGATATGTATAATTTTTAGTAGTGAATGTATACATATTTTAATATTTATACTTCATATTTCTTTTTTACAGAAGGGTGAATTTGGTATCCAGTTGCACCAGGATGTATTCTGTGTGTACCTTAAGAAGAAAGGATCCATGATGAATTTAAAACTGTTATATCTAAATATAGTTTCTTTTTAAAATAATTTTCATGCATATATTTTTCAAATATACAAAGATTTGTTTTATATTTCAAATTTTTTTACATTCAAATTATGCTATATTTCATATAAATATATATTTGTCTTATCTTAACAAGATGTATAATTTTTATATTTGTTATAGGTAATAATGAGTCAAAGTTGGATTACGGCACATCAAATGAGTAATGAATATGAGGAAGGTGTTGATGACTTTTTAGAATTTTTTAAATGAAATGTTCCAAGCAGTGACATTTTTTTTCTGTCCATTCCTGAAATTTTTGAATAAGAAGAAGTTGAAAAGTAGAGAGATCAAAGATCATCTGATTTTTCATGGTTTTAATTTGAGTTATAGCCCTTGGATTTGGCATGGTGAAACTGGACAGAATGTCAGATCTACTGATGATGATGATTTGCAAGATGGTAACTCCAATTGAATTGGAGAAATTATTTGTGATATTGCAGTAGAACAAATTGAGATAGAATCAACAATTGTGCGTCTATATGGTGATGATGAAAAACCATTGTATCCTAGTTGTATGGATTTTATAGTTTTTTCAGCGGTGTTAATATTGATTATCTTGAAGGAAAAACATTGATGGAGTGATATAAGTTTTACAGAGCTACTACAATTATTGAAAGACATTCTTACAAAAGACAATGATCTTCTAGATTCACATTATATGTCCAAGAAAAAATATTATGCCCGATGGGATTGGGATACAAGAAAATACATGCCTGTCCAAATGACTGTATGATATATAGGAAGGAATATGAATTTCTATCAGAGTATCCTAAATGTGGGACATCATGGTATAAGTTGAAAGAAAAATCATAGGCTGATGTAGAGATTACAAAGATCCCTTCCAGGGTATTTTGGTATCTTCCTATAATTCATCGTTTAAAATGTTTATTTTCTAATTCACATGATGAAAAAAGGTTAAGATGGCATGTTGATGAGAGGATATGTGATGGAAAAATACGCCATCCAGCTGATTGTCCACAATGGAAGAAAATTGATGAGCAGTATCCTACATTTGGAAATGAAATTAGAAATCTCAGACTAGGGTTGTGCATAGATGGAATGAATCCATACCAAACCATTAGTAGCACACACAGTTCATTGCCTATTTTATTGGTAATTTACAATCTCTCTTCTGAAGTTTGTATGAAGCGCAAATATGTCATGTTGAGTATAATGATCTCTGGTCTGAAGCAACCTGTAAATGATATTGATGTTTTCTTATCACTATTGATTGATGATTTGAAACTTTTTTAGAGGATGGTATTAGGGTGTATGATTCTTATAAAATGGAATATTTTCAACTGCATGTAGTGCTTAAGTTCACTATAAAGGACTTCCCAGCATATGTGAATTTGTTTGGATTCAGTGTTAAGGGGCATAAAGCAAGTCCAATTTGTGAATAACAGACATCATATTGTCAATTTCATCATGGGAGAAAAATAGTATACATGGGTCATCAAAAGTTTTTTTCCTATGGATCACTCTTATAGAAGACTAAAAAAGGCATTCAATGGATCAAAAGAATTTGATGTTGCTCCAAAACCTTTATCCCATGATGTGTATTTTGAGAGGGTGGAAAACTTTGATGTGACATTGGGAATGACACAGAAATTTGGCAATGTTAGAAATATTTGGAAGAAAAGGTAAATATTTTTTGAGCTAACATGTTGGAGATATCATGAAGTGAAACATAATATTGATTTCATTCACGTGGAGAAGAATATATACAATAGTTTGATTGAAACATTGTAAGATATTAAAGGAAATAAAAAAGATGCGTTGAATGCAAGAATAGACTTACTATCAATGGGAATATGTTTGGAGTTAGCTCCCACTCCTAATGGAAGACGAGCATTTCTTCCCCCGACTTGTCATACATTATCCAAGAGGGAGAAAATTAGCTTTTTTTAGTGTCTTCATGATATCAAAGTGCCTCAAGGATATTCTTCAAATGTAATTTTTTTTGTCTCTTTGAAGGATTTGAAGTTGATAGGTATGAAATCTCATGATTTTCACGCCATGATGCAACAACTTATACCAGTTGCATTGTGTGGAATATTTCCCATCCTTGTCAGAAATACTATAATGAAGTTGCATTATTTCTTCAATTCAATTTGTAATAAGGTGATTGATGTGAATGCTTTGAAAATTTTGGAAAAGGATGAAATTTCTATACTTTTTCAATTGGAAATGTATTTACTCCATATTTTTTTGATATAATGGTGCATTTAATGATTCATCTGGTTCGAGAAATAAAGCTTTGTGGACATGTATATCTTAGTTGGATGTATCCTTTTGAAATGTATATAAAAATATTGAAGGGGTATGTTAAGAATCTATATCGACCTGATTACTCCATTATTGAAAAGTATATTTCTGAGAAGGTTGCGGAGTTTTTTACGAGCTACTTGGCTGTGGCGGAGCACATATGTTTGCCTCCATCTCACCATGAACGTGTTAAAAATGAGGGAAAGGGGATTCATGTATTGAAAGTAAAATCATTGTCAGCTGAACAGATGAAGAATTTATAATTGTAAATCTTGAATAGCATAGCTAATGCTCAACCGTATATCATATTTCATGTTAATGAGTTGAAACAATGTCATCCAAAGAAGAAATAAATGTAGATTTTGAATGAGCACAATAATTTTTTTTCATGGTTTAAAAAGACCTTTCTTGGTAGATCAGATGTATCAGATACATTAATATGGTTAGTGGGTGGTCTAAGTTTAAATGTGATAACATGGTCCGGGTATGACATTAATGGATATACATTTCATACGAAATCTCGGAACAATAGAAGTGCAATTCAGAATAGGGGCGTATTGGTGTTTGCAGAAGCAATGCATTTTTTGTGTTCTAAAGACAAAAACCCAATTTCTACATCAAGTGCATATTATGGAGTCATTTATGAAATATGGGAGGTTGATTACTTTAAAATTAATGTTCCTGTTTTTATCTGCAAATGGTTTATCAGTAACAACAGTGTCTGTCATAATGAATTTGGAATGATAGTTGTTAATATGAATAGATTTTAAGACACAACAGATTCTTTTATAATGGAAACACATGAAAAGAAGATTTTCTATGTAGTTGTTCAATCAGATATACAGTGGTATATTGTTTTACAAGGGAAAAACAATATGTTGGTAAGGATCAACATGATAAAGATGTTGATTTATGTGATATCCCTACTTCCATGGAAATATTAACAAAACATAATGATGAGCATGTTGAAGACATGGTTTGTGCCATAAGAAACGATCATGACGATGGAATTTGGGAAAACAATCCATTTGTACATTTCTAATATTAATGGTAACATATGTTTATTTCTTGTTTACATTTATTATTTTCATAAAATACTATATATTGTAATTTTTTCTCTATTAAAACGCGTATTAAAACAAATAAGTAAAAGTTTTTGTTCATTTTAATTTTGTTTAGTTTAGTTTATCATGTTTAACATTACATAAATTATATATCTATTATTATTTTTGAATGAAAATTACTTTACTATGTTTACCATGTTTACCAGGTTTACCATGTTTACCATGTCTACCATGTGTACCATGTTTACCATGTTTACCATGTTTGCCATGTTTACCATGTTTACCATAGTTTAACTTAGTTTACCTTTACCTAACTTATATATTTATTGATTTTGTTGAATGAAAATTACACTACCATATTTACTATCTTTACATTTATTTAACATGCTTACCATATAAACCATGTTAACTATTATATAACTTAGTTCAATTTTCCATTTTATGTTTACATTAGTATTTTAATATTTGAATATGTATATTTGTGAACTAATTTTTGTTTTTTTTGATTTGAAGGATAGTGACAGATCAATCAGTTGATCAACCACATGATTCTGGAGATGAGATAATGATCATACCTTTGGGGAGGAACATTCACATTCTCCTATTGATGTTCCCTAATCTTCCTCATGTGCTCCCATAATGACAAAGAAGAGTTCAAGAGTTGGTAAACGTGGGTGCACACGTTTACCAAAATTATCACTTTCATGTATGCAGGACCAGATGATACTCCTTGAGTTTGATGAGAATGATATTCCTAGAGTTCCAAATGCAAAATATTTTAAGAGTTTTGTATCAACTCAGGGTATGTGAAAAGTAAGAATTTTGTATGATTATTGGAGAATTTTGGACAAAGTGAAAATATCTCAGTTGTGGGAGATGATTTTGGTTAGATATTTTGCTATTTTTTGCCTATTATTTAAATTTTTCTAGTATAATTTGTTTTACCTCTTCTTTATCAGATGAAATTTGATATTCCTGAAACTGGAGGAGTCTGGAAGAAATTATTATTGATGGCTACTAGGAGATGGAGGGATTTAAAATCAACCCTCACATCTGATTTCATTTTTGGTCATAGGATTCATGACAATCCATGTCATATATATCCTTTTATAGATGAAGACGTATAGAGACAGTTTGTTGAAAGTAGAAGAAAAGATTCATTTTTGGTAAAGGAAATGTAAAATTTTATAAGATTTCTTATATAAATGATCTTATTAATGTTTTGTTAATGATTTCTTATTCTTAATTTATAAAAAACAAGGACATCTCATCAGGAGATCCAATATAAAAATGTATACCCTCATAGTATATCTCGGGAAGGGTATACATTATTGGAAGAAAAAATGATGGCAGAAAAATTAAAAAAACAGAGAGATGAGTATTTAAGATCTAGAGTGATTTTCCCTACATCCCCTCCATCTTGAAATGAAAAATGGAAGATATATCATATGGGAAAAAAGGGGCAATATCTTTCATAATAATTGATAATCGTAGATGAGAGGATTGTGGGATATTTATTTTATTTATTTAAGTTAACTATATAATTTATATAATTTGAATCATTAAAGAAATGTTCTATTAATTAATACAATATTGTCTTGAAGAGAAGATCTCATAGGGGGTATTTACAGCTGTTGAGGGGAAATATATTTTATCTATAGCATTGGGAAAGCCCGAAAATCCTGGTCATGTATGAGGATATCCGAAGGGTGTATCAGTAAGAAGAGTGTTTCCATATTATTCAAATTCTTCCATTGAGGGTGTTTATAAATAAAATAGAATCCTTAGAGGCTGAAGTTCATAATATTAATGCGATGATGGAGGAAAATATTAGAGCATTAGTACAATCTATATTTGTAGACATGCAAAGAAAATTTCAGACTATGGTTACCAATACTCCACCTCCCCCTGCAGACCCTATTATTTATCCTCCACCTCCGCCAATAGCTCCCACACCCCCACCTCAGCATGTGGACCCCATTTTTTATCCTACTCCTCCGTCACATCTTCCTACTTATTGCGAGTTGTATGTTGATGATCCTCAACATCATATAGTTGCATATGGGCTGTTATATTGTATAGGAGATATAGTTTACCATCAAAAGTTAGAGGTAGAGCATCATAGGGTCACTATATAGGATATTATAGATAGATCAGCTTGAGTAACATTACCTATAGATGAGGTGACTACAGTTGAACATAGTATCAACCATTTTTTAATTTGACTATCCAGACTTCTGCGACTCATTACAATAAAGGTATGTATGTTATATCTTCTATTTGTTTTCATTAAAGTTGTTTTAGAATTTGAAAACTAATATATTTTTCTATATATTTTTACAGGTATACTTCAAAGGTAAAGAAATACTGTATAGATAACAACAAAGACAAATGGCTATGACATCAGATACAAATTCTAGTAGTCTTGAAATATTGTCAAGATATTCAAATTTGTTGGTGGATTATTATGAGTTTCCAATGGAAGCTCATGTTTGTGGACGTGCAATAAATGTGGGTATTGTGAAAAATGATATAATGGAGCTTGTTACTAGAGATAAGTTGGGCATCAACGTGGTGAAATTTTTTCCATGTAAGTCTTAAAACCTTTTCCCTGCATTATATTTATTAAAAATGTATACTTATGTCTATTTTGTATTAGGTATCTTTATAACATGTGTGAGAAGAATGAGCGGATAGATGTATATGGATTCATAGACCCGCATTTGATTTTCCCTGAAGCACATGCATTGGATAAGGAACAAAGAATGCTTTATATTACTGAAATATTTGAATATAATATAATCACATAGTGTTGGATGATGCCTTTTTGTGAGAGGTATGAAACATATATCTGGAAAAGATTTCATTATCTTTTTACATAAAAAACCACTAACCTTAAATTTTCTTTTATCAGTGATCATTGGATTCTAGGTGTTTTTTTCCCAAGGGAGAAAACACTTTATTGGATATGCTCTGTCTATGGTGATGTGTGAGAAAGTTATAAGAATATGTTGGAAAAGTAAGTTCCAATTTCTTAATAGTTTTATATATTCTAATGAATTTTAAATTTATCCCATTCATATTATTTTCTAACAGGGGATGGGTCTACTTTAAAAAAAACAGAAAGAAAAGGAGTGCCAAGATAAAATATGTAAAAGTAAAGGTAAATATAAATTTATAATTTATACCTTTTGATGTATTATATAAAAATAATATTTTGAATTTACACTCATTTAAACAAAATTTTCATGAATAAAAAGGCATCTTCAAATGCGGATATTATATGTTAAGATTTATGTATGAAATAATTACAACTAGAACACTTGTGAACATTAACCTGCTAAGATTTACTTTTAAACATTACCATGATATTTCATTTGATTTATTCATTATACATGTTAACTACTCTCCTTTTAATTTGTTTCTATTTGATGACTGATTCTCGCTCAAATTTACCCAAGATATTAATGTAGAACGGTCCTTGTAGTCTAGCTTGGGTTGTCGAATCCACAGACCTAAGAAGTAACCTATAGACACACACATTCTAAGGACTGTTTTTGGATATGAAGTGGCCCACTTGGGTTGATTTTATATGGGTTTAAAGGATAAATAACCGATTTAAGTAAATTAAATTTAAAATAATGAGTTGATCCTAGGTTATCGCTCGGGGTGGATTGGACGTATTTCCTTTTCAATGATTTCAATTTCTTATATTTGAGATGGGTTCATTTAAGGAGATAAAACAACAGCATCACTTACTGGTTTAATACCTACACCCTTTAATACTAATCACCTATAAACTTTAAGTATTAATGTTTTGAGCACTTCAAGGTAAAGGTTCGTATTAGCACTTGAAGTGTGTGGCCTTAATTTCAACAAGGATGATGGAGTTTAAAAATCATCAAATAAAAATCTCAATTAAAGAAGTGATTATAAATTAATGGGGTGATAAATAACATCCAATCCATCCCCTTTCTGCTCCCTTGGATCAACCCATAAGTGGGTTAGCCCTCTATTGATTCTGTGGTTTCAATGGAAGCAGAAAGTAGACTCATGAGGGAGGACATGGAGAAGTAAAAAAAACAAAAAAATAAAATGATCACTCCACCATTGTGTGAATAATTTCACAAGATTTAATGTGAATAAATTCACACCTTGAGGCAAAGGTATCAAAGTGAGATGTAGAACAACAGAATAAGATGAGAATAGGAACTTTTATTAAGAAACTAAAGTGAATTAAACAACTTACAAGTGAAAGACAAATTTGAGACAACAAAATCGCAGCATAACATTACAATTGAACAAATCATCCAAGATTCTTAAATACTCCAACACCACTGAATTAAATTGGCATTTTTGAGCCCTTGGGTCGAGCCTCCAACAGTCCAAGTCTTCCCACTTGAGTATGGTAGGTCTAGGGTGGTGGAAATTTTGTGGAAAGAATACTTTCCACCCTTAACCCTAAAAGGAATCCTGCTAGCATTCAAAACACAGAGTCACATTAAACACCTTCTATATGGCAGAATTTTGGTGGGACCTAGAAGACTTAAATTAATATCCAGATGTCCCCTAATATCCTGTAAAATCTCGGACCAAAATGAGTTATGGTTTTCGAGATATGGTTTAATTGGTGGGATGTTTTTCTAGGACACAGATTATGGCCCAGATTTTGATATACTATTTGGGCCGCCTAAATTACCACAATGGACGCCGAGTTAGCACTGGATAATGAAGAATGATTTGTTCCTATATATTTATTCTAGCCTCTCAACAAATTTTGGATTTATTGGGCCTGTATTGTGGGTCCTACAGTCTCATCAGTGGGATGGTGTCCAATATGACTTCTCCAGAATTGTTTCATTTCATCACAAAATATACCCATCTTCTTCCATGAATTATCCATTTATCCCTAAATGAAAAATGTTAATATTGAAGTTTAGATCAATTTAAAATAATATCAAATTAAAATATGGATAATTACATTCCTTAAAACCAGATGAATCATTGGGTACATTAAATGATGTTAAAAAAATGTACCACATAATAGTGCATTTTAATAAGGTATTACAATCATAATATGAAATGATGTTCAAAGTGTAAAATGCACTAAAATGGTGTTTATGAATAATAAATTACATGAATATTATATATATTAACAATTAATATCAGCCTCATTTAGTGGCTAATCACACCCCTCGACTTGAGTTTTTCTAGTCCTGAGCAAAATATATCTCAACAATATGAAATTCGAATTCCCTTTTCCAAAAACATTTTAATACACAATGATCACCAAAAACCCTTATACCAAACAATACTAAAACCCATCAAAATAATTTAATACAAGATAGTTTCATAAGCAGATCCCAATCCCAATCCCATTCCTTTGTTCAAATTCAATGCCCTATTTCATCCAATATCAATTAAGTATGAGGATGTGTTGTGCATCACAATAGACATGGGGGTTCATCTTTATTCAAGGGGGGAATGATGGAATCTCTAGGTGGAATCACATTTCAATATTAATATGAGTATTCATTTTTTTATTGTATTATTTTTTTTGTTTTTTTTTGTTTTTTTTTTCAATTTTTCCATGGTAATTGAAGTTGCACTCAAAAGAGTCAACCCCTATAACGAGACTTTGCTGATGACTCCCAGGCTCAAAGACCATAGGGAACCAAGTGAAGCCCACATACTCGGGTGTCATCTCGAGTTAACTCAGTAAAAAACAAATTCAAATTACCAAAAATAGAGATAAAATTACTAACTCTGGGCCAAACAACTATGGAGTCACGATCCCCAAGTGCCGAAAGCCACGCATTAGGTCATTTCATTGCTCTACGCAAAAAAATTTTTAAATTTTTTTTTGAATACTCATATTAAACTAAAATGATCACCAAACCTATGATATTTATTTAGGGGACCCCATGAACTTAAACTAATACCCCACTATCCAAAGGACGTGCATTGTGATATTTTTTTATTTGGATTAAAATATAAACAATGAAATATCACATTGGACAACCACACTTTCCAAAATCTATGCTCATGAAATTATACAAGGATTGAAATCAGAATCATGGTATTCTAAATTATTTGATATTCAGTTTCAAAGTGTGCAATGTGTATAACCATGTTCAAAGTTAAATGAATTTTTCCTTCCATTTACACATTTTTTTCTTCAAAAAATTCATTTTATTTGACACAAAATCATTTTTTATTTTATCTCCCCCCCAAATTAAAATAACAATGTCCCCAGTGTTTAAAGAAAAGAAAATTTAGAAGGGGGTAGAGGAATAAAAGGGGAGTTCAATAAGGAAATTGAAATATTAGGATCATGGAATGAAGTCACCTGGTGGTTGAAGTTTTAAGTTCTTGCTACTCCAATTTAGTCCTTTGATATCTATGTCGCTTGCAGAGTTCCCTAGTGGAAAAAGTAAAAAAAACAAACAAAACAAAATAGTATATATATATATATAAGTAAAATATAAATATATATATAAAATAAAATAAACTGATGATACATTGTCTTCTTTTTAAATTTCTGGGTAAGGCATTACTCAAGGATCACACCACATGACACGGATGAATATGGTGCTCCCCTTTCATACCCATCCATACTCATAATAGAAGAACATGACACCAATATATTTTTTTAAATATAAAAATGATTAATTAATCCTATTTAAAATATAAATTTTATTAAAACAACAAAATGATTGAAAACTTGAAAACCATGGGTTGCCTCCCATGCAGCTCTTTGTTTAACGTCGTTAGCTCGACATGAACACCCCAAGTTATCCAATACCAATTTTTAACATTTTAAGGACCCCATATTTCTCCATGTCCACTAGATTGAGATTTATTCTTTTTTTTATAATTTTTTTTGTGTGAAAACCTATGTTCTAAAATGAGTGGTAAAATCCAAGGAATATCAAAAATGGTTGATCCGGTTTCCTCTGTAGTCTTTCCAAAGACATAAAAGACCATTACAACTTTTTTGGTTTCAAGAGAAGAATGAGTTCCAATTGAAAGGTCATTATTATACCTTATGAAGGTATTATTTAGCGAGGAGGGAAGGACAATAATTTTGGGCTCGGTTTGGATAGTACATTTAGACACAAGTTGATATTTTGAATCCAACTCAGTTTCATTTTCCAAATTTCTCAACAAAATTGGTTCCTTTTTAATAGAAGATTCAACCACAAAATTGGAAAGATCAGTGTTTGGAATGGATATGGACTCAAAGTTTATGATTTCTCCCAATGGTTCAATGGTTGGTGTTTTTGAAAATTCATCAATGGAGTTATACTTAGGAGACTCAATCCATGATGTCAAATTCTTCTCTTTTGAATCCAAAAAGTTAATTTCCTCCTGATTTAAATACCCTTAAAAAATTATTTTATCCTCTTCATCTATCCCAAATCCAAAGGTTGGTTCTTCAATAAATTCATGTGGGGTTTGTGTGAAACTAGACACTTCACATAAGGTTATGGAAGGGAAAGTTTGTGTAGGGATGGGTTCCTCACAATTTTTAATGCTTTGTAGTTCTAACTTCAATGATGAAACCTCAAAATTCATTATCTCCATTTGTTGACACAATTTTTCATGTAATGGATGTGGATTAGGATGGTCAACGTGTTGGGACATATGGTCTATTCCAAGAGGTTAATTAAGTTGTTGGAATTCCACAGGAGGATGTTCCGATTGGCCTTGTTGGGATTGGAACTCATAATAGGTTGGAATGTATTGTGGTTTATATGAATAAAAACATTGTGGTTCAGTAGGTTGTTGATGATCCCACAAGTAATAATTAGGATGGTCATTGTACATCGTACATGGGGTTGGGTGATCAAAGTAGGGATAGGTTTCCCATGTTTGGACTTGTTCAAAATTTACTTCCATAGGAGTGAGGGGTGAGAAAAGAGAAGTGGGATGAAAACAAATATGATAGTGTCTAAGATAACTTACTTAAGTTCCCAGAAACAGCACCAAAATTTTATTATCGCTCAAATTTACCCAATATATGAAGGTATAACAGTCCTTGTAGTCTATCTTGGGCTGTCGAATCCACAGAGACCTAAGAAGTAACCTATAGACACGCACATTCTAAGGACTATTTTTGGCTATGAAGTGGCCAACTTGGGTTTATTTTATATGGGTTTAAAGGATCACTAACAGATTTAAGTAAATTCAATTTAAAATAATGAGTTGATCCTAGGTTATCGCTCGGGGTGGATTGGACGTATTTCCTTTTCAATGATTTCAATTTCTTATATTTGAGATGGGTTCATTTAAGGAGATAAAACAACATCATCACTTACTGGTTTAATTCCTACACCCTTTAATACTAATCACCTATACACTTTAAGGATCAAAGATTTGAGCACTTCAAGTTAAAGGTTCATATTATCACTTGAAGTGTGTGGCCTTAATTTCAACAAGGACGATGGATTTTAAAAATCATCAAATAAAAATATCAATTAAAGAAGTGATTATACATTAATGGGGTGATAAATAACATCCAATACAGCCCCTTTCTACTCCCTTGGATCAACCCATAAGTGGGTTAACCCTCCATTTATTCTATGGTTTCAATGGAAGCAGAAAGTAGACTCATGAGGGAGGACATAGAGAAGTAAAGAAAACAAAATAAAAATAAAATGATCACTCCACCGTTGTGTGAATAATTTCACAAGATTTGGTGTGAATAAATTCACACCTTGAGGAAACGGTATCAAAGTGATCTTTAGAACAATATAATAAGAGGAGAAGAACTTTTATTAAGAAACTAAATTGAATTAAACAACTTACAAGTGAAAGACAAATTTGAGACAACAAAATCACAGCATAACATTACAATTGAAAAAAGCATCCAAGATTCGTAAATCCTACAACAAAACGGCCTTAAATAGGCATTTTTGAGCCCTTGGGTCGAGCCTCCAACAGTCCAAGTCTTCCCACTTGAGTATGGTAGGTCTAGGGTGGTGGAAAGTTTGTGGAAGGAAGACTTTCCACCCTTGACCCGAAAAAGCATCCAGCTTGCATCCACCAAAAAAAGGTGCATGAAACACCTTCTAGATGGAAGAATTTGGGTAGTCCATATAAGACTTAAATTAGTCTCCTGATGTCTCTTAACATCATGTAAAATCTCAGACAAAAATGAGTTATGGTTTTCTAGATATGGTTTAATTGGTGGGATGTTTTTATGGGACGAAGATTCTGGCCCAGATTTTGATAGACTATTTGGGCCGCCCAAATTACCACAATGGAGGCCGATTTAGCACTGGATCCTGAATAATTATTTGTTCCTATATATGTCTTCCATCCTCTCACAAAATTTGGGCTTCATTGATCTTGTATTGTGGGTCCCAAAGTCTCATCAGTGGACTAGTGTCCAATATGACTTCTCCATAATTGTTTCCTTTCATCACAAAATATCCCCATCTTCTTCCATGAATTATCCATTGATACCTAAATAAAAAATGTTCATATTGAAGTTTAGATAAATTTACCAAAATATCAAATTAAAATATGGATAATTACATTCCTTAAAACCAGATGAATCATTGGGTACTTTAAATGATCTTAAAAAAATGTACCACATAATAGTGCATTTTAAGAAGGTATTACAATCATAATGTGAAATGATGTTCAAAGTGTAAAATGATCTAAAATGGTGTTTATTAATAATAAATAACATGAATATTATATATATTAACAATGAATATTATCCTCATTTAGTGGCTAATCAATGACCCTCAACCCTATAGTGCTCAGGAGGTCAAACACTAACAAGTGGAATGGTCAAATTATTTTATAGGTTTGATTGGATTTTAGTTTGTTTGTAGTGTAAAATGTAATTTTTAATATTGTTGTCATAATTGTGTATTTGGTAGCAATTTAGGTTGGATTTAGGTTTTTTTAGTCAACATTGTATGTTTTGAATGTTATATATGTGAATGTTTAATTTTGCTCTGCTTCTTGTTTGGGTCTATTCTGATGGTTTTTTTGGTATGGATTCTGGTCTTGGGGGGGGGGGGGGGTATCCAGGGGTGTGTGTGTGTGTGGGGGGGGGGGGGGGGGTTCCAGGGTGTCCATGGGGGTGGGAGGGTGTCTAGGAGGGTGGGAGGGCTGTCTAGGGGGGTGGGGGGCTGTTCAGGAGGGTGTGTGTGTGTGGGGGGGGGGGGTGTCTAGGGGTGTTGGGGGTGTCCAGTGGGGGGGGGGGGGTCCAGGGGTGTGGGAGGGATATCCAGGGTGGTGGGGGTGTCCAGGGTGTCCATGAGGGTGGGAGGGTGTCCAAGAGGGTGGGAGGGCTGTCCAGGGGAGTGGGGGCTATCCAGGAGGGTGCGGGTGGGGGGGGGGGGGTGTACAGGGGGTATCTAGGGGTGTGTGTGTGGGGGGGGGGGGGGTGACTAGTGGCATGGGGGAGGATTTAGGGGTGTGGGAGGGCTATCCAGGGTGTCCATGGGGGTAGGAGGGTGTCCAGGAAGGTGAGAGGGCTGTCCGGGGGGTGGGGGCTGTCTAAGAGGGGGGGGGTCTAGGGGGTGTCCTGGGGTGTGTGTGTGGGGGGTGTCTAGTGGGGTGTGGGGTTTACAGGGGTTTGGGAGGGCTGTCTAGTGTGGTGGGGGGGGGGGGGTGTCCAGGGTGTCCATGGGGGTGGGAGGGTGTCCAGGAGGGTGGGGGTGGTGGGGGGGTGTCCAGGGGGTATCCAGGGGGGTGTCCAGTGGGGGGTGGTTTTTGGGGTGTTGGAGGGATATCCAATTGGGTGGGGGTGGGGGGTGGGTGTCCATGGGGTAGGAGTGTGTCTAGGAGGGTGTGAGGGCTTTCTAAGGGAGTGGGAAACTATCAAGAAGGGTTGGGGGGCTGTTAAGGGGTGTCCAGGGGGGGTTAGGGGTGTGGGAGAGCTGCCCAGTGGGGTGGTGGGGTGTCTAGGGTATCCGTGGGGGTGAGAGGATATCCAGAAGGGCGGGAGGGCTGTCCGGGGGGTGGGGGGTTCTAGGGGTGTGGGAGGGATGTCTAGTGGGGTGGGCGGTGTCCTGGGTGTCCATGGGGGTGTAAGGGTGTCTAGGAGGGTGGGAGGGATGTCCAGGGGGTGGGGAGATGTACAGGTGTGTGTGTGGGGGGGGGGGGTGTAGTGGGGGTGTGGGGGTTTCTAGGGGTGTGTGAGGATTGTCCAATGGGGGGGGGGTGTCCAGGGTGTCTATGGGGGTGGGAGGGTGTCTAGGAGGGTGGGAGGGAAGTCCAAGGGAGTGGGGGGCTATCCAGGAGGTTTGGGGGGGGGGGGGGGGCTATCCAGTGGGTGTTCAGGGGGTGGGTGGGGGGGGGGGCTTACAAGGGTTTGGGATGGATATCCATTGGGGTGGGGGGTGTGTAGGGTGTCCATGGGGGTGAGAGGGTGTGCAGGAGGGTGGGAGGGTTATCAAGGGGTGGGGGCTATCCAGGAGGGTGGGGAGGGGGGATATCCAGGTGGTGTCCAGGGGTGTGGGGGGTGTCTAGTGGGGTGGGGATTTTTAGGGGTGTGGGAGGGCTATCTAGTGGGGTGGAGGGGTGTTCACGGTGTCTATGGGCTTGGTAGGTTGTCCAGGAGGGAGGGTGGGATGTCAAGGGGAGTGGGGGCTATCCAAGAGGGTGGGTGGGTGGGGGGGGGGGCTATCTAGGGGGTGTTTAGGGGTGTGGGGGGTGCCCAGGGGGGGTGGTCCAGGGTGTCCATGTGTGTGGATGGTTATCCATGAGGGTGGGAGGCCTATTCAGAGGGGTGGGGGATGTCTAGGATAGTGGGGGGGGGGGGGTGTCGAGGGGTGTGTGTGTGTGTGTGGGGGGTATCCAGTGGGGGTGGGGGGGGGGGGTTCAGGGGTGTAGGAGGGTTGTCTAGTGGGGTGGGGGTTGTCTGGTTTGGGTCTGGTTTTTTTCTATTTCAGGTCTTCTTTGGCAGTGCATAGTTGTGGTTGAACAATTTTATTAAAAAAATTGGTTTTTACGTTGGTTATTTTATAACCGATATAAAAAATGCATGGGAATGTGTTTTAACATCGATTATTTGAAAACTGATGTAAAAAATGCTTGGGAATGGGTTTTTACATTGGTTATTTCATAACTAACGTAATAAATGGAATGGAATAGTTTTTTTAAGTCGGTTATTTTATAACCGATGTAGTATATATGTTTCCACATCGGTTATTATTTAATCGATGTGAAAAAACGCTTGGTATACTGGTTTATCACATCGATTATGAAAATAACCAATGTGATAAACACTTAAGAGGTTTAGTTTATTAAATAAATTATATAATAACTGATGTAATAAAGTATATAACACGTCAGTTATTTAAAAAATGACATAATAAATCTTGACTGTGAAGCAGTTTCCATGTTAGTTTTTTAGGAACCGATGTGAAAAACGCATTGAATTTTTGGTTTTTACGTTTGTTTTAAAATAAACGATGTAAATAAAAATATTTATAATGTCTCCTATAATAACGTCTGCCAAAAGCCAATATAAAAAATAAAAAATAACCATTGTAATTTTTTTTCCGGCACTAGTGCATCTTTCCCAACAACAAATCCACAAGGCTATTCAATGTAAACTTCTTCATCAAGATGCCCATGAAGAAATGCACACTTCACATCTATTTGAAAATTTTTGTAACCTCGTTGTGAAGCAATAGAACGAAATATTATAATTGTTTCCAATATTTCCATTGGAGCAAAATTATCATCAAAATCAACACCTTCAATTTGTGAGTAACCTTTGCACACTAATCTTTCCTTGTTCCTTATCACTTATTCTTCTTCATTCATCTTGTTCCAAAAAACCCATTTTGTACCAATAACATTTTTTTTCATCTAGCTTGGGTACAAGTTCCCAAGTATCATTATTTTCTATCTGATCAAGCTCTTTATTCATAGCATGAATCCATTCTGGATGCTCAAAAGCTTCATTCACATTATTTGGCTCCACTTTTGAATACAAAAAAGTATGTGTAACATCATTTGTTGTTCTTCTTGTTTAAACCCTATGATGTTGATCACCAATAATGTTCTGAGTCTCCAGTTGCTTCCTCAGCCTAGAATGAGCTGTTTGAATTTCATCCTCATCACTTGAAATTGCTGAGTCTCATTATTCTTCTTGAGTAGGATTTCCAATTTTGGTATCATTATCAGAATTGTTAACAAGACTTTCCTTATCCTCCTCAACTTCTATATCAAAAAAAGTCTGATTTTATTTCTCAACATTTCAATAACCTTCACATAAACAAAATCAAATCTTCTTACTGTTTCTTTGTTGAAACATTTGTATCCTCTTCCTTCTAGAGCATTTCCAATAAAAATTCCATCATCTACTCTTTGTTCAAACTTTCCAAGGTTTCTACCCTTTTTCTTTATGATGCATGGACTCCCAAAAACTCTTAAGTTTTTCAAACTTGGAGTTTTTTAATAAAGCATTTCATATGGTGTCATATCTAAATGTGGCATATAGAAACATCAGTTCTGAATATACAATTTAGTACTCATTTCTTGCCTCCAATAATAATGAGAGACACCATGTTCAAGTAATATAGTTTTACCCATTTCAACCAGACTTTTATTCTTCCTTCCAACAACCACATTTTGTTGAGTTGTGTATGGTGAACTGAACTCATGCTGAATCCATGCTTCTCAAGGTAACTTTCAAACTCTTCAATTTTATACTCTCCACCATTATCAGTTCTCAACTTCTTCACTGAATACTCGCATTCCTTCTCTGATTTCCTCCTAAAACTCTTAAACATTTTTAGAGCATCTAACTTATGTTTCATGTACATAACAAAGGTAATTGGATTAAAGTCATTAATGAAAGTAATGATGTACTTATCTCTATTTGTTGATTTCTTTCTCATTGGTTCACATATATAAAAATGTATAAGTTCCAATCTTCGTTTTGAACGAATGTCAACTCTTTTATGCATAAAGTTTTTAATCTCCCCTTTCTCACAAATAGTGCAACACCAATATCTTCTTCTTGATAAATCAGGCATATATTGGACATTGTCTCACTTTGATAAATTACACAATTTTTTATGACACATATGTCCCAAACTTTTATGGCATAACTAATTTTCATCCCCCATACCCATGTAAAAATACTTCTCTACTTCACCAACTTGGAACAAGTTCCCTTTTTTATGTTGGCCTCTTGTAACTACCTTTCCATCATTTTCATTTTCCACAAAAAACCCATTTTATTGAAGATAAAATTGTTTCCCTCATCACATATTTTTGAAACACTCGACAGATTGTGTTTCAGCCCATCAACATATAATGTTTTCCTGGATTTCATTTTTTCTTTCCCGATGATGGCTGATCCAACACCTTTGATCCTCATAGATTCATCATTTACAAATGTAAATGTTCCTTCTTTGAAGACTTTCAAATTCTTCAAAAACATTAAGCCTCACGTAATATGATAAAAACACACACTATCAAGAATACTTGGATGTTCTCCTTTTATAGCTTTCAAGGAAGTTTCAATAATAAGAGATTTCTATTCTTCCTTTTCATTCTTCACCTCTAGCTTCTGAGATTTGTTAAAAACCTTTTGTGGTGCTGGAAAAAAAAACAAGAAATCCCTTAGTAAGATGTATAGGTTGTTCACATCATTCAAAAATATTTTCCAATGGTTGGAACCTATTTTCAACTTTCACACCAGCCTTCTCAGATTTCTTCTGAACATCATTCTCATACTTCCCTTCTTGAGAGTATTAACTCCCCCTAAAACCTTGTCTTCCACAACTTGTGGAATAATAGTAATGTGGTTGATTGAACCAACACATTTTTGTAGTGTGTCCAAATCCACCACAACACTAATAGTAAAAATAGAAATAATATTTCCCTCTGAAACTTCTATACTTATCGGAGTTGTGATCATGATTCTCAACAACATTCTTAATAGAACTCTGCTAACCATAAACCTTCCTGTTTTAAATCGTAACTTTATTCTTCAGGTCAAATTTCTATTCAGACTTATCTGTACCATAGGTAGTAGAAATATTTTGAACTCAATATTTTTATGTACTTCTAATTTTTTGGCATTGTGGAATTTTTCCACATACACAACCTTTCCATCTTTGTTCTTATTAGAACCAGTTACGTATTTCCTCTCAACCTTTAAAGGTAACTTTTTTGGATCCTTCTTTGGTTCATTATTACTAGAACATTCACCAAATTTTGAGATAGATTGTTGGAAATTGATATTCATTTCTTCAGCTTTAGAAAGTTTCTATTGGACAAGTTCCAAATATTCTTCTTTTCCTTCAACTTTACTTAAAAATTATCATTATGATTATTTTCATTATCAAGATAATTATTCAGATCATCAATCTCTTTTTCCATCTTGATTTTCTCACCAAAAAACCTTCTTAATTGTTTAATGTATAATTTTCATTTATCAAATTCTTTTTTTCCTTGTCAAGCCTTCTAATCTTCCTTAAACATTCTTTAAACTCTTCTTTCTGATGATATTCAAGTTGAGTTTCTTTTTCTTTAGAACTATTTCTCCCGTAATATTCATTATTCACTACTGAAATAAAGGTATTCTATATATATTTCTTAACAAATGATTTCTTGGATTCTGCATCACTATATTATTCTTCTTCATATTTAGATAAGAATCTTTTTCTTTTTGATTTGAAGAAATTTTTATCCTTCCAATTTGAAAAATATTTATCTTTGTCAGTTTGTTTCTTCCATGACTTTCTTTGCCTTTTTCAACATCATCACTATCTTCTTCTTTATTATTTTGAGGACATTTAGACGCAAAGTGACAAATGAATCCACACTCAAAAAATTTCAAGGGAAGTTTCCCCTTGTATTTCCCTGTACCTCTTTTCACATTCTTAGAAAAAAGGATAAAATTTCATCAAAAGTTTTACATAACTCATATTCAGGATCAGATTCACTAGCATCATATTCAATAAGAGTATTCTTTGACTTATCTTTATTTTCATCCACAAATTACATTTATATATCAACTTTAGTTTTTATCTTCATACTCTTCTCCCTTCTCATTTCATACGTAATGAGATTTCTATGCAAATCATCTAGAGATAATATTTCAGGGTCCCTGTCTTCTAATGAAGAAACCTTAGCATCAAAATTTTCAGGCAGAATTCTCTAGATCTTTTAAACAACTATATAATCCTCCAATTGTTCACTAATACATATGATTATACTAACAATGTCATTTAACCTGGTAAAGAAGTCCCCAACAAATTCAGATTCTTCCATTTTTAAGTCTTCATACTTTAACCTCAAGTTTTTTAGTTTCCCCTTATTTAAATTTTTTATTTCCTTTATAGATGTTATTTAACTTATCCTAGAAGCCATTATATTTAGCGGCACCTTTCACTCTTAAAAACTCACTCTCAGAAAGAGATGAGAGTAAATCATTTTTATCACTTCCATTATTCTCAAGATCCTTCTTATCAGAAGGTGTAATAGGAACCTTGTCATCAATAGGATTAAATCCTTCAGTTGTAGTTTCAAGAACTTCATACTCAAGAGGCATAAGAAATGACATCATTCTATATTTCTAGATATGGTAATTATTTCCATCAAATATCGAAATCCCCTTACTATTCACACAATTCAGATTCTCCATCAGAAGCTTCTTTTCAAAACTTCAGCAAAGAAAAAACGAAGGTAATCTCTCTTTGATACCAATTGAAGTTCCCAGTCAGGATCTAAGTATCACTGAGAGGGGGAGGGGTGAATAAGTTATATCCTTTTTCTTTTTAGGTTTCATTATTTTTGAAACAACCTTCAACTCCTGTTAAAGAGTTTCTTCCCTGCTAAACACACACAACCACAAGAACAAAAGATTTATAAGGGTCACTACTCCACAAGAGTAGCTACATACTTGGTATGGTACTAAAATAATCTAGTGAAACAAAATATACTAGAAAATAAATCATTTGATGTAGAATACAATGTGTAGGATATTCCCTTACACTCGTGTAGCACTTTGAAAACAATCCAATAGTGACTATGCTCCCTCTTAGCACAAATAGTGTAAAAAATGTTTCTATGCTTCTTGATGAACTTTCAAAAATCAAATATTTCAAAAACATTATTCACTTTCCAACCCAGAAGATGGTAAGAACCTTTTGGTAAAAATATATTACACGTCACTCCCTGCTTGCACACCTCCCTACTTGCGCATCTCCCTGCTTGCACACCACACCGCTTGCGTGCCACCCTACTTGCGTGCCACTAACTACTTGCGCGCCACTATTGTGCATAGTTCACAACTTACATTCCACTTTTGGATTATACATATCACACTTCTTGGATACAACTCCCTTCGTGTGCACCTCTTATAACTTGCGTACCACTTCTACTTGCGTGCTACTCTGGTTACACAGCTCCCTACTTGCGTGCCTTATGAATAACTCATGACTTGCGTGACCCTTCAAATTGAGTGAAACTTTCTACTACTTGCATGATCAGATATCAAATTTTCTCTTAAGTGTTGAGATTATAAAAATGAGGAGGGTAACCATCTATTTATAGGAATTTTGGTAACCCTGCGTGTGATACATGA
This sequence comes from Viscum album, assembly GCA_963277665.1. NCBI lineage: Eukaryota > Viridiplantae > Streptophyta > Magnoliopsida > Santalales > Viscaceae > Viscum > Viscum album. Next base: position 1,460,913,782 of record OY728125.1, read on the forward strand.
AAATCACCTTGCACACCTTTCCATAACTTGTGCACTACTTTATCACTTACACCACTTCCTCACTTGCACACCGCTCTATCACATGTGCGCCACTTTCTTTCTTTTGTCATATTTTGATGTGATGATGTTAAAATATAACTTGTGCACAACATACACTTGCACACCTCTTATACTTTCACACCACTTTTTGACTTGCACGCCACTTATGACATGCGTGCCACTTTCTTTCCTTTGTTATATTTTGATGTGATGATCTAGAAATATGACTTGCATTCAACATACACTTTTGTTCCACTTATACATGTGCTCCACACTTGTGCGACATTTATACTTGCATGACACTTTTTTTACCTTTGTCAAAAATAATTCTTTACTCCCCCCATCTTTCATAAGGCTTGAATCACAATTTCTTCAAACTTAAGATATTTTTGAAATAAAATTCATCAAATCATCTTCATAGTTACTATGGGAAGTATTGTAACTTCCTTATCTTCCATCAACCCCATATACAAAGTGAAGTGATTTCCTGTCTTTTCAAACTTTCTTGACAACAAAGACAATACCTGAAAAAGGATATTCTTTATAATCAACTTGGTCCTAATAGCTAGTAGTAATAAAATAAAAAATGGTTCATTGAGATATACTTTATCATAACCTGTTTCATAACAAGAGGCCTTGTTTCACACCTTATTTTACACCCCTAGGGGATAATCTTTAGAAATTTACAAAATTATTACGAACCATAATGAAGGATTTAAATATATGATTACTATGAATGACATATAATAAACCCAAGGTTTTATTTATTAAAAAAATGGTGTAATGATTTAAACATCATATAAGTTATTTTTAATGATTATTTGATTCCCATGTATGATTAGTGTTTATCAAACTATACTTTTTGGTTTTAGTCAATGGATGGAACCAAGAGAAATCATGTTAACACTAAATGTGGTTTAAAATTTAGTGATTATGAGAAACGAAATTGGATGATGAAATGAGTAGAAATATATTTTGATTATTACTAATTATCTATCATGATATATAATTAAAAACTTGTGCCTTAACCAACTATCAGACTCACCAATGAAGAGATGGATGGATTTTTCTGAGAGTTGAAGTATTGGAGACCATAGAAGAAAGAATATTTAGTTACCTATATGTCCAGAATGTAGAAAGAATCACTTAAAATGATTCCTCAATGTAATGAGAATATTTTTTATATGTGGAGAATAATGACATAAATAGAGTAATTTTCAAGGAAGAAATTAAAATTTTAGTTAACAAAATGGATGAAAATACCTTTCTAACTATGGTATTATCAAGGGATGATTTTTTTAATAATGGAAAGAATGGAAATTATGAAAATCTATGTCCAAGGGGGTATTATCAAGAATATAGTCAGTAAGGTTCTTAAATTAATGTTTTTGTTGTTTATGATGAAGAGACTAAAAATTTCATATTAAATGAAAAATGTATTAGGGAATAAGATGATAAAGAATAGTTATTGTTTTATAAATGAATTAGAATGATTTAAGTGTTTATGTATTGTTATTCCAGAATTATGGAGTATATATGGATTGTTCAGTATAATTGTTTTGTTAATTTTTTTCCATAATATGTTGAATGATGTTGATATCCTAGAAAATAGATTTAATGGAAAAATGAAATTTCATTAAAAGCACATTATTAATGGAAATATAAACCATGATATCTTATTGATGTTGGGATAAGAATATGATTCACGTAGATAAATAAAATTGAATAGTACTGATTATCATGGAACTGATAAATGATTTTTTGATGAAGTGTCTTTTACTATAATTGATGGAGTTTTCATCATTTTGGGATGTAAAAAATATATCAAATAATATATGTTTTATTTTATAAATAAGGATGAATGTGTGTTTAAAATAAGGGTTTTTTGGTAAATAAGTTTATCAATATTTTTGGAGAGAGTACATGATAATGGTATTCAAATGTTTGGTATGTGATAATTAAGAGATAATTCGTATTGTTTAAGGGATTAATAATAAGTTCATTTTGGAAAATTAGTGATGTGATTTTTAATTTTTTTGTTTTAATATTTTGGAAGGGTTATATTCTTTACTATTTAGGAAATGGTTTAATTTGAACATTGGATGAGATTTTAGAGATTAACATATTACTTCACAATATGAACATTTATTCATATTACATAACTAGGGTTAACCATTTTTTATAACTATAGATAGAAGGAATGACTTATCATTTTATTATGTATATTATGATCCATTAGTGATTCAGAAAAAAATAATTAATCTTCATTTGTTGGAGTAAGATATGAAGTAAAAATTGACTAAATAATAACCAATGGATGTAATTGTTCTTGCGGTACAAAGGGAAGCTAAGGTCGAGGTATATTGGTCCTTTTGAAATTCTAGATCAAATTTGGATGGAAGCCTAATAATTGGAGCTTCAAATAAAACTCTCTTAGGTTAATTCTATGTTCCATGAATCTATATTGAGGATGTACATACCTAATACATCACATATATTGAGCTCATAGCTTGTATAACTAGAGAATGATATTTATTATGAAGAACAATTAATAGAGACTCTAGATCGAATAGAGAATGTCATTAAAAACAAGACCACTTACCTAATAAATGTTTTTTTTAAAACCACCAGATTAATAAATCTATGTGGGAACCTGATCATGTAATGAGGTAGATGTATCCTTAGTTTTTCATACCAAAGTGATTAATTTTGAGTAAAAAACTAATTTTATGGTAGGAAGAATGCAACACCGTGATATTTTGTTAAATATATATTTTTTCAAATATATTTAATCATTTTGATATCTTTCATTACACACAACACCAAGTTTAAATTTCATTACATACAATAATATGTTTATCTTTTTTTATAAGAAACATTGAGTTTAAACAAAACAAAAAAAATATATTAAAATATTATTATTTAAAATGATAGTTATTGCCTAGCCATTGGAATGACATGTATGAATAGAATTTTATAAATTATGAAAATATAGGTTTTATATATGTACATAAAAATAATTAATTGGTGAAAAATTAATTATAAATAAAATTAATAACTATATGAAAATAAATGAAATATTTTTTCTAAAAAATTATTTTTTGGCATATAAACTTGTTTTACCATAATAAATTAAAAAAATCACTTTTGGTGTTTGATTTTAATAATATAAATATTATATATTTTTCAAAAATTAGCATTTATTTTATTTCTTTTCTAGATAATAGATAAGAATAAAACCTTATTTATGATAAAAAACTAATTTTTTTTCATTCCAATTTTATCGGATGTCTTCGAATAGATGAAACTTTTTTTTCTAAAACGCTATTTTTCACATATTTTAACAACTTCTTTGTAATATTTCTTGTCACTTTTATAAAAAATCTGGAAAAATATGAATCATTTTTGAATTTATCATATAAAAATTATTCTAGGGTTATTTTTTAGATTTTTCTAAAATGATTAATTTTTTTTGTGAATTGTGAAAATTATGGTTTTTATTGAAAACTTCATTTTCATTTAAAGAATTTATATGGTTCCTTTTTTGTTTTAAAATGGTATTAGAAGTAAAATTTAAAAAATTTTATATCTATTATTTCATTTTTTGTAATTGGAGTCATTTTCATATTGAATTTTGATATAAAAATGTTTTAAACATTTGAACATTTTTCTCTTTGAAAACTTTATTTATCATTGAGTTTACAACATTGATTTTAAATTTTAAATTTCCACTTTTGTAAATGGAATTTGAAAAAAAGAATTCCAAAATTATATTAATCATAATTTATATTATATAATATGGTTAAATTAATTTTTTTAACAATGAATCAAAAAATAAGTCAAAATTCTTTACCACGGTAAAGGTAAAAATTGGTTAACCAGAGGGGGTTAAACAAAAAAGACAAGGGATTAAATGACTATAAAACTTGTAAAATTACTATTTTATAAAAATAATTCAATATTATCCTTCCCAATATAGAATATATGATCACTTGGAATTTTTTTTCTTGTGTATAAATTTATTATTTTTTATTACTTTGTGTAATTTTAAAGTATTTTCCAAGTGGGTTTCTTTCCCCCACTTATAAAAGGCTAACACCAACCCTCAGTTATTCACACCTCTCACGCAATATTGATAAAAAAAACCTACCAAAATCCCTCCAGAAAATCCTTATACATCTTATATATCTTACTAAACTCACAAAATACCATCAATGGGGTCTATAATAACATATCAATAGGAGGTGATTCTATGTGAAGGATGATTAAATTTGTAAAAAAGAAGTCAATACTTAAGGAAGAAGATTTATGTCTCAGTTTTTACTTTTATGATACACACCCCACATTCACAACCTATTTAATTTATATGGTTTATATAATTCCAATGAATTTATTTTATGAATATTCTCCAAAATATTATTTCTATTTTCAAATTCATTTGAGAATCTCTCTTTTATAAGTCTTACGATTAAAACATTACCAAATAAATAGGTTTCTCTCTCTCTCAATTTTCCTTATTTGAGACATATTTTATATTATTAACATATATTCATTTATAAGGTGTATATAAAAAAAATTAAACATGTAATATATTGAATTTATTTATCTTCAAAATATTCTAAGTTTGACATAACATTATTTTTTTTATGGGGCTTACGATTCAATGTTACTAAAGTGGTAAGAGTTTTTTGTTACAATCTCATCATTTTTTGGGATTGATCAGGATTATGCTTAAAATTATGAAATAATATGATCTAAATATCAATAAAATTATTTCATTTCTTCTCATTTGGTTATTTATAGAGAATACATGTTTTCCCTCCATTTCCCTATATTTACATAATGAAGAGTTTAAGGTAATATTTTTATGAAAAATTTTCTTTATTTTTCAATTTATTCAAAAACCCTTTATCTTTAAAAACCATTTTATCAAAAAAAAAAATCAATAATGTTTTTAACATTCATAAAATGACATATTAAACACATGTTCACCCATGTTTGAATTTTTATGGAATGTTTTGAAAATAATATTCATGTCATTTTCAAAATAATCCCGGTTTGTATTTTACCAAAAATATGTAATGAATATTTTTTTAACATGAACAACATAAAAAAAATTCTTCTGGAATGACCATTATTTTATTTAATACATCCTTTATATGTTTAAAGGTTATTTTTGATGAAAAATATTTTTTTAATGAATTTGTTGTTATAAACAGTTTTTTAAAGAAAGGATATTTTCCTCAAGAAATGTTTTAAATTGTTTTTAAACATTTCTTTATTGGTTTCCAAATCTACTTTCAAGTAAGATAAGTTTGAATATGTTTTCACATTTAAAAGTTTTTTTGAATGTCAAAAGTCTATTTTTGTCAACAAATGTTCAATGTGATGTTTCAAAATCATTTTCAGTCTACGATGACATCCTTTGATTGTACTTATGATTTACTAGGAATATGATCCAAGGGAACCATTGTTATTATTATTTTTGATGGTTTATATTTATAATGAGAATATTATAATGAATTTTTTCTCTTACACTAGTTATACCTTGATAAAATGATTATGAAACCTTATGCTTTTGATGGGTTATGATGTGATGAAATAATGAAATAAGTTTGAAACCAATCTATTTCACAAATATTATAAAATGATGAAATGTTTATGAAACCCATTTCATTTTTTGGTTATTATATGATGAATTATTTATGATCTTGTGGTTCACATATGAATGAATTTCATTATGTGATAGTGGTTACATAAGATGGTATTGATCCGTTATAGGAAACATGTTCGTATGGATTAAATATGGGAAAGAGGTGCATCTTAATCCACTTTAGGAAATAGGTGAATCCTGATACATAATAGGAAATATGTGATTATTTCTAATCTACTATGTCGATGGTCTTGGTTGTTAACCTTGACATATGAAATGGTTTTCAATATTTATGATTGTTTGACACTTTTATGAAATGAGCATATGTTTCAGGATTTATATAGATGATTTATCACTCTTAAGGTCAATGTTTTCTAAAATGATAAAGTTTTATTCGTTGAGTCATGTTTATGATCTATAAAATATTGGGTATGAACCTCGTAAGTTTTAACGACCCAAACCTTTATAAATAAAATTCCCTTTTTGACTGAAATAAATGACATATTATGGTTATAGAAAAAACATTCACTTAATTGGTATTATTATATCTTACCATATTTAAAATTCTATTAAGCATCATAACCACTGATAATATAACAATTGAATAGAGATTATATGATTATTATAAATATAGGGCTTTGATAACTCATGTTGACACATACAAAGAAAGTGATGGCCTTGACCAGTAGAATCATACCATATGAATATCATTTATCTAAGATTCTGATGATATATCATCCCTATGATTTTCCCTTAACCAAGTCACCTACAAGATCTAAAAACTAAAGCATGAGAGAAATTGTTTACAAGAGAAGTTCATGCTCATTGAGATAATGACCCGAACCATATACGTCGAACCACCCCATGAAAATCACTACATAGCACACCTTACACTTTAGAAGTTTTCTAGTGTAATAAAGGGATATGTTTCAAGTCCTTAGGAATATGAATATGTATATTTTATTTTTTATAGAATAATAATTATTTTTATTTCTTATTACTGTTACTTTATTCTGTTATGATAAAACACAAATTTTATTTTTGGGTAAATGGAAATTTAAATTAAGAAATTTATTTTTATGAATTAATGGATTTTCTAAATAAATTATATTTTAATTAAATATTATTATTAAATATTTTTTATTATATATTTTTTATTAAATATCAATGATAATATAATTTTTATGATGTCAAATGTAATCTTTATAAGGGTTCAAAAAATGTTATTGTCAAAAACCCATAATTTCTCAATAAATGTCGATTAAGTGTTAAATGTTAAAATAACATATTTTTAAAATTATTTGGATAAAAAAATAATATTTTTTTAATCATAAATTAAAAAATTTACAATAATGAAATTTTTAAAATTTTCTGATATAGTCAAATTTTTTAGAAAAAATTAAATACAGTATAAACATATGGTGTGTATTATGACATCATAATGACCTTAAATTTATGTAATAAATGATATTAAGGGTATACCTAAAAAATATTTTTTTTTTCATTTAACACAATATTATTTTTATGTTATTTGGTTTATTTTATAAATCCTTTTTGAATCTTATAAAATCAATATTATATTTTAATATTTTAAAATTATTTCTTTAAGAACATGAATTACTTACACATCACCAAGTATAATATTTTAATGATTTATGCCCTTGTACTTATAAAATAAATTAAATTACTCCACTTTTTAATAAAACTTGGCGAAAAACCATGTTATGGTTTGAGGTTTTGATTAATTTATTATATAGAGTCCAAAAACGATGTTTGAGAAATAATAAAGAATACCCATCTCTTTTCCTATATAAACCCACCCAATATACCCTTAATTTTTATTAAAAATCATTGGATCATGTCCTTACTTTAACCAACCATCTATAGAGTCCTCCCATGGTTTCCCAAAGTTCACAAGACACTCCTCCCAAGCTTTTAGAATCACCTTATCAAGGTAAGTGATCCTTTACTTCTCTTTATTCAAGAATCTTCTTCATTTTATGACTTTTGTTTCCGATTAATAATATTGGGATAGATTTTTCCACATAACTCTCAATTTACATTTTATTTTCCAATGACCATAGACCCCATTATCTCTCATTAATCCAATTTATGAGTATTTATGTACCGTCATTATACTGCCGAAATTTCACTACTATTTTTCCATTCCAAACCTTTATATTGTGAATTCCATATCTATTTAAACTCAAAGGTATTCATCTAAAAATACCAATTATTATTTTATAGGAAAATTAAATTTATTTATTCCACATTACTTTATTGGGTATTTAAATTTTATTAAATATGATCCTATGTTGAATGTTCTATGTGTCACACCTATGAATGTATATGATTTGAAAGTGATGGGTGCACCCGAAATTGTTTAGCACTCTAATGCATTGGATAATGTTTTAGTCTCATTACATATCATGAAAGGGGTTGGGGAGTTAGCCTAATCCACCATGGAAATTTTTCCACCATATTATGATGTCTTGGTTGTTTTCCTTTACCTGTGTTTATGATGTCATGTTTAAAGTTGTTTTCACTTTCCCATTTTTCCTTTATGTTTTCATGCTATATCACACCTCTTTATTCATGATTATGATTATCACCCCTTCTATGCCCAATTTAAAATCATATTGTCTAACATGTAATACTTTATTTTTTTTATTCCATATTTATTCCATTACTAAGTTTTATAGCTCACCACTTTCTTATGTACGTACTCTAGTTATCCGTTGAAATTTTAAAAACAAAGTCATATATTAAGTATGTTTAGTATGTTTTAAATAATACTAATTTACCCCCAGTTTTAAGTTGTTATTAATTGTATATAATTTTTAAAATACACTATACATCTTAATATTTTGGGTTGTATTATGTGTAATGATATGTAATAAATCAAAAATCAGTGTGTAACAAAGAAAAGGGTTGTTATTGTTAGTATGAACAAAATGTTTAGTTATTTTTGGAATTAGGATTAGAAAAGTGTATCAAAATACTTAGGGATAATAATAAACCTAATAAATAATCCATAAAATTTTTCAAAGTGTATAGTAAGTGATTTCTAAAGAAATACATCCTTGTTAGGATACTACAAGTAGATTTAGATCTAGAATAGATGTACATAGGGGTAACACCTAAAAACACTGTATTGAGCAGGACTCTATCTAGAATAGGTGCACGATAACAGGCCTTTCTACACACCTATTTTGACACTCATGAGGGATATTATTTGGTAAATTCACAATCTCCTTATGAATTTTTATTAAGGGAATAAAAATTCCCATAAGAATTTATGTTTAGAAATCTATCATGGATAACATAGGTTGTGGCCTAGAAATTCAAAAGTTAATTAATAAATGTAATTTATAAATTATCATTTTAATGTTATTGGAATTCAATTTGTGTGTTTAATATTACTAATCCCTAATTTTCCCTTTATTCTATCTAATGGTTGGAAATAGGAGGAACCGAGTAAAAAACCAATTTAAAGAGAAATATGATGACTTACCAAGCAAGATTCCAAACTTTATGAGAGTAAGAATCACAAACATTGTGATGATACACTCTCAGTTGACTTAGTTTTTGAATAGAAACCTAAATCAGGGGGAACGTCCAAACCCCCCTGAGAAAGAAAAAGATCTAATTGAGTCCTTTATATGAAAAATGTATCTGAATTTCAATGGATCATGTAATCCCTTAATTACATAAAAATGAATCAACTATATTGAGATGATATTCTCCATCCTTCAATATTTTGTGTAGGAGAAGTTCATATTAGTTGTTTATCGTATGGAGGGATAATTTGATTAGTGGTTGAAATTGATCAAGTACACGAAGCCTAAGGAAAATATTGATGTGATGGGGTGAAAAGAATTCTTGTAAATGTTTTTTGATAGATATTTTCCTTGAAATATCTAACTTAAAATGGAAAGGTTTTTCCTTTCCCTCAAAAAAATATGATGAATCTATTGATTTATATGAGGAAAATTTCATGATACTTTCACAATACACCTCCGACATTTTGATTACCCTCAAATGAAAAGTTGTCTGATTCTTTAGTGGGATAAAAGAAATCCTATGAAAAGCTATAGTGATCCATGACTTTGATAGATATGTGGAAATTGTCTGATGTTCGCTCAAATTAAAAATGGATACCATAGAATATAAAGGATATCAAGGGTGTTAAGAAGCGAAAAGTGGAGTTTAATTATGGAGGAGTGATGGAGAAATCTAACAGTGGTAAGAAATTTCAACATCATTCTTATCAAAAGTGATTAAAGAAGAATCCATGAAATTTCCTAAAGGGGGTGATAAAATGAATTATATGTGGGAAGGAAATACATCTAGCCAGTGATTACTAATGGGATAAACCCACCAATTTAATAGAAGATATGAATTCACTTGTTAAAACCTTATCCTTTTTTCAAATAATTTGACAGCTAGAAACAAGGTCACATTGATAACCAATGAACTAAGACATTGGTGGTTAGTTAAATTAGCACAAAAAATCTCCAAGGTATCAAGGGAGAGCTTATGCCATTATAATGGATGAGGTGAATCCAGAAATCAAAGATGTGATAAGTATGAAAGTTATTAATTCAAGAATAGTGAATGTACGTTTTGATTATAGTTATACACATTCTTTCATATCACACATGTTTAGCATAACTATACAAACACCACCATAAAGCATGGAAGTGGATTTTTTGATGAAAATAGAAAATGAAAAAATTATTGCATCCTAAGTATATAACTCCTCCCCTGTCAAAATTTTTGGGCTGAACTTCCTAGTGAACCTTGTGATACTCTATTTATTATAATTTTATGAAATTATTGGTATGGATTTTTTTACTTACTGTAATGGCCCATACCATCCTGATCCATTACTTTTCCAAATTTGGGTGTTTGGGGTGTCTTGGACACCATCGGCGATTCAGGAGGGCGTCAGTGGTAGGGTGTCACCATCGTGTCACCTATCAGTGTCTCACCAATCAGTGCCACACCCAAACAGTTCCACCATGGGGTGTTAGGTTTCTTTTCCAGTTTCCCTTCCACAATGCCTCTTTTAAGTATTAATACCTCTTTTAAAGTAGGTTAATACCATTTTAGGTCCCTTAAAGGATATATTAAATCCCTTAAGAGTGTGGAGACCCTCGACTTACCAAAACATGTGGCCCTTTTAATCAGTTTCACACCCCTTTCCATGTTTCCAGTTATGCCCCTATTATGTGTTTTTCTCATCTTAAATATAACCTATCAACTCTTCATCATGCAATGGTGTATCTCACTATATCCAATGAAATTACTAAATCTAAATAAATTCTAATGTGTGAAACTTCCCGACTGCATGGTCAAACCACGATACACTTTTCAAGAACTTCAAGATTTCACATCCCATAACTCTAGGATCTATCCTTTTATCACATAGAGATCTTCTTGTTCTTTTCTTTTCCCCTGGTGCGCTTGGAGTCCCTCTTCCAAATATGATTCGTGCATGTGTGAGAGCCCTCCTATTCGGTTCTTCTTAGAGTTTCCTATCATGTGACCCCAGTTCTTGGATCAAGGAGAAAACTTCGATCCGTGATCATCCAGGTAGGGGTTCTTCCTTAGTCTCTCTTTACTGTGCATCAGCGGGGTGGGTATGATGATGTTCCTTCAGGAAGTAGTTGAAACCAACTTTAATGAAGATAATAAATGGAATTTTAAAGAATGAATGGGGTGATAAATATGATGGTTTTTTGTATTTGTTTTACCATCATTTTTATGTTGAGAATTGTATAGGCTCATGTCCACTAATAATCGTGTCCTTTCATGGTCCTTTCTTGCGCACTAATGAAGCTTTGTTTTCAGGACAATCTAGTGATTTAATGACTATAACATGGAAATAGATTAATCACGTAAACTTGGTTGATTAAATGGATTCTAGATGTATAAGAACCCTTGTGTGATCACCCCGGTTAATAAAATAGAAAAAGGAACTTAATGGAAGATGTTGGCTAACTTTGAAAATATTCCCTGCTCTATTCCAGTGATATGCATGGTTTTTCTATTTGATTCTTTGTGGGGTGACATAGAAGGGAATAGAATATTTGGTTGGGAGGTTGTTGGTTTGTTAATATGAGTCCATGTGGAGATGACGATAAATGTTTTGGACCCAGTAAGTTGGGTCTTGGTTTGGTTCCACTACTTTGAGGGAACTCACAGATCCCATTTTTGATGATGTTACTTACAAGGGAATTGGGAGTGAATGATTAAATGCCTGCATGGATGTTTTCATTCAGCTGTTGTTTTTGGCTTATGGTTATGCTTGTTAGTTGCTCTGTAGTGAAGGAATATTTAAATGGAATCACTTGAACATGATAATGGGAACAAGTACAATGGGTAACTATTTTCTAGAAGTGGGTTGTGCTTTGGTTGTGGATATTGTGAAATATTGCATGTAAGGGTAGAAAGAAGAGTGGTTGTGTGCAGGAAAGTTGATGGCTTCGAGAACCCTATGTTGGGATGAGTGGTTCATTACCTATATGTATAAAATTTAGTTCTTGTGTTTCTTATATACAACCCACCCATGTTGAGCACTTCATATCGAACACCACCATTTCATGGGCGAGGGTGTTTTTCCCAACATTATTATGAGTGGATGGTTATTAGCTCCTTTATGATCCCCTCCTAGGTATCCCAAGACTCTTCGGGAAGGAGGTGATGGATTGAGGTTCATTATGACCCAAGAATATCTGGGAAGGGTGTGTTGTGATGGGTTGGCCCAGGTGTGTGCGGACAAGATTGTTTCCCCAGTGTATTCAGGATGAGTCCGAGGTGTCTTTGGGTGTGGCAGTGGTTCTATACCAAGTGTATTCAGGCGTGGTTATGTGTGGTTGTGGTGGCCAAGGTATTTGTAGGTAGGATAAATGTGCATTTGAGATGAACCATATTGTTTTTGTTAGGGGTGGCAATGGGACTGCATCGGGATTTATGGGGGAGGTCTGATGCATAGGATGTTCTAAATAACCAGTGGGAAATCGGTGCAGGGTACCCAAATATTTATGTTTTGTTACTATTATTTTTACCTGATTTGCATTATTTGGGAGAGTGTGCCTTGGTTAGACTGGGTGGATAGTTTTCCTTTCTATGTGTTTTGGTTACATCTATGTTTTTCTCATGGGGGCATTAGAATGTCTCCCCACTTGTGCATGATAGATTTTGTTTTCCCTACTGAGTATACCTATATACTCACCCTATATATATAAAACTGCTTTTAGGTTTATAGGAGGACTTTGAGGACCCTGATAGACCTTAATATCTTGGGCATCAAGACAGTTTTCGTTGCTTCTTTTCTTTTCTTTTAGTAGTTTCCCCCAGAGTTTATCCTATACTTTGTATCAGTTTATTTTAAACATGCATGTGGAAATGGATTTTTGGATTTACTTTTATCTTTAGTCCTTGGTGTTTCTGGGATTTACCAACTTATCTCCTGATCTTGTTATATAAAAAAGGGAAATTCCTTCCACATTACATGATATTCTATACCCTTAGTGCTATTCGTAACCCCGAGGCCTATTGAAGGCGGGACTCAGGGGTCATTATCTCTCATTCAACTTGAAGAAGGTAGATTCTGGCTATTTTCTGTCCCTTCCTTCATATTTGAGAAGGCAGGTCATGACAGAATGGTATCATAGGTGATGTTTGAGAGATAGGATGGATTTTGGGGTTAGACATAATGAAGATTGCATGGGATGGTAGGGAAATAGTGTTAGGAAATCATGGTACATGAAATAGGCCAGGGAATACTAGTTAGGACACAAGATTTTTGGGCCACCCACGATTCAATGCAAAGAATCTAGACCCACTAAATAACCAAGTGAGGCTACACTGATTGTAGGGTAGATATCCTAGGAAAGGTTCATGGATCATAATGACTTGTGTTCTTGTGTGTCTTGGTTTCTTTGGGAATTTAAAATAAATAAAAAGATTAAAAAAAATTAAAAGTAAATCTTCAACACTACTCAGTCTTAGGAATTATTTATTTCTCCTTTCATCTATGGAACCCAGATGTTTTCCATGAGTAGTGAGGAAAGTTTAGCCCTAATAGGTTGACTTGGTTGATTAGAGGAGGGCTGATAGAGAGAAGGAGGACGTCCAGTGGCAGAAAATGCTTCATGCCTTACAATGGCATGCTCTAACAAAGTACGAGGGAAACATCTCAGACCTGGAGATGGATAGCTAGCTTATAGAGCTGGTGATATCTTTCATCTTGATCTGGGCTCCGACAGAGTACTGGGTTCCTCTAGCCATGAGCTAGATGCGAGGATCGGTGCGTCAGTGGTGGATGCTTTATCTCAGGGAGAAGAAGGAAGATGAGGTTTCGTGGACTGACTTTGAGAAGGAGTTTCGGGCGAAATTCTTTTCCTCCACAATGAAGGCTGAAAAGATACATGAGATGCTATCCCTCAAGAAAGGGACTATGTTGGTAAGGTAGTTGGGGATCAGGTTCAAGGATCTCCTTCGTTTTGATCTAGACATCTTCCTGGATGAGGAGTCACTGGCAAGACGCTTAGAGGAGGCACTCTGACCTTATCTTCAGTATGTTGTCACTCCCTTCACTCTACTAACCCACTTGGAGGTTCAAAAGAAAGATGAAGTGGTGGAGAGGATGCACACACTGAGAGTTGTGCTGTGAGAGGGTATCCAGTTGAGTTCGTCAAAGGGGAAGGATGTTAGCAACAAGCCTACAACATTAGGGCCTTCCAGGTTTTGGCCGACAGGGAGTAGGCCCTAGCAGTTCCAGTTCCGATATCCTGGTCATCACCCTTTCTCTACGGGCCTAGGACTAAGGGGTTTTACCTGTGTTAGACATGGGAATCTTCGAAATCAGTGCCCTGTCTGAGTGCATTATAATGAGGGTGGGCAGGTTCAGGGCCCACCTCAGTAGCACCAGTTTCCAGCTAGACCTTTTCAGCAGCAGTAGTGGCAGCGAGCTCCCTCTCCACTGAGGGCGGACTGTGACAGAGGAGGATAACCATAGGGTGCTCCTAAGGGACCTTGAATAGGTCATTCCCGGGGAGGCGGGTGGGAGATTAGGGGCAGAGGTGTTGGGTGTGGGAAGTGGCATGCCACAGAGGTAGCAGTTCCAGCTAGGCCAGAGGTCGTTCGAGGTACCATCAGGCTGTTTAATACTCTTGCCCATGCTTTGTTTGATTCAAGAGATTCACACTCCTTTGTTACACCCAGTCTATCCCATGACTTGGGTCTAGACGTAGAGAGACTTTCCATTCCCCTAGTGTTGAGTATGCCAGTTGGAGGTCAGACAATCCTGTTTGATGTTTTTCGAGGATGCAGACTGATGTTGGGGCCACATCAATCCAGTGGGGATATCAATGTGCTATAGATACATCCATAATATGTCATCCTAGGCATTGAATGGCTATTTAATTGTGCATGTTATCATCGACTGCTTCTGGAGAAGGGTTTTGTTTTCAGATATGGGAGGCTAGCGTGTAAATTTCACTGGTGAGCGGGGTTACTAGGAGGGATGTTAGTGTGTATAGCCTCTTCTTTCCTTGTTATCTGAAATGTAAATGGAATCAGAAAACTTGGAGATGGTGGAATTTCTGTGGATTTTCATTGAGTTAATAGATGTATTCCCCAAAGAAGTTGTGATTCTATCCCCTCTACGTGACGTTGAGTTTGGTATAAACTTACAAACTGGTGCTCATCCGATTTCGATGGCTCTATATCAGATGGCACCTTCTAAATTGCGGGAGTTGTGGATTCAGTTTTATGACCTAATGAAGAAGGGTTTTATTCAACCAAGTGCGTCACCATGGGGTGCTCTAGTCTTGTTTGCAAAGAAGGTAGACGGTGGTCTCAGGCTATGCATAGACTACCGAATACTAAATCAGGAAACAGTCAAGAACTGTTACCCCCTATCTAGGATTGATGAAATTTTTGACAATTTTAAGGGAGAAGGATTTTTCTCTAAGATTTACATGTGGTCTGGATATCACCATTTGAGGGTGAAGGAGGGTGACATCCCGAAGACTAATTTCAGGTGAAGATATGGGCACTTTGAGTTTTTTGTCATGTCGTTCGACATTACGAACACACCAACAGTGTTCATGGGGCCTATGAACTTTGTTGTTTGCAAGTATTTGGACCAGTTCATGGTTGTGTTCATCAAATACATCCTGATCTACTCAATATCAGAGGAGGATCATGCCAAGCATCTAAAGACAGTTTTGGAGGTCCTCCAACACCACCAGATCTACAGGAAGTTGTCCAAGTGCATGTTTTAGGCCTGATAGGTGCACTTCCTTGGACACATGGTGTCCTATTAGGGAATAATAGTGGACTTGTCGAAGGTATAATCAGTTTTTTCTTGGACTGAACCCAAGAATGTGGTAGAGGTTTGTAGTTTCCTTGGACTGGATGGTTACTACTGAAGTTTCGTATCTGACTTCTCTCGAGTTGTAGCACCTTTGATGGCCTTGACCAGAAAAGACTAGGATTTTATATGGAGTGAGAAGTTCCAGGAGACTTTCAGTTATCTAAAAGGGAAGCTGGTTAGTGCCATAGTTATGAGGTTTCTAGAGTAAGGGGTAACGTTTGAGGTTTTATGTGATGATTTCGGTCTAGCCTTGGGGTGTTTGCTGATGAAGTAGCAGAGAGTGATATCTTATGGTTCTAGGAAGCTACATCCTCATGAAAATAACTATTCCACCCATGAAATGGAACTTTCAACAGTCATGTTCATGTTGAAGCTGTGGCAGAATTACTTCAGTGGGGAATGCTTCGTAGTCTTTATAGATTATAAGAGCTTGAGGTATGTCTTCTCCCAGTGAGACTTGAACTTGCGACAATGAAGGTGGATGGAGTTTCTTCAGGACTAAGACATAGAGATATCCTAAACCTCAGGAAAGGGGAATGTGGTGGCCAATTCCTTGAGAAGGAAGTCACAGAAGGATGTGGTTTGGGAGTTGGCAGATTCTTGGAAAACAATAGAGGAGTTGGATGCTTTACATCTAGGTATGAGAGTGGAAGATGATAGAGGCTATCTATTTCAGATGATAATGTAGTATTCCTTGGTATGATAGGTGTAGGAGTCTCAGTGGGGAGACTTAGAGGCTAAAGTGATGTGAAACCGTGTTATCTAGGGTGATGCTATGGAAGGATGGTCAGAGGATGGTCAAAATAAGATTATTTTCCTTGGGAGGTTGTTTTTCCCAGATATGATGCACTAGGGAGTTCTCCATGAGTTCTATAGATCATCCTTGGTGAAAAAAAAAACAGGAGTTTATAAGATGTACTGGGGCGTGATAGTTCAGTTTTGGTGGCCTGGAGTGAAGCGGGCAGTGGTAGAGTTTTTGGAAAAGTGCCTCATGTGTCAGCAGGTGAAGGCTGAACACCATGTTCCTGGTGGTATGTTGCAGCCCATATACATTACCAAGTGGAAGTGGGATGAGGTCTAAATGGATTTCATCACAGGACTACCCATGGCTGAGGGAGGCTATGATTCCATTTGGGTAGTGGTGGAATGATTGAAGAAATTGGCTCACTTCTAAGCGATTAAGGAGTCGAACATAGTGGATTACTTAGCATATAAGTAAATGGGTGAAGTTGTGCAGATTCATGGTGTTCCCAAAACCATCATTTTAGATTGGGATACAAACTTTACTTCACAATTCTGGAAGGGATTATAGCGTTCTTTTGGAACCCATCTATGTTGTAGAACTGCTTTCCACCCTTCAGATGGACGGGAAGATAGAGAGGACCATCTAGACATTGGAGGATATACTGTGAGTGTGTGTTATGGTCTTTAGAGGATCATGGATATGAAACTTTCCCCTAGTAGAGTTTTCCAACAATAATAGCTATCACTCTACCATTGGCATGGAACCGTTCAAAGCCTTGTATGGAAAACCATGTCATTCACCTATGTGATGAATAGAGGTTGGGGAACACATGTTCTTAAAGGGATTCCCTCAGCATGGACAGAGGAGTTTTGGAAGGGGGAGTAAGTTTTCTCCTAGGTTCATCGGACCCTTCGAGGTATTGGGATAAGTCGGTGAGGTAGAATATCAGTTGCTATTACCACTTCCATTAGAGAGGATCCACAATATCTTCCATTTATCTCAGCTCCATCGGTATCTAGAAGATGACTCCCACGTCCTCGACTGGGGATAATTGGATATCAAGGGTGATGTGATTTTCATGGAGCGACCAGTGAGAATCGAGGATCGTAAGGAGAAGGTGATTTGTGGATGGACCATTCCCTTGGTTCGTGTGTTGTGGAGGCATAGTGGCCTCAAGGAGAGTACCTGGGAATGGAAGGCACATATGAATGCCCAATACCCAGAGTTGTTCTGAGTTTTGCACTTATATTTTTCTTTGTGCCTTGTTTATAGTGGATTTTTGACTTTGTTTTCTATGAGATGGGCTATTTTCTCTTTTATCTAAATGTGTATAAAAATTCATGACTATGGGGAGGGAAGGACCTGATCCATAATCAAGACACATTAATGTGGATGTGATTGAACTCGTGTGGGTGAGTCAATTCCGCCCAAAGCAGATATTATCTTGACATGGATAAAAAGACTCCCTAATCCATATGTCTGGATGGTGTGGCTTTTTTTGTTTGTGTGGTTACTTACTATTTCCAAAGTTTTTCAAGATTTAGATGTGATAGAGATGTCTTTATATGTTGAGGTTTTATTCCGCCTTTCAAAAAACCCTAGGATTGTTTGTCCCTAATAGGTATCTTACAAGGTGGTTATTTGGATCCCTCTCCTTTATTCTGGTTTACTCTTAGATTCTCGAGGGTGATAATAGTTTGAGAGGTATCAAATGTAATGTCCTATACCCCCCCTGGTCCATTACTTTTCTAAATTATGGTGTTTGGGTTGTACTGGACACCATCAGTGAGTCAGCAGGGTGTCAGTGGCAGGGCATCACCTATCGGTGTCTCACCTCCGTAACACCTCTTTTAAGTTTTAATAACTCTTTTAAAGTGATTTATGGCCGTTTTAAGGCTAGTAAAGGGTATCTTAAATTTCCTAAGAGTTGGGTGACCCTAGACTTACCAAAACGTGTGGCCATTTTAATCGGTTTCACTCCCCTTGTCGTGTTTCAAGTTACGACCTTGTTATGCATTTTTCCCGGCTTAAATGTAACCTATCAACTCTCCATCATGAGATGGTCTATCTCACTCTCTCTGAGGGAATTATTAAATCTCAATAAATTAAAACATGTGAAACCACCCAGCCGTGTGGTCTAACCATGATACACTTTTCAAGCACTTCAAGATTGCATATCCCGTAACTCTAGGATCTAGTCTTTTATCACACAAAGATCTTCTTCTTCCTTTATTTTTCCTTAGTGAAAATGGATTCCCTCTTCTAGAGATGAGTCATGCCTACGTGAGATCCCTTTTGTTCATTTATTCTTGGAGTTTCTTATCACGCGACCCCAATTCTTGGCGCATGGAGAAAACATCGATCCATGATCATCTAGGTAGGGGTTCTTCCATAGTCTCTCTTTACTATACATCATGCGGGGTGGGTATGATGATGTTCCCTTGAGACATAGATGAAAACAACTTTAACAAAGATAATAAATGTAATTTTAAATAATGAAGTGGTGGGAAATATGATGGTGTTTTGGTATTTTTTTTACCTTCATTTTTATGTTGAGAATTGTGTGGGCTCACGTCCATTGAAAATCGTGGTCATTGGTGGTCCTTTCTTATGCACTAATGAAGCTATGTTTTCTAGATAATCTTATGATTGAATGAATGTAACATAGAAACTTCTTAATCATGTAAACTTGGTTTATTAAATGGATTCCTGATGGATAATAACTCTTCAGTGATCACCTTGATTAACCAAACAGAAATAAGGAACTTAATGGATGATGCTAGCTAAATCCGAAAATTTTCCCTGCTCTGTTCTAGTGATATGCATGGTTGTTCTGTTTGATTCTTTGTGGGGTGACATAGAGGGGAATAATATATCTGGTTGGGAGGTTGTTGGTTTGTGAATTTGAGGTTGTGTGGATCTAGAAGTAAATGATTTAGACCCAGTAAGTTGGGGATTGGTTTGGTTCCAGTATATCAAGGGATCTCACAGATCCCATTTTTGATGTTTTTACTTATAAGGGAATCAGGAGTGAATGTTTAAATGTCTTATTGGATGTTTTCTTTTAGTTTTTGTTTTTAGATTGTGTTTATGCCTGTTAGTTTCCTGATAGTGAAGGAATATTTTAATGGAATCACTTGAACATGATAATGGGAACGGGTACAAAGGGAAACTATTTTCCAGAAGTGGGTTGTGCTCTAGTTGTGGCTGTTGTAAACTTGTTCATGTAGGGGTAGAAGAAAGGGTGGTTGTGTGCAGGCTGGTTGTTGGCTTCAGGACCCTTAGGTTGGGATGAGTTATTGATTACCTATATGTATAAAATTTAGTTCTTGTGTTTCTTATACGCACCCTACCCATGTTGAGAACATCATGTCAAACACCCCTATTTTAGGGAGTATGGTGTTTTTCCCAACATTCTTATGAGTGGCAGTTTATTAGCTCCTTTATGATATCTCTCCCAAGTATCCCAAGACTCTTAGGGTAGGATGTGACGTCCTGAGGTTCATTATGACCCAAGACTCTTCTGGCATGGTGTGTTGTGATGGGTTAGACTAGGTGTGTGAAGAAAGTTTTGTTTCCCAAGTGTCTTCAGGATGAGGCCCATGTGTCTTTTGGAATGGTAGTGGTTCTGGACCAAGTGTCTTTGGGCATGGCGGTGGTTGTTGTGGCCAAGGTGTCTTCGGGCGTGGCGGTGGTTTCTGTGGCCCATGTTTCTACGATCATGGTTATGTGTGGTTGTGGTGGCCCAAGTGTTAGCTGGTGGGATAAAAGTGTGGATGAGATGGACCATACGGTTGTTATTGGGGGAGGGAGTGAGACTACAAAGGGATTTGTAAGGTAGGTTTGATGTGTATGATTTTCTAAATAACTAGTGGGACAGTGGTGTGGGGTACCCAAATATCGATGCGTTATTACTATTATTTTTACTTGAATTGCATTATTTGGGGGAGTGTGCCTTGGTGAGGCTGGGTGGATAGTTTTCCTTGCTAGGTGTTTTGGTTAAATATATCTTTTTCTCACCGAGCATTAGAGTGTATCCCCACTTGTGAACAAGAGATTTTGATTTCCCTACTGAGTATACCTGTATACTCACCCTACATATATAAAACTGCTTTCATTTTTCCAAGAGGACTTTGAGAACCATGCTAGACCTTACTAGCTCAGGCATCGAGACAATTTTCATTGTTGCTTTTATTTTCTTTTCGTACTTTCCCTCGGAGTTTATATTATACTTTATATCAGTTTATTTTAAACATGCATATGGTAATAGATTTTTGTCATTACTTTTATCTTTATTCCTTGGTGTTGTTGGGATTTACCATCTTTTCTCCCAATCTTGTTCTATAAAAAAGGGTAATTCCTTCCATATTATGTGAGATTATATACCCTTGGTGCTACTTTCCACTCTATGGCCTATTGAAGGCAGGAATCATGGGTCATTGTCTCTCCTTCAACTTGAATAAGGAAGGTTCTGGTTATTTTCTGTCCCTTAACTCATCTTAGAGAAGGTGGGTTGTGACACTTACATAGAAATAACATAAATTTCCATGAGAAGGAAATAACTATCTCTATCAAAAATTATCCTCCGATTGGATACAAGTTATAGGATAATGATTTATATTAATTATCACCAACATCTCAAGAATGGATATTATTTCCCTACATGGAAGCATATCTATCTCAAATTATTAATTCTACAAAAAAGTACATTCTTGAAGACATGCCCATTGTGAGTGAATATACTAATGTGTTTCCAGGATAATTTCCTAGTCTTCCTCCCAACTAAGAGGGTAAATTTTCAATAGATGTTATTCTTGGGGATTTTTCAATATCCAATACACTATATAGTATGGATTTTTTTTGGTAAATGAGGAGATAAAGAATAAACTATGAGATAATCCAAATAAAGGGTTCATGCACCCAAGTGATTCACCCCAGGGGGAGACATTCCTCTTCATTAAGAACATGGATGGGTTAATGTTCCTTTGCATTGATTATCAGGATCTCAACAAGATCATAGTAAAGAAGAAGTATCCTATACAATAGGTTGATGATTTTTTCAATTAGCTATGTGGAGCCCAATACTTATCGAAGGCAGATCTTCAGTTGGGGTATTATCAAGTAAGGGAGATTAAAGAGGATATCCTCAAGAATGATTTCTGTACAAGATACTAGAAATACGAGTCCATATTAATGCCATTTAGACACACTAATTCGATATAAATATTTATGGAATTAAGGAATATAGTATTTATATATTAAATTGAAAACTTTTTAGTTGTCTATAAAAAATTATATAATACACTCCAAAATCAAGGAGGAGCATGAAAAGGATATGATAACCATTATAAATACCTTATAAATAGATAATATTTATAAAAAGTAAAAAAAATGTGAGTTCTAGTTGTAGGATATCTCATGCTTGGGGAATTATATCACAAGAAAAGGGATATTTTTGGATCTTTCAAAGATATGATTAATTGAAGTATGGTTGAGGCTAATATATTTGACATAAATCCATTATCTCCTTAGATTAGTTGGGTACTATCATCAATTTGTGATAAATTTCTCTCGATTTTCAAAAACTCTATCCAATACAACTAGAAGGGATCCAAATTTTTTTTGAATAATGAATGTGAAGAGAGCTTTAAGGATTTAAAAAGGAGGATTATTATTGAACCTATAGTTAAGCTACCCACATGTGGGGAAATTTTTATTTTATACAATTATTCTTATAAGAAGGGATTGGGATGTGTAATAATGAAGAATGATAAAGTGATAGACTAGGACTCAAGGAAATTGAAAGTTCATGAGTAGAACCACCCAATGCATGATCTGGAGTTATATTTAGTGATCTTTAAGTTGAAAATATTGTGGAATTATCTATTCAGGGAAAAGTGTAAAATATATATGGATTATAAGAGCCTTAAGTATATTTTCCCACATAAGGAGCTAAATATGCACCAATGAAGATGATTAGAGCTGATTAAGGACTCTAACTACTCAATCCACTACCATCCTGGGAAAGAAAATAAAGTGGAAGATGATCTAAGTATAATGGATCCAAATATTTTATCATTGATGAGAATTGTGAAGGATCTGATCATCTTAGAAATAAAAAGATTGGTCATGGGAATCTTAAAGGAAGGAACATCATCAATATTTTCTCAAATGTTTTTTCAACTATCCATTCTAAATAATATAAAGGATTCTCAATGATATGAGGTGGAAATTCAAAAGTAGGTGGAATCTATAAAAAAAGGAAAATCCTCAGAGTTAAGAATTAATGAATAAGGGGTTTTATGATTTGGTTCATGACTATGTATACCATAAAATCACGATTTATAGAAGGATTTATTGGATTATTCACATAACTCTACCTTCTCTATCAACCCATGGAGTACAAATATGTATCGAGATCTCCCATAACACTATTGGTGGGACATTATGAAGAAGAAAGTCATGGAATATAAATCAAGATGTCTTGTATGATAGCAAGTGAAAGATTAAAGGATAAAATATAGGTGGATGATGCGCACATTACCCATACCCACATAGAAATGGGAAAATGTAACCATGTACTTTTTCACTAGTATTATGAAGAAATAAAGAGGAAATAATGTTATATGGGTTGTGGTGGATCATCTTAAAAAGCTACTCACTTAATTTAAAATCAATTGGACTTCACACTCAATCAAATGGTAAGGATTTAAATTAGAGAAGTAGTGAGGCTACATGAAACACCACTACCTATTCTATTTAAATGGGATCCATGTTTTACCTATAAGATATAGGAGACTCTAAAACATGCTCTAAATACTAAGTTGAAGTTCAACATGAATTATCACCCTCAAAGTAATGGACAATCTTAATGGACTATCCAGACACTTGAGGAACTTTTGAGAGCATACTCAATGCACTTAAAGGAATATTGGATAAAAATATTCCTATGGTATTTTTCTCATAATAATAGTTTCCACTCAAGCATCAAATTGAATTCCTATGGAGACCTTTATGGGAAGAGGATCTAAACACATGTATGCTAGGATGAAGTTGGCGAACACAAACTGGTGGGTACTAAAATGGTTGAAAAAATGGTGGAAAATTTCAACATCATGAATCAAAAAATTAGAGCTACTCAGATTTGATAGATGAGCTATGCTAACAATCATTGAAGAGACATAGAGTTTGATTTTGGAGACATGTTATTACTTATCATATCTCCATGTAAGAAATTCATGAGATTTTGGATGAAGGGAAATCTTAGTCCAAGATACATTGGTCTCTTTGAGATACTTGATTGCATCAGAGCAGTGATCTATTAACTATAACTACCACTTAACATATCTCAAGTACATAATTTATTCCATGTCTCCCTCTTGAGAAAGTACATACGAGACCAATTACATGCACTCAATATAGAGGTGGTAAGTTTGGAGAATGATCTTTCATATTAGGTTCAACCAGTGATGTTCTTAGATTGTAGAGACAAAAATCTACAAAATAAGACAATACACCTGGTAAAAGAGATATGGAGAAACCAAAAGTTTGAATTAATAATTCGGGAATTAGATGAGGGGATTAGATATAATTACCCTCATTTATTTTAGTGTGTGAATTGAATTTTTTTAGGGAAAAGTTTCTGAAGGGGGGAATATTGTAATGACCTGAGCCTTGATAAATAAAATTCCCTTTGTGACTGAATCAAATGCCCTATTATGGTTATAGAAAAAACATGCACTTATTTGGTTTTATTACATCCTATAAGAGTTAAAAGAATATTATGTATCATAATTGTTGATAATATATCCATTCATCAGAGATCATATGATTAGTATATAAATAGTTTTTTTGACAAATTTGGTAGACATAGAAAATGGAAGTGATGACCTCAACTAGTAGGATCATAACCCATGAACCCAATTTATAGAAGATTAAAAGGGATAAAAAATCACTTGGTTTTCCCTTGAATAATCCCAAGAAGAGATAAAATAACTAAATCACGAGTGAAACCATTTATGAGAGAAGTTCAAGCCCATCGAGATCACGACCCAAACCATGTACAATGAAACACATGATGAAAATATTACCATCACACACCTTACCCTAAGGGTGTTTTCTGGTGTAATAAAGATATATGAATTAATACCCTAAAAATATGAATATGTATATTTTATTTTCATTAGAATAATATTTATATTTACTTATTATAGTTGTTAATATATTTTGATATGTTAAAAAAAACTATATTTTTAGGTAATATGAAATTTCCATTAAGATATTTATTTTGGTGAATTATTAGTTTTTTGAAATAAATTATATTTTAATAAAATGTAATTATCATATATTTTTATTAAATAAAAATTATAATATAATTTTTATGATTCTAAATGTAATCATTATAATGGTTCAAAAACTGTTATTTCCAAAAAATGTAGAATTCCTCAACAAATATTGATTCAATTTTAAAAGTTGAAATTCACATATTTAGAAATTTATTTTGATAAAATAAATATTATTTTTGTAATTAGTGTTTAAAAATTATACAATTGTTATTTTTTATAATTTTATGTGATAGTCGAATTTTTGGGTAAAAATGAAGTACATTATAAATATACTGTGTGTATTATGACATCATAATGACCCAAAAGTGATCTAATAAATGACATTAAGGGTATACAAGGCCAAATATATTTTAACCATTAAATTATTATGTTTTTAGGTTATTTGGTTGATTTTTTAATGTTTTTTTGAATCCTACAGAATCAATATTATATTTCGAGGTTTAAAAATCATTTCTTTAAGAACATGACTCACTTACGCATCACTAAAGGTAATATTTTAATGAGTTCAACCCGTGGACTTATAAAATAAATTAAACTACACCTATTTGGTATAAATAATGGGAAAACCCATGAGAAGTTTTGTGGTTTTGATTATATTATTATACAGTGTATGAACCATATGTTTGAGAAATAATAAAGAACAATCCTACCCCTTTATATACAAACCCACCCAAGATCCAATTAATATTCTCTCAAAAACCTTGGAACATATACTTACTCCTACCTCCCTCTCTATTTTCCTCCTAAGCTTCCTCAATTCTCACAAGAAGATCCCCCAAGATTTTGAAATCACCCTCTCAAGGTAAGGGATCCTTTCCTTCTCATCTTTATTAAAGAATATTATTAATTTTATGCCTTTTACTCATAATTACTAATGTTAAGACATGTTCTTACAATTACCTATTAGTGTTCATTTGATTTTAAAATGACAATAGAACCCTTTATCTCTCATTAATATGTTTTATGAATCTTTGAGTACTATCGTTATGTTGTCGAAATTTCACTATGATTTTCCAAGAAAAACCTTTGTATTGGGAAGACCATTGTTATTTCCACTCAATAATATTCACCTAAGAATACCTATTATTATATTATGGTGGAATTAAATTTATTTATTTCATATTAGTTGATCGAGGAATTAAATTTTAGGAAATATGTTTCTATGTTGAATCCCCCTAAGGTATGATGGGATTCCCAGCCCCTTGATAGATGAAGTCTCCCTATTGGTCTGACATGATTCAGGGGATCGATCTCAAAATAAGTTGGTGATAGATTCCCCCTAGTTTTGGAGCCTAGTTTTTTCATGTTTTTTAAAGCTTTTTTTTTATTTTTTTAAAAACATCATAGGTTTATTTTTTTTAAAAAATATGCCTTAAAGGCCATATCGGTGATGCCACCTTTTCCCTAAAACAATATTTTTTTTTATTTTAATAATTTTTTTATATATTTAAAATTTTAGTGTTTTATTTTTTTATGGTTATATATATATATAACAAAATTTTTTAACACAATTTATCTTTTATTCAAGTATGTTACTTTTCTAACCAATAAAATATAAATTATAAGACTGATATAAATGAAATTTTCAACATTTACTAAACATATAAAAAGTAGTCGAAAATGAAAAGAATTTAATAAAAAATGTTGATGAAAAATAATTTATAATATTTCTAATCCACCTACTTGAAACGTAAAAATGTTTTAAGTATGTGACTTTGCTAACCTATAAAATATAAACTATAATATTGATATGAATGAAATTTCAAACATTGATTAAAAATATAACAGGTAGTATAAAATAAAAATAATTTCTTAATAAATGTTGTTGAAAAATAATTTATAAGCTTTATAATCCACCAACTTGAAATTTAAAAATATTTCAAGCATGTGACTTTGCTAGCCTATAAAATGTAATCTATAAGACAAATATGATTGAAATTTTAAAAATTTATTAAACATTTAATAAGTAGTCTAAAATAAAAATAATTTCTTAAAAAATGTTGATGAAAAATAATTTATAATTTTTTTAATCCACATACTTGAAACTTACAAATGTTTCATGTATGTTACTTTGCTACCCTATAAAATATAAACTATAAGGCCGATATGAGTGAAATTTTAAAAATTGATTAAAAATATTAAAATTAGTCTAAAATAAAAATAATTTCATAAAAATGTTTGTGAAAAATAATTTATAAGCTTTCTAATCCACTTACTTGAAACTTAAAAATGTTTCAAGTACGTGAATTTTATAGCTTATAAAATATAAACTATAAAACCGATATAAATGACATTTTAGACATAGATTAAACACATAATAAGTAATAAAAAATACAAATAATTTCTTAAAAATTTTTTGTGAAAAATATTTTATAAGATTTCTAATCCACCTACTTGAAACATAAAAATGTTTCAAGTACGTGAATTTTCTAGCCTATAAAATATAAACTCAAAATCAATATGAATGAAATTTAAAAAATTTATTAAAAATATAACAATAAGTCTAAAATAAAAATAATTTCTTGAAAAATGTTACTGAAAAATAATTTATAAGCTTTATAATCCACCTACTTGAAACTTAAAAATGTTTCAAGTACGTGACTTTTCTAGATTATAAAATATAAACTATAAGATTGATATGAATGGAATTTTAAACATTGATTAAACATATAAAAATTAGTTGTAAATAAATATAATTTATTAAAAAATGTTGATGAAAAATAATTTATAAGATTTCTAATCCACATAATTGAAACTTAAAAATGTTTCAAGTATGTGACTTTGCTAGCCTATAAAATATAAACTATAAGACCGATATGAATGAAATTTTAAACATTGATTAAACATACAAAAAAGAATTTATTTTTTAATTTTTATTTAGATGTGTCTTATGATTTATATTTCCTAGGTTTTAAAAGTCATGTAGGAGTCTTAAGATCCTCCTCGACATTCATTCTTTTCACTCTCACTTCCGAGTTACTTTTCTTACATTCCTTTCATGTTTATTTATTTATTTTAATTATGAAACTCTTAATTTTCAATAACTTTTTAGATGTTTAGGCTATGTTTTAAATTTTATTTACATTGTTTTTATAATTTATATTTTATAAGAATTTAAAGTTATATACATGAAATTTAATAATTATTCATATGTTTCAAGTAGTTGACTTTGAAAGATGTCAAATATAAAATATGCCTTAAATATTAATAAAAAATGAAACACTGGATAAAATTATAAGAAGGGATGGTAGTAATAATAGTGTATTCATTTCAATAGATATAAAACATATAAATGAACATGTACAATCAATGTCTATGTCTATGGAAAAGAGATTCCATCCAACATGGTGATCTGTGAATAGGATGTACACGTCGAGTTTGTAGTGGAGTCTAATGACTTAGAGAGGGATGATCCTCAGGAACCGGAATGTCGACTGTCGCATTCTACATCTGTGTGTCAGTGGGAGGAGTTGTCAACTACATGTCATACTACCCTTTTGATCATTCTCCCACTAGGGTGGTAGAAGGACCTTCCATCATCACAGTGGGGAACCAAGCCTACGATGGAGCAGTACCCCAAGATTGCGATGGATCTAGACCCCAAGGCTGTGATGGATCTAAACCCCAAGGCTGTGATGGATTTGGACCCCAAAGCTGTGATGGATCTGGACCCAAGATGGATAGAACTGTGGATATCCTTTCAAGAAAGACAGATCCATTTCCACCTGAGGCACATCCTGAATCAGCTAAGGCTGGGCTAATAGAGGGCCGACCTTTTCCTGTGGAACAGGTGAGGCCTCACATGTAGCATGACACATTCTACGTCTTCGAGGTTATGGCTCCTCAGCACCAACAACTGATGTAGAATGTTCCTCAAGGGAAGGAACCTCCTCTCTCTGGGATGGATGCTCAAAGATGCTCTTGGAAAGCGCATGAAAATATTCCCTCACCTCTAGTACTACATTATGGATGACTACCCGACTAAAGACCCCTCATCCTCTTCATCACTCATGCGAACAAGCTTCTCTGTATGAATTCCCTATAGAGATATTCAAAATTAATTAGAAAATAGTTCAATAAACAAACTAATGGAAATTTATTGACTTACCATCCTCTGCATCTCTCTGCCATGTCGGGTAAGATACAATGTAGACTTCAGTCTATACCATGGCTCACACTCAACCTGCTCTGAAAGAAAGAATCGATTCATAGGTACACCCTGGATATGAAACTCTGAATGTATGCACCAATAGTCGATAAATCAAGAATGTAATCGGTCCCAGTCCTCATCCTACCTCCCTATAAGCTCCATCCCATAAAGCTACTCTGTCTATCTCGGCGACAATAGAATTAGTTGAGCACAGAAAAACTGGTGCATGACTCTGTCATGATACTGCCACTCAATAATATGGAATTGAATGAGGGGAACTACATCTATAGGATCCTCAATCCCAAAAGTGAAGTATGCTGGCAAATGGTCCATAGTAATCCAGTAAGGAAGCCATGAAATCTAAAATGACAAGTGGCATTGTTAAAAAATCTCCTAACTAAAAACCAAAATTGATGCTATTATTAATTTTTTTTAAACATTGATAGATTAAATATACATACTTGGTCTAGTAAGAGATAGTTCAACTTGAGCTGATATATGACCAAATGGTGTCTCAGAACCACACTTAAATTTTTCCGCTGACACCACCTATAAAATACAACATCGATAGTGAAAAATAATGAGAAATTAAAGACAACAACTCATAGTATCATCTGAAACCAATATAAATGACTGATTATACCAGTGTCCATGTGGAGTATCCTAAAAAACTTCCCTCCCAATCAGTAAACTAGAAAGCTCAGGGCAGAATAAGGAGATGTGATCCGATGCCCACATCTGAATAATGATCACGAATCCCCTGAGACCTATGTAGTCACTGTGGGATAGCCTGTATAAAGCTCTGTACGTGTATTCCATTCAGGATGATCCCCAGCTGTACTTACCGGCCCTATCAAATTCCTCTAGTAGGGGTATATATATAATGTTCACATGCATCCCTTAGTGATAAGTACACATGGTCCCTCTAATTAGATGTAATATATATGCACATGCATAACACATAACAGTATACTCGTCAACATCATCGGGTAAATGTGGAATCTGCACCTCCAACCAAGACATAGATATGGATGCTCCATCTATAGCCCAATGGTTAGAAAAAATGTGAACGCCTAATAAGTGCTGAGAAAGGTCTGGACAAGATGTACGTGTGGGTCCAATAATGGGTCTCCTCTGGATAGAAAGACCAAGAATCACTGCCACATCCTGGAGGGTGATGGTCATCTCTCCCTCAGACATGTGGAATGTGTGTGTCTCTGGTCTCCATCTATCAATGAGGGAAATAATCAGGTTATGGTCTAAAAATATGAAACCTAATACCACAATTCCATAGTTTCCATAATGGCACCTATATGGTCTAATTCCATGTGGAGGCTCCCTGTGATAAAAATGGTGTGATCGACGCACCCTGATCGATCGATCTGCACCACCCTCTAACAAGACCTAGGAAATATGGGTATACTTCTATGTGAGTAGTATGATATCAACCATCTAAATATAAACAAATGATATGATTCATAACTATAAAATGAAAATATAATGTTATGGTCAACATAATTTTATGACTTGTAGAATTCAAGATATGCCATGTTTATTCTCATTATTTGATTAAGTTATTTTTACCAAAAGAAATATAATTCTACAAGTCCATTGGTTTTGAATAAAATAAAGATAACCAGATGAAAGAAGAGAAAAAAATAGACAATGGTAAAAAAACATTTAAGAATTTCCCCACATATGATAATTTTGGAAGTAAAAACATTGATTCATGATTTACAAAAATTGGAGTTTACTACAATTGTGGGGAGAATGGATACCGAGATCATGATTGTATGGGAATTAATGATTTTTCCAATGTGTAATGTTTCAACTGTAAGGAGATGAGTCACTATTGAAATGAATTCCACAAGCATCAAGGGAATATATCTTAGAATAATACAAGACACTAACGTAAATAATATGTTATTGATACTTTTGAAGTAGAATGATTGTTATTATTGTGTATTTGGATCCAAGAAATATGTTGTGAATGAATTTTATTAATGAAATTAACTTTGTAAGAATAATGTAATGTATAAGATTTGTATAGTAATACCATTTTGTAATGGATTTGAGAGAATATGTTGAATGGCACTAATGGACAAGAAATGTGATTTAGTAAAAATTTTAAAATATTTGAAAACACATGATTTGGGGAAGATAACCGTAAATATTTGCCTAGTTCATGATGGAGTTTATTTCATTTTTTGTATTTATGAAATAAATTCTATAATCTATGATTTTATTTAAGGAATAAGGAGAAAGTTAATTCTTGAAATCATACATTTTTTATTAAGGATTTAAGATTAATAGCGTATTTAGATATTAGGTATGTGTCACTAAGATATAAATTTTTGGATTAATGGTATACTGAATTTTCTAATAGTTGAGAAAATATTTCTAATTTTCTGGGTCTTGAATTTGGTTAGACATATTTTGGAGGATTTTTAAGATTAACTAATTATGGATTGGATTAAGATAAACCATGGTAATTACTAATGATGTTTTAGGAATTTATCTACTTATATATATTGAATAACTTATGCTAATCATTATGATACTATTATTTTGTTATATGAAAGTTTATTAAAATATCAGACACATAATGTTATAAAAAAGGGAAGATGTTTTTGGGTTTACAATTTATCTTTTAGGTTTTAGGATTTAGAGATTAGGGTTTCAAATATTGATTTTTGGGTCTAGGTTTTTGGATTTTTTGTAAGGTTTTAGGGTTTAGGTTTAAGAATTTTGGGTTAGGGTTTAGGTTTTAATGTTTAGGGTTTAGAATTTTGATATTAAGGTTTAGGAAAGATGTTTTTGGGTTTAGTGTTCTGCTTTTGTGTTTTGGAGTTTAGAATACCGAGAAAAAAATAAGAGATAACAACATATAATTTACAATATGAGAATGTCCCAATGAAGACAATACATCAATCTAGCTGAGAGTTTGAACTCGACCCAACAATGTTAGTGCATCATTTCAGGTTATGACCTTCTTAATGACATATGGTGCATCTCAAACTCTACCCTTATTCTTGAGGCCATTCCATATATTTATTCATCCTATTGGCCTTCGGTCTCCCACATGGACGCAACCGATTGATTCCAGGTATCACTATTGGATGGCCTTCAGGCATTGGGAAATAACGAAACTCCCCAATAGGCGTCCATGGTGCCACATAACAGTTAGAAATGGTATCCATTTGGTACACTGGATCAACA
The DNA here is from genome assembly GCA_963277665.1 of Viscum album. NCBI lineage: Eukaryota > Viridiplantae > Streptophyta > Magnoliopsida > Santalales > Viscaceae > Viscum > Viscum album. Next base: position 1,460,946,323 of record OY728125.1, read on the forward strand.
TATGCTTCCCATGATATTTTCACAAAGGCACATGCTAAAATGGCATGTGTTCATGGAAATCGTAGGGCCTGAAAACTTCCACATTGACACTGCCTCGTTTCCAGTAATACCACCATTTTCTCACCGATGCGATTTGTGATGGGGTCTGAATACTCTTGAACTTCAAATCAAGAGTCTTATCACCAAAAAAGGTAGACATGATAACCAAAATATTCTTCAATATACTTTTTGATCTCTCATTGAAAGTGTCTTCCATACCTTAGCCCCAGATGTATTCCATATGACGCTAGTTTTTGTCTATCAACACTGTAAATCACACATCAATATAATGTCTCCTGAACTTGGGATGTTATAGGTAGAATGTGAATCCCTTTTAAGACACCATTTATTCACTCCACAATGTTTTTGGTCATGTGTCAGTACCTCTTTCCCTCTTTATATGCCAATTTCCATTTTTATTTTTGGAATTCACATCATATAATCATAATCTTATTAAATATATTGGAAGATTTATTCAAAACGTTCTTCAAACCGCCATTGATCTGACTCATATGCTACAAAAAATAGATGATATTTCACATAATTTGATTTTATCTTTATGTTGAAATAGTAAAAAATAACAAATACAATGTGTACCAAGCCTCGCGATTTCCTTCTTAATCGGTTAATTGTGGAATTTTTTATACAAATTTCTAGAAATGTGTCTAATGAAGAACTTATGATATGCATTTGGGTATCTCCATGTATCAGGATTCTTATTGATTACCTCATTAATTGCCCGATGGTGATCAGATATCAACCAAACACCCCAAATGTTGGCGAAATGGTTGATGATAAATGATAGAAACCAAATCCATGATTCCTAGTTTTCTTTCTCTACAATTCCAAAGACAAGAGAAAGAGGTGAACAATTTCCATATTGGGTTGCCTAAATAAAAAATATGCCCTTTTATTTTCTGTATAGAAACATTCCATCAATTTGAATTAATAGTTTTCTGAAATGAAATACAGATATACATGGTTGGAATGCCTAGAACAACTGCTGAAATTAAACATGATATAGATCCAGTCGGTTATTGTGAGACACATGTTCATTTTTATCAAGATGGAATACAACCTGGTTATGATGCCTCAATATTGCTAAAAATTGAGGCAACACCCAATATGAGTCATCCTAATCACCATAGATCTTCACAATTTCCTTCTATTTCTCCATCCATGCCTTATTATAGGAAATCATATAACTGAATGTCTATTATATCCTCTCTTTCACAAGAGCTATCAAAACATCTTGACATGTCCTAATCTTCTCAACAATAATGGATGTCACAAATTCAGCTTCCAATGAGGTATGATCTTATGTCAGGCTTGGCTGAATGCAAGTATGAGCTGCCTCAATCCTCAGGATTCTCCAACCTTCAAATGAAATTTCTGGAATAACCATCAAGAAAAATTTACAATCTTCCATTTACTTCTCACACCGTATAATATGTTTTCTATGGCATGATTTGTGAACTATATAGCTGAAGTTCCTCTCAATATGAAATCTCTTTAGCGTGATTTTTAATGCTTATTTAATTGGAAAATTCATTCCAACATATAAGGTTTTGTTCAGCTCACTAAACCTATCCGGTACAACTCCAGGGAACTCAGCTTCTAGTGTGAGAACATTATTTTTGAATTTAGGCACATGTAGCATTGCTTCTGACCAAGATGCAAGGAGTGGTGGATGATTTATTGTAGGTTGAGGTTGCTGTACAACTAATGCATTTCTCAAAAGCTCCTCCATAACTTCTGTTGGTGCCTCATCATCAGCACTGTTGTCACCATCTGATCTGTCATTACGAAATGCCTCATCAGAATTTGGATTTACATGTATATCTAAGAGATCATCTAGGTTGTTCTCTTCTATATCATTTGTAATGGGCTCAATTTCACGGGGAAAACTGTCTTCAACCCCTCTTGTAAGTATATGTATTCATACTACTGGATGTTGTTACTGTACAATATAAACATCAATATATAACTCCATCATGGAACCATCTGACCATTGAGAAAATAAATTAATTGCTTGGACCCACTGCGCATCAGCAACCAATGGACAAACTAGATGGCATAGTGTTTCCAGGAATTGAAAATGTTTATATCTCAAAGACTTGATCTATTGATCAGGTCCCAGATTTAAGGAACCATGAATTCTCTCTTGTAGGTCACTTAGGGTTACACAATCAGATATACTAACCAATGTTATTGGTTGTGTACTGTAAGAATCTCCTTTCTTAGTTTAAATAACCTCCCCATAGCAGTACACATAGGAAAACATGACTCTCTACGTCAAAAATGTTTCTTTCATCAAAATTATGATAGTGTAACAAATATTAACAATGATGGTTGACCGTATAATATTTATTAGAATAAAATTTTAGGATTCCTTTTTATACCATGAAATATGATATTCATTATATGGATTCATTTTTTAATCCTATGTTATTTATTAATTATTCTATAATTAATCATTGATAATAATAACTATTATTTTTAAACTATATAATATTTATGATACTAACATTTAAAAAAAATTTATTCTCCATTTCATTTTATATAATCACAATTTTCATTTTATCAACTGCTTTTCTTAGTACAGTTTTTAAATAACCATTCATTCTTTAATCACTAGTTAACCATTATTAAGTTATTCTTTAATTATTTATTCTTTAATCATTAATCATATTGTATTCATTAGTTAATTATAATTAACTAATCATATGTATTCATTTTTAATCCTATGTTATCATTTATTAATCTATAATCAATCATTACTAATAATAAGTATTATTTGTAAATTATATATAACTAATTACACTACTTAATAAATAACAACTTTCAAAAAACTGAATAAAAATAATTCAATTACTAATAATAACATTCATTATTTAATGCTTTAGTCCTAGTCCATTTCATTCTATAACATTATAATTATCATTTTATCATTGATAAATATATTGATTTGTTTTTTTTATTTTCTTAGGTATTTTAGTTGTTTATAAATAAAATATGAATCATCTTAAGCATATCTCTTGGGAGTGTCAAATCAGAAGTGTAACAAGGCCCATTATCATTCACCAGTTCCCATTTGAGTCTAGCTCAAAGTGGTGTTTTTTTGTTTTAACCCAATGTATATCTGTGCGAGATCCACATCCACTTGTTTGTATCCAGGCAGGGATTTTATTGCATAGATAACCACATGATCTTTATGCTACCAAAATTTCACAATAATTAATCCTAATTTTTCATCAATACTTAATCTATACTTAATCATTACTAATAAAAATTATTATTCCAAACTATATATAACTAATTAAACAACCTAATAAACAAAATACTTATAACTAACTGAACTACTTAAAAAATTAAATATTTAAAACTAAAAATAATTCAAATAAATAAATAAATAACATTAAATTAAATAAAAAAATAACTCTAAATGATGTTTCACAAAAAAACTCCTTTTTTTGGACCACTAACTCCACCGCACGGAAGACGAATTTTGTTAGAGAGAGAAGTAGTGAATTTAGAAGAGATGAGGGAAAAATGGAGTGAGAAGAATGGGTAAGGGGTCTGCCCTTTTATAGGGAGATGAGGCAAAGGTGACATCCCATTCCCGCCTTTTTCATGTCATTGATCCTGAATTATGGTGGCGTGGGGGAGGGAAGGTGGAATCTCCGATTCCACCTATGAGGTGTGTTTTGAAAAAAAATTAAACCTATTCTATTTTTTTCCAGATAACACATTAAAAGAAACTCTAGTTTTTTCACTCAGGAAGATAGGAAACCAATGCCGGTGGGACCAGTTTGCATAGATCTGGTACCCTACTACCTAAGACCTACCCCAATCAAGGTCTTCAACCCTTCTGATTTGGATCCTATTGGATATTTATCCCCAACACCCGTATTAAATCACAATGTATTATCGCATGAAAATCCAACCCATGTTTGTCTCCATGATAGTTAATACCATGTAGTTTAATGGGTTATTCCTCCATATCCGATGAGCCCTCTACCTTCCTTGGCCGACAGTGCTTCGAAAGAGATGGAAATTCAAGGTGATCTGATTTCACCAACAATAGAATCTACATCTCTTCGTAATGGGTTTTATACCGAATTCTAGTCAAAATAGAAAGACTTCACATTTATATATTTGAGTCATTATATCCATGCATCTAGGGCCAAATCCAAATGAAAATCATGTCATCAATACCCATCTATAACTCTTAATGTCTCGGTGACCAGGTGAAATCAGACTTCATAGATAATTAATTATGAAACAACTGAGTGTCTCTTATGATAGTGATGGAATAAAAAAAAGAACTTCTAAGATATCAAAATTCTCATACAAAATGAGGGTGCAAAAATACATGCATTCCAACCCACAAAACCTTCCCATTTAGATGTTCTATAGGCAAAAAATATGAGTGGATCTAGTTGTATCCTGGGATCATTTTATCATTAAAAAAATTATTTCAGGATATCACTAAATATTCTTTTATTTTTTATGAAAAATGTGATATATAGTATTGTGAATTCCTTTAGTGTGGCCTCAGTGCCTTTTATCCAAGGTCTACTACTTGCCTTGTGAGGGGAGACTTTATTGTAGTGTCATATCCAATAGTGAAAAAATGGGATGGAACCTTCCCCTATAAAAATTGTCATGATTTATTTAATTTCATATCTAATATTGGCCTGATGGATCTGGGCTATATCGGAGACAAATTCACTTTGTCTAATAACCATAGTGAAAGGAAACTGATATGGTGTCGGCTCGACTGCCGTCTTACAAACTTCCATGCCATCTCCTCTTATATTGATATCAAGGTTTTTCACCTAGATCATAGTCTCTCTGAACAATTCGATCTATGAATTATAGTGGTGACCAATAGTGATCGTGTGGATAAATTCTTGTTTTCTCATCTTTGGATTGAGGACCCTAGTTTCTAGCTTATGGTTAGGGAATCATGGAACAAACCGATGGCGGGTCATTTATAGACATGACTTCACAATAAACTCCAAAAACTTAGAGGGGATATCCAAACCTGGTTAAAAGACAAAAACCCTCATAGCCAAGACATGGAGATGATTAGTGTAGAGATTGTGAGGCTTTAGTCAAGCCCAAAAAATAATTGGAATGAGATTACCTTTAATGATATCACTAACAGTAAGAACGGTTTTGTGGACATGTTGCTTCACCAGGAACACCTTACACAGGAGAGTTAGAGAATTAAATTGGTGCAGGAAGGAGACCATAACTTGGCCTTATTGTATGATTGCATAAAAGAGAAAAGGTTCAATAGTATAACCAACTTTCTTATTGAAGATCGATCCTACTCAGACAACCTGAATATCGTTGGAAAAATGGATAATGAATTATTTTAGAAACTACTCACTAGCCCCAACCCAAATAGATAGGGTGGACACCTGAGAGTGAATACTATGTTTCATGATTCAATTATTGAGGTGGTTAATAGGACTATTAATGAAGGATGTGATGCTACTTTTGAGGAGGTATAAATTCAGGCGGTGTTCTAAACACTCAATCCAGAAAATGTACTAGGGCCTGATGGGTTTCTTAGTTCTTTCAATAGAGCTTCTTGGGAATTGATTAAAGAGGAGATGGTGTATTCGATGCATTAATTCTCCAAATTTGGTAACCTTAAACAAGTTTCTTGTTACACCAATATAGAAATGGTTCCAAAGTTCAAGAACCCACAATCTCTCCAACACTATCAACCAATATGTATGTGCAATTTCCCTTATCAAGTGCTGGCATACATCCTTAATAGAAGTTTTTCTACCTATCTGGCCAGATAGAGTTTTTAATAACCAGAGGGTTTTATCAGAGGATCAATTACAAGGGACATTTAATTAGTCTAATAAGTGATAGGAGACCTTAACCAATTTTTTTTGGCTCAAATATTGCAATTAATCTAGATATGAACAAGGTATATGATTTGTTCGAATGGAACCTCATAATTGAAGTCCTATCCAAGATGGATTTATCTACATGGGAGGTTGAATTTTTTTTCCAGTGTTTCTGCTTCACCAAAATTTTGATATCCCACATGGGAAAATAGTATGTGTTTGTAAATATGGTCTGGGGGCTTAGTCATGGGGATCCAATATCCCTTACTATTTTCATTCTCATATAGGACTCTCTAAGTCAGTTTATTAAAAAAATCATTGCGGCAGGCAACATTCTTCCTTATCGGTCCAAGCACCAACCCTATAGTATATCCCATCCTATGTTGGTAGATGAAAGAATTATATTTATAAATGGTAGTAATTGATCCATCAAGGGAATTAATGACATCATAGAGGACTATTGTAAATGGAGCATGCAGATAATTAACAAAGGCAAAGGCAATTAGTTCATTTCAAGCTCGTGTCCGGAAAGAAGAGTTGGATCCTTGAAAGAATACTAGGAATACTTAGAGGAATCTTTACCATTGATTATTTGGGTTCTCTAGTCTCTCCTAGGAATCCACACATTCAACATTTTGATAAGGTGGTGGAAAAAATAACCTATAGAATTATGAATTGGAAAAATTAGTTCTTATCATTTGGAGGAAGGATCACTTTGATTAATAGTGTGCTTTATTCTATACCAATGAACATAATCTCCTCATTAAAGGTTCAAAAAGGATTTATTACTTAAATGGCGAATATTATGGATTATTTTCAAAGGGATGCACATATGGAGGGAAAAAATCATTGGGATACATGAGAGAAGCTTTCTAGATCTTTAGATGAGGGAAGGATAAATATCAAAAATGTTTTAGTGACAATGAAGTGATTCTATGCTAAGCTGGATTGGTAGGTTGTTGATGAGAAAATGATCTGTGGAAAAACCATGCCGAACAGGTTTGAGTGTGAAATGGGAGGCTAGAGAGGAAGGGATTTGGCCACCCATAATATGATTCAGCCTTATATTAGGGACCTCCATCAACACTTTCGATGGATCATGGGTAGAGGAGACATTAATGTTTAGTAGTGAAATTTGGTGGGCATAAGGTTTTGATTCCCCAGATTTACTATCCTAAACATCACTTTCAAGTAGGACAGTGCCCAATGAGACTTTATATATTCCATTCTGGACAAGTAATAGTTAACCAATATCGATACCATCATCATGAACACAAAACTAGATAGATGTGTCTTCATAGGGTCATCCTTGGGACACTTCACAAAAAAGGATTTCTATTGAATGAAAATGGTGGATCACTCCATGGATTAATAGGGTGAAGTGGTTTTTATTGAAGAAATCCCATACAATATTAATTTCCTGATTTGGAGGGTGTGGAACAATGCACTACCGACCGAGGATAACATAAAGTGCTTGGGACCGAATATCGCCTCAATATGCCATTATTGTAGGGTGCTGTGGAGTGAAATCACTAAGCACCTATTCTTTCATGACCCGTCCTAGTGGGGACCATGTCATGACTCCCCAAGCCTACCTCCAATAGGCCGGGGGCTTGTGACTAGCACCGAGTAGGAATATTACTAGCATGGGAGGCATTACCTAGGTACCTGTACACACACACACATCTCCAAGCCCACAATGCTGAAATTTAAAAACCAATAGGGAATAAAATTCATGAATACCACTAAACCCAACCAACAGAGTACAAAAAAAGTAAAGTACTGAAAGTAAAATGGGCCAGAATACAAGCCTACCAAAAAACAAGAGTCTGAAAATAACAAAGTCCAACCTGTAAATACAAAGAGGTACTGGGACTGCTGCTCGTAGCCATAGGATCGCCTCGGTTTGTAGGGAAATAAAAAATCTCTATCATATCTTGGTCTGCCCTGGACTCTATCAAAAGGCTTATTGTATGCACAAGACATTTCACGTGTGGGAAAAGCCCGTGCAGGGGTGAGTATAACAATACTTAGTAGAGGCCCCCCAAAACCACAATGAAATACAAAAAATTAAAGGCACAGTCATCTCTGCAAAATATGTCTACTGAACATATAGCAAGATAAATAGAAAATATCTAGATATACTCAAATCCCAAACCTGTAGTCTAGAGACAAGTCACACAACATAATACCCCCACTAGGGATTAATTTTTAAGATTCCACGAAGCACTCGTCTGGGAGAACTCACTCCTTGAGTCTGATAGCTTTGATGACGTCCGTCCAAGAAGTACTATCTGTCAGGAAAGGTCATGAGAGATGGATACACTCATTCAGGGAGAACACACTCTTGAGTGGGAAAGATCATGATACACAGATGAGGATCACTACCAAGGCCTTGGCGGATACCATGAATCATTCGAAATTCACTTGATAGGTAGAGGATTGGCACCCTGTGGAAGTGGTCACGTCGATACCTGACTCCAGCTAGGGTCAAGAATGGATGGAGGATCTCACTCTGGGAATCTCAGAGGGATAACTGACTCTATATCAGAATGTACTGCTGAAGGAATCATATTCCTGTAGTATGAAATGATACCTGACCTTTAGGTGAATTAGAAAAAGGGCACTAGCCCAAACAAAACATGTACAGGATATGGTGGACAAGAAGATCAAGACATGTACTGAAAAGTACATGACGTGTAGAAGTGTTACATGCCATGTCTTCTGACCCCGGGTACTGCCCATGTACTACGACCTGTTTCACAAGGCTGGTAATGTAGGAAAGTCATTACACGACTTGTAGTAAATATCACATTCCATGTCCGAGTAACTGGGGTCAGCTCCGTGTATGCGGCTGTGTGCCTATACATGGCTTTATCCCATGTGCGCCACCCAGTGTAACCGGTACACGGGTAACCCATGTAGCCGGCCTGGTCTGGTCTTATGGTGGAGTACATGGCTATGTACTCTATACCATGTCAGTGTATCACCCAAGATACATGTCGAGTCCCACGTAGTCGCCTCTACCATGCCGCGTAGGTTCTACACGCCATGTCTTCGAAGCCGTGAAGTTTATCCCGTGTCCGTGTACTTCCCAGAATACACGCCGAGCTTCAAGGAAGGTCCAACACACCATGTGACCAGGGTCACACGACGTGTGATACCAGTCTAACACCTAGAACCCTAGCTGCCACCGCCAATACCACACAGTGTGTTCATCGGGATACATGCAATGTATTGCAGAAATTTCCAGAAACGATGCTTCTCACCGACGCGCCTCCCGTGATTCTCCGATCTTTGTTCCAATGATCTGATCACCCTGAAAATCCATGGTTTAGGTTGCCCCAACCTTATGGAGCTGATTCCATTAGTTTTGGGCATCTGATCATCCTTGAATACACGTTTTGATCACCCGCAAAAAGAACGTTCAAAGAACAATCATTCCTAAACCATGTCGATTCATCCACTTCCATCACCGTTGCACATCCACTAGGTTGCCACGAGGTCAGATATCCAATTTGGGATCGTTGTGTCACAAAAATGATGTGCAATGATCCATTTTTCATCACCCCACAATGAACATGAAGAACACATGACAAAAGAAGGGGGAAAGAAATCCAAAAATCTAATTGAGGAACGAACCTCCGCCGTTATTTGACATGGCATTGATCTGCTCCTGTTAGTAGGATAAAATTGAGCAGAATCAAAACATTAATCTAACATGGATTATTTCCCTGAGATCAATCCAATAAAAACCCTCCCGCAAGAACATACAAATCTTCAGATCAACCTGTTCATGGGTTGATCCGCATTTATTATTTAATCCAAGAACGAGGAAGAATTAAATCAAAATAACCAACCCCTACCTCGATCTGGTTGAAGAATGATCACCATGTCGCTTTCATTGGAGATTCTCATCGGATCCGAGATGCGTTGTCATCGTCCGCCAATGGGTTATCCTCCAAAGATCCAAGAGTCTCTTTCTCAATTCACAGGGTTATGAGGCTAACCCTGCAAAATTTCAAAAAGTAGGTATTTAAAATGGAAGGAATTAATCCGCTGTGAAAAAAAGGAAACTTCTAAATTAAAGAAATTATTATTTTATTTTATTTCCATTAAACGTCTAAAAACTAGCTATTGCAGCTGACCCACGCCGATCGATGTTAGGCCTTTCCTAAGATCAAGTTGCTGCTTTAAATGTAGCGGTTCCCTCATATTTCTGATCTGGGCACCCATTTAAAGGATATTCCACTTTTACATGAAAATTGCTCAAACACACTGTTTAAAATTTTAATTTATTTCAAACATTTATTCCGGGCACTCCGGGCCTCAGAATCGCACGCCGTTGAAAGGTCTGGTCTCAAAATAATTCCATATAATATTTTTAAAAAATAATACACAAGAAATATGAGACATTACATTCTCCCCACCTTGAGACTTTTCATCCCCTAAAATCCAAAGAAAAAGACTACTAAAAAAGATGTGGGTACTAGGCATGGATCTGAGCCTCCTGCTCCCACATTCTCTCCTGAAGATTCCCTTGCTGCCACTGGATGTGAACCAGGGTAATTGATCGCCCAAGAAAGATCCTCTCCTGCTGATCCTCGATCTCAACTGGGTACTCAGTAAAGGTCACTCCATCCTCAATGTCTAGCTCTCCCCAGTCGATGATGTGTGATGGGTTATGCACGTACCTCCTCAGCTATGACACATGGAAGAAATCATGTAACCGATGCAACTGTGGTGGTAGAGCTAGGTGGTACGCCACCTCGCCAACTTTGCGCAATATCTGGAAAGGTCCAATGAACCTTGGAGATGGATTGGTTCCCGAGAAAAATCTCTGCAACCCTCGTCGAGGAGAGACCCGTAGAAAGGCGTGGTCTCCCTCCTCGAACTCCAGAGGTCTCCATTGTCTGTCAGCATAAGACTTCTGCCGGCTCTGTGGAGTCTTCATCCACTCTCGGATGATCTGCACCTTCTCAGTAGTAACTCACACCAACTTTGGACCTATGAGTGCTAACTCTCCGGGGTCGGTCCAGCAAAGCAGTGACCGGTAGGGTCTCCCATATAATTCTTTGAAAGGTACCATACCAATGGTGGAGTTGTAGCTGTTATTTTACACACACTCCACCAATGGTAGGTGGTCCTCTTAACCGCGACCAAAGTCCACGATACAAGCCCACAACATATCCTACAGAACCTAGATGTTCCTCTCTGTATGACCATTGGTATGGGGATGAAACGTTGTGCTCAAGAATAGCTGAGTCCCAAAAGTCTTCTGAAATCCCTTCCACAAACGGGATGTGAAGTGGCCATCTCGATCTAAGACTATTGTTGAAGGGACTCCATGAAGCTGAAATATCTCCTACATGTAGAGGCGTCCAAATCTCTCTACGGAACTCTGCTCCCTAATAGCTAGGAAGTGGGACTACTTGCTGAGTCAGTCAACAATCAACCAGATGGAATCATGCCCCTTGGGAATCCGTGGTAATCCCATCACGAAGTCTATTGGTATTCCATCTCACTTCAACTCTATAACTTCTAGGGGTGAGCTAATCCCAATGGAACCTGGTGCTCAGCCTTCACCTGCTAGAATGTAAGGCATCAAGATACAAATTCTTATACTGCCTTCTTTATACCTAACCAATAGAACTACCGTCAGAGACCCTATTACATCTTCACCACTCCCAGATGTACCACCAAAAGGGATGTATGAAACACCCTAAGGACCTCCTCCTGCAAAGCCAATGGTATAATAGTGCATCCTCTGAAAATAAGTATGTGATCCCCACCTTGTGAATATTCATTAGGAGCATGTCTTATAGATAACTGAGCAAATAAAGCCTCACAGTCGACATCCCCGAGCTACGTCTCCCTAACTCACTGTAAGAGTGGAGGGGTGACAACCATTGACTATAGGTATGATGTATCCTCTCTATCCACAAAGGACAACTACAACGTGGCTAACTGCTCTGTAGCCTCACTCAACAGCTGCGAGCTCGACCTTCTGCTAAGAGAATCCACCACCTTGTTCTCCTTCCCATGAGTATAAAAGATCTTGAAATCATAGTCTTGGAGGAACTCTAGACAACACCTCTGTCTTAGGTTCAGATCCTTCTACGAGAATACGTAATTGAGGATTTTTTGGTCAGAGTAGATGATAAACCACTCGCCCATAAGGCAGTGTCGCCACATCTTCAATGCAAAGAATAATACTGCCAACTTGAGATCATGGGTTGCATAGCTTTTCTCATGTGGACTAAGTATGCTCAAACTATAAGAAATCACTTCCAGCTTCGCATTAGGAAACAGCCAAGCTCAGTCCCTAATGAATCGCAGAAAACTATGTACCTGACACCATCCTCCTATAATCTCAATATCGGTGCGCTTGTCAAAATTTGCCTCAACTTTTTGAAATCCTGATGTCACTTCTCTGTCCATACGAAGGGTTGTCCCTTCCTAGTCAAGGCTATCATCGTTGTCGATATTCAGGAGAAATCAGGAATGAATCTCTGGTAATATCCTGCCAACCCAAGGAAGCTCTACACCTCTGTCATGCTCAGAGGTGGCTCCCATACCAACACTACCACCACCTTGGCTGGGTCTATAGCTACACCATCAGCTAAGATGACTTGTCCCAGAAAGTGGACCTCCTAAATCCAGAACTGGCACTTCGAGTGCTTCCCATAAAGTTGGTGCTCACATTGTACGTCTAGAACCATACGTAGGTGTCTCATGTGCTCCTCCTTTGATGCCGAGTACACAAGTATGTTGTCAATGAAGACCACTACGAACCGATCTAAATACGATTAGAATATCTGGTTTATTAGTCCCATGAACACTGAGTGTAACACCCCGAGATTTTATGAAAAATATTCTTTTTAATTTCATTAATGTCTTGTGTTGTGCGCAACACCAAAAGGATCTTGCACAACACGCATCCCTTACTTGGCTTGCATTACATGCAATTGCGACCTTCCACGATAGCGTGTGTTGTACGCAATACTGAGTTTCGCTAAACAATGATATGTTATATAAAATAGCCGTTATGAATAGTAATACCCACGTTTTGAAATTTTATAAATTTTATCTTTCAATATAGACTTCATTTTTGGATTCAGAATATTGAAATTAGCCTAGGGTAAAGTTTTGGTATTTTTCTGAAAACTTTCAATTTTTGATGAATAGTGAAAACACTAGGTTACTGTTCAAAAACCAACTTTTTATTTAAATAATTATTTATTTTATTTAAATTTATTTTGGGTCAAAATTGATAAATAATACCTATATAAGTTCAATTTAAGTCATTGGAGTCATTTTAAAATAATTTTAGATATATAAAAATTTTATTGAACTTTTCACCGTCTTTTACCCACCTCCTAGGAGAATTTGCAAATTCACATAAAACTTAATTTTACCACTCCTGTGAATTGAATTTCAAAAATCCGAGAGACACGGTTAATATCAAGGACTAAAATGTGGTTCAATGAGATGAAAATAATTTTTGGTGAATAGTAACTTTTTACTTTTATTTACCACGGTTAAAAGTAAATAGGATAATTAAGGGTAAAAATGATATTATTATTACCCTAACACATGTCCTAATTCTATTGGATAGGTGTAATTCGACCAAAAACAATCTTAGGAATAAAATATGACCATTTAGGTCCACTTGGATTAGATTAGGACATTTATTATTAATTTATTTAAAGAAGGGTTAAAATGGTTAAAATCAAAGTTTAATAACTAAAACATTTTTAATTTAGGGTTATACATAAGATAAATTTGACTATAAATATTCAGTAGAAATATAAAAATATTTCATACATAATGGTATTTTATTTATAATTTTTAGACATTAAATAATTTAATTTATTTATGACACAAAGACGATGCAGTAATTATCTTATTAATGAAATATTGACTTAATTGATGTTATAAATACCCAAATAAATGTAATTTTAGAATTTTAATGAATTTCACTAATTTTATAGGTTAATATGACATTTTAGTTTTGATTTAATTAACTTTTTTCTAACTAATAATTCTGTATTGAGTTTCAAAAAAAATCAATTACCAAATAGTGTCAAAAATGACATAAAATAGTTTTTAAAACAAATATTATATTATTAATTATTTTTTTATTAATAAAAATCTAAGGTTCGGCCAAATGACTTAGATAAGATTATATATATTAATAATAAACAACTTGGGGTTCTTTTGGCTTGTTATAGTATGTTTATTAACCTTATGGTGTAAGAAAACAAGAAGACACGGTAAAAGAAAAATTACTTAACTTAAAGATAAATCTAAATGATAAGGTTAAAATAGAAACCTAAACTTGTCTAAATTCTATTGGATGAGAGGATTTAGACCCATCCCCAACTTATATTCGAAATAACTCAATTTTGAGCTATTAAAAACCGAATATGTTTTTATAATAAAATAATAATTTTAGTTATTCCAAAGGTGCCCCTCTCCTCCCTCATAAAAGGGCACCTCCTCCCTCTCTTCCTCACACCACTTTGAGCCTTCAAGATCGGCCAAACCCTAGAAAATTCTCTTCTCCACTTCCCAAGAAGCATCCTAGAGGTACTTGTATTCTTCAAAGACCAATGTTAGTGCCCTAAGAGTAGGTCTCAAAGAGGCGCTTCAAAGAAGAGGAGGTTCAGAAACGTATGAAGCATATCGGACCTAAGGTAAGGGATAATTTTGCAAATCTCCTTTTTATCCAAGATTTTATATTCGTAAGTATTTATTGGGGTTATTGTTATCATCCATGTAAATGTTTTATAAAAGTGTATTCATGTATGTTTAGATTCCTTTTTACCCATTTTGACTTTTACCCCATGGTATGGAAGGAATCTTTCTTTTATTTACCCTACAAGGTACTTTTTGACTTTTCTGGATAAAGTACGAGAAGAATGTTTTTTTAACTTAAATGGCATGAAAGAATTTTTTTTACAGTTTTATAAAGCCTTATTTTCATGAAGATTCCTCCAAAAGATTTCATGACTATTTTAAACAAAATACTTTTCTTTTAAAATTGCATGACATTTTGTGGAAAGAAAATGATTTTGAAGAAAAAAGGATATTTTCCTCAAGAATTCATTTCAAGTGTTTTATCAAAACCATTTTCATCTAAGATGACATTATTTCACATGTGTATGTTTCAAGTATCATGTCTCTATGATTTACTTGGTTTCACTTTTCTTATTATGAAATGATATCCATTTATTTTATATGGATTATGTGATGATGGGATGATGTTTATGAAACCCATTTTATTTATTGGGTTTTTTGAATGATGTATATTTATTTTGTGGAACAAGTAAGAATGATTTCATTATGAGATGGGTGGGACCTATATCTCCCTCTAGTACATTGGGTAAAGATTTATATCTCATGAGATAGACATGGCTGGAACGGTAAGTTAACCCGGTTCAGTAATACAGGACTGGAACGAGAAGTGAACTCGATTAAGAAAGGGAATTTGTCCACTAAGATGGTCTTGGAAACAATGCCTTGGATAATATGTAAATCATATCATGTGCTTAATGGTTGCCACAATCACATGTTTTATTCCAATGCTATTTTATTATGATTAATGTTTCTTTATTATCTATTCCTTACGTACTGCCATGTTTTAAGTCATTGCTCAAGATTTTTATGTTTAAATATTATGTTCATGTTTTGAAGTTCAAATGTATATGGTTTGTTTTATTTTCTACATACTTACCCTTACTGAGAATTTGAGGTCACCCTTTATATGTTTTCTTTTCCCCCAGATTTAAAGAAAGGTTTTAGGTAAGAAAACCAAAATGGGATGATCTTTATGGGAGATGTTGAAGATCTTTCACCACGATTAGAAGATTATGTTCAGAGTTTCCAAAGTCACTAAACTATTATGGTCCTTGTGTGTCTATTTTTGTTATGTATTAAGTATTCTGCAAAAGTAATGTAATTTCCATGTACGTCAAGCTTTGGGTCTCTACAGTTGGTATCAGAGGAAATGTTTAGTCAACCTTTGAAACTAGGATGCGAGAACTTTAGTGAGATCCCTAGAGATATTTCTAAGGTATGTATAGGGATTTCCCTAAGGTTAAGTAGAAGTATAGGTTATAGTCCTAGAATTACGGTAACGATCTTAGAATTAAACCTAAGATGTTAGATATTGAACGTACTCCCCCTTTATTATGTTGTTTTCCCTAGCATGATTTTTTTCCTCTCACACTATTCTTTTTGGGTTTTAGACGATGGATGGAACCCGAAGGAACCGTGTTGATCAATGTAATGGACAACACAATGATTTTCCTCCTAAACAAACCGATGTTGTGGGATATGGCGTGCAAAATCTTATTGCTATACTTAAACAAGCTATGAATCATTCTGGACTTCCAAATGAGTAGAGAAGGGAACAATATTCTATTAAGTCCTTCATGAGGCAACATCCACCTTCTTTCAGTGGGTCTTCTGATCCACTTGTTGCGGAACAATGGATCAATACCACTGAAATGGTATTTTCAGTTCTTCAATGTTCTTAACATGATAAAGTCATCTTAGCAGTATATCGTTTGGAAGGTAAAGCTGATCAATGGTGGAATCTTATCAAGAATACGAGGCCAAGAGATGAAATTGAATCTATGGAATGGGATGAGTTCAAGAACTTGTTTTTCAGTATGTACTTACCTCGTATTCTTCGAACAAAGATGGAAAAGGATTTTCTTGAGCTTAAGAAGAAGGATGATGAATCTGTTGGTATATATGAAGAAAATTTTTCAAGACTTGCAAGGTATGCATCTAGCTTTATCATCCAACCTGAAAGTAAAGTTGATCGATTTTTCAGTGGGTTAAAAGCAAGTCTCCGAAGGGAATTAGCTAAAAGAGACTTCAGTAGCTATGAAGAAATTGTGCATTGTGCTATCAAGGTAGAAATGGAAGTTGGTGTAATATATCCATCTCATGGTTTTGACAAAAAACGAAAGTTGGAGTTTAAGGAGAAATCTCAGAACAATGGTGAAAAGAAGATGAATGTTTTTTATGCTCAAAGTGTGGAAAGAAGCATGGTGGAGATTGCCTAAAAGGTACTAGAAAATGTTTTAAGTGTGGAAAAGAAGGCCATCGAGAAGTTGATTGTCGAAGTAATGGGAACAAGGTTTCTAATGATGTGAATAGAGAAAATACTACAGAGAACTATCCACCAACAATTCAATGCTTCAAGTGCAAGGAAATGGGACATTATGCTAATAAATACCCTAATCCACAGGTTAATGATAATCAACATGAGAAACCTCTTAAGGAAAAGGATAAAGGGAAGTCTCATACGATCACTATTTATGATGTTGAGTATGAAAATGATGCTGTGTAATGATTAAGTGTTTATGTAATGGGATTTCAAAATAGTATCATGGAATCTCATTTATGGTATTGTGGAATTTTGGAATATCTGTGTATTGGTTTTCAATAATTATATGGTACTGGTAACCAGGAAAAAGTGATTGAAATATTTTTGTAAAGTAGATGAAATGCGCATAATGAAGGGATAAGGAGAAAATAATATGATAGTAATCATGAGATCATGACTAAAATAAGGACAAAGTGATATCATGGTTTGAGTATATATAAATTTTGGGATTTTTGTATGTGGAAAGAGTTAGCTTTTGACAACATTCATGTTTTCACTAAGGTTCAATGGGTGTTAATTTTTCAAGAGAATACATGATTAAGGTATTCACATAATTGGAATGTGATCAATAAGATATATCGGGGATAAATGATGGTATTCACATGCTTGTTAGATGACATTTATAGTAATTATTTTCTTTATACTATAAGCTTGGACAAAAGTATTTTGGATAAGCCTAAAGTTTTGAAATGGATTATGTTGGAAATGATTTAGTATTGTTTAAGGCTAGAACTGTTTTTGATATTATCGATGGAATGTCATAATGATGTAATTTTAGAAAAAGGACAACCTGTAGGATGGGAGACAACCCGTCACATCGGACAAGGCTGTGGGAATCGAACCCACAACTGAAGTGCGACAGGCCTTTATCGCCTACCACTGGCCTACAAGAAGTCCCTGTTTAATAGAAACCAGTTTCATTATATTAATCAGTATGAAATATGAAGTATAAGTCCATTTTAGGAACCATATCTGATTAATATCACCATATATGGACTTATGTATATAACATTTTCTAACTTATGTTTGAGACAGATGGAATGACCTATCATTCTATCACATGATCTGCTAAAACTCCACGAAAGACAAATTCAACCTCATTTCTTAAAGAGATGAAGTGGAAATTGTTCAAGGCACGAACAAAGGTGAGATTATACCAAAATAAAGTAATTATTTATTCTAATTCAAATTCTTCAACTTTAGGGAAATGATCTTAAAAACCAAAAAATGTTGTCCTAGTGCCCTTATATTCGATGAATCAGATGGTACCCTAGATCATCACAAATTTATGGCTTTGTGATTGTTGGATTTTTCATAGCCATGTTCTCTACCACTCTCCATCAGAACATGATAGTTAGATTTCTCTTCCATATCTATATTTTCACCTATGTTCTCATATGTGGAAACCCAATGATTAGTTAATTTGGGTAACTGTTACGTTTCATACTTTAGTTTTTAAAGCCAAGTTTTGGTATTCCTTTTTACGATGTGGGATTCTATAAAAGAAACTTTCGAGTAGTAAACCATTTATAACCTCGACGAATTTTGACGGCGAAATTCATTTTTAGGGGGGTAGAATGTAACACCCCGAGATTTTATGAAAAATATTCTTTTTAATTTAATTAATGTCTTGTGTTGTACGATACACCAAAAGGATCTTGCACAACACGCATCCCTGACTTGGCTTGCATTACATGTAATCGCAACCTTCCACGATAGCGTGTGTTGTAGGCAATACTGAGTTTCGCTAAACAATGATATGTTATATAAACTAGCTGTTATGAATAGTAATACCCATGTTTTTAAATTTTATAAAATTTATCTTTAAAAATGGACTTCATTTTTGGATTCAGAATATCTAAATTAGCCTAGGTTGAATTTTTGGTATTTTTCTGAAAACTTTCAATTTTTGATGAATAGTGAAAACACTGGGTTACTATTCAAACACCGACTTTTTATTTAAATAAATATTTATTTTACTTAAATTTATTTTAGGTCAAAATTGATACATAATACCTATATAAGTTCAATTTAAGTCATTGGAGTCATTTTAAAATAATTTTAGATATATAAAAATTTTATTGAACTTTTCACCGTCTTTTACCCACCTCCTAGGAGAATTTGCAAATTCACATAAAACATAATTTTACCACTTCTGTGAATTGAATTTAAAAAATCCAGGAGACACGGTTAATATCAAGGACTAAAATGTGGTTCAATGAGATGAAAATAATTTTTGGTGAATAGTAACTTTTTACTTTTATTTACCACAGTTAAAAGTAAATAGGATAATTAAGGGTAAAAATGATATTATTATTACCCTAACACATGTCCTAATTCTATTGGATAAGTGTAATTCGACCAAAAACAACCTTAGGAATAAACTATGACCATTTAGGTCCACTTGGATTAGATTAGGGCATTTATTATTAATTTATTTAATGAAGGGTTAAAATGGTTAAAATCAAAGTTTAATAACTAAAACATTTTTAATATAGGTTTATACATAAGAAAAATTGGACTCTAAATATTCATTAGAAATATAAAAAGATTTCCTACATAATGGTATTTTATTTATAATTTTTATACATTAAATAATTTAATTTATTTATGACACAAAGATGATGCAGTAATTATCTTATTAATGAAATATTGACATAATTGATGTTATAAATACCCAAATAAATGTAATTTGAGACTTTTTATGAATTTCACTAATTTTATAGGTTAATATGACATGTTATTTTTTATTTAATTATCTTTTTTTGAACTAATAATTTTGTATTGAGTTTCAAAAAAAAATCAATTACCAAATAGTGTCAAAATTGACATAAAATAGTTTTTAAAACAAATATTATATTATTAATTGTTGTTTTATTCCTAAAAATATAAGGTTCGGCCAAATGACTTAGATAAGGTTATATATATTAATAATAAACAACTTGGGGTTATTTTGGATTGTTAAAGTAAGTTTATTAACCTTATGGTGTAAGAAAACAAGAAGACACGATAAAAGAAAAATTATTTAAGTTAAAGTTAAATCTAAATGATAAGGTTAAAATAGAAACCTAAACTTGTCTAAATTCTATTTGCTGAGAGGATTTAGACCCATCCCCAACTTATATTCGAAATAACTTAATTTGGAGCTATTAAAAACCGAATATGACTTTATAAAAAAATAATATTTTTTGTTATTACAAAGGTGCCCCTCTCCTCCCTTATAAAAGGGCACCTCCTCCCTCTCTTCCTCACACCACTTTGAGCCTTCAAGATCGGACAAACCCTGGAAAAGTCTCTTCTCCACTTCCCTAGAAACATCGTAGAGGTCCTTGTATTCTTCAAAGACCAATGTTAGTGCCCTAAGAGTAGGTCTCAAAAAGGCGCTTCAAAGAAGAGGAGGTTCGGAAACGTATGAAGCATATCGGACCTAAGGTAAGGGATAATTTTGAAAATCTTATTTTTATCCAAGATTACATATTCGTAAGTAATTAATGGGGTTATTTCTATCATCCATGTCCATGTTTTATAAAAGTGTATTCATGTATGTTTAGATTCCTTTTTACCCATTTTGACTTTTACCCCATGGTATGGAAGGAATCTTTCTTTTATTTACCCTACAAGGTACTTTTTGACTTTTCCGGAAAAAGTACGAGAAGAATGTTTTTTTAACTTATACGGCATGAAATGATTTTTTTACAGTTTTATAAAGCCTTATTTTCATGAAGCTTCCTCCAAAAGATTTCATGACTATTTTCAACAAAACCTTTTTCTTTTAAAATTGCATGACATTTTGTGGAAAGAAAATGATTTTGAAGAAAAGAGGATATTTTCCTCAAGAATTCATTTCAAGTGTTTTATCAAAACCATTTTCATCTAAGATGACATTATTTCACATGTGTCTATTTCAATTATCATGTCTTTATGATTTACATGGTTTCACTTTTCTTATTATGAAATGATATCCATTTCTTTTATATGGATTATGTGATGATGGGATGATGTTTATGAAACCCATTTTATTTATTGGGTTTTTATGAATGATGTATGTTTATTTTGTGGAACAAGTAAGAATTATTTCATTATGAGATGGGTGAGACCTATATCTCCCTCCAATACATTGGGTCAAGATTTATATCTCATGAGATAGACATGGATGAAATGGTAAGTTAACCCGGTTCAGTAATACAGGACTGGAACGAGAAGTGAAATCGATTAAGAAAGGGAATTTTTCCACTAAGATGGTCTTGGAAGCAATGCCTTGTCTACTATGGAAATCATATCATGTGCTTAATGGTTGCCACAATCACATGTTTTATTCCCATGCTATTTTTATCATGATTAATGTTTCTTTATGATCTATGCCTTATGTACTGCTATGTTTTACGTCATTGCTAAAGATTTTGATGTTTAAATATTATGTTCATGTTTTGAAGTTCAAATGTATATGGTTTGTTTTATTTTCTCCATGATTACCCTTACTGAGAATTTGAGCTCACCCTTTATATGTTTTCTTTTCTCCCGGATTTAATGAAAGGTTTTAGGTAAGAAAACCAAAATGGGAAGATCTTTATGGGAGATGTTGAAGATCTTTCACCACGATTAGAAGATTACGTTCAGAGTTTCCAAAGTACCTAAACTATTACGGTCCTTGTGTGTCTGTTTTTGTTATGTATTAAGTATTCCGCAAAAGTAATGTAATGTCCATGTACGTCAAGCTTTGGGTCTCTACAGTTGGTATCAGAGGAAATGTTTAGTCAACCTTTGGAAACTAGGATGCGAGAACTTTAGTGAGATCCCTAGAGATATTTTTAAGGTATGTATAGGGATGTCCCTAAGGTTAAGTAGAAGAATAGGTTATAGTCCTAGAATTACGATAACGATCCTATAATTAAACCTAAGATGTTAGATATTGAAGGTAATCCCCCTTTATTATGTTGTTTTCCCTAGCATGATTTTTTTCCTCTCACACTATTCTTTTTGGGTTTTAGACGATGGCTGGAACCCGAAGGAACCGTGTTAATCAATGTAATGGACAATGCAATGATTGTCCTCCTGAATAAACCAATGTTATAGGAGATGGAGTGCAAAATCTTATTTCTATACTTACAAAAGATATGAATCATTCTGGACTTCCAAATGAGCAGAGAAGGGAACAATATTCTATTAAGTCCTTCGTGAGGCAACGTCCACCTTCTTTCAGTGGGTCTTCTCATCCACTTGTTGCTGAACAATTGATCAATACCACTGAAATGGTATTTTTAGTTATTCAATGTTCTGAACATGATAAAGTTATCTTAGTAGTATATCGTTTGGAAGGTGAAGCAGATCAATGGTGGAATCTTATCAAGAATACGAGGCCAAGAGATGAAATTGAATCTATGGAATGAGACGAGTTCAAGAACATTTTTTTAGTAAGTACTTCCCTCGTATTCTTCGAACAAAGATGGAAAAGGATTTTCTTGAGCTTAAGAAGAAGGATGATGAATCTGTTGGTATATATGAAGAAAATTTTACAAGACTTGCAAGGTATGCATCTAGCTTTATCATCCAACCTGAAAGTAAAGTTGATCGATTTTTCAGTGGGTTAAAAGCAAGTCTACGAAGGGCGTTAGCTATAAGAGACTTCAGTAGCTATGAAGAAATTGTGCATTGTGCTATCAAGGTAGAACTGGAAGTTGGTGTAACATATCCATCTCATGGTTTTGACAAAAAAAGAAAGATGGAGTTCAAGGAGAAATCTCATAACAATGGTGAAAAGAAGATGAATGTTTCTTTATGCTCAAAGTGTGGAAAGAAGCATGGTGAATATTGCCTAAAAGGTACTAGAAAATGTTTTAAGTGTGGAAAAGAAGGTCTTCGAGCAGTTGATTGTCGAAGTAATGGGAACAAGGTTGCTAATGATGTGAATAGAGAAAATACTACAGAGAACTCTCCACCAACAATTCAATGCTTCAAGTGCAAGGAAATGAGACATAATGCTAATAAATGCCCTAATCCACAGGTTAATGATGATCAACGTGAGAAACCTCTTAAGGAAAAGGATAAAGAGAAGTCTCATACGATCACTATTTATGATGTTGAGTATGAAAATGATGCTGTGTAATGATTAAGTGTTTATGTAATGGGATTTCAAAATAGTATCATGGAATCTCATTTATGGTATTACGGAATTTTAGAATATCTGTGTATTGGTTTTCAATAATTATATGGTACTGGTAACCATGAAAAAGTGATTGAAATATTTTTGGAAAGTATATGAAATGCGCATAATGAAGGGATAAAGATAAAATAATATGATAGTAATCATGAGCTCATGAATAAAATAAGGACAAAGTGATATCATGGTTTGAGTATATATAAATTTTGGGATTTTGGTATGTGGAAAGAGTTAACTTTTGACAACATTCATGTTTTCACTAAGGTTCAATGGGTATTAATTTTTCAAGAGAATACATGATTAAGGTATTCACATGATTGGAATGTGATCAATAAGATATATCGGGGATAAATGATGGTATTCACATGCTTGGTAGATGACATTTCTAGTAATTGTTTTCTTTATACTATAAGCTTGGACAAAAGTATTTTGGATAAGACTAAAGTTTTGAAATGGATTATGTTGGACATGATTTATTATTGTTTAAGGATAGAACTATTTTTGATATTATCAATGGAATGTCATAATGATGTAATTTTAGAAAAAAGAAAACCTGCAGGACGGGCGACAACCCGTCACGTCGGACAAGGCTGTGGGAATCGAACCCACAACTGAAGTGCGACAGGTTTTTATCGCCTACCACTGGCCTACAGAAAGTCCTTGTTTAGTAGAAACCAGTTTTATTATATTAAGCAGTATGAAATATGAAGTATAAGTCCATTTTAGGAACCATATCTGATTAATCTCACCATAGATGGACTTATGTATATAACTTTTTCTAACTTATGTTTGAGACAGATGGAATGACCTATCATTCTATCGCATGATCTACTAAAACTTCAAGAAAGACAAATTCAACTTCATTTCTTAAAGAGATGAAGTGGAAATTGTTCAAGGCACGAACAACGGTGAGATTATACCAAAATAAAGTAAGTATTTATTCTAATTCAATTTCTTCAACTTTGGGGAAACGATCTTAAAAACCAAAAAAATGTTTTCCTAGTGACCTTATATCTGATGAATCAGATGGTACCCTAGATCATCACAAATTTATGGCTTTGTGATTGTTGGATTTTTCATAGCCATGTTCTCTACCACTCTCCATCAGAACATGGTGGTTAGATTTCTCTTTCATATCCATATTTTCACCTATGTTATTCTATGTGGAAACCCAATGATTAGTTAATTTGGGTAACCGTTACGTTTCATACTTTATTTTTTAAAGCCAAGTTTTGGTATTCCTTTTTACGATGTGATTTTCTATTAAAGAAACTTTCGATTAGCAAACCATTTATAACCTCGATGAATTTCGAGGGCGAAATTCATTTTAAGGGGGGTAGAATGTAACACCCCGAGATTTTATGAAAAATATTCTTTTTAATTTCATTAATGTATTGTGTTGTACGATACACCAAAAGGAGCTTGCACAACATGCATCCCTGACTTGGCTTGCATTACACGTAGTCGTGACATTCCACGATAGCGTGTGTTGTATGCAATACTGAGTTTCGCTAAACAATGATATGTTATATAAACTAGCCATTATGAATAGTAATACCCACATTTTTAAATTTTATAAAATTTATTTTTCAAAATGGAATTCATTTTTGGATTCAGAATATCGAAATTATCCTAGGGTGAATTTTTGGTATTTTTCTGAAAACTTTCAATTTTTGATGAATAGTGAAAACACTGGGTTACTATTCAAACACTGACTTTTTATTTAAATAATTATTTATTTTATTTAAATTTATTTTAGGTCAAAATTGATACATAATACCTATATAAGTTAAATTTAAGTCATTGGAGTCATTTTAAAATAATTTTAGATATATAAAAATATTATTGAACTTTTCACCGTCTTTTACCCACCTCCTAGGAGAATTTGCAAATTCACATAAAACTTAATTTTACCACTTCTGTGAATTGAATTTCAAAAACCCGAGAGACACAGTTAATATCAAGGACTAAAATGTGGTTCAATGAGATGAAAATAATTTTTGGTGAATAGTAACTTTTTACTTTTATTTACCACAGTTAAAAGTAAATAGGATAATTAAGCGTAAAAATGATATTATTATTACCCTAACACATGTCCTAATTCTATTGGATAAGTGTAATTCGACCAAAAACAACCTTAGGAATAAAATATTACCATTTAGGTCCACTTGGATTAGATTAGGACATTTATTATTAATTTATTTAAAGAAGGGTTAAAATGGTTAAAATCAAAGTTTAATAACTAAAACATTTTTAATATAGGGTTATACATAAGATAAATTCGACTATAAATATTCATTAGAAAGATAAAAATATTTCCTACATAATGGTATTTTATTTATAATTTTTAGACATTAAATAATTTAATTTATTTATTACACAAAGATGATGCAGTAATTATCTTATTAATGAAATATTGACATAATTGATGTTATAAATACCCGAATAAATGTAATTTGAGACTTTTTATAAATTTCACTAATTTTATAGGTTAATATGACATTTTTGTTTTGATTTAATTAAATTTTTTAGAACTAATCATTCTATTATGAGTTTCACAAAAATCAATTACCAAATAGTTTCAAAATTGATATAAAACAGTTTTTCAAACAAATATTATATTATTAATTGTTATTTTATTCTTAAAAATATAAGGTTCGGCCAAATGACTTAGATAAGGTTATATATATTAATAATAAACAACTTGGGGTTTTTTTGGCTTGTTATAGTAAGTTTATTAACCTTATAGTGTAAGAAAAAAAGAAGACACGATAAAAGAAAAATTATTTAACTTAAAGTTAAATATAAATGATAAGGTTAAAATAGAAACCTATACTTGTCTAAATTATATTGGATGAGAGGATTTCGACCCATCCCCACCTTATCTTAGAAATAACTCAATTTTGAGCTATTAAAAACCAAATATGACTTTATAATAAAATAATATTTTTAGTTATTCCAAAGGTGCCCCTCTCCTCCATTATAAAAGGGCACCTCCTCCCTCTCTTCCTCACACCACTTTGAGCCTTCAAGCTCGGCCAACCCCTGCAAAATTATCTTCTCCACTTCCCTAGAAACATCCTAGAGGTCCTGGTCTTCTTCAAAGACCAATGTTAGTGCCCTAAGAGGAGGTCTCAAAGAGGCGCTTCAAAGAAGAGGAGGTTCAGAAACGTATGAAGCATATCAGACCTAAGGTAAGGGATAATTTTGAAAATCTCATTTTTATCTGAGATTGCTTATTATTAAGTATTTACAAGGGTTGTTGATATCATCCATGTCCATGTTTTATAAAAGTGTATTCATGTATTCTTAAAGTCCTTTTTACCCATTTTGACTTTTACCCCATGGTATGGAAGGAATATTTCTTTTATTTACCCTACAAGGTACTTTTTGACTTTTTCAGCAAAAGTACGAGAAGAATGTTTTTTTAACTTATACGGCATGAAAGGATTTTTTTATAGTTTTATAAAGCCTTATTTTCATGAAGCTTCCTCCAAAATATTTCATGACTATTTTCAACAAAATCATTTTCTTTTAAAATTGCATGACATATTGTGAAAAGAAAATGATTTTGAAGAAAAAAGGATATTTTCCTCAAGAATTCATTTCAAGTGTTTTATCAAAACCATTTTCATCTAAGATGACATTATTTAACATGTGTATGTTTCAAGTATCATGTATCTATGATTTACATGGTTTCACATTTCTTATTATGAAATGATATCCATTTCTTTTATATGGATTATGTGACGATGAGATGATGTTTATGAAACCCATTTTATTTATTGGGTTTTTATGAATGATGTATGTTTATTTTGTGGCACAAGTAATAATGATTTCATTATGAGATGGGTGGGACCTATATCCCCCTCCAATGCATTGGGTAAAGATTTATATCTCATGAGATAGACATGGATGGAATGGTAAGTTAACCCGGTTTAGTAATACAAGACTGGAACGAGAAGTGAACTAGATTTAGAAAGGGACTTTGTCCACTAAGATGGTCTTGGAAGCAATGCCTTGGCTACAATGGAAATCATATCATGTGCTTAATGGTTTCCAAAATCACATGTTTTATTCCCTTGCTATTTTATCATGATTAATGTTTCTTTATGATCTATGCCTTACGTACTTCCATGTTTTACGTCATTGCTCAAGATTTTGATGTCTAAATATTATGTTCATGTTTTGAAGTTAAAATGTATATGGTTTGTTTTATTTTCTCTATGCTTACCCTTACTGAGCATTTGAGCTCACCCTTTATATTTTTTCTTTTCCATATGATTTAAAGAAAGGTTTTAGGTAAGAAAACCAAAATGGGAAGATCTTTATGGGAGATGTTGAAGATCTTTCACCACGATTAGAAGATTATTTTCTGAGTTTCCAAAGACAATAAACTACTACGGTCCTTGTGTGTATATTTTTTTTATGTATTAAGTATTCCTCAAAAGTAATGTAATGTACATGTACGTCATGCATTGGGTCTCTACACTGAGGGTGCATTTTTCACACCAAAAGGCATCACCAAGTACTCATAGTGACTGTAGAGGCATCTGAATTCCATCTTTGTTATATCCTCATCTTGTACTCGTAACTGGTGATAACCTAATTCAAGGTCATACTTCAAGAACCACTGTTCCCCTCTGAGCTGGTTGAAGAGGTTTTAGATCCTCGGTAGTGAATACTTGTTCTTCAACATTACCTGATTCAGGCACTGGTAATCCACACACAAACTTAAACTCCCATCTGCCTTTTTGGTAAACAAGACTGGGGCTGCCCAGGGTGAAATGTTGGGTGTTACGAAACCCTTGCTCTATAAATCCTCCAACTGCACTCTCATATCGTGAAGATCTGTAGGATCCATTTGATTTGCTGATGAGGAAATCGGTGCCGTACTATGGTGTAAGTCGATTCAAAAGTTGATTTCCCAGTAGGGTGGTAGTCCTAGAACATCTTCAGGAAAGGCGTCCTCATATTATGCCACTACTGCTGGGAACTGGGAGCTCATAACATCTACTGCTTCGAGGGAAATGCTAGCCAACTCATGATTGATTGACTGCACCCTCCTATGCCTGAGCCCGTTCTATGCTGCCTGGGTCTCCTTTTCTCTAAAAAAAGAAAACCTCATCCCATCAATACGGACACACTGCACTCTTCACTTAAAACAGTCAATCTAGGCATGGACCGAAGATAAAAAATCCATACAGAGAATGACGTCGTAAGACACCGACGCTACCACCAAGAGGTTCCAACTGAAACTCTCACCTCCAAGGGTAAGATCAAACTGTCTGCAAAGGTGCGTGATCATTGAGTCTCCTCCCATAGGTGTCTCCAAGCATAAGGATTGAGCCAACGACTTTACTGGAATCTTAAGGTTTCTCACAAGTCATGTGGCGATGAAGGAATGACTGGAACTTGTGTCTATAAGTACGTCAGCTAAGGTAGAGAAGACATAGATCGTACCTCAGATCATCCCTAGAGTCCCTGGGTCATATGCCTCGACCACATGCAGTTGTCCCCGCCCCTATCCCCTATCTCGCTAAGCCTAGTGTGGACCTCTTGGGGGTGGTGGTGGAAGTAAATCGAGGTGTTTTCCACCACCTTTATCTCTCCCAACTCCTCTTCCACATCCACCTCTTGGTAGGTCTATCTGCTCTATTCTCTGCCTCTGCCTCGGTGGTCCATCCAACACCTCCCTGTCAGCAGCTCGATGGGTCTGACCCTGGGTACTTCACGTGTACTACGGCTTATGACACAAGGCTACTCATGTAGGAAATTCAGTACATGGTGTGTAGTACAGATCATACATTGTGTCCAAGTAACTGGGGTCGACTCCGTGTATGTGGGTGTGTGCCCATACACAGCTTTATCCCATGTTTTCCACCCTGTGTAACCGGTACACGCGTAACCCCTGTAGTCGGCTTGGTTTGGCTGTGTGGTGGATTAAACAACCATGTACTCCATCCAGTGTCCGTGTATCACCCGGGATACATGTCGAGTCCCGTGTATTCACCTCTTCTATGCCACGTAGGGTCTACACGCTGTGTCTTCGAAGCTGTGTAGTTCATCTCGTGTCCGTGTACTTCCAAGAATACATGACGAGCTTTAGGGAAGGTCCAACACGCCGTGTGATATATTTCTGACACCCAAAACCCTAGCCACCACCGCCTATACCACACGACGTGTTCATCGGGATACACGCCGTGTATTGCAGAAATTTCCAGAAACAATGCTTCCCACTGGTGCCCCTCCCGTGATGCTCCGATATTCGTTCCAACAATATGATCGCCATGAAAATCCATGGTTTAGGTTTCCCTAACCTTATGGATCTGATTCCGTCGGTTTTGGGACTCCGATTGGGCTCAAATATGCTTTTTGATCATCCGGACGAAGAACGGTCAAAGAAAGGTCTCTCCTGAATTGTGTCAATTCATCTACCGCCATCTCTGTTGAACCTCCACTAGGTCGCGAGGAGGTTGGATCTCTAATTTGGGATAGTTGTGTCACAAAATGGATGTGAAATGATCCGTTGTTCATCACCCCTAGAAGAACGCAAAGAACGCCAGAGAAAATAAAGGGGAAATAAATCTAAAAAGAAAATCGCGGAACAAACCTCCACCATCATTCGCCACGGTGTTGATCTTCTCCCGTTTGTAAGATCAAATGGAGTAGAATAAAAACATTAATCTAATATGGATTATTTCCCTAAGATCAATCCAATAAAAACCCTCTCGCAAGAACGTACGAATCCGCGGATCAACCTGTTCGTGGTTTGATCCGCGTTCTTCATTTAATCTAAGAATGATGAAGAATTAAATCAAAATAAAAAACTGATACCTTGATCTGGTTGAATAATGATCACCGTGTCACATTCTTTGGAGAGGCTCATCAGATCCGAGATGCGTCATCATCGTCCTCCAATGGGTTCTCCTCCAAAGCTCCAAGAGTCTCTCTCTCAATTCACAGGGTTATGAGGCTAACCCTATGAACTTGACATAAGAAGGTATTTAAAAATGGAGGAATTAGGTTGCTTCACAAAAAATGATACTTTTAAATAAAATAAATTATTATTTTATTTTATTTCCATTAAACGTCCAAAAACTAACTCTCGCAGCTAACCCGCGCTGATCGATATTAGGCCTCGCCAAAGGTAAAGTCACTGCTCCGAACGCAACGGTTCCATTAGATTTCAAATCCGGGCACCCATTTAAAGGATATTACACTTTTAAACGAAAATCTATCACGTTCACTGTTTAAAATTTCAATTTATTTCAAACATTTATTACGGGCACTTTGGGCCTCAGAATCATACGTCGTCGAAAGGTCTGGGCTCGAAATAATTCCATATAATATTTAAAAAAAATAATACACAGAAAATCCGATACATTAATTATTATTTGATAATGATTGGGTAAAAACAATGTGGAATTAATTTGGTTGTTTTATAAGATGGTCTTACCAGGAGTCCATGAAAATCACATTCATCAACTGGTGGTTCCAAGGGACAAGGGATAGTGGACGTAAGAGAAAGGCACATACTCTCATCCTAGCGGCAGGCTGTTAGTGCATATGGTAAGAGAGAAATAGATCCTGACATCAGGGAACCACATGTATAATAATGAGACTTATCTTTAAAAATAGAAATATCCTAAATGAATTAGTCTGACTGTGCAAAAAGGGTGAGACAACCCCCTCGATCGTCTCTCTTATTGCTAGATCTTCAGCTCCTAATGTCTGTTGCACTAGTTGGGTAGATGGTTCTAGTGGTACCCACATCTATAGGGTCTCAAAATGAATATTAATGAATTATGTAACATGGGAAAAATGAGGGGAGGTGGGGTGATTCGTGATTCAAGGGGATCTGTGATCCTTTCCCACTACACCTTATTTAGTACAGGTGATTCTCTTCAGGCGGAGGCCCAAACAATGCTTACATGCCACTAGATTTGTATCCAGAACTATATCCATTTTACAATGGTGGAAGATGAATTCATTATAGTTTATAATTCCTTATATTCAGATGGTAATATCTGATGGTCTATTGAGAATATAATTCGGAGATGTAAGATGTGGATGAACAACTACACAAAAATCTGTCATACACTGCATGAAGGGAATGTTGTTTCTAATTTACTTACCTCCAAAGAAACACAAGGAGTAATGATATCATGTTTCTCATATTTTGTCTCTTTTCCAATGGAGGGAATGAATCTAGTTCACATAGATTCCCTTGTGGTTCACTACTTACGACCCCCATAATCACCCCTTTTTTGGCCCCATTTTTGTTTTGTGATTATTTGTACCCTCTATTTAAAATTAAAAAAATGTTTATTTGTTCATGTACATGATAAAAAAGTGATAGGTGCATCTTGAATTATGTAGAGCTACAACACATTGGGTAATGTTTTATTATCATAATACACCATGAAAGGTATTTGGGATTAAAGCTAATCCATCACGGGACATTTTTCACCATGTTATGATGTCTTGGTTGTAAGCCTTGTCCCATGTTTATGATATTATATTTAATGTTGTTTCTACATTCCCATGTTCCAATTATGTTTTTATTCTATATCATACCTCTTTGTTGATGATTATTATCCTCACCCCATTTATTTCGCATTGATATTTCTATTGTCTAAAATGTAATACATCGTTCATGTTATGCAATGTTTATTCCCTTACTAGTATTTATTAATCACCCCTTTCTTATGTATATCTTGAGTTTAACCCATAAATTTTTAAGAATGAAGGAATATATTGAGATTGTTAAGAAATTTCCCAATAATGATAATGTACATTCCCATTTTAAGTTGTAATTTATTGTACCTAATTACCTAAAAATATTATTATTCTCAATCTTTTGGGTTCTATTATGTTTGATCTTATGTAATAAATCATGAATTAATCTGTAATAAAGACAATAGTTGTTATATATGTTATGTTAATGATTACTTACCCTTATTATTTTATTATGATTTAATATTTTTGGAGATTTATATCTCCCTTGTTTACCCTTACTGAGATTTTGAGCATACCATTTCTTATGTTTCCTTTCCATAGGTTATGAAGAATGTATTTATGTAGGGTATTTTTATGACGAGTACAAAAGGGGGAGATATTTTTGATGATTTTCAAGACCATTCAACAAATAATTAGACTATGTATCTAGTCTCCAAAACCACTATTCAATTACGGTCCCCAGGTGTGTTATTATATAGTTTATTGAATATTAATATTGAAATATATGATATTTATTTATGAAAATATTAGGTTATTATATTATTCCTTTACTAGAAAGATCCTCGATTTATAGTTGATCACGTAGCCCCTTGAAAATGAAGGCTCTCTCCCATAGAGGATATATGTATGCTTATTTTGATCAAACCTCTCAGTTCATTTGACTAGGAGGGTTTCAGTAAACACAATGTTCATCAAGAGCCCAACTGATTCATCAATTTTCCCCACTACTCTAGTTAATGATCTATGTGAATAAATTGGTTTTTCTATAGGTGTGAGCCCTGATGATGTCCTCATTAATTTTCGCATCCCTATTTTTATTTAATGAGATATGAATGAATATAATCCCATTACTTGGTGTAAGTAGAAAAAATTTCCCCATTGTTGTTCTCATAACTCTGTCCAGTGAATTAATCATGAATAGAAAAGAACCTACTACTAGATATTAACCCCATGATGTCATCAATGATTGTCTTATAATTCTGTCCAATCAATAATATAAAAATAGAAATGTACCTCATAATTACGGTAAGGGATAATTATATTCCCATCGATCAAAAAATTATTATTCCTAATCAATGAACCATAAATACCACAGAAATCTATACATGATATAATCCCCAATAGTAACCTCTCATATTATTTTACAAACTACCAGTATAAAACTAAAAGGGAGACTTATACGTAGTTCCCTCACCAAAAATTTCTAGTTCGTTTTCACCGAGTATCCTATTCCAGAAGAATTTAAACTATATGAAATGGATTATTATTTTATTTCAATAAACAAAACAATAAATTGAACCTTTTCACATAAACTTAAAATTTATGATGTGATCTATTATGTGGAACTAAACAATATGTGTTTTGATTACCATCGTGGGGTTACGCTAGAATTACCTTTTATATTCCCAATCCCTAATCCATGATACTTACCACCTCATTGTATGATGAGAAAATCTATATATCATAGATATGTGGATTTATAACCTAGTAAAACCATCCCACAAGGAAAAGATAGAGATATTTAGATATATATAGATGTTCATATCAATGAATGATAATAATTCATCAATTTTAAAATAAGTTTTACTAAAATTTTTACTCATAGAAATTTAATGAATATATCTTAAATATATAATTGAATCTTAGATTATGTAATAAATCCCTAAATGGGGTGAGTCATATAACACCCTAAGATTTAGTGATATTTTTCAATTCTATTTAATCTTTTTGATATTTTTTGTTAAATGAAAAAGTGAGTATGTATTGTGTTATACACAAAAAAATTACATCTTAAGTAACACACAACGATGATTTTTCTTGAAAGCACGCATGATATGTGACACCAAGCTTTATTGAACTTTGAAATAATATTACACTAAATATGACCATTATAACATAACATTCAAATAGGAGGGAATGAATAGTATTAACTACATTATGAAATATATATATAAATTTCCTAATTAATATAAATTTATTTATATATTCTAACTAAATAAACAATAAATTTTTGGTAAAGTAATTATATTCATCAAAAATATGTTTTTTAAAAAATGATTGCTATTGATTTTTAGGAGAAAATATTATAAATATTTATTAGATATTTTAGAAAAATTATTTTATAAAATGAACTCATTTATTGGAATAATCATGTTGAAGTTATCATTGGGTGAAATTTTGTGATTTTTCTGAAAATATTAATTTTTTAGTGAAGCGTGAAAAATGTCATTTTTTTAAAACTATAATTTATATTCAATAAATTATGTAATTTAAATGATGAATTATGTTTTAAATTAAAATATGTATTATTTAGTAATAATTAATCAATTTATTTACTTTTGTATCAACTTTATATTTTATTTTAGTATAATTATATTTTTTGTGTTTAAACGGGTATTTTATGAAAACTATTTTAATGAGCATAATGTTTTTCTATTTTAATTAATTAAAATAATACCTAATGATAATTGTTATAAATTTAATTTATGTATTATATATCAATAAATTATAATATATAGTCATACAATAATTATAATTAAACATAGAGTTAATATAAAATCATCTTGTGCTTGAAAGAAATACACTTCTCAAAAACATGTTTTTTCAAAACTTTTATTGGTTTTGTTTAAAATTTATTTTATAAAAAAATTTAGAGAATTTATTGGAAAAACTATTCTTAAATTTTTAAATAATAATTTCAAAAATTATATTATTGTGAATTTTTGAGAATTTTCATAAAATTTTATTTTTTGATGAATAGTGAGAAATACTGAATCTTAATTGAAAACTGCCTTTTTGTTTAATTTATTTATAAATTTAAATCATATTTTTATTTCTTTTCATAGTAATATTAGTTCAATTATACAGCCATTAATAAAATTTAATTAATTTTAATCAAATTTTTATTGATTTTAGATATTTAAACTTTGTAAAATTTTGAACATTTTCTTATTAAACCCCTCCTTACTCATAGTGTCTATTGGATTAATTTTAAATTAAATTTAGCCACTTTTGTGATTGAAATTTTGAATAATGGATTTAATATTTTGAATAAAAATAATTTATATTATAAAATATGTTAAACATAATTTTTTTTAAAAATTAATTGTAAAAACGTAACAATTATCTGACAAGGTTAAGGTTAAAATGATTTTATCACAAGTTAAAATTAAAATATAAGGGTAATAAATAACCCAAAACATGACCAAAATACATTTATGGACATATTTTGATATTATAACACATTTTAATGATAATGGTCAATTATTGGATCCTTTTTACATGAAAAAAGTGGGTTGAAATATCTCTTTCAAATCATTACAAGTATGTGACTCACCTCCGTTATAAAATGCGACCACTTCTCCTCTCCACTTGAAAACTTCAAAACCTTTTTATTATCTAATAAATACCTAAATAATTTCCCAAATTCTTACTTATAATCCTATAATCCTTATTTTGGACATAAATCACTAAAATTATGGCTTTTGATGCAAGCCTAAGGAGGATACCAGAAAAAGAGGTAACGTTTATCAATGATTATTTTTATTTAATTTCTTATCAAGCACATTAAATTATTATTAGCCCATTTTTAAATAATAAAAACACTATAATAAGTATATTTATATGTTATAATGTTATTTTCATGACCTAAAACCATATCCACTAACATCAAATTGGTTTCGAAATCATTGTTTGTGTGTAGAGAGGACTACTGCCTAACGAACCGATAACATTCTCTTTTCCATTAACACCTATATTGATTGGTAATAATGAGGTATTTAATGTTTATATATTATATTTACAATAATATTATACTTTTTGAATTATTACATTAGAAATAACTTCATTCTTTCCATTTTTTGGGGATACGATAATGTCGCTCATATGTACGACATACTACTACCTCAAAGCGATGTGATTCATTCATGATTTACATGGAAGGTAATAAGAGTTTATTTAGGAAAAATATGTGATATATATTACATAGAAATTATTATGTAATGATAATATTTAATTTACCTTTTTATATTTTAATACGTTGAGAAATAGAAACAACCTTTATGAGTACATATGAATTACCATCTCCATGAACGGTGTATACCATTTTCTATATCTATATTTTGTAGATTATAATAAATAAATATATAATAAATGTATATTTTCTTTATATAATGTTTAAAATTATATAGATTATGGATCCTTGATCAAATTAATAGAAAAAAAATAACTAATCAAAACATACACAAGAAACAAAAGCAGTTATTGCCCGAAACATGACTTTAACATGTAAATATTAACAAACAAGTAAAAAAAGGTCACAAGAAAAATAATATATGTTATTATATATATTTAAGGTTATTTAATATATATAATAAATTAATATTTATTATGTAGTAGGTTCTAATGTATATGAAGTAAGTCAAGACTTAAGGTAATGGATTTCCGTCCAACTTTTATTTTATGTGAGACTAATTCCATATTCACCCCATGTTACTTTTATGAGGTTTATATATATAAAATTAATGAATAATATTATTATTATACTTAAAATTATTTTTATTTACGTATCCTTATTTTTATCTATCTTTCATGTGGTTTATGTTTAAAATGTTATGAAATCTGTAAGGGGGGTTTCTCTCAATTTTCCTTCATTAAGGCATATGATTATGTTATGCACCTATATTACTATATAAGGTGTATAAATGACCCATTTTACATATAATATCATGAATTTATTTATAATAATTATATTTTATGTTTTTTAATTAAACTCCTTTATAAGGCTTACGTTTCAATCCTACCAAAGTGGTAAAGATTTTATGTTACCATCTTATCATTTATTAGGATTGTTTATGATTATGTTTGATATAATATAATATTATGATCCATATCACAATACATTCCTGAAATATGTTTTACTATGGTTATATCATGGGAATATAAGTTTTCCCTTCATTTTCCTATCATTTTTACGCATGATTTGGGAAATAATGTTTTTATAAAAAAACAACTTTTTGGCCGAAGACCCATTTTTATATGAAACCATGTTCAGTAAAAATATATTTTAAAAATGTATTTTATTATTTTTAAAATCACTTATTAAATATATTTTTATATATATCTTACATTTTACAAGAAATTTAGAATGAAATATTCATGTAGTTTTCCAAATAATTCCTATATAGATTTTAGTGATAATTTCAAAAGAATATTTGTTTTTAACATGCATGAAATGAATAATATTTCCTGGTACCATGAATACTAAATGATTTAAATATCCCCTTAAATATTTTCAAATTTATTTTCAAATAAAATTTTTTCATTAGTATTTGGGAAATTTTTTATATTTTAAATTAATGATTTCAAATTTAAAAAAGGATTTTCAAAATGTTTTAAAAAAGTGGTTTTCAAAGTACAAAGGCTATTTTTATCAGGAAATGTTTTAAATGATTTTTAAATTTTTATTTATTTGTTTTCAAGGTTATTTTCAAAGAAAAGGTTTTTCAAAATGTTTTTTCTTTTAATAATTTCTTTTGAAAATTTATTTTCCTTTTTAAATGTTTTAAATGATCGATCAAAATCATTTTCAATACAATATGTCATCCATTGATGTTACATATTCCTTACCAGGGATATGATCTAAGGATACCATTATTTTTATTTCTATGAATGGTTTATTTTTATGATGTGATGATGGTTTTGAAACCCATTCTTATTTTACAGGGTATACCATGATAAAACTCTGATGAAACCCACTTCTTTTCCCTGGTTTATGCTATGATGAAATGAATAAATGATTATGAAACCTATCTCTACTCTAAAACTTACGATATGATAAAATGTTTATGAAACCAATTTAATTTCATGGGTTATGGTATAATTATTGTTTTATGATCTTTAGGAGCACATAAATTTACTTTTCATTATGAGATGGGTGGAACCTATATCTCACTCTAATTCATTTGGTAAAAATGAACAACTCAAGAGAATATTTGTTATAATTAAACCTAATTACATGTTCACCATATAATGTGTGAACCTGATTATATGTTCACAATGTTATGTGTGAACCTGATTATATGTTCACAATGTTATGTGTGAACCTGATTATATATTCACAATTTTATGATTGGAACTATCTTTTAGGTCCACAATGTTATGCGTGGTCCTGGTTGTATGTCCAAATGTTTATGAGATGGCCTTATTTGATGTACTTAACATAATGAGAGAAATTATCTCTATTTATACATCTTCATAATGTTATAAGTTTGTGTTTGTGCCAAAAATATACGAATTATGCTAATATTATTCTCTCTTAGATATTTTTATTTCATTTTTTAAAGATTTATGTCTTATGAACTTCCAATATTTGTGCCATGACTCAAGATTATTATCTTTTATATGTACGATAGGGTTTTAAATTTGTATGATCATGTTACCATACCCTTATCCTCATGTCATGCTTACATATATCCACAGTTTATACTTACAGAGCATATTAGATCACCCTTTCTTTTTCTTCCTTTCTCCATGTTATAAAGAAAGGTTTAAGTATGATATGTTTGTGAATAGTAATAATTGGGGGGGAGGGGATTTGAGGGAGATATTGAAAATATTTCACAAAACTAATAAGATTGTTTTCCAAGGTTCCAAAAGAACTAAACTATTATAGTCCTCAGGCATGTGTTCAAAAAATATATTGAATATTCATCTAAAAAGGTTTAATATCCTTGTATGAAAATCATGGGTCTCTATAGTTAGTATTAGAGGAAAGGATTATTTATCATTTGGAAACTAAGATATGGAAAATTTAGTTCGATACCTAGAGATATTTATAAGGATATAACTGAAAATGTCACTAAGGATAAGTCCAATGATGAGTCAGAGTATAGGAAAATTTTCTAGAATTTTGGAAAAGGATAGTGTGAGTGGTTTCAAAGAAATTATATCCCTTTCTGGATACTACCAATGGATGTGGCTATTTCACAGTGGTACTTAGAGATAATAACTCAGAAAAGGGTGCATTGAGCTAGACCCAATCGTCACCTACTACTTGAAAATGGGAGTTGATGTACACATGGTCTCAAACTCCTGGGGAATATGCTTTGGAAATTCATAAACACTTTATGAACCATCATGAAGGATTTAAATTGATTATGATCATGGTTTAACAGGGTTAAGCCTAATGTTTCATAGATTTAAAATAATGCGTCATTATTCATATATCCTATAAGTATTTTTTTCATGATTATGTGGTTTTCCACTATGATTAGTATTTCTAAGACTATTATTTTTTGTTTTAGTCAATAGTGGGAATCATAAAGAACAAGGTGGACATTGAATGTGATATCCAATTTTATGATAAGCAGCCAAATGGGATCATAACCAGAGTAAAGGATATTGTGATTATTCCTAATTAGTTATCATGGAACAATATTTACAATATTCACCATAACCATATATCAGACTTAACAAATAAGGGAGGGATGGAATTTACAGAGAGTTTAGGTTTGTGGAGAACATGGAGGAAAGAAGATTCATTTTACTATATATTTAAAATGTGGGAAAAATCACTCTATGGAATATCTAAAAGGAATAATAAGATGTTTTATGCATGGTGAAGAAGGGGATAGAGTAATAAATTTCTGAGGTAAAATGAATAGCTTAGATAATATGATGGATGTGAATATTGGTCTTTCTAAGGTATTATTAATGGATGAACGATTTAAAAGTGATATTTATGGGAATTATGATCATATATATCGTAAGATGAGATCTCATGAATAGAATCAGTAAGTTGGAATGAGTAATGGTTACTCATCTAACAATGAAGAGACAATGAAAGACATTTAAAAGGATATGGGTTTATGGAATAAGATGAGGAATCCTAGTTTATGGATTTAGGAAGTGGTTGAATAATCGAAATTTTTATGTATTGGAATTATAAAATTACATTGTTTATAGAAGTTTTTCATTATGTATTTTCACGAATATGTTAAATGGTAATGATGGACTAGAAAATTTAGTTAATTGCAAGGTAATATTTTGATTAAGTGAATATAACCCTTAATATTTTCTATATGTTGAGACAATGATGTTGGGATAAAGAGATAGTGGATACGATCAAGTAAATTGGATAGTACTGATTACATTGGAAGTAGTTAATGATTTTTTGAAAAAGTGCTTTACGATATCATTGATAGAGTTTACATAGTTTTTGGATTTAAGGAATATATCCAATAATTTATGTTTCAGTTATGGAATGGGGAAGCATGTATGTTTTAAATATTATTTTATGGTAATTCATCTTATTATCATGTTTCAAGAGAATACATGATAAAGTTATTCTCATGTTTGATATGTGACAATCAAGATCTACTTTATGATATATGTGGGATTAATGTCATGTTAGTTTTTAGTAATTTAGTAACCTTCATTATAAATTTTGAATTTTATAAGGGTTATAAGGTTATCCATTTATAGAATGGTTTTAGTTTATATTTAGATGATATTTTATAGATTAATGTATTATATCACCATATAATTAATTATCTATATTGGAAAACTAGTTTTAACCTATTTTTTACTAGAGATAGAAGGAATGAGTTATCATTATATAATGGATATTATGATCTGTTAGTGCTTTTTTCATATAAAAATTCAACTTCATTTCTTAGAATAAGAGATGAAGTGGAAATTGATCAGGGCACAAATAAATTATGAAATTGTGCTTATGAAATAAAATGATATTGATGATGTAAATCTCTATACTTTCTCAGTCTTGATGGAAAATTAATTCCCCAACATTAGGAAAAAGGATCTTGAAATAAAAGTTTGTCATGTTATTATTATTTTGTTGATATCAATGAGCTTTTTCATGCGTCTTTAGTTTATGTAATTTTTTCTTTGACATTCTCTAGATTACCCAATTTCTTATAATCAATGTTCTATATCACTATCCATATATATCTGGGTGTTAGTTTTCTCTTCTATGTCCATGTTTTCACTTCCAACCAATGTTTTAATATTTAGAAATACAATATGTGTTATTGCAGATGAATTTCACACAAACCTTTCAATTTTTCAATAAGAATTTTTATTGACCCTTTTTATGATGTGGGGTTCTATAAAGTATTTTTCAAATGCTTAACCTTTGATGACTAAGATGAATTTTAAGGGAGAAATTCATTTTAAGGGGGGGGGGGTAGAATGTAACACCATGAGATTTTGTGATTTTTTTTTCAAATTAAATTTTTTTTTTTGATATTTTGTGTCACATGAATTTTTTTTATAGTTTGAGTTATATGAAATAAATAGTTTATATTGTGTTACACACAGCAATTATTTTCTTCTAAATCCTATATTGCACATGAAATCAAACTTATTTGAACTTTAAAATAATATTACATTAAATATGAGTATTAAGACCTAGCTATTAAATAGGTTGGTATGAATGGTATAAAAAAATTATGAAATATACATATAATTTTTCTAATCAATATAAAATTATTTATATATGCTATGTAAATAATAAATCAATTTTTGGTAAAGTAATTATATTATAAATAAATAAGTTTTCTTAAAAAATGATTGTTATTTATTTTTATAAGAAAATGTTATAATTAATATACAGAGAAATTAGAAATTTTATATGATAAAATTATCTTAATTTTTGGAATCATGAGAATGAAATTATCTTAAGTTGATATTTTGGTATTTTTCATAAAATATTGATTTTTCAGTGAATAGTGAAAATGTTGATTTATTTAAAACTATCATTTATATTCAATAAATTAAGTAATTTAAAAAAACCATTATATTTTAATGTAACATAATAATTATTTAGTAATATTTATTAAAAATAATTTTTTTATTTAACAGTATATTTTATTTTTTTAGAATTTTATTTTTGGGTTTAAAAAAGTTCTTTTTGAAAATAGTTTTAATGTGGATAATGTTTCTCTGTTTTAATTACTTAAAATAATACCGAATGAGAAATTTCTTAAATTAAATTTATAGAATATATATTAATAAATTTTAATTTATATTCATAAAATTATTATTATGATACATTGACCTAATATAAAATCATCTGGTTCTTAAAGAAAAATACAGTTCTTGGAACCATATAATTTCATCGCGTCTACGGGTTTTGTATTAAATTTAATTTTTGAAACCTTTTGAAAATTTATTTGAAAAAATAAAATTATTTTTAAAATAATAATTTTAAAATTATATTATGGTGACTTTTTGATACTATTCTAAAAAGATTATGTTTTTAATGAATAATGAAAAGTACTGAATTTTAATTGAAAACTTTTTTTTTCGTTTAATTTATTTGTAAATATAAATTATATTTGAAATTAATTTTAAAATAACACTAGATCAATTATAAATACAATAATAAAATTTATCTCATTGGGATATATTTCATATTGATTTTAGATATAAAAACATTATGAACTATTGAACATTTTCTCTTAAAAAACCCACTTCCTCATCGCGTTTGCGAAATTAATTTTAAATTACATTTTCCACTTATTTGAAAGAAATTTGGGAAAATGGATTAAATATTTAAAATCAAGAATAATTTATATTATATAATAAGTTCAAGTTAAATTTTTACCAAAATTAATAGTAAAAAAAGAAGAATTATTTTCTGTGGTTAAGGTAAAAATGGTTGTATTGGGGGTTAAAATTAAAAGATAAGGATTAAAAATAACTCAAAAATGTTATAACACCCATTGTATGGAAATATTTATTACTAATTAATTCTATTATTGATAATGATCCATTATTGGAACATTTTCACATGAAAAAAACATGGGTGGAATTCTCTCTTTTAAATAATTACAAGGGTTCCACTCACCTCACTTATAAAAATCCACCCCTTATCATCTCATATCCAAACATTAAAACCCTTTTGGTTTATAAAATAAACTCCAAAATAAATTAAAAAAATCTAAAATATCATCTTATAATCTGTAGTTTGGTAATAAATATAAACAAGTAATGATTTTGGTGAAAACATAAGGACGATAACTGAAGAAGAAGTAACATTCATCAACAAAATTTTTTATTTTATTTCTTCCTCTACCCATTCAATTATTATTAACCTATGATATAATAATAATATCAATATATAAATATAAAAATATTTTTTAGGTTAATTTAATTCCCTAAAACCATATCCATTTCCACCAATGGGTTTCAAAATCATCATTGATGTGTACAATAGAATACCTCCTCACAAAACAATTTCATTATTTTTCCCATTAAAATGCCTCAAGAATGAAAAAAATAATGAATTTATTGTTTTTATATAATATATATTATATTATTATACATATGGAATTATAATATCACACATAACTTCATGCAATCCATTTTGTGAGAATATGATAACGTCACTTGTGTGTACGGAGGACTATCGCCTCCCGAAGTGATGTGATTCATTCAAGCTTTACATAGAAGGTATTAAGGATGTGTTTAATTAACATATGTGATATATAATAAATAAAAGGATTATATAATGATAATATATTATCTACATTTCTTTCTTTTAATATGCCGAGAAACAAAAATAACATTCATGTGCACATACAATACTATAAAATATTACTTTAACAGTGTCAGAATAATCCATTATTAGTTCTAGAAAAGTGCTAACTAGCTCAGTGTTGTTAAAAATACAAGGATTTTATTAGACCAAGAAAAACACTGATAAAGGGTAACTTTATCATCAAAAATAAAATCACTATTATAGCATACTTTTATTAGCTCTTTTAAAAGAGATGATAAAAGACACCATTTATCAGCTCTTTTATATAACATTGATAAAGGAGTATACTGTAGTGTGATGCTACAACACATTGTATAACCAGAAATAGAGTATGAAGTGTTATATAACAACACCCTACATTAAAAAAAATAGAAATAAAAATTACGAAAATAATTTATAAATACTAAATTTAAATGAAATAATATTTCTAACACAAATACAAGAGAAAACACTATTATAGAGTCTGTGAGTTGTTTTTTACTAAAATTAATGTCAATTTGGAATAAAAAGGCACACCTGGAGTCAAAAAAGTCATACCGTGAGTCAAATTGAGGTGTCACTGATTCCTACATGTCACAAATGACTTATAGATCATTTTCATAAAGTATTAAAACAATCGAAATGCGTATGCTCTGTTTTGAGTATATAAGCTGTATTTTGAATATAATTAATGTTAGTTTTGAATAAAAAGATGCACTTGGAGTAAAACTGGTCACACCATGTACCATATTGGGTTAAGGATGGTTCCCACACATCAAAAATGACTTATGGATCATTTTCATAAGTAATAAAACAATACGAATTTTTTTTCTTAGTTTTGAGTATGTA
Organism: Viscum album; assembly: GCA_963277665.1. Taxonomy (NCBI): domain Eukaryota; kingdom Viridiplantae; phylum Streptophyta; class Magnoliopsida; order Santalales; family Viscaceae; genus Viscum; species Viscum album. Next base: position 1,460,990,713 of record OY728125.1, read on the forward strand.
AGTTGTTTTTTCACTAAAATTAATGTCAATTTTGAATAAAAAGATACACTTGGAGTCATATTGATCACATCAGAGATCGTATTATGGTGAACCTAATTCATAAACATCCCAAATGACTTATAGATCATTTTATTAAAGTATTAAAACAATAAGAATGTGTTCCCTTGGTTTTGAGTATGCACTTATGTTTTTTACAAAAATGTCATTTTAATATGGAAACACACACTTTAAGCCATACATGTCACATCGTGTGTGGGATTCAAATGATACTGATTCAAAAATTTCAAAAATGAATTAAGAATAATTGTCCCAAATTATCAATACAATCTGATATCGTTTTCTTAGGTTTCTATGAGTGAAACATTTTTTTATAAAAATGTTAATTTTAAAATGATAACAGACACATGGAGTTATACCAGTCACATTGTGTGTCAGATAGAGGTGAAACTAATTCACACACATAAAAAATGACTTATAGATCATTTTCCTAAAGTACCAAAACATCCAGAATGAGTTTTCTTGGTTTTGAGTATGTTAGTTTTTTTTCACTAAAATTAATTTCAATTTTAAATAAAAATATGCACTTGGAGTTATATCGGTCACACCGTATGTCATTTTGAGGTGTGTCTAATTCCTACATGTCCCAAATGACTTAAATATTGTTTTATTAATGTATCAAAATAATCAGAATGTGTTTCCTTAGTTTTGAGTATGCCACTTGGGTTTTTTTCTAAAATGTAATTTTAAACTTGAAACACACACTATGATCTGTATAGGTGGAATCATGTGTGAGTTTTACATGAGACTGATTCAAACAGGTCAAAAAATAATTACGAATCATTTTACTAAATTATTAAGACAAGCAGAGTTTGTTTTCTTAGTTTTTAGTGGGTGACACTTTTTTTGTAATAAAATGTCAATTTTAAACTCATAACAGACACTTGGAGTCATAATAGTCACACCATGTGTCAGATTGAGTTGTGGCTGATTCATACATGTAAAAAATGAGTTATGGATTGTTTTCCTAAAGTACTAAAAACATCTAATAGTGTTTTCTCGATTATGAGTATGTTAGTTGTTTTTTCACGAAAATTAATGTCAATTTAGAATAAAAAGATGCACTTAGAGCCATAACAATCACATCAGGAGTCAAATTGAGGTGTAGATGATTTATACAAATCCAAAATGACATATGTATCATTATAATAAAGTTTCAAAATAATAAGAATGTGTTTCCTCAGTTTTGAGTATGCCACTTTTGTTTTTTTACTAAGAGGTCATTTTAAACTGAAAACACACACTTTGATCCATACAGGAGGAATCATGTGTAGTTTTGACATGAGACTAATTCATAAACATTAAAAATGAATTATGAATCGTTTCCAAAAATTATCAAGATAATATGAGCCTGTTTTCTCAGTTTTCAGTGAGTGACACTTTTTTGTATTAAATTATCAATTTTAAATTGATAACAGACACATGGAGTCATACTAGTCACATTGTGCATCTGATAGAGGTTCAGCTAATTCATACATGTCACAAATAACTTATGAATCATTTTACTAAAGTACCAAAACAATCCTATTTCATTTTATTGGTTTTGAGTTTGTCAACAGTTTTATTCATTAAAATTAATATCAATTTTGAATAAATAGATGCACTTGGAGTCATAACGGTCACACCATGCATCATATTAATGTTTGAATAATTAATACACATATGAAATTACTTATTTATAATTTTCATAAAGTATAAAAAATATTCAGAATGATTTTACTCAATTTTGATTACACTACTTGTGTTTTTTTACTAAAATATCATTTTAAATTGGAAACACACAATTTGAGATATGTAGGTGGAATTTTATATAGGTTTAACATGGGACTAATTCATACACATAAAAAATTAATTATTAGTCATTGTAAAAAATCATCAAGACAATCCAAACATGTTATCTTAGATTTTAGTGAGTGACACATTTTTTATTAAAATTACAATTTTAAACTAATAACGGACAAATGGAGTCATACTGGTCACAACATGCATCATATTGAGGTGAAGATGATTCATATAAATAAAAAATGAATTAAGGGTCATTTTAATAAATTAAAAAAACAATACGAATGGGTTTTTTGGGTTTTGAGTATGTAATTTGTTTTTTTCACTAATATTAATGCCAATTTTGAATAAAAAACACATTTGGAGTCATACCCATTACACCATGCATTAGATTGAAGTGAGGATGATTCCAACATGTCTTAAATGAGTTATGGATCATTTTAATAAATTATCAAAACAATCATAATGTGTTTCCTTAGTTTTTAGTACGCCACTTGTGTTTTTTTACTAAAATGTCATTTTAAGATGGAAGGACACACATTCAGGCATACAGGTGGAATCATGTGTGGGTTTGACATGAGACTTATTAATAAACATAAAAAATAAATTAGGAACCATCTTACCAAATTATCAGTACAATATAAGTGAATTTTCTTGGTTTTCAGTGAGTGACACGTTTTGTATTAAAATACAAATTTTAAACTGATAACAGATACTTAGACTCATATAGGTCCCACCGTGTGTTATATTGAGGTGTGGATGATTAATAAACATAAAAAATGACTTATGGATAATTTAAATAATATACTAAAAAAATTCTAATACATTTTCTCAGTATTGAGTATATCTGTTATTTTTATCACTAAAATTAAAGTCAATTTTTAATTAAAAGATGCACTTGGAGTCATATCAGTCACACCATGTGTCAGATTGAGGTGAGGATGATTAAAACACATACAAAATAACTTATGGATAATTTTAATAAAGTATAATAATAATAAAAATTCATTTCTTCTATTTTGAGTATGTTACTTTTATTTTTTATTAAAATTCCATTTTAATCTGGAAACACACACTTCGAGCCATACATATAGCATCGTGTGTGGGTATGAAATAAGACTGATTTATAAACATGAAAAATGAAGTATGAATCATTTCCAAAAAATTATAAAGATAATGTGAGAACATTTTCTCATTTTTCAGTGTGTAACACTTCTATGAATTAAAATGTCAATTTTAAAATGATAGATGACACTTGGAGTCTTACTGGTCACACCATGCCTCAGATTGAGGTGAGAATAATTCCTACACATAAAAAATGACATGTTTATTGTTATAATAAATCAATAAAATAATATGTATGTGTTTTTATTCATTTTGAGAATGTCAGTTATTTTTTCCACTAAATTTAATGTCAATTTTGAATAAAAAGATGCATTTGGAGTTATACCAGTCAAACCGTGCATCATATTGAGTTCAGGATTATTCCTAAACATCCCAAATGACATATGGATCATTTTAATAAAGTATGAAACAATCATAATTTATTTCTGTTGTTTTGAGTTTTCCACTTATGTTTTTTTACTAAAATATCATTTTAAACTGAAAACACGCACTTTGAGCCACACATATGACTTCATGTGTGGTTTTGGCATTAGACTAATTCATAACCATCAAAAATGAATTATGAATCATTTTACCAAATTATCAAGGAAATATAAGAATGTTTTCTCAGTTTTAAGTGGGTGACACTTATTTGGTATTAAAATTTCAATTTTAACATGATACTGGACACTTGGAGTCATACCTGTCACACCATGCATCAGATTGAGATGTGGATGATTCTTATATTTAAATAATGAATTTTAAATCATTTTAATAAATTACCAAAACAATATAAATTCATTTGATTGGTTTTGAGTATGTCAGCTATTTTTTCACTAAAATTATTGTCAATTTTAAATAAAAATACGCACTTGGAGTCATACTGGTCACACCATAGATCGGATTGAGGTTAATACGATTAGTACATGTCTCAAATGACATATGGTTAATTTTCCAAAATTATCAAAACAATAAGAATTTTTTTTCATAGTTTTGAGTAAGCAACTTGTGTGTTTTACTAAAATGTAATTTTTAACCAGAAACATATATTTTGATCCATACATGTGGAATCATGTTTGGGTTTGACATGATAATGACTCATAAACATAAAAAATTAATTATGAATTTTTTTTGAAATTATCATGACAATATGAGTGTGTTTTCTCAGTTTTCAGTTAGTGAAACTTTTTTTTTGTTTTATAATGTCAATTTTAAATTAATAACAAACATTTAAAGTCATAACTATCACACGATGCATCAGAATGAGTATCGACTGATTCATAAAAATCAAAAATGACTTATGGATTTTTTTAATAAAGTATCAGAACAATCAAAATGAATTTGATAAATTTTGAGTATGTCAGTTGTTTCTTTAACTACAATTAATGTGAATTTTGAATAAAAAGATGCCCTTGGTGTCATACCGGTCACACAATGTGTTGAATTGTGGTGATTATAATTTATACACATCCTAAATGACATATTTATATTTTTATTAATGTATACAAATAATCATAATTTTTCCTTCTTTTTTGAGTACGAAAAATGTGTTTTTTACTAAATTGTCATTTTAAACAGAAAACATGTACTTTATTACAAATAAGTGGTATCGTATGTGGGTTTGACATAAAACTGACTCATACATGGAAAAAATTAATTATGAATCATTTTTACAAATTATAATGTAAATATGTGCATGTTTTTTTAGTTTTCATTTAGTGACACTTTTTTTGTATTAAAATGTCAATTTCTAACTCATAATGGACACTTGGAGTCATACCAGTCACACCATGTGTCAGATTTATGTTAAGTTGATTTATATATGTCAAAAATTACTTATGGATCATTTTACTAATGTACCAAAAAATCCAAATGCTTTTTCTTATTTTATAGTATCTCAATTGTTTTTTTCACTAAAATTAATTTTAATTTCGAATAAAAAGACGCACTTGGAGTCATATCAGTCACACTGTCTGTCATAATGAAGTATGAATGATTCCTACACATCCCATATGGCTTATGAATCATTTAATAATGTATAAAAATAATCATAATGTGTTTCATCAGTTATGAGTATTGCACATGTGTATTTTACTAAAATTTCATTTTAAACTAGAAACACACACTTTGATCTATATAGGTGTAATCATTTATAAGATTGAAATAAGACTTATTCATAAAAACAAAAAATTAATTATGAATAATTTTCCAAATTATTAAGATAATATGAGAATAATTTATCAATTTTCAAGGAGTGACACTTTTTTGTATTAAATTGTCAATTTTAAACTAATAACAGACACTTGTAGTCATACCAGTCACACCGTGCATCAGATTGAGGTTTAGATGATCCCTATATGTCAAAAATTAATTATGAATCATTTTAATAAAGTACTAGAACAACTAACCTTCACTACCATTATTTAATGAATCCTCAGATTCTTAATTGCCTTTCGTCTCTTGATGATGGATTTTACTCCCTCTTTAAAACTAGCCTTACTACCATCATTGTGGATCAAATGTTCCTTGATGACATACCACAAAAACTTTTACTATTGTATTATATATATATATATATATCCCATATTGTTTGGACATCCATCCTTAATGATTTAACTAGTCTAACCAGAAGTCATTCCATTCTGGGAACTGGTGATCATTTTGGATGACTACTACTCAGAGTAGTTGTAACAACATAAAAGAGATAAGGGGTGAGTATCAAGAAAAAAAAAATATAATAATGACTATTTAGGATATGAAAGTAGAGTCTTCACTGATGTCCAAAAATAACCTAAATAAAATTTTAGTTATGTATTTTAACATATTATAGTACAAAAATGAAGGAATTAACATTCAAATCCACTTGACTTCCACTCGTAGTAATTTACGTCCACTCATAGTTTTCTTCCACTTCCTCTAAAATGTAATTTTTTTAGCATGAATTATAGGAGATAAAAACTTTTGGTTTTTTTAGTGTGAGGTAGATGGGAGATCTTGACCACCAACCTTTTCACCAGGATTCTGAGAGAAAGTATCCCAAAGATGAAGCTGAAAACACTCTTAGAGAGCTCTGCTCATTATGGAAGGAATACCCTCAAGAGTCAGAATGGAAGCCTTTTAAATTTATCATGGTTGAAGGGGAAAATAATCAAAAGTTTTGTTTGGAGTGTTTTTTAACAAAACACGTGCAACATGAGTATTTGGAGGATTTCACTCACTGTAATAGTATTATCATCCAAGAACACTAAACAATGGAGTTCTAATATGATCCAATGTGACTGCACTCAAAATAAAAGTAATTTTTGATGAAGTGTGGTCAAAAGTAACCAAGTGGGTCATATAAGAAAATTAATATCAAGAAACCAACTAAATTAATTAATTATGTTGTGATTAATTTTTTAGTTTCAATTTTTGTGTTCCAAGGAAGTATTAAATGAAGAGGATGAAAGGCTGAAAGAATTGAAGAATTAGTTGGGATATACAGTATTCAAAGTCATGCCAGTGGATTTGATTGATATTAATGAATATAATATGAGTGGGAGGTATTTCATCATGTAACTTTGGAACCACATTGATGCGAGGAAGGCTGGTTTGAAAGAGGGAGTCCAATCCATCATCAAGTGATAAAAGGAAATCGAGCATCTCATGATGGATTAAATATATGTAGTGATGGTTAGTTGTACTACAAGACTGAAGTATTTTATATCTGTTCAATATGTAACAATTTTGATGCAATATTCATGGAATTGTGGAATTTTATGCAAGGAGTGTATTGTATTATATATCTATATTATCAAAATCAATCCTTATTTATATACATTATTTGGGAAACCCATGGTAATTTTTTATGAAAAGTCATTTATCTTTATTTTGACTATTATTTGTCGTATGCTTCTTTCATAACTGTAGATGGAGACACAATTCATAGTGGCCTCGTAGGAAGCTATAATGGGTTTATAGAGTACGAGTGTAATTTTATAGGTATAGGTAAGTGAGAAAGAGATAAATATTATGGTTACTATGATGTTCAAATATTCTAGTACCCAGGTGGATCCCCAGATGGATTATTCACTTGGATCTAGTAGCACAAAAATAGTATGATGAAATATAGTTAACCATTTCATTAAAAATTGTATTTACATGTTGTGGTAATTATATATATAATTATAAATTAATTATAAAACACATTTAATGATTCCCCTATTCTCATTCTGGAATTTTTCTTTAGTTGAGTAATCTATGGTATTTATTGGACATGATATTTTAATAAAAAGAAAAAAATGATTATTCAGAAATTATGACTAAAAATTTGAGTTGTTTATGCCATCCACAAGATTCTGTTGTGAATAAAACCTACATGAAGCAATAATATAGTTTTGAGGATAATCTAAACTTTTATTTGTTGTAAAATATGAAGTAGAATCCCTATAGATTTAATTGGGCATCCATACAGTGGAATGATAAACTCAATGATTTCATGACTGAGAGAGGTTTCATATAAAGGAATACTGATAGGAATGTGGGGGGAGGGTTTTCTAGGTGAGGTATAGGTTAGTAATGTATGGGTTTAGAATTTTAATTTCTTATATATAGTTGTTGGGGCTGTTGAAAGTATCTGTGAATAATAAATATGCAATGAGTTTATAGGTGGAGGGGGACTTTGACTTCCACTAGCTTATAACTCGACTGTTTGGATGGTTTTTCCTTGGACTTATGGTGATCCATATATAGGGAGTCATATTTTTATGAATTCTTTTAAACATTCTATAATTTTTTTTACTATCCTTATCCACTATGGCCAATATAATTTTTCCAGTTGATTCTTCTATTTTTTTCACTCTTGTGCTGATGATTTCGATTGATTGATGATTTCATTAAGTGAGTTACATTAGTAGAAGTAGGATTTATGATTATTGGAACATGATAGAGATTTCAGTTATTTCATTGTAATTTTTAAGAGTAGCTCTCGAAGAGTTAGACCATGGGAATTGGAATAAAATTAAGAAGAACTATAAGTTGTGGACTATATTATAGGAACATAGAGGATAATTAAATAAATAAAAGATAATTTATTTCTAGATGTAGTTTGATTAGATGAGAGTAAGTAGCAACCACATGAGATCCTATATACCAAGTAAAAAAAGATGTTTTTTTTGATTTTTATATTTGATAGTTAACTCCAAGATTTTAGAAACTCATGTATTATTTTTATTGTCCAAAGTAGTAGTGTGTGATGAAAAATCTTTTTTTATTTATCTATATAGGCCCATACACAAATGTTGACAGAACTTACCATATAAAAACATCTTTACCTTCTTTAGAAACCATTTTATATGAAGGAAAAAGATGAAATAGAACCACTCGTTGTATTTCAGTGGTGAGGAAATGAGATGTATGGTAAATAATGGTTGAAAACAACACAAAAACACAAAATGCGGAACCCAAAAAATCAAACAATGATAGTAGAAAATTAGAAAATAAAATCCACTCTATTCTAGAAGTGATTTTCCGAAGGGAATATAGAGGAGTTACGCTGGTAGTAGGGGAGTTCCAGGAGAGCTTGCAAATCACAGGTTTCTGAGTTACAGTTTGGGTTCTATTAAATAGATTGGGGAAACATTTGACAGTACTTTCAAAAACGAATTGATAAAGATCCCCTTTTTCAGTTCTAAATTGATAAGCATTGATGAAATAGATATTTATCATCAACTTTTTAACCTGGATAATGCTGGAGGTTTATAAGCGCTAATATTTTAGAAGTAATAAGGATTAGTCTTTTTCCATGCTAAAAAAGTGTTGATAAATATCCATTTTATGAGTTCTAAAACTATAACACTGATAAATAATTTATAATCACAATTATTTAAATAAATTTAATATAATTTTATAATTATTTAAATATATATAATTATTTATTTATAATTACATAATTACTTATTTAAAAATTAATATTTATTTATTTATAATAATTATAAATATATAAATTTATAAATATAGTAAATATACATTTATAAATATATTTATTTATAAATATATTTTTAACATTATTAGTAGATATATAATCTTAAATACCTAAATTTTAAAAATGAGTGAAATTGAATAATTCAAAATGAGTACACTTTTAAAATATTGAAAAATGGATAAGTTTTATTAATGAAATATAAATTATTAAAAAATATGGATATATATGTATATATATTAAAGTAAAGATGAGTACATATTAAAAATACTAAAACATAGTAAATAAATAAATATAAATAAATAATATAAAATGATCAAATTCTAAAATAAAATAAAAAATAAAAAATAAAAAATATTCAATATGAATAAATAAAACCTTAATTTTAATAGTATTAAAAATAAATAGATAAAATTGACCGATTAAAATAAAAATATATTAAACTTGTAATGTTATAATGAAATTATAAAATATACCAAAATTTGAATAGATTACATAAATATCATGTGTATGTGTTTCAATATAGGATTTCATTAACTAAGTAAATATACTTGTGTGTGAGTTCTATATAAAAATGTATTAATTACATATATAATTTTATGTGAAATCAATATAAGACACAACATTTGATATATATTAAATTGAAAAATGAAACAACATTAAAAATGAATAAGACATTAATATGTTTTCAATTATTACATTTTATTCATTATATATATATATATATATTTAATATATATTTTTCTTACTATTTACAATTAATATATATATATTATAATTATTAATTTTTATTAATAATTGTTCCATTAATAATTTTTTTAAATAATTTTCAAATTTATTCATTTATTCATTTTTTTGTTTAATTATTACAATTTATTCATTTAATATATCTATATTTAATATATACTATTTATTTATATTTATAATTTATATATATTTATATTAAATTTATTAATTTGTATCAATAATTATTTAATTAATAAAATGTTTAATATTTTTCAGAATTTAGTCATTTTAAATTTTTATTAATTTTATTATTTCATTTTATTCATTTTACATATCTCTATATTTAATATATACTATTGATTAATTTTAAAAATTTATATATATAAGAATATTAAACTTTTATTTTTAACAAAAATTATTTAATTAATGAAACTGTTAGTATTTATTATTATTATTTTTAATTACTTTATTTTATTCCGGACTACTGTCGATATAAAAAAAACAACGATAAAGGGTACCTTTTATTAGTGCAAAAAATAAAGTACCAATAAACAATAACCTTTATTGGAACTAAAATAAAGCACTCTTAAAGGTTACCATTTATTAGTGCTAAAAAATGTACTGATAAAGGGTCTTATTTATCAGTGATTATTTTAGTACTAATAACTATGAACTTTATTAGCTCATTTTTCCAGCACTGATAAATGTCAGTGCTATTAAATGCATCTGTTGTAGTAGTGGTACGTCCTACCATCTCAGTGAATGGTGTATTTCATTTTATATCTCTAACTTTTATAGATTAATATAAATACATATATAAATACATATATTAGATATATATATCATGGTTAAATTTCTAGAGATCATTGAACCTTGATTAATGTAAGAGCAGAAAAAAATAATGAATCAAAGCATACATGAAAAACAAAGCAGTTGTTGCCCGGAACATGACATTAAAATGGAATTATTAATAAAATGGTTATAAAATGTCATAATTAAATCACATATAGGTTTTTAATATATGTATAATAAAATTATATTTTTTATATAGAGTTTTCGAATTTTTATTAAGGAATTCGAGATTAAGGTACGAGATTTTTGTCTCACTTTTATTTTCTGTGAGATAAATTCCATATTCACCACATGATTATTTTATGTTGTGTCTACAATTACAATGATTTTATTTTACGATGAATCTAAATAAAATTATTGGTATTTAAATATTCATTTTATTATCTCTCTTTCATGTGGTTTATAGTTCACAAGTTACCAAATCATTAAGAGCCTTTTGTCTCAATTTTCCTTATTTAAGAGATATGAATATGCAATGCACCTATATTCTTGTATGAGGAATATAAAATACATATTTTACATGTTATATGATGAATTTATTTCGAATCCTATGAAGTGAGGGCCTCTAAGCGGCGTTTCTTTGCGCTTCGGTGGCAGATAGGGTTTCCCATTGTTTTTTCTTCCCCTTCCCCTTCCGTCCCGGATCGACTCGAGGCTCCTCTCGTTTCAGCCCATCGTGGGTGTGGTCAGGCTTCGGTGGGGTGCGTCTGAATTCGGTGGGTTCGGTCTCTAGCTCACATTCTTGGCGATGTCGCTCGGATCGGTGTGTCGCTCCCAAGGACGAGGTTCTCAGACGTTCGTCCCGGCGTGCTGTTGACGGTGTGGATCAGCATGGTCTCAGTTCGGAGCGTCTCAGATTTTCGGTGCCGACGGTGGATCCAGTTCGGTGAGTTCATCACGACCTAGCCACACATACAGCGGGTTCCTATATGGCTCGATGTCTGTTCTGCGGTTCTGGAGGGTGGAGGCTTTTGGCTTCAGATTCTGTGAGTTTTTGCAGGTTTTTCATTCTGGTGTTTCTGAATTTTTCCGGTGATTCTGGATATCGTCGGGTGGCTGTGAATCGGTTCGGTTTTATGGTGTGGTGCGAAAGTTTCAGCGATAATGGCTTCAACATTGATGAGTAGTGGTGATAATGAATTTGGTGTCATTTGGCCTCGAAGGCGCAAGGCTGGAGGAGTGCTTATGGAATTCGTTTTGAAATTTTAATGCGGAACTTTTGAGTTTTCTCCGGATCAGGGTGCTTATGCATCAGGATCTCTGGTCATCCTCATTTTGGTTTCTTTGATGTTTTTTTGTGGATTTATTATTCCTGGAGGTCCATTTCATTTCACTCGAAGGCTAGGTGAATTCCACTGGAGTTTGCCGACGGGAGGATTTGGGCTGGTGTCGATGGTCGTGCCGGGGGACGTTTAAGGTAAACCTTTCTGAGGTTTGGCCAGCTTTTTTGATGTTCTTGTGCCCTGGTTCATGGTTCCTTGGAAATTTCCTTTGGTTTTTTGATGTTTTTCTGTAATGGTGAAAGTGGTTGTATTGGAATCATGTAGTGGGGTACCGGGAACCCATAAACTGGCTTTTGAAAATGGAAAAAAAATGATTAGCATATGATGAATTTATTTCTATCCATGATATTTTAAGTTTAATTTAATTATATTTATTTTTGTGGATTATGTTTCAATTTTAATAAAGTGGTAATGATTTTATGTTACACTCTCATCATTTATCATGATAGATTATGATCATGTTTCTGATGATTAAATATTATTAACCATATTTGAATAAACTCATTAATTTTATTTTCTTATGGTTATATTATGTGAATACATGTTTATATTCATTTTATCCTCTTTATATACTCATGAGTTAAAGAAGAAAGATTTTAAGAAAAATCATATTTATGTTCAAAAAACCTTTTTATTCCGAAACCATTTTTTAATTTTTTTAAATTTTTTTAAGAATTTTAAAATTATTTGTTAAAAATATTTGTATCCATGTTTTACTTTTAATTTTTTTAAAGTAATAATTATTTCATTTTGAAAAAAATCCCAACTGGTTTTTACCAAAAATGTGAAAATAATCTATTTTTTAAAATTCATGACATGAACAGTATTTTCCGAAGTCATGAACACTAAAGGATTTCATGGTTCAATTAAAATTTTTCAAAGTTCTTTTAAAATAAAATGATTTAAATATTGATTTGAATGTTTTTAGATTTTAAATAAATGATCCCAAAGTAAAAAAATGATTATGAAAATGTTTTAAAAGAGTATTTTTTTTCAAAGTGGAAGGACCATTTTTCTCAAGAAATGTTTTAAATTATTTTTAATGTTTCATTTTTTATGTTTTCAAGGTTATTTTAAATGAAAATTATTGAAAAAAAATTATGTTTTAGTAAGTGTTTTTCCAAAGTTATTTTCTTCAAGAAATGTTTTAAAATATCAATCAAAATAAGTTTCCATTCTAGATGTCATCGGTAGAATTTACCTATGAATTACTTGGGATATGATCCATGGATACAATTCTTATTCTTTTAATAAATGGTTTATTCTTATGATGGAATGATATTTAAGGAACCCATTCTATTCCATGAGTTATTAGATGATTAAATTCTTATTAATCCTGCTTCTTTTCAATGGTTTATGCTATAATGATATGATGAAATGAATAAATGATTATAAAATCTATGACTTTTCTACAAGTTATGATATGATGAAATGTTTTTAAAATCCATTTAATTTCATGGGTTATGTTATGTTGAATGTTTTATGATTTTGTGATAGACATAAATATGGTTTTCATTATGAGATAGGGGGACCTATTTATCCTTTCAATACATTTGTAATGATGGATAACTCATGAGAAAAATATTTAATGTGTGAAATTGATTACATGTTCACCTTGTCATGCATGAACATGATTACATGTTCAAAATGTTATGTGTTTACCTGATTACATACCCACAATTCTATGAGTGGACTTGTCTTTAATGTCCATAATGTTATTATTAGTCCTGGTTGCATGTCCATAAGTTTATTTGAGGTGCTAAATTCATGTACTTAAAATAGTTAGTAATCCTATCTCTATTTATACATATTCCAAATGTTATAATCTGATGTATATGAAAGAAAATCTATGTCCTATGCCAATATTATTCTCTCATGGTTCATGTGCTTTGATTTCCTTACAATTCATGTCTTATCAACTAATAAAATTTATTCGATGAATCAAGATTAATATCTTTGATATGAAGGGTATGGTTTTCAAATGTTATGTTCATGTACTCATACCCTTATTCTCTTATTATGCTTACATATCTTTTTTTTACCCTTACTGAGAATTTGATCTCACCCTTTTTGATGCTTCCTTTCCCTAGGTTAAAAATAATGGTTTATGTAGGGTGTATTTGTTAAGAGTACTAAAGGGGGAAGATCTTAATGGGATCCATTAAAGATATTTCCCAAAATTAGGTATATTATATTTCATGTTTCCAAAGGAACTAAACTATTATGGTCATTAGGCGTGTATTTTTGTAATGTAATGAGTTTTCATAAAAAACATGTAATATCCATGTATGAAAATCCTTGGTCTCTATAAGTCAACCTACTATACTCTTGAACTTTTTACCCATTTCAATACAGATTTTTCCCACCCTAAGGATAGATTTCCATTTTAAGGTTGATTTTCTGCCACGAACAAAACCATGTTTGTGATTATATTGGAAAAAATAATTAGAAAACATTATATGAAATTATTTAGTACTAGAATAGATCGATTGAATATGAAATTTTTCTTATGATTTTTCACTAATGGGTTTCTTTATTGTTCTATCTCTAGTATGATCTCTATTCAATCAAAAAAGAAACATTTCTTGATTATCCATAAAAATTAAATTACTATATACATGAAATTGGAAAATTAATTTCTAGTTATATTCTAGTTCACCACTAAAAGGTGTATTTGAATGTATACACCTCAAATGAAAGAACTGATGCAACACCGTAATCCTAGCACACATTAAAACCTACCTATAACCTCCAATATTAAGTGGTGAAGTATCTCATTGGTAATTATTAGTGTTTATATCTCAAAATCAATGTTTTTTTCATGAAATCTTACAGGAGATAAATATCTACAAGAAATACCATCATTGACAGGCTGATGGAAGACATGATTCCCTTGTTTCTATATCAAATTGGTTCAAGAGTGTCTCCCATGGATCAAAGAAACACTGATCTACCTTAACAAAAGTAAGGGGAGACATACATTCATCACATCTATGCGGTCACCAAATATCCACCCAGGGGGATAAAACTAGAAGTTATGACATCCAAAAAAATAATCATCCTAAATTCCTTATGAGTTTATAAAATATGAAGTTATGGTTGACATAAATATATAAATATTAAATAGGTATCTGAGGAGGATGATACAAAAATGGTCATATAATATCAATGCATGGGAGTGGTCCCCTTTTTTTGAGGCCACAAGCATTACCACCACCCAATGGTATATGCCTAAGGTGAATAAGGAAAAATTACAAATCTCTATAAAAAATCATTCATTGATCATTCCAAGAAAACAACCGGTGTATGGTTTGTAAATACACTCATCTATAAGGGGATAGATAAGAATTATATATCTACTCTATATAATGATAGTTCTAACAACACTTTTTAATTTCCTCCAAAGAGAATCCATTCCGATGGTCCTTTCTAAAAAAATATAAGTACTTTTTGTGGAGGTCCTCCTTATGATGATCATCAATAGATCACCAATCCTAGAGGTCCTACCCATTGTCATTGAAAAAAATATAACTATATAGGTCCACTATAGAGTCATAATTTTTAATTTTATCATAATATCCATATTATGATTAACTACTCATGACCTCACAATGGTATTTTATCCTTAAAAAGTAATGTAGGATCCCCACACAATGATAATAAAAATTATCCTTCTTAGAACACAATGAAAATTATGTATATAAGTGTTCTCCATATGAGCTATATAGTAAACGCTAACCAAAGAGTTATTCTACACTGTGTTCAAGAAGCATTTTTTTGATAGGGAGTTCCAACCTTTCCAATTCATCAATAATCAATAAGTAAAAAATCCCTCTATGTGGTTGTAATATATAAAATAACTAATATTATAGTCCTCATTTTTACATAAACCGAAAAACAAATGACCATAGAGGGATTACCCATGGTATTTAAGTCCATAATGTATTATATCACTCCAAGGATATAATTTACAGAGTCCCACCCTATGGAAATGATTCTTAATAATGTGTAGGTCCACTCAATATTGACCAATAAAATAACAATAATCATGGTGGTCGTCCCCATGGTACTTATTATGATGTCCCTCCACATAGTGATGAATAAATTGGGCACAAATTCCCTCCATATGCCACCATAATTATAATGTTTTCTTGGTATTAAGAAGAAACTGGAATGTCAATGTTTGATAATATAGGAATTCAACCATTGTCTAGTGTCATTTGTCACAACCAATGGGAAAACTTGGAAAATGATTTTTAAATTTACCCCAACCATATTGGTAACACATGAATGTGAATACAAAAATTTAAAATGATCCAAATATCCAAAATAAAACATTAGATAAACTATTGATCCCATGATAGGGTCTTATAGTAGGATTACCCTAGGTGGAGTGAATACGGTTATGTAATTCATACAAAATTTATCACTTTATCATTTAACTCAAACCAAACAAAATGGATCATGACCGATATTATATAAGGTGAATTTATTATGGACCTTTTCTTATATGGTTATCTGATACAATTCACCATAACATTCCATTTTCATCATATATTCACTATGATTATTTTTACCCACCTTTGGTGTGCCTATATAATCAAAATAGGGATATGAGAATTCACTTTTTTATCCCTCACTGTGTTACTCCAAAGATAATGAAATCTATGTTATATTTATGCACCAAAACACTATAAATTTCACAACTCCTAAAATTGTTTAGGATAGGTAAATAATACATAGGTTCACTCCCCTTACATGTTTAGGGACAACTCATAACTTCCTAATGGTAAACCCTATCTCACTAATATTTCCCTTTCACTGCTCACTATAGTGGAAAGTATTACCTTCAAAAAGTTTATAGAGATGAAATTACCTTTACTAGTTTCAATTTCTTTGAATACATTTTATGTATAGATATAATCTATTTTTTAGTACCACTAGGTTGATCCCTTGCGATCTATGAAAAAATTCTCCTTACAACACCTCTTATTCATGATTTAAATTTTAATTCCTTTTATATTTTCTATTACAGAACAATTTTATCATATTTTAAATTTTAATGATGATCAATTGATTCCAAAACCTTCTTTTTCTTTCAGTATCATTTTTTTTAACACCTCTTTAATATTTGATTATAGATATACAATATGTGGAACTCCCTCTATCTCTCTCTTTAATTCCTTATGTTTCTAGTCAATCCCTTATAATATGAGGGATCATGTTGATACAAATAAAAATAGTAATAATCATGATGGGAAACTCAAATCATCTTTAACTTCCATAAAACTTCCTCCATGATCGATATAACTACAACAAATAAGATAAATACATCATGATAAAATATTCCTCTCTTGTATTCTTAATTAGTTATCTTTTTATTCCATACTGAGAATACCTCAATCAAAACATAATATGGATTAGATCATTTCCTAAAACAAATATACAAAATGAATATATAATTATTGAATTTTTCATGCATCATCTGAGTAAAATACTATATATTTATGCATCACCTACAAAAAATAGACACTAATATGGCTTTATTATGAAAACTATGGGAAATTCTGTGTATATAAATTCAAATACTTACTATTAGAATAGAATACTAAATGGTATATTGGCCATTATTCCATCTCATTTACAATCCTAATAAGTCAATTCAATTGTTTGAAGAAAACACCATCATAATTGGAATCAACATGCCCCTTTTGGGTTCACCATGTCTTATAAGTGGAACCACTACTCAACACATCTGGTAACATGGTATAGTGAAAAAACCTTAGAAATATTTCTTTTAACATAAAGATATACACAATGTGGTCACCAACTTTTGACCATGTTAACAATATTTTTCTTCCATGATGTATAACTTCTTGACAATTGCCTATCCAATGGACATAGTGGCCATCCTTTTTCACATAGCTAAACTCAAAAATCACCATTATCATCACTATTTTGGGTTATTCCATACCTTAGTCTTTCTTTTCTTATCCATTTTTCATCTGTGAACAAGAATTCCACCCTAGGGACAACCATGACATGGTCCATTATTTCTGTATCATATTGGGATTATCCTTCTCTATAATTACAATGAGACATGGTATGCTCACACCTTCCTTCTTCTTCAATTTCACCATGCCCAATTACCACAACACGATATTTATTGTGTTGTGAAACTTCTTCACCATTCTTTCTATATGATTAATTTGATATATATATTAGACTTTTAATTAACATGTTGGATCATTGAATAAAACCTTATCATTTTAATGTTGGATCCAAATAACCTTCAAATGGAGAAATAAATTTTAACACAAAGTACTATTTTAAATCATAATTTTTTCAACAATACACTTCTTGTTGAAAAATCCAACCTTGCTCTACAATAGAATGGTTGTCTTTTCCTTATTCGACCATTACTTGGACACATTCAACATGTTCCCAATAATTCCTCCATGGGTAGTCATATAGTATTTCCCATTCCATATTTACTATAATGGGTACCTTCTAATCTAAATGGCCATGAGTCATGGTGTTCTTGAAACATCCCTCTTCTGAATGTTCCCCTAACAATGAAGCAGTATTCCACATATTTAGAAACATTACTACCTTTAATTAGAGAATATTACTTTAATATATCTATAACCCATACCTTGAACATGTAGGCTCATTATATGTTACTTTTCAATTTCTTTATTTACTGCAGATAACTATCCACTAGTGTTATCTATTTTTAAAACAAGATAGATCTTTAAATATGTTTTTTGTAACAATCTAATTTAGGTAAACAATTTCATAATTACTCCACCAAATTTTTTATAACACATTCATTTCAAAAATAAAATTCTCATAAAAAAATACCACACACCTAATTTGGGTTTGAAAAATATCCTCCTTTGTATTTTTTTGAAATGAAGAGACAACCTTTAACATAAATTATTCACCTAATTCTTACTAATGAAATTCAAAGATGCATCTACATGTAGATTTGATTTATATTTTTTCTCATCCTTTGGGTTAAATCCAAATTGACCCCTTCATTAATAGGGATATTCTAATTTAGAGAAAACTCTTACTTTACATGGGGTCATATCCTTACATCTTGAAACATTTATCCCCCATAATTCATTGGATGAAACTCCAATAAGGATTGTCTCCAATTTTTTCAACATCTACGAGACTGTAATCATGGGATAAAACTACCTATATGATGATAGGGATTAATTCCAAATATTATTTCACCTCAAACTATTTCAATTTACCTCCATCCTTTAGGATGAAATTTTTTTTTAATAGCTAAGTGTTCTGAAAAAAATTTGAAAACAATTTTTGGCAGCAATGGCCAACTCCAAAAAAATCCCCATATGAAATATCTAAAATAAATATAGTCATAAAAAAAAATATTAATATAAACTAAAATTTTTCATTTGGGTTGTAAATAAATATTATATACCTACTGATCCAGATATTAGTATTATAAATATGAGTTTTCATACAAAAAAAGTCTATCCATATCACTCATTAATATATATGAAAAACAATAAAAACTAAAAATATTCCATTTCTCAAAACATAACCCATGATCTCTATCACACATTGAAACTAAACCATTATTGTAAAAATATTAATATATTTTGAATTTCCTTATTATAACACTTTATTAATTAATTAATATCACTTTTTAGAAATTTAATTAATCAATACCACTTATACTACATGACTTTTAGTTCTTCCCATGCATCAAACATATTCATATAATTCTTAAGAACATTACATTTTGATTAAAACTCTAGATCAAAGTTTAAATATATACAATAATTTTTTATGTTCCAATTTAGGGATAATACTTGTGGGAATATCACATATATCACATAAGTTATTAAATATTATGAAATTAATTAGATGAAATTGAATAATAGATTGAATTTTAGATAAAATAAATTTGTAACTTCCACTATCTATGAAGCTATGAGATAGTGTTTACATTATTACATTGGAACTAGATATAGGTGATCACATAATGAGGGATACAAATTGTTTAATTATATTGTAATACTTAATATAAACATAAATATCACATTATAATTGAAAAAAAACTATGAAAAATATTTTCATTGAAAGATTTTTTATTTACTCTAGAATATCTTTTAATATCAATTACAATACAATTACTGAATGACTGAAGAATAAATTTTAATTAAGGATAATGAACATGAATGAGGAAATAAATGGATCCTAAGAAGGATAAGGACTAGGGAGTGTTCAATGTTAATAATATTACAAATATGGAGTTGGGATACAGGGAAAGAAAACATTGTGAGGGGTTAGGAAACATGCCCAAAATCATCTTGGTATCTGCTACTCTGTTACCTTTACTCCTGGTGTGTTGGAACCATATGTTTTGGTTGAGTTTTTATATTTCTGAATCATATAACTAACTAGCCATTGGAATCCATGGATTTCCTTCTTAATGTTGAAAATTAGAATGGACTCTCTTTCATCAAAATTGAGGGATATACCTCTATTTTTAAAATTGTATGGTCATCAAGTAGATATTTGTTTGTAGAAAGGAGAGGGTTTCCTTCATTATTGAATGTGTTGAAAAATAAAAACATTGAGCCAATATGGTAATTTTTTTGGAAACTATTATAATGTATTTGGAAATTGATCTATCAGTATTAATCTGCAATCTAGAGGTAGGAGGAGTCCAAGAAATCCAAAAACATAAATGAATGTTTGTTGCAGTTGTGAGAAATTAAAACCATAAAAGATAGTCCATTTGATGGAACTGTTCATCTTAGTAGAGATATCTAAGATCATTGAAATCATCTTATTTTTCATTAATTCTAGATTACAGGGAATGTAAATGAATCTAAATTAATTATGTTATTCTTATAGAGATAAAAAATAGCTATTATAGATTCCATTTTCACGTTTTTGGGCCTTCATTCACTATAGAACCTCTAAATAACAATGATAAGAAAAGACTAAAATATAAAAAAAATTAATTCCCAAGAATCCTCATAAGAGATTCCAGAAAAATGTTACACATTTACTATTGAATAATGGTTGATTTTTTTCTTTCTATATAGAATCTAATATAAATATATAATTTTGAAAAAAATTTAATTACTTTTTGTTAAGACTATTTTTCTTTTAGAATTAAACAAATGACCAACTCTCTGGATAGAAAAATTCTTCTTGGCTATAATTTCGAAATCGCAACCTAAGGATCCCAATAATTCTTTTACATTCATTATCTGAATAATCTTGTTTTAGTACATATCATTTAAAGACCCAAAAATTCAATAGTGAAATAACATATATCATGTTTTTGAACCTTCATAAAATTTTCAGGAATAGATCTATTCTACCTCAATAGAACAAAACTAATAAAATTATGAAAGGATAAGTCCACCTTAAGACTGATATCTATTGTGGGATAATTAGTGATAAAAGATGGATCCCATCATATCTTTCATTCCAAAATTCAATATCCTCACACCTAAACACCCACATCGAGTGTTGAATATCCAGAAATGGTGTTACATATTGGATCCAACATAATCAATAATAAAATATTTGTAAGATATTAATAGAAATTGATGTAGTAACAAATTATTTCCTCATGAAAAAAATCCAACAATAAGTTTTCCATGATGACATCCCATGAAATCTTTGTTTATATTACTTTTATAGATTCATAAATGATTCTGATATCGATCCCTTCTTAAATAATGGGTATATTCAACCTCTTATTTCTAGACTAGAGGTATTTAATTTCTATAGGAGAGTACCATAGAATGGTGTTAATATAATTCTCAATTTTATAGAGGACCCCCTTTGGAAATCATATGAAATCCATTATAGTCATTGAAATTGGGATAATTACAGAGTTTATGGGATTAATACACCCACCAATAGAGTGTAGCATGCTATTCATGTTTTTGATTCTATATATGATCCATTGGATATGGTTTTCAAAATTCCTAATATTAACCGTTACTAAAGAGATATGGGATTCATGATATTCGATAGGGAATGTGCCTTATAAAATAATAGGTACGTAAACTATAGAAGCACCTCAACTAGGTAGATATGATCTATAAATATAGAATTTTTTAAGGGGGATATCCTTTTGTATGTTACATTTTTCATACTCGTCCATGAGTTTTTTAAATACACTTATCAATATATAAATTTCATTTAAAAAATATATCATATCATCATGAAGAAAGAGTTGTGAGATCCAAGGGGATTCATAACAACCATTGTAATATAAGATAATCCATATAGAAACCAGATTAGAAATGTTTCTGCTAAGAGTGTCTTAATGTACAAAAAATAAAGAGGGAAAGATAGGTTATCCTTGTAATAAAACTATGTTTGAATTGAGGAAACCAATTTTTCCATTCCCTAGAAATAGAAAAACCTATGTTGGAAGAATACGGATGAAAAGATCACATAATCACTCAAAAAAACCATATAAAACAGAAAATTGGTATTGATAATAAAATAGATTATATCATATGATTTATAAATGTTAACCATCACCATGATATTAGAGACAAATACCATTTTGTTGATGTTACAAATCCTTACTTAGAAGAGGGTAAAATTAACTTGTATGTTCTATTTTTCAAAAATCATTATTGATTATTTGACAATATCTAAGGGGATACAATAGAGATCCTTTAATTTCATATAGTGGATTTTTTTTGAAAAGAAAATCACCATAAAATAACTAGTCAGAACTGATCTAAAATCAATGTATGCCAAACATTTGAAATAGAAACATGAGAGGTGGAATTGGTATCTCTCAAAAAATAACCTTCTGAAAATTGTTACACTTACAATCATCATATGTTGGAGAAACTAAATAAAGTGTTGATTTCAGATGATCAATAAGGGAATGTATAAAATGAAACCTATCATAGAATAAATAAGTCCTAAATAATATTTTAGAAATAAATATTGATCAAATAATTCCATTTAAATAATAACATTAACCCTAAACTTATCTAGTGGTAAGATAAATATTTTTATTATAAAATGGAAATAAATAATTAATTTCATTATTAAATAATGTCAAATTTCATAAAATTACCATTATGGATTTGTTCAAAGACATCTTAAATAAATGGGTAAGGGAAATACTAGATAACCAACTAGTTTCGTCTCATGATATATCTAGATGCATTAAGAGGCTATGTCATTTAGGGCCCCAAAAGTCACATTGTAAGTAAAATTGATTCATCATATGAATATAAAATATAATATAATCAACATAATATAATTTTTTATAACAATTTGAGTTGGGAGAACTAACATATAGAATATTAACAATTTTTTCTAGTCAAAATGATCATAATACATCCATATAAATATGGTAGGTGGTATCAAAAGAGTATAATATTAGTAAATAATAGGATTTACCAAAGGATGTTGACCTAGATAAAAATAATTGTAAAATATAATTTGAACATTTCATAAAATAAATAACCTATTCATCTTGAAATCTCTTATGTAAAATTTAGAAATACCCAAAATATTTGGAAAAACATTTTCATTGGAAATAAAAATAAAAATTTGAAATGTATTCTTTTAAAAAAAGAGTAGTCATGAAAGAGGGGAATGTTATTCATCATGTGCACATTTAAATAATGTCTCAATTCACACATACTAAAGAAATATACTTGTTTTAAAAACGATAAGAATAATCCTTATAAATCATTATATTAAAATAAAAAATTTATAAAAATAAATTTAATCAATAATTTGAGAATAGTAAAAAACTTCTTCAAACATGTTAACAAAATATAGACATAGAAGAAATATTTTTCCTAATAAAGAGGGAAATAATGTTGGTTTTCCTTACAAAAATGTTTTTTTATAAATTTTAGTACCTATAGATAAAAAAATTAAATTAAAAACTTCAGTTTATAAAATAACTAAATAAAAATAACATATATTTGTTTTAGTATTTTAAAAAAATATAATTCTCTAATGTAAACTTAAACATAAACAATCCTTAATAATGATGAAATTACAAAATAAACCCTTAAATCGGGCCAAAATTTCTTTTTAAGTTCTTTTATCCTCATATATAATAAATTAAAATTTATTATATTTCTATTTAGATGAAATATATATGATTACAATATCATATATGATCTACTTATAATATATCAACACCCTTTTAATATTAATTCATTAGTAAAATTGTTTTTCTAAGTGTTAACTATTTGGGTTTTCATGTATGTTTCAATTTAGCAGTTTCAATCCTTGCAACTTTCAAACAATTCAATTACCACCAAGATATTAATAATTACATAAATACCATATATATTCATTCCTTACAAATTTTATAATAATAATTTAAAGGAAGACATGAAAAATGAGTCACATCACTTTATAGAGGTGGTAGTCCATACATTTACACGTGTGAGGTTATCAGTTTTTAAGAGGTTGGAGGGTAAGAAGGTAAATGGTATATTATACAAATAAAAACATGATTATTTCATAAATATGATATATATTCATTATTTACATCCATATAACCATATAATTATGGCGTTAATGAAAAATAAATTATATTACTGCGTGGATATGGTAGGTCATATGCATGAATGATGGATGTTTTCATTTTCTATTGGATGGAAATATGGTGAAATATGGTTGTACCATAAACATAATAAAATCCTGGAATGTTGATGATATTATATTTATTATTTTTTTATAGTTAAAAAATATTTTTGAGAATTTTTAAAGTAAATAATCTTGAATGAGTTGGTAAAGATGAAGACTTATTTAAGATACATCCTTTTGATTATAACTTAAGCATTGAGTGATAAGCCTTTGGATAAGACCAGGGCCTATAAGATGAAACGAATTAATCTAGAAATGAATTATGGTTGGGGTTATCTTGATTTATAAGGGTTAATCATTGTGAATAACAAATGAGAGAGGGTACCTTTTATATGTGAGGGAGGTTACACTCATTGAATTACATAAAATATTTAAATATAATTATTGTCTTTCTGAAGAGTAGTTCCTCAAAAAATCCAAGGATTTTAAGGTTAATAATATCTCATTTTAGTATATTCAACCAATAAATTCTACATTTTAATCTGTAATTCACACCCTTACATATTATTTAAAGCCCCTAGTATAGATCTTTTAACATTAACAATGATAACATATTTTTACTATTTTTAATATTAATTATGAAGAAAAATTAAGATGAAAATATTTAAAAAATATAAATTATGGTGAATGAAAATATTTAATATATTTTAAATTATATAATTTGTATAAGTGTAATAAATTAATTTTAATATAAGCCCCTAATATGTAATTAAAACCTTATTTGTAAAAATGATTGAGTTGAGCATAAAAAAGAGTTTAAAAAACAATAAGTATAATATTAGTTTCAATATAATTAATTGGATTTTATTAAATAAAATGTGAATTATTTTAGTATAAATCCAAACAACAACTGAAATATATATTTAATAATCTTGATTAACATAAAAGAACTAAAACATTTCTTATTTAAATTAAAAACATTATTTAGACTTAGAAATTTTTAGCATCCATTTTTATGTTAATCATTTTTTATGAATTATATTAATTAATTAAGTAATATTTATTTATTAAAAATAGATTCATAGGCTTCCATGTTATTCTTATATCATTATTACGTAATAAATGTGATAGTTTTGTAAAATCAATTTTGTTCACTATTCATTTAAAAAGAATATATTTATGAAAAATATATAAAATTCACACTAAGATATTTATTTTATGATGAATGAAAAAATTAAATTATTTAAAGAAAAATAAATTTATTAAAGTTGACAATTTAGGTTTTAATCACATTTTTGAATATAGATATTTTCACTGTGGTACTAATTCTCTTAAATGAAGGCATTGCTATAATTAATGATCATGTGTTACATTCTTCCCTCCACCAACGATTTATTCTTCCACATATTAAAATGTCACACAATGAATATATTTGGGTAGTTATTCATCCTAACATCCGTAGGTTCCTGCATCCCATCTTCCTCCTTATCATTTCTACAAAGTACCTTTTCAAGATAAATCATTTAATTTCTCAACACATGTCCTATAGTGTCAAAAATCTAGATAGGCTATTTATAGTATAATAAATGAGATTCGAATTCTATTTTCATAGAGGTGAGCACATTTTATTGCGTCTAGCATGTATTTTATTAATAAATAGATATGGAACACATCATGAGCCTTAGAGATCCTAGGTGTAATTTTCTAATAGTAAGTAATAGAACCGTTATATCCATAATTTCAAAAGGTTTGATGTACCTATGACATAATTTACCAATATTTCTAAACTATATAATACATTTTCAGGGAGTTAACTTCAAGAAAAAAAGATCACAAACATGAAATTATAGATCCTTCATTTAGTTATCAACATATTTTTTTATACTTTAAACTATCTTATTTTGGTTTTGAATAATAATCAATCTTATTAATATCTCTTTCCTGATATTTGATCCTATAAATTTCCTTTAACCAAAATAATCAAAAAAATTCTATATTAAAATTATTACAATACAATACCTTTTTTTCAGTTCCATTAGAATTCTAGAATAGAATCAATTGATATATGAAAATTCCAAAAACCTTAAATAATCATCCAATATACCTTTAATATTAATAGATAATGATCATAAAATGTTTTTAATGCCGTAATATTTCTTCTAGAATACCCATTAGATTGAGGATGATTGGCCATTCTCAAATAAAGATCAGTGTCAAGAGCTTTCTAGAGACACTTCAAGAATTTGAATGTAAACTGTAGATGATGATAGGATACAATTAAAAGTTGTTTAACATGAATTCTCACAACTTCATTAATATATATCTATGATTGGAACTCAATAGGTAGATCCTCCCATATATTGAGGAATTGTGAGGATATGGTAAGGCGATCAATAATAACACATATTGCATCATTTACTCTAAGAGACATTAGAAATCAAGTAAAAAATACCATATTTACATCATCCCATTTGTATATAGGAATAGGTATGGGTTTCATGAGTACATTGGGATGTTTTATCATAGTCATTGCCTATCTACAAACTAGGAATCATTATGCAGAGTCTATAATTTCCAATTTCATATTATCTTTCCAAAAATATTCTATCAATTATAGATACATTTTGGTTCTTCTATGGTGTATAGAAAAATTCAATCTTTGGGATTAATTTAGTATTTATGTCTTTAAATATGGTATAGATGGAATATATATCATTTAAAAAAATCAAATTATCTTCATTAAAAAATCCTTTAGTTTCCCATCATTATTATATTTAATATACCTGTGAAAACTCTAATGAACGAGCTAAGAGATTTTTGTCATTTCCAATAAGGATGGTTTAGAAATCATATATAAAAAGAGTGAAATTTCCCCTTTCCTATTAATAAAACTATTTTACTTTACTATGTCCCCATATAATGAATCCTTTTTAATCCATATTTTAGTTCAAATTTCATGATGTTTTCTGGTCAACACATCAACTACCATATTAACCTTACTAGGGTTTTAGTGTATAGATAAATTGTAATCCTTGAGTAGTTATATCCATATAGTTTTACTCATGTTGATATCTTCCTATAGAAACATGATGTTTAAAATATAGTGATTCATATATTTCTAACATTTTTCCCAATACAGATAATCCATCCATATAATCCAGAAAAATATTATAGCTACAAACTCATGATCCTGGGTTGTATAGTTCTGTTCATGGATCATCAAATACATTTATGAATTGAAAATTACATTATAATTATACATAAGGACACACCTATGTCCTTTCTTTGATAGATTAGTATATGTCACAAATCTATACACAGTCTATGGTAATTCTATCAATGTCTCATTGATCAACTTCCCAATTAATTCAATAAAACCTTGTTTACATTCCTATATACATAAAAAATACAACCCATTCTCACTTCAACTTGGATAATGAGTTTGATAATTAGGGATTTTTTTAATAAAATCACATATTGTAACATGATAATGCAAGGAAACTACGTATCTCTATTATGTTTAATGGAATAATACATACTTTGATTGAATTTTCATTGATAAATCAATATATATCATATTGTAAGAGATAATATGGGAATGAAATTAAACTTTCTAAAGATATAATTCATACATTATAAATGTCCCAGATAACTCATTTTATTTAATAGTCTCCATAATGATTCATAAATGTCTCTTATGTGATTCATAACATTTTGTGTGTATCAAGATATCTTCAATAAATACCAAAAACAAATTATCATCATCTTCTATGAACACTCTATTCATAAAATCCATAAAAATAAAAGGAGAATTAGTTAATCCAAACGGAATAACTATAAAATAAAAATTTTCATACCTCATTTGAAATTTCTTCTTTGGAATATCATCATTCCTTATTCACAAATATTTTAACCTAGAATAAGGATAAATCCTTAAATAATATTTAGCTATATCATATTTGTGATGACCTAGACCCCCCTTGGTCCCTTCCTTTACAAAATCTGGATCGGTGAGACCGATCGGTGAGACCGATCAGTGAGACCGATCGGTGCGACCGATCGGTGTGACCGATGGGTGCAACCGATCGGTGAGACCGATCGGTGAGACGGATCGGTGAGACCGATCGGTGTGACCGATCGGCGGAACCGGCCGACGTCGCCCGACCTTGCCAAGTTGTTCCAGTAACGCTCTTTTTTTTCGCAAATAGGGTTTTAAACCCTATTCTGCCTCGTGAAAATGTCTTGGAAACCCGAAACGCGCACAAAAGTTTTAATTAAATGCTTCATTAATTCATGAGTCGGTTTAACCCACTCAGCACCATTAATGATGAGTCAAGCCGCGTGGTCAACCCACGACTTCCACGTCTTATGCGGTTTGGCGTTTTTATCTCAACCATTCCCGGCTCTTATAAATTAAGGGTTAGGCCGTGGTTTCCCCCCTTCTTCGATCGTGGCTCTTCTGGTGCATCGGGACCGCCGCGTCGTTATCCGTAAAGTTCCGCGCCCCCGGCCTAAACGTCGATCATCTATCAACAAGTAGGGAATTTCTTTCGCCTCTCACTTCTGTGTATCATGCGGGGTGGGCGTTATCTTTTGTTCTCATGAGAAATGGTTGGGCCTTTAAATTAAGATAATAACTGGTTAAAGAAGGGGAAGGGGTTGTGATCGTTGTTTATGCCTTATCTTATGATCATCCTTTTTAGTTGTGCTGGTTTATGTTTTCTGAGAATTGAGGCCGTTGGTGGTCGTTGTATGTGCAATGATAAATCCCCTCGTGATGTTTTAAATGAATTGCTGAATTTGTGAACTCCTGCTGTGAAATTGGTTAATCACGTATATCCGGCTGAATAATTTAAAGCACCGGGATCAACCCTTCTGTGATAACTCCCAGTTAGAACACACGGAATTTGAAATCATGGAGTGTGTTAAGTCGTTTAAATCTGAAAATTCCGACTTGTGTTGGTAGCGGTGGTTGGTTGTCTTCCTTTCGGGCCGATTTCTGGAAATGTGGGAGGGGATGGGATCCCCTGTTCTGTTTATACTCTCGGTGGCTGTGTGAATTTGGGGATGGGATCTCCTGTTGGTATGGATTCGGTGGTTGTGAGTTTTAAATCCGGGTGGTTACTTAAAATATCACAAATTGGGGAGAGATCCTCTGTTAACAGAACCAGGTGTGAGTGTTTTGGTTGATCCTTGCTCTTGACGCTTTCCTTGGTTATGCTTATGGTAGTTGCCCAGTAGTGCTTAAAATTAATTGAACATTTTGACTGAACGTGGGACAAGAATGGGACAAATGGTTTTGTGGGCAAGGGTCGTGAACTGTGACTTGGGTGCAGTGGTGTCTTCTGTAGGTTGGCTAGGAAAACCTAAGCTTTGGGTGAGTGTTTGTTACCTATATCTATACTTGTAGCTTTGTGTTTCTTATTCGCGCCCCACCCAAGTTGAGCACTCAGTGCCGAACACCCCCATTTATGGGGGAAGGGTGTTTTTTTCCCAACACTATCCTTAGTGGCTGGTTATTAGCTCCTTTTCTTCTCCCTTTCCCGGATAGCCCAAGTATCTTCGGGCAGGCTGTGATGGCCTGAAGTCCATTATTATCCCAAGATCCTCCGGGCGGGGTGTTGTGGTGGTTGGCCAGGTGTGTGCGGCAGGTGGTTTCCCAAGTGTCTTCGGGATGAGGCCCAGGTGTCTTCGGGCGTGGCGGTGGTTGCTCTGGCCTAGGTGTTTGCAGGCATGGTTACATATGACAGTTGAGGCCCAGGTGTGTGCGGGCGGGATTCGGCAGTGGGACTGCGTGTGGTTGTGGCCCAGGTGTGTGCGGCCGGGTGTGGCAGTGGGACTGCGGTGAGAATGGCAGGATTGGTCCGATGCGTAGGATGTCTCAATAACAAGTGGGAAAGTGGCGCGGGGTACCCAAACATCGATGTGCTCTTATATATATATATTACTTGACTTGCGTTATTTGGGGAGCGAGCCTTGGTGAGGCCTGGGATGGATAGTTTGCCTTGTTAGG
The DNA here is from genome assembly GCA_963277665.1 of Viscum album. Taxonomy (NCBI): domain Eukaryota; kingdom Viridiplantae; phylum Streptophyta; class Magnoliopsida; order Santalales; family Viscaceae; genus Viscum; species Viscum album. The sequence goes on from OY728125.1 coordinate 1,461,021,080, forward strand.
TGTTTGGTTTACTCTTTTCTCACGGGACTTTAGTACGTTTCCCCCACTTGTGCACGAGAGTCTTGGTTTTCCCTACTGAGTGTACTTGTATGCTCACCCTACGTATATAAAACTGCTTTCAGGTTTCCAGGAGGACTTCGGGAATCACGCAGGACCTTACTAGCTCGGACTTTTGCAGCCGTTGCAGTTGTTCTCCTTTTCTTTTGGTACTTACCTTGTAGTCACCTTTTTGCACTTTGTGGCTTTCACTTTTGAAACATGCATGTGGGAATGGTTTACTTTTGGATTTACTTTTCTTTCTACCTTGGTGTTGTTGGGTTTCCTCCTCCTTATCTTTCGATCCTATAAAATAAAAAGGGTAATGCCTTCCATTCGCGAGAATTTCCTATACCCTTGGTGCTAGTCGCCACTCCGGGACCTATTGAAGGCGGGTTTCGAGGGTCATTATCTCTCCTTCAACTTAAAGAAGGAAGGGCCTGGCAACCTGCTGACCCTTCCCTCCTTTTGGTGAAGGCGGGTCGTGACAGAATGGTATCAGAGGCGGAGGTTGAGAGATAGGACGGAGTCTGGAGTTAGGCACAGTGAGGATTGCATGGGATGGTAAGGCAACAGTGTTGGGTGACCTTGGAGCGTGAATTAGGCCAGGGAAGACCGGCTAGGACACGGGATTTTAGGGCCCCCTGTGATCTGATGCAAGGACTCTGGGCCTACCGAACGACCAAGTGAGGCCACACTGATTGCGGGGTAGAGACCCTAGGAAAGGTACATGCATCATAATGACTTGTTTTCTTGTGTTTCTGGGATGTTTTGGGAATTAAGAATAAATTAAATCTTAAGAAGTTTTAAGAATGATATTCTGCACTACTTGGGCTTAGGCATTCCTTGTTTACCTTGCAGCTATGGAACCTGGAAGGCGACCACGTGTGGTACAGGCGATCGAGACTCCTGCGATTACTTTGGCCGATCGGCAGAGAGCTGATCGAGAGGAAGAGGACGACCAGTGGCAGAAGACTCTTCAAGCCTTCCAGCGACAGGCCCTCGAGAAGTATGAGGGCAGCACCTCCGATATAAAGACGGAAGGCTGGCTAGAGGAGCTAGTCATAGCCTTCAGCCTGATTCGGGCCCCGACCGAGTACTGGGTTCCTCTGGCTGTTAGCCAGATGCGAGGGGCGGCACGTCAGTGGTGGATGCTTCACCTGGGGAGTAGGAAAGAGTCTGAGGTTGCCTGGGTGGATTTCGAGAAGGAGTTCCGGGCGGAGTTTCTCTCCTCGACAATGAAGGCGGAGAAGAGGCAGGAGCTACTCTCCCTCCAGCAGGGGAGCATATCCGTGAGGGAACTTGGAATCAAGTTCAAGGAGCTCCTGCATTTTGCTCCGGACCTCTTTCCCGATGAGGAGTCTCGGGCAAGACGCTTGGAGGAGGCACTCCGACCCTCCCTCCAGTATGCTGTTACCCCCTTTACCCTTCCGACGTACTTAGAGGTTCAGAAGAAGGCCGAAGTGGTGGAAAGGATGCACGCTCTGGGCGGAGTGTCACGAGAAGGGATCCAGCTGGGACCATCGAAGGGGAAAGCCGTCAACGCCAGGCCTCCAGCATCGGGACCCTCCAGGTTCCGACCCGCAGGGAGCAGGCCGCAGCAGTTTCAGTTTCGATCCCCTGGCCCACGTTCTTTTCCTTCAGGCTCGGGACCACAGTGCTTCATCTGCGGGAGCCCTGGACATCTCCGGAGTCAGTGCCCCGATCGGGTGCAGTACAGCAGTGGCAGTCATCCCCAGCATCCTCCGCAACACCAGTTTCCAGCCATACCCTTCCGGCAGCAGCAGCAGGGACAGCAAGCTCCCGCTCCTCCGCAGGCAGACATAGGAGGGGGAGGCCGACCTCAGGGCGCTCCCCAGGGACCCCGACCAGGGCGTGGTCGGGGAGGTGGCCGACAGCCGAGGGGCAGGGGAGCTGGGCGTGGACAGTTACACGCCGCAGAAGCAACAGTTCCAGCAGGGCCAGAGGTTGTTCGAGGTACGATCAGTGTGTTTAGCACTCTTGCTTATGCTTTGTTCGATACCGGAGCTTCACACTCCTTTGTTGCACCCAGTCTAGCCCGCGCCTTGGGTCTAGATGCCGAGAGACTTCCAGTGCCCCTGGTGTTGAGCACACCAGTTGGAGGTCAGACCGACTTGCTGTTCATTTGTCGGGGATGTAGACTGATGTTAGGGCCACATCAGTCGGTTAGAGATCTCCTTCTACTACAAATTCAGCCGTACGATGTCATCCTAGGCATCGACTGGCTATATTCTGTGTGCGCCGTCATCGACTGTTTCCAAAGAAGGGTGGTGTTCTCTGGTTTGGACAGCCAGCGTGTTACTTTCACCGGCGAGCGGAGCTGTCCGAAGGGAAACAGGAGGGAGGAACCCCTCCTCTCCTTGTTGACCGAACTGACGATAGAATCAGTAGATGCGGAAATGGTGGAAGTACCAGAGATCGTTCGTGAATTTATGGACGTCTTTCCTGAGGAGGTGACGACTCTACCCCCTCGACGTGATATCGAGTTCGGGATAGACCTGCAGCCCGGCTCTCGACCAATCTCGATGGCTCCTTACCGGATGGCACCTTCGGAGCTACGGGAGTTGCGGATACAGATTGACGATCTGATGAAGAGGGGTTATGTTCGTCCAAGTGCGTCACCGTGGGGTGCCCCAGTCTTGTTCGCAAAGAAGGCAGATGGTGGCCTCAGGTTGTGCATCGATTACAGGAGGCTGAATCAGGTAACGATCAAGAATCGCTACCCTCTTCCGAGGATAGATGATCTTTTTGACCAGCTGAAGGGGGCAGGATGGTTCTCGAAGATCGACCTGCGATCTGGATACCACCAGCTGAGGGTAAAGGATAGCGACGTCCCAAAGACAGCGTTCAGGTGCAGGTATGGGCACTTCGAGTTTGTGGTCATGCCCTTTGGTGTTACGAACGCCCCGGCCGTGTTCATGGGGCTTATGAACTCCATCTTTCGGGAGTATCTGGATCGGTTTGTGGTGGTATTCATTGACGATATCCTGATCTATTCAAGGTCAGAAAAGGACCATGCAGAGCACCTGAGGACAGTTTTGGAAGTCCTCCGACAGCACCAGCTCTACGGGAAGTTGTCAAAGTGCAAGTTCTGGACACGAGAAGTGCGCTTCCTCGGGCATGTAGTGTCTGAGCAGGGGGTAGCAGTCGACCCATCAAAGGTTGAGGCAGTTGTTTCTTGGGAAGCACCCAAGAATGTGGCGGAAGTTCGGAGTTTCCTCGGACTGGCAGGCTACTACCAGAGATTCGTACCTAACTTCTCCCGGGTAGCAGCCCCTTTGACGGCTTTGACCAAGAAGGACCAGGTTTTCGTGTGGAGCGAGAAATGTGAGTCGTCCTTCAGCTACCTAAAAGAAAAGCTGGTTAGTGCCCCAGTGTTGAGATTACCAGAAGAAGGGATGGCTTATGAGGTATTTTGTGATGCTTCAGGACAGGGCCTGGGATGCGTGTTGATGCAGCAACAAGGGGTGATCTCTTACGGGTCCAGGCAGCTACGCCCCCATGAGCGTAACTACGCCACCCATGACTTGGAGCTTGCAGCGGTAGTGTTCGCATTGAAGCTGTGGCGACATTACCTCTTTGGGGAGCGCTTTGTGGGCTTCACCGATCACAAGAGCTTGCGCTATATCTTCTGCCAGCGTGACTTGAACTTGCGACAGCGGAGGTGGGTCGAGTTTCTCCAGGACTACGACTTTGAGATCTCGTACACTGAAGGTAAGGGAAACGTTGTGGCTGATGCCCTGAGCAGGAAGCCGCATCAGGAAGTGGTTCGAGAATCTGCTGATGCTTGGAAGGCGATGGGGGAGTTGGCTGCCTTGCACTTGGATGCAAGGGTGGAAGGTACTAGAGGCTGCTTGTTTCAGATGACGGTACAGTCCTCTTTGTTGCGGAAAGTGGAAGAGTTTCAGTGGGGAGATCCTGAGGTGGAAGTGTTGCGGGATCGTGTCGATCAGGGGAACGCTCCGGAAGGATGGTCGGAGGACAGCTGACATCGGATGCTCTTTCATGGGAGGTTGTTTGTTCCAGAGGTGATGCGTGATGAAGTCCTTCGTGAGTTCCATAGCTCAGCCTTGGCAGTGCATCCGGGTGTTTTGAAAATGTACCAAGGCCTGAGGGGACAGTTTTGGTGGCCCGGGGTGAAACGGGCAGTGGCAGAGTTTGTGGCTAAATGCCTGGTGTGTCAGCAGGTGAAGGCTGAACACCGTGTTCCTGGTGGTTTGTTGCATCCTTTAGATGTTCCCGAGTGGAAGTGGGACGACGTTTCGATGGACTTCTTCACAGGACTACCCAGAGCTCAGGGCGGGCAGGATGCTATCTGGGTAGTGGTGGATCGATTGACAAAATCTGCTCACTTCTTGGCTATCAAGGAGTCAGGACCTGTGAGTACCTTAGCACAGAGGTACGTGGATGAGGTGGTGCATTTGCATGGAGTTCCGAAGACTATCGTCTCAGATCGGGACACTCGGTTCACCTCACGAGTCTGGAAGGGGTTACGGCATGCTTTTGGCACCCAGCTACGCCTTAGCACTTCTTTTCACCCTCATACTGATGGACAGACAGAGCGGACAATCCAGACGTTGGAGGACATGCTGCGAGCATGTGTTCTGGATTTCGGAGGATCATGGGTATGACACTTGCCTTTAGTAGAGTTTGCCTACCACAACAGCTTCCACTCTACTATCGGCATGGATCCTTTTGAGGCTTTGTATGGAAGACCATGTCGTTCACCCTTATGCTGGGCAGAGGTTGGTGAGACTGGTACTCTTGGACCAGAAGTAGTGTAGAGTACCATGGAGAAAGTCCAGCTAGTGCGGGAGAGGATGAAAGCAGCTCAGGATTGGCAGAAATCTTATGCTGATCGTCGGAGGAGGCCCTTGGAGTTCGAGGTGGGAGATCATGTGTTCTTGAGGGTTTCCCCTCGACGGGGGCAACAGAGGTTTGGAAAGGGGAGTAAGCTCTCCCCTAGGTTCATCGAACCTTTCGAGGTGCTGAGGCGAGTTGGCGAGGTGGCATATCAGCTGGCCCTACCACCTCAGTTGGAAAGGGTCCATGACGTCTTCCATGTCTCCCAGCTTCGTCAGTACTTACATGATGACTCTCATGTCATCAACTGGGGAGAGCTAGATGTGGGAGAAGACGCGACCTTCGAGGAACGACCAGTCAGGATCGAGGATCGCAAGGAGAAAGTGCTTCGTGGACGAACCATCGGCTTGGTTCGTGTATTATGGAGACATGGCGGCCTCAAAGAGAGTACGTGGGAGAGGGAGGCACAGATGCGTGCCCAATACCCCGTGTTGTTTTGAGATTTGTTCCTTTTTGTACCTGTTGTGGTAGAACGTTTGACTTTTGGCTATGAAATGTACTATTCCCTTTCCTCTGTTATGTGTGAAAAGCCCCGTCTAAAGGGAAGAGGGAACCCGACCCCTAATCAAGACGCATTAAGGTGGATGCGATTAAACCCGTGCGGGCGAGTCAGTGCCGCCCAAAGCGGATAATATCTTGACATGGGGGAGGGGAACTCCCCAAACCCACATGACCGGGCGGTTTGGCATGGTATGTTTCTTAGTTCATGACAGGGGAGTGTTTTTAGTTAGCAGAGGTTCACTCCTAAGAGGTATATTTCGAAGATGGTTGTTCGGACCCTCTCTTTCCTTCTGGTTTGTTGTGATTCTCGAGGACGAGAATCGTTTAAGAGGTATCTGATGTGATGACCTAGACCCCCCTTGGTCCCTTCCTTTGCCAAAATCTGGATCGGTGAGACCGATCGGTGCGACCGATCGGTGAGACCGATCGGTGAGACCGACCGGTGAGACCGACCGGTGAGACCGACCGGTGAGACCGACCGGTGAGACCGACCGGTGAGACCGACCGGTGAGACCGACCGGTGAGACCGATCGGTGCGACCGAACGGTGCGACCGATCGGTGCGACCGATCGGTGAGACCGATCGGTGTGATCGATCGGCGGAACCAGCCGACGTCGCCCGAACTTGCCAAGTTGTTCCAGTAACGCTCTTTTTTTTCACAAATAGGGTTTTAAACCCTATTCTGCCTCGTGAAAATGTCTTAGAAACCCTAAACGCGCACAAAAGTTTTAATTAAATGCTTCATTAATTCATGAGTCGGTTTAAACCACTCAGCACCATTAATGATGAGTCAAGCCACGTGGTCAACCCACGACTTCCACGTCTTACGCGGTTCGGCGTTTTTATCTCAACCGTTCCCGGCTCTTATAAATTAAGGGTTAGGCCGTGGTTTCCCCCCTTCTTCGATCGTGGCTCTTCTGGTGCATCGGGACCGCCGCGTCGTTATCCGTAAAGTTCCGCGCCCCCGGCCTAAACGTCGATCATCTATCAACAAGTAGGGAATTTCTTTCGCCTCTCACTTCTGTGTATCATGCGGGGTGGGCGTTATCTTTTGTTCTCATGAGAAATGGTTGGGCCTTTAAATGAAGATAATAACTGGTTAAAGAAGGGGAAGGGGTTGTGATCGTTGTTTATGCCTTATCTTGTGATCATCCTTTTTAGTTGTGCTGGTTTATGTTTTCTGAGAATTGAGGCCGTTGGTGGTCGTTGTATGTGCACTGATAAATCCCCTCGTGATGTTTTAAATGAATTGCTGAATTTGTGAACTCCTGCTGTGAAATTGGTTAATCACGTATATCCGGCTGAATAATTTAAAGCACCAGGATCAACCCTTCTGTGATAACTCCCGGTTAGAACACACGGAATTTGAAATCATGGAGTGTGTTAAGTCGTTTAAATCTGAAAATTCCGACTTGTGTTGGTAGCGGTGGTTGGTTGTCTTCCTTTCGGGCTGATTGCTGGAAATGTGGGAGGGGATGGGATCCCCTGTTCTGTTTATACTCTCGGTGGCTGTGTGAATTTGGGGATGGGATCTCCTGTTGGTATGGATTCGGTGGTTGTGAGTTTTAAATCCAGGTGGTTACTTAAAATATCACAAATTGGGGAGAGATCCTCTGTTAACAGAACCGGGTGTGAGTGTTTTGGTTGATCCTTTCTCTTGACGCTTTCCTTGGTTATGCTTATGGTAGTTGCCCAGTAGTGCTTAAAATTAATTGAACATTTTGACTGAACGTGGGACAAGAATGGGACAAATGGTTTTGTGGGCAAGGGTCGTGAACTGTGACTTGGGTGCAGTGGTGTCTTCTGTAGGTTGGCTAGGAAAACCTAAGCTTTGGGTGAGTGTTTGTTACCTATATCTATACTTGTAGCTTTTTGTTTCTTATTCGCGCCCCACCCAAGTTGAGCACTCAGTGCCGAACACCCCCATTTATGGGGGAAGGGTGTTTTTTTTCCCAACACTATCCTTAGTGGCTGGTTATTAGCTCCTTTTCTGCTCCCTTTCCCGGATAGCCCAAGTATCTTCGAGCAGGCTGTGATGGCCTGAAGTCCATTATTAGCCCAAGAACCTCCGGGCGGGGTGTTGTGGTGGTTGGCCAGGTGTGTGCGGCAGGCGGTTTCCCAAGTGTCTTCGGGATGAGGACCAGGTGTCTTTGGGCGTGGCGGTGGTTGCTCTGGCCTAGGTGTTTGCAGGCATGGTTACATATGACAGTTGAGGCCCAGGTGTGTGCGGGCGGGATTCGGTAGTGGGACTGCGTGTGGTTGTGGCCCAGGTGTGTGCGGGCGGGTGTGGCAGTGGGACTGCGGTGAGAATGGCGGGATTGGTCCGATGCGTAGGATGTCTCAATAACCAGTGGGAAAGTGGCACGGGGTACCCAAACATCGATGTGCTCTTATATATATATATTACTTGACTTCCGTTATTTGGGGAGCGAGCCTTGGTGAGGCCTGGGATGGATAGTTTTCCTTGTTAGGTGTTTGGTTTACTCTTTTCTCACGGGACTTTAGTACGTTTCCCCCACTTGTGCACGAGAGTCTTGGTTTTCCCTACTGAGTGTACTTGTATGCTCACCCTACATATATAAAACTTCTTTCAGGTTTCCAGGAGGACTTCGGGAATCACGCAGGACCTTACTAGCTCGGACTTTTGCTGCCGTTGCAGTTGTTCTCCTTTTCTTTTGGTACTTACCTTGTAGTCACCTTTTTGCACTTTGTGGCTTTCACTTTTGAAACATGCATGTGGGAATGGTTTACTTTTGGCTTTACTTTTCTTTCTACCTTGGTGTTGTTGGGTTTCCTCCTCCTTATCTTTCGATCCTATAAAATAAAAAGGGTAATGCCTTCCATTCGCGATAATTTCCTATACCCTTGGTGCTAGTCGCCACTCCGGGACCTATTGAAGGCGGGTTTCGGGGGTCATTATCTCTCCTTCAACTTAAAGAAGGAAGGGCCTGGCAACCTGCTGAACCTTCCCTCCTTTTGGTGAAGGCGGGTCGTGACAATATTGATCAAAAAACTCATCAATAATTGATAGAAAATACTTATTATTTATTTAAATAGAATTAATTTCCCTTTAATCAATGCACATTATAATTGTTACATCCCATTTTTTTACGAAAAGAATAGGATCTCCATAGGGAAAAACACTGTGGTGTATGAATCCAATATCAAAAAACTCTTGATGCTATTTATTTAACTCTAGTTACTAAAAAATAGTAAATTTTAAAGAATTATTAGATATTTGTTATATATTATGGATTATTTCAATAGAAAACTCAAATTCATTCTCATGTGGATGTTAGTGTAGTTCTTCATGATACACATCAATGTATTCTCAGCACAATAAGAAAACCTTATATCCGAGGACTTCCTTTCCCATACCTAGGTTGTGTATTATATTCTTACCCATAATTTAATTAATCATAGATACCTTGGGTCAATCTATGTATGATTTAGATAATGAAGTCTCTATTATAAATATAATTTCTCACATATTCTTAACAAATTGTGATCTCCTAGACTAGGTAGTAGATTTTCTCCTTTATTATTTGAATACCAATCCATACCATGAATTATACTAATGTATACCATAGGCATGACAATAAAATTCATTATTAGGGTATATATAAGAAACAAAAATGAAATTCACTAACATACCACGGTTTTAATAACATTTCCTTTAAGTGTATTGATTGATAACTCCCTTATCACTATTCTAGAGAAACATTTAATTTTATTTCGGAACATGGAAGATATTTATGAGTTCAAGGGTCAAAAATCAAATACAACATTATCTAGCATTTAATTTTTGATCAAATTACTTTACACCACATCAATAAGAACTTAATATTAAGTTATAATAATTTCATAAGTTATGAATTCTATCATTTCTCTCTTCTGAGGTAAGTTTCGTGGACATCTGGGGAATTGGTTGGAATAGTTCCCCATTTCATTACAAATAATGCAATATAATTTTATGGATTCTCCCTTAACCATTCATTCATGAGTGTGATGAAATTTGTCTAAAATTTTGAATCAAACTCTTATTCCCTTCAAACATGTATCTGGATGTTTCACTACACAAGTATCACATGTTATAAAATTTATCCCTTCTCTTCTTCCCCTTATATATATATTTTTTCTCCATGAGGTGCTAAAAAATATTATTATTATCTTTATTTTTTTTGAAGTCATATGCCTGGTATAATTATTTCTATATCTTGATAGAACACACTACTATAAAACATGGCTTTAACAATGCTAAATTTTAGAATTATCAGTGATAGAAAATCATGGACTACTGGAGAATGATTATAATCCCCAAGATTTCATTAGAGGTAGAAATTAACTGATAAATCACTTTTTAATGCTGATAATAAAACCCCATTATTATCACTTTTATATAGTATTGATAAGGGGTCTATTTATTAAATTTTTTAGTATAACTGATAAAGGGTTTCTTTATGAGTGCAAAAAATGTTGATAAAGGGACCCTTCATCAGCAATTTTAGAAGTTTTGATAAAGGGTACCTTTTTTTGCTTTATTAAATGCACCGAAAAATGATACCTTTATCCGCACCTTTAGTAAAACTATTAAAGGGTCACATTATCATCTCTTATAAAATAAATGATAAAGGGGAATACTAAAATGTACAGTTAAATTTACCGCACACTATAGTTATAGAAACAACTGCAAGAATCACGTGAGAATAATAATTTTAAGTGAAAAAATTTACAAAACAAATACAAAAATATAGTTAAATAATAGTATATTATATACATTTCAAACAATAGTTTTTATAATTACATGAGTAAGTACAAATTATCACAGACACTCAAAAACATCATTGATTCTTTGTATTTAGCCCATGATCCCCACTCATAATATTGTCGAACAAACCACCCCATTCGAGAAAAATAATGAACCTGCATAAGAAAAATATTCTTATGTTGGTATTAATATTAAAAAATAAATTAAATAGAAACTGTCACCTTTAAAAAAAAATTAGATTCATACCTGGAACACCATGTATCAGATTGAGTTGCAGTTGATTCTTGCACATCATACCATTTCTTATTCATCTTCCCGTATTATCTTCTATTAAAATTAACTAAAAAATATAAGATAAATAGGACAAGATAATTAATTAAATAATATTATATAGAATGATGATAAAACATTCTAGGATTGTTTTCTCAATTTTGGTGATGTGATGTGCATTTTAAACTAAAATGAAACTTATATATTAAAAACACGCACTTTGAGTCATATCGACCAAATCATGTGTCATATTGATTTGAAGTTACTTTATATATGTAAAAAATTACGTAAGTATAATTTTTATAATGTATAAAAACAATAAAAATGTGTTTGACCAGTTTTAAGTATGTAACTTGTGTTTTTACTAAAATGTCATTTTAAACTAGAAACAAGCACTTTGAGTCATACCCATCACATTATGTGTCAGTTTTATATGAGAATGATTCTTACATTTCAAAAATAAGTTATGAACCATTTTCATAAATTATAAAGACAATCTGAGCACATTTGGTTTGTTTTTAGAGACTGTCTCTTTGTGAACTAAAATGTCAATTTTAAACTAATAACAAACACATTGAGTCTTACTAGGAACATTTCATTTTAGATTGATCTGAGGAAAATTTCAAAATAAAAAAAATGAATTATTTATAATTTATTCTAAAATATCAAGATGATATGAATTCATTTTCTAGGTTTTGAGTATGTCAGTTGTATTTTTTACTAAATGCATTATCAATTTTAAATATAAAAGACACAAAAGAAGTCATACTGGTCCCACTGTGCGTTGGATTTAGGTGAGGATGATTCATATCCATAAAAAATGGTTTATGGATCATTTTAATAATTCATAAAAACCATCCATATGAATTTTATTGTTTTTTAGTATGTAACTTGTCTTTTTACAAAAATTTTATTTTAAACTGGAAACACACACTTGGTGCCATACTGGTCACATCATGTGTCAGTTTTCTATGACATCGATTCTTAAACATAAAAATGATAATTGGATAGTTTTATTAAAATTTTCAATACAATATGAGGTCAATTTTTATATTTTTTGCGAATGAAAATATTTGAGCTAAAATATCAAATTTAAACTGATAACAGACACTTTGAGTCATATTGGGAACATCGTATATCAGATTTAGGTGAAGATGATTCCTAAACATGAAAAAAGACTTACTGATAATTTTACTAAAGTATAAAAAACAATATAAATTCATTCTCCTAGTTTTTGATTTTTAGTTGTCCCTTTTAATAAAATTATTTTCAATTTTAAATAAAAAGACACACTAGTATTCATACTGGTTACACCATGAGTCAGATTGAGCTACAAATGATTACTACACATAAAAAATGACATATTTATAGTTTTAAAAAAGTTTAAAACAAATTGAATAAATTTTATTGGATTGGATATGTAAGTTTTATTTTTTACTAAAATTTCATTTGAAAATAGAATCACACACTTTGAGTCATACTGGTCACATCGTGCATCAATTTAGAATGAGACTGATCCCTACACATAAAAAATGACTTATGAATAATTTACCTACATTATAAAGAAAATAAAATAATGTTTTTCTTAGTTTTCAATGTGTGAAACACTTTTTTAACTAAAAATTCAATTTCAAACTGATACTGGACACTTTGAGCGATACTAGGTATATTGTACATCATATTGAGGTGTAGATGAATCCTACATGTCACAAATGACTTATGGATTTTTTTACTAATGTATAAAATCAATATGAATGTGTTTTGTTGGTTTTGAGTTTTTCACTGATATTTTTTATAAAAAATATGTCAATTTTAAATAAAAAGACACACTTGGAGTCATAATGGGAACACTGTGTATGATATTGAGGTGTGGCTAATTCTTACATGTCAAAAATGACTTATGGATCATTTTCATAAAATATAAAAACAATATGAATGAATTTGGTCAGTTTTGAGTTTGTATTTTTTCTTTATTATTGAAAATAATGTCATTTTTTAATAAAAAGGTACACTTTGAGTCATACTAGAGAAAATGTGTGTCATATTGAGGTGACACTAAAACCTACACATCAAAAATGACTTATGGATTGTTTTCCTTATGTATCAAAACAATATGAATTATTTTTCTCATTTTTGAGTATGTGATGTGTGTTTGGAACTAATATATAAATTGCAAAGTAAAAAAATATAGTTTAGGTCATACCGAGCATATTGTGTATCATATTGAGGTGCAGATGACTGATTATGTGAGGTGTGTTTTGATTTAAACTATATGCACTATGCTTGGAATGAAATAAACATTCCATTTTGATGGAAGAGGAAACACCATTCATCCTCAAACACCTCATCCAAAAGAAACATGTTATCTCTTTTCTCGCTTATTGTATAAAATTGAAGGAAAAAATATGACTCCCCAAAAGAGCAGTGAAAAAACAAAATAATTATTAGATAAAAATAATATAGAATTTAACTTAATAATAATATATCAAATGGTGAAAAAATTAAATATATAGTAGGAATTCATCTGTTCATGATTTATGTATACATTCATGACCCATTTTCTTGTTTCTATTATCTCAGTTACATCCTCGAAGTTCAATATATCATTATCATAAGAGGCTTCGAACAAATCCCCCCATCTTAAGAAAAATAATACACCTATATAAGAAAAAAATTCTTATCTTATTAATTATATAAATAAATAAATTAAAAAATAATTATGAAATAATACATTAATAAAATGTAAATTTTAAAATGAAACCACACAATTTGAGTCATACCGGGTACACCATGTATATGTTTGAGGTATGGTTGACTCTACCATATATTTCTATCCTACAATTCATTAAATATTTTATGTCATATAACAATACTATAGTTTGATAATAATAAATATTGAATTCATTGTAGTGTAAAAATAAAATTGTATCATCAGGAGTGTATCATCCTTATTGAGTACGTGATCCTAGTAAATGAGTGAATCATCCTTGTCGATGAAGTCACTTCTTCACGATCTTTGCAAAAATTATAAAAATAAGTATTAGATAAATTTGATGAGAAAATTAACTAAAAAAGTAGATAAAATAATGCTAAAATCAACTAAAATACAATTTTTTCAGTTACATATCATTAAAACATATTATAATCATTCTTTATTATATAAAACTAAAAAAAGAATTTATGAAATGGACTGGAACTTATGGATCATTAATTTAGAGAGAATATGACTATTTAGGAGTTTGAGGTAAGTACACAGTGTTTTTGAGGCTAACAATTTCATTCTAAGGGTAGGTCATTCTGGTGATAGGTCATTCTGGAAGTAGGTCACTTCTGGAGGTGATTCATTTTTGTAGTAGGAAATTTTTGGAATTGATTCATTTTGGATGTAGGTCATTTTTAGTAGTGATTCATTATGTAATTAGTCCATTTATGGATGTGAGTCATTTTGGTGATATGTTATTTCTGATTGGGAGTCATTCTGGTAGTAGGTCATATCTGGTAGTGATTCATTCCGTTGGTAGGTCATTTCTGGTGGTGAGTCATTCTGGAAATTTGTTATTCTAGTGGTTGGTCATTTCTAGAACTGAGTCATTTTGGTGGTAGGTCATTCTGATGGTGACTCCCCGGTGGTGACTCTATGGTGGCGACTCCCTAGTGGTGACTCTTTGGCGGTGACTGCTTGGATGTAACTCCATAGCGGTGACTCCTTGGCCATGGAAGTGAACAATGTTTCCAGTTTTACCAAAATTTACAAATTCTCCCTTTTGAAACCTTTTATAATGTAAAATGAGTTTAATTCCTTAATTAATGATTTTTAAATCTGTTTCAAAGGATACTAATCATATAATCTATTTCTAAAAATTTCAGAGACCTTCTAAATGTTTAAAATGCACCTTTTTGATGAGATCCACCTTTAATGGTCATCTATACTATATTAATTTTTTTTAGTTTTATATCTTATTATTATAAATCAAAGGTAATTCCTTAAATATTTTTAGGATTTATTTCTTTTAATATGAGAGGCTTAAAATCATTCTTCCCTTAGAGTCCTAAAACCTTTTAGCGATAGTTGGATCGAGTTTCCTCAAAGTGGTTTCTTCCTATACGTACAACCCTATTTTTGGTGCAACAAGTTTGTTTAAAGCTTCATTCTCCAAGGTAGTATTTTCATCTTATTTCCTTTCTATGTATGATGTGGGATGGGTTAATCTTTCTATATATTGGGATGATATTTTCATCTAGCTTAATAAATATAATCAACCGGTCTAAATGAAATGGAAAGGTACTGGGACATTCTTTACACTCTTTTATATCTTTTTGATATTGTGACATAGATATTATCTCTGTTTTTTTGTATCCTTGAATACCATGTATTTTTATATGCCCCATTTTTATCTATTTTATTATATTTTTTCATTCCATGCTATGTTTTTGTTTGTGAAACCACCATAAAAAAATTGTTAACGACTTATATTTGGACAATGAAATGGATTCCCAAGGATCTTATGTATTTTGTGATAATGACCTCATATAATGACATAGAATTCGAATAACATCCCTTTTCACTAATATGAAAAATGCTGCGGTATATGCTATGATATGTTTGAGGATATGGTTGTGTGTTGTGTCTTGGCTTCGGTGATGTGATTCATGGGGGATGGTTCTTTTTGTGGTGAGTGTTGGGGAAGTGAATGTGACATGTAGAGGGGATGTGATGGTGATGGTCATGTGGTTGTATAGCAGGGATGTAATGGTTGAGGTGGCATGGTTTTGTAGTATGGTTGTGATGGTTGTGGTGGTGTAGTTGTGTAGTGGGGATGCGATGGTGGTTGGTTATTCAAGTTTCATGAGTAGTAATGAAATTAAATTCATGTTAATGATATCAAATGGGAATTTTTATAGAATTATTTGATGAAGTTCCATTTGGTTTAAAATTTTAATATTTATATAATAACTAATGTGATGAAAATATGAAACAAAGTTACCATAATAATTGAAATGGATTGATAATATATAATCTAAAAATTGGATTTAATTGAGAATGTTTTGTGGGTCATGGATTATTTAGGGGTTTTTATGTGTTTATGGATAACAGTAATGTGAGGAAAAGTTATGAAATGTTTAATACCTTGGGTTTTAACCCATAGTATGGGGATATCATGATATAAATCTATTTGTATATGCATTGTCTATTATTTTTGATTTGTATATTCGCCCCACCTAGGTCTAGTACCATGTGATGACACCAAATGTTTTGGGGGGAATTTTTTCAAATATCATGGTGAAAGGATAGATGGTTGGGTATGTACTCTTCCCCACTACCTCTTCTAGTATTTGGTGACATGCATAGGCTATGTTGTCTAGAAGTAAAAACTGTCACGATCTATATGTGATGTGATGAAATGTGATGGAACAATTGTCTTTTGGAGATATGCAATGATATGTATTATAGTGGGGGTCTTGCGTTACAAGAGGAGGGAATGAGGTTGACGTCCTTTATGTTTAAAATACTCTACTACAATGGCTATGAGATTTAATGTAATGATATAGAATAGGTTTCTGTGAGTGGGATGTGAATTGATGTGATGTTATTCGGAAGAGGTGGGAGTGACAAGACATACAATGTTGGGGTGTGAGAGCAGTAATTTAGTAGAAAAGTGTTATGGGACACCATATCATCGATATGATTCATATTACATTATTATAATTGGATGTGCTATTTGGTGAGTGAGTCGTGGTGAGGTTGAGGTTTTGGTTAGTATACATGTATATGTTTTGTTTAGTCTTTTTTTATTATGGGTGACTTAGTATTCACATTTCACATATGCATGAGAAACTATGTTTTTCCTAATTAGTGTACATGTATTCTCACCCCACATTTATAAAAATGTTTTTAGATTTCTAGATGGACTTAATGGACTATTCTGGGAATTACTAGATCAACCCTTTGGGAAATTGTTGTATCGCTGCTTTAGCTTGTTTTTGGGTATTTAATTTTGAGAACTTTATATATTTTGGTTTTATTTACAAATTCATTATGGGATGGATTTTTTTATTATATATATATATATGTCATGGAGTTTATTATGGTTGATTCATATTATCTACCAATCCTATTTATATTATAGAGGGTAATTCCCCCTCACATTAAATTTTTATACCATCGATAATAGTCACCAAACCGAGGCCTATCAGAGGCAGGACTTGGGGGTCATTATCTTTCAAACCTCATTGTGGTATCATTGGATGAGGGGTCATGATAGAGTGGCATCAAAGGTGATGGTAGAGATATAGGATAGAGTAAAGAGTTTGGAACAATGAGGATTCATGGGTTGGTATGGAAATGGTTCCATTTGAACTTTGT
The DNA here is from genome assembly GCA_963277665.1 of Viscum album. Lineage (NCBI taxonomy): Eukaryota > Viridiplantae > Streptophyta > Magnoliopsida > Santalales > Viscaceae > Viscum > Viscum album. Next base: position 1,461,037,903 of record OY728125.1, read on the forward strand.
ATTTGAAAAAAGCTATAAAGACCAACTTGGACATGGAATTTTAGGGGCCCCATGATTAGGGTCATGGAATCTGAACTTATTGAATTCCCAAGTTAGGTGGACCTTTTTCCAAGGTAGATAACTAGTATAGGTACATGCATCATGATGACTTGCGTTCCTCTTTGAATTGGGTTATTTTGGAAAGTTTATAATGATTAAAGTGAATTAAAATGAATGTTAATAAAAATAGCATACTACTGGGCTTATAAAATATATTTTTTTCTCTTTAAAAAATTCCTCTTGGACATTGTCTTCATGTGGTTCAGTTAGTGTTGGTTTAGAAAGCAAACACATTTAATTGCCGGAGGGTTAATCAGGATGAAGATGGTGATCAATGACATAAAAGGTTGCAAGTTTTCAGCAGATGATTTTAGGGAAGTTTGAGGGATGCATTTCTGATGTGGAGATGGAGAGATAAATAGAGGAATTAGAGATCACCTTTAGTTTAGTATATGACCTGATAGAGTACTAGGCCTACTTGGAATACAGTCATATTCAAGGAACTGCATGTCAGTGGTGGAATTTATACCTTGGTGAGAAGAAGGAGGTATATGGTACATGGTTTTACTTCTAAAAGGAGTTCTGAGAATAGTTTGTTTTTTCAAAAATGAATTAAATGAAGAGGTAAGAGATAATATACCTTCAACATGAAAGTATATCTATGAGGGAGTGTGGGATCAAGTTAACAAAAATTCTATTCTTTTACATAGATCTTTTCCCAGATGTGGAGTCCCAAACAAGGTGACTGAAAGAGGAACTCTATCCTCCAATCCAATATCATGTTCCTCCGTATACATTTACAATGTATATACAGGTTCAAAATAAGGTATAGGTGATCAATAAGATGCAATCATGAGGAGGATTACGGTGATAGGGGAACCAATAGGGTTCCTCAGGGAGTTAAGAAATTAGTGGTAGGTCTCAGGGACCTAGACCATTGAGGTTTCGACCAATAGGGAGTCTTCCTTAGTAGCTTATCTTCTAGATATCTGGGTCTAATGGTTTCCATTATCTTCCTAGGGACATTATAACATTGTGTTTCAAATATGGGGTTTATTTCCATCATCGTAACAATGCCCAGTGGCTGCTCGATCTTAGTTTGGCACATGTGCATAGGTTCAACACCATACTTAGCAGCTGTTGCTAGGGAGTCCATTCTAGCAGTAGGGGAAGAAGTATTATGATATTCCAAGATAATATGTGGTAGGTGTAGGTCTATGTCATGATGCACCTCACCGTTAGGGACCTGACCCGAGTGTGGTAGTGGAGGTGGCCATTAGTAGGGAGGTAAAGGTACTGAATATGGTAAATTACAAGTAGTGGAGGCAACAACACCAAAGGGAATAAAGATAATTTTAAGTACACTTAGTTTATAATGTACCCTTTTTTGTGCCTTGTTTGATTTAGAATAATCAAATAAAGGTTTTACACCCATTTTTTTGTGATATTAGACTATACTTATAGAGTCTCATCACGCCACTAGTGTTGACTATGCCAGTTAGAGGATATGAAAACCTATTTGATTTGTACTAAGGATGTGCACTGATGGTGGGAAACATTAGTCTTGTGTGGATATTTTCTTACTTAATATCAACCTTATGATCTCATCCTTGGTACCGACTAGTTTTATTCTGTGTGTGATATTATCATATTCTTCTGAAGAGAAGTCATGTTCTCTAATGTATATGTACATCATATGGTTTTCATTGGCAAGAGGGATTTTCATGTGGACAGTCAGCATTTGGAGCACCTATTTTTTTGGATGAGTTTTATATGGAATCATTATTAAATGGGACATAAGAGGCTCCCATGTTTTTCATATATTTCCTTGATGATTTCCCTGATGTGGTTGTGACACTACCCCCTCAACACAATGTTTAGTTTGGGATAGATTTGTAGCCTAGTGATTCTCCGATTTCGATGAATCCTATCGGATGTCATCTTCTGAGTTGTAGGAGTCAAGGATTCAGATTAATGATATGATGAAGAAGGGGTTTTTCCAGATTAGAGTGTCCTTATGGGGTGATCCAAAATTACTCACTAAAATGGAATATTTTAGTGTGATGTTTAACATAGAATACCAGAGGTTGATCTAGTTGACTATCAATAATTTCTATCCTGTTAAGAGAATCAATGTTATTTTAGACCATTTGAGGGGATATAGTTGGTTTCTGATGATTGATATATGGTTCGGATATCACTAGTTATGTCTAAAAGATATATATATCCATAAATATTTATTTAGATAAGAGTATGAGTACTTTTAGTTCATGGTCATGCCTTTCCGTGTCACTAACACACCAAATGTTTTCATGTAGATCATGAACTCCATTTTTTGTGAATTTCTAGATGGGTTTGTAGTTATGTTCATCGATGACATACTGATCTACTCAAGGTCATAAAGGTATTATTCCAAGAATCATAGAGTTATTTTATAGCTTCTTTGTCTCCACCCACTATATGGAAATTTTTCAAAGTTTATGTTTTGGACAATAGAGGGACATTTCCTCAAGCATGCGCTGTCTTAGTAGGGGTGGAAATGGACCCTTCAAAGGATAAAGAAGTTGTTTCTTGGAATGTACCCAATAATAAAAATGAAACTATGAACCTCTACTACATTACTATAGCAGTACTATAGCGAGAACTGTAGCAGTCACTGTTTGGAACTGCAACAGTTGAGAATATGACCTCGTTTGGGCCTTTGGGCCACCGATTTGGTCCCTGAGTCCTTTAAGGCCTTCGGGCCACCCATGAATTCAGGTCAGTAAGGCCTTATGGCCACCTCAAGGCCTTCGAACCACCTTTAAGTGAAGATGAAAATAAGACAACCTACAAGGAATAAGTTGTACAAGGATGATGAACAAGTAGCTTTCACCATAGGAGAAGCTAAACGGATTGCATGAATGAGAGGGAATGGAACCTGCCATCGGGACAAGCCTGTTCATGCACAGGAATACCTAGCCGAACATCCATGTGATGGTGGAGATCTGATTTCACAGTGAAGATGCTGGGGAGGAGAATTTCTAAGTAGTTATTCTAGATTGTATGTAATGTTTGAAGCCTATGGGCAATGAATTCCTCTAAGGCCTACGGGCCATGTAATACTTATGCCTACAGGCCTTGTAAGGGTTCCACCTCACCCCTTGAAAGGTGGATTATCAAAAATCAATAAAAAATGAAGGCCTTCGGGCAATTGGAGGAAAGAAATTAATTTTGTGTGGATTGATCAGTTCTCGATAGAGTTCAGTTATCCAAAGGGGATGTTGGTTAGTGCTCCAATGCTTCAGCTTCTAGTGGAGGGTGTGTTGTTAATAGTTTTCTATGACACATCCCATATGGGATTAAGATAAATCTTGATGCATCATAAGGAAGTGATCTATTATGATTCTAGGAAATTATTTCCTCATGAGTGTAATTATTCCACTAATGATCAATAGATAGTATTTTTTGTGTTTTTGCTAATGTTTTGGAGATAATACCTCATTGTGGAGTATTTTTTTATTCACAGATCATAAGAATTTTTGTTATGTCTTTTATCAGCATAATATGAATCTTTAATAATATATGTGGATGGATTTTATTTAAAACTACAATTTTTATATCTCTTATAACTCATGAAAGGTAAATTTTATAGCAGATGATTTGAGTATAAAATCACATAAGGATGTTGTTCAAGAGTCTGTAGATTCTTGCAAAGCAATAAGGGAGTTGGAATACCTACACTTATATGAGAGAGTGGTTGATGGAGGAGTTTTTTTGTTTCTCATGAAAGTGAATTCTTAGTTTCTATGATAGGTGGACAAGTCTTAGTGGGGAGACTCAAAGGTAGAGGTGATACGTGATCTTTTTAGACATGGTAATGCTTTGGAGGGATGGTTAGAGAATGGTATGAACATGATGATATTTTATGGGAGGTTATTTTTTACGGTAGTGATGTATGAGGGATTCCTTCATGATTTCCATTTAACACATTTGGTAGCACACCTAAGAGTATCCATGATTTACCATGGATTAAGGATGTAGTTATGGTGGCTTGGGATTGAATGAGAAGTGGAAGGGTTTATAGAACAATATCTAGTTTTCCAGTAGGTAAAGGTCAAGAATCATGTTCTAGGAGGTTTGATAGATCCCTTGGATATTACCAAGTGGAAATGATATGACATCTTGATGGATTTCATCATAGGGATACCCTAATATTAGGATGAATGAGATGTTATACAGGTAATTGTGAATCTAATGAAGGAATCAACTCACTTCTTATTGATCAAGGAGTCATGTTCAATGGATGTTTTAGAGAAGTGGTATGTGGAAGATGTTTCATGGATAAATGGAGTCTAGAGGTCCATTATATTAGATAGGGATGCACATTTTACCTCACAATTCTAGATTGAATTACAGCATGATTTTGGAAATCAGTTATGCCTCAACACCACTTTTTACCATTATATGGATGGGTAGATAGTGGACTATCCAAACACTGAAGGATATGTTATGGGTACGTGTCTTGGACTTTAGAAGATTATGGGAACAAAAAATTCCCTTGTTTATGTTTTCTTATAATAACAACTATCTCTCATCCATTAGCATGGACCCATTTGAGACTTTTTATGGGTGGCCATGTCAATCTCCTTTATGTTGGGCATTGGTTGGGGAGTCATCAATTCTTGGACCCGATGTATTGTAGATCATGATACATAAGCTTTAGTTAGTTAACGATAGTATAATAGGAGTACAAGTATAGAAAAATCTTATAAAGATTGTAGTTGGAGGACCTTGGAGTTTTAGGCTTGGGACCATGTGTTCTTAAAGGTTTTCCCTCTATGTGGGAAGTGGAGGTTCAGAAAAAGGAATATGATTCCACCCCAATTTGTTGGGCCCTTTAAGGTGTTGACGCATATTGTAAAGGTGAATTACTAGTTTTCACCAAGACCTTGAATGAACCAGATCCATGAAGTCTACCATATCTATATGCTCTATCGATATCTTCACAATGAATTCCATGTCATTGAATGGAGAAAGATGGTTATCAATGACGAAACAACATTCATGGAGAAAATAGTAGATATCCAAGATTGTTAAGAGAATGTGATGTGAGGATGGACCATTCCCTTCATTCATGTGCTGTGGAGGAATGTTTTCCTTTATAAGTATACTTGGGAGCATGGGATTCATATTACTTCCTAGTACCTGGAGTTTTTTTGAGTTTTTTTCTTGGTTAGTTTTCCTTTGTTATGTGATGTTTGGACCTTGGTGTTTTACAGGATATGTTTTTCCCCTTGATGTGATGTATATAGTGCGATGCGTGATAATGTTTAGACATGTCAAAAGGGGGAGAACTGATTCCTAATTAGGATTAATTTTAGATTATGCAACTAAACCTATGTGGGCGAGGTAGTTCCACCACGAGCATATAATATTTTAATGTGGAGGATGAAATTCCATAATTCCATTATTTAGGGTAGTATGGTTTGTTCAAATTTTGTGGTTGATTGGTTTAGTAGGTTTTGTTGTTGTTGGAGTTTTATATATAATGGGTTCCTTGATAGGTATTTCAAGGTATGGTTGATTGAACACATTCTATCTTTCCTTCCTAGTGGATTTTGAATTCTTGAGGGAGAATATATTTTGAGATGTATCTGATGTAATGGCCCAGACCTTCTAGACTTTTACTTTGTAGAAAATCTAATGATTGTGATTTCCTAGGGATATTTAGGGTGCTTTGAAGCTAACAATGTCATTATGAATTTAGGTTATTTTTTTGGAAGTTCATTCTGCAGGAAGGTCATTTTTGGTAGTGAGTCATTATAGAAGTAGGTCATTTATAGTGGTGATTCACTCTTGTGGTAGTTCATTTATGGTAGTGTGTCATTGTTGTAGTAGGTAATTTCTTGTGGAGATTCATTATAGTGGTATAATATTTCTGGAGGTGAGTTTTCATGGTGGTATATTATTTCTAGTAGTATATCAATTCTGGCGGTGAGTCATTCTGGAAGTAGGTCATTTTTGGTGGTGAGTCATTCTAGCAGTATGTCATTCTAGAGGTAGGTTATTTCTAAATGTGGGTAATTTTGGCAGTAGGATATTCTAGAAGTGACATCCTAGTGGTGAATCCCTAATGGAGACTCCCTGGTGGTTGTAATGAACACAGTATCTAGTTTTACCAAAACTTATAAATTTTCTATTTTTGACATATTTTACGATGAAAAATGGGTTTAATGAATTAATTAATTATTTTTAAAAATGTTTCAAATGATATTAATTATATATTTAATTTATAAATTATATGGATACCTTTTAAACGTTTGAAACACATTTTTATATAAGATATATCTTTAATGGTCAATTAAACCATATTAGATTACCCTAGTTTTGAATCTAATCATTGTAAAGAGAAGATATATCCTTCACACTTTTCAGGATTCAAGTCTCTTGATATGGGAGGTTCCAAATAAATCTTCACATGGTGTCATGATACCTTTTATCTATAGTTGGTTTGAATTTCCATGAAGAGTTTTCCTCTTATAAATGCACACCATGGTTTTCTAAAGCATGTTCATATAAACCTTATTTCTCCCAAGTTGGAATTCATATGTTTCTCCATTCAGTATATCATGAGAGTTGGGTTAATATTTTTATCACTTGGAAAGATAGTTCTATACATCTTAAAAAATATATTTAAAATGTTTAATAGAAATGGAATGGGGTAGGGGAATGATTCACATACTTTTATATCTTTTTGATATTCTGATGCAGAGATTATCTATGTTTTTTGTATCACTTAATACCATGTTTTCAATACCCTATATTATTTTTTCCATTTTCTTTTATTCTAGGATTTCCAAGCCCTTCATTTTTTTGTGACACCACCATAAAAATTGGTTAACCACATATATTAGGACAATGAAATAGATTCCCAAAGATATTATGGATTTTTTTATAATTCCCTCAAATAATGAAGTGGAATTTGAATGAAATTCTCTATGAATAATATAGTAAATGATTTGGTTTGTGCTGTGATATGTTTGTGTATAAGTTTGTGTGTTGTGGATTGGCTGTGATGATGTGATGCATGATAGGTGGATTTTTAGTGATTGGAGTGGGGAAGTGTATGTGATATACAACAAGGTTATGATGGTGGTGGTGGTTTTATTATACAATGGGGCTATGATGGTGGTGCTGTTGTGGTTTTTTAGTGGGGCTATGATGGTAGTGGTGGTTCGATTGTGTAGAGGGGTTTTGATAGTGGCTGGTTATGAAAATTTTCTAAGTAGTAATGAAATAAAATGTACATTAATGATACAAAATGGATATTTTTAATAAAATGGTTTGATGAAGGTCCATGTTGTTTAAAATCATAATGTTTATATAAGAATTAATGGGTTGTAAATACGATGAAAGGTGACTATTTTAATTGAAATGTGTTGATAACGGATATTATAGAAAATTGGATTTAATTGAAAATGTTTTGTGGATCATGGATTGGTTTGGGGTTTTTATGCCTTTAGAGGCAACAACCCAGTGATAGAAATTTATGAGATGTTTTATGCCTCGATTTTGAACCCATGGGAAGGGGATTGTGTGATTTAAATATATATATATATATATAAACATTGTTTATTATTTGTTATTTCTTTATGTTCCCACCCACATCGACCACAATGTAATGTCTCCAAATATTTTCGGGCCATTTTTTCCAAGCATCTTAGTGGGAGGATGGATGGATGGATACACTCTTTTCACTGCTCCCTCTTCCATACATTGGTGACATTCATGGGCTATGATGTATATAAGTCAAAAGTGTCTATCTAAATGAGATTTGATGAGAAGTGATGGTCCAAGTGTCTTCAGGAATGATGTGATGAGATGGATTATGGTGGGGGTTGTTCTTGAAAGGAGGAGGGAAAAGGGTTTATGTTATTAATGTTCATGATACCTGACTGCATTGGGAATGATATTTGATGTGATGATATGGATAACATTTTTTTTGTGTTGTATGTGATGTGATGTGATGTTATGTGGAAGAGGTTGGAACACCATGATTTACAACATTGTGGTGTGAGAGTGTAAAATTAGTGGGAAAGCAGTGCAGGGTACCCTATAATTGATGTACACCATATTATAATATTATACATCAATGCATTATTTAGTGAGAAAGACTTGTTGAAGTTGGAGTTTTTAGTATACCTTTATAAGCGAAATTTGGTTTTTCTATTTTTTTCATGGGAAAATTAGTATTATCTTTTCACATGTGTATGATTGTCTTTGGTGTTCCTACTAAGTATACTTAAATGATCACCCTATATATATAAAACTGTTTTTTAGTTTCCCGGAGGAAATCATGGACTAATAGGGGCATTACTATCTCAGAACTTTAGATAGTTTATATATCACTACTTTAGCTTGTTTTTTTGGTATTTAATTTTGGATACCTTTATCTATATTAGTTTTATTTACACATGAATTGTGGTATTGTTTTTGGGTTTCATATATATATATATATATATCCTAGAGTTTATTTTGGTTTATTCATGTAATCTCTTGATCCTATTTATATTATTGAGGTTAATTCCTCCCATACATGATTTTTTTATTCCCTTAGTGCTTGTTGCCAACTTGGGGTCTATTGGAGGTGGGACTCGAGGGGTTATTATTTCTCTCCCCTCATTGAGTTATCTTTGGAGGGAGGGGTCTCGAATTTTTTTTCAATATTACATGAAACTAAAAGAAAATACATTGTACCATCTAATATGGAATTAAACTTCCTTTAGTGGCCCTTACCACATGTCTTTAAACTGTATGAAATACCATTCTACATAGATGATGATTACCTAAAATATATTTCTTTATTAATGTTTCTAAACTATAAATCTCATCCTAAATGATTAATTTTTGAAAATACATTTTATAAATTTACATATTTTTCCCTATATCACATATTAATATTATAACACACATTTTTCAAAGATAATTGGTATTCCTAGTCCCATTGTTTTAAGCTACGATTCCAAACTATACAATTTTCTCTTCACCCACTATGGATAAATATAAGATATTTTAGAACATAAATACCAAAAACATGATATATTTAACAAATTTACAATAACATAATATTCAAATATTAAAAAAATTCATATAAAAACTTTTCACATTTTGGGTTAGTGTAAAACTCATATATAAACATTTTCCTTCTTATATGCTACAAAAAATGGTCATAACACTTTACATATTCATTGGTTATAAACGAAATTATTGTAAACAATTATTTATTCATGGAAAGAATTAACCATCAATTGAAACCTATTATCCTTATTTTAATAAACTAAAACAAATATTTACATTTGAGTTTTTTATGGAACCTAATAAAATATATCTTTTCCTATAACCTTGATAGAGAGTATAAACTCCATGATAAACCATTGACCTTATTTTATGGAAAAAACATCAGTATGACCCATTATGTATTTTCATAAGAAACTAAACTCCCTTATAAAAATTTAAACCTTTTTGAAAATATTAAACATCATTATAGCTTTTTATAGCTTCCAAATGAAACTAAAATCTACAACATCCATTATGTATTCCAAGATTATTCTATATATTAGTATATCCTTTTCAATATTTTGGGTGATGATAGACTCTAACATAATATCTTCATTATTTATTAATCAAAAGGGTAACATCCATATTTTGATGTATTTTTTATTGAGAATGATGATGAGTTTTTTTATTAATGATATTGTGAACATTTATCATTTTATATAATGAATGTGAACATTCATATTAGTGAAGATCTATTGGAATTTTTTTAATGGTGATTTGATGAAAACATATCTATATGCATAATAATAATAGGTTAAACACCTCCACTAATGAAATGATTATGAGATTATATGCGACATAATGGTGAGATGATTTAATTTCACATCATGTGCATTCAAAAAAATCTGTTTTAGTCAATCCATTTCACCAATGTAAATAAGATGAGTTACTTGTATATATTTTACAAAAATTTATGATATTATATCATACATCTTATTGATGATCGAATAGACTAAATAATTCCACCACCCAAAAAAGTAAAACCACCATATTATTATTTTAGTCTATCATTTACCACCACCCATGATGGAACCCTATAATGTGATTTATTATAATTTTATTATAAAAATGGTAAGTAAATTAACTAGAAAAAGTAGATAAAATGATGAGATAATTAACTAAATTAGAAGTTGGAAGTCACCTCATCATGATACCTATATCCATTCTAAAATCACATTTTCTACTCATTTCTAAACAAATTGATCTCCTCCGTTATACTTATCCTAGTGAAATAGATATAAAATAATATATAAGTATTCTAACAGTAATTATTGTCACCAAAAATATATTTTTATGGTCACTGCCTGTACTAGATCAAAAATATAGCTGGTAATCACCTAAATTTCTTATCGTAAAACATTCTGACACCATGTACACTACCCACTCATCTATAAAAAAATTAATTATTATTTTTAGTATGAAGTTTGTTTTAAATTTTCGTAGTGTTGAGAAAATTTAGAAATAAAAACTGTTAATAAATATTTTTAATGAAATTTTAATTACATTTTCAAATTACCTATTTCGAGACAATGGTCTTGTCATGATTTATGATCACTCTCATAAATTTTCAAACATAATATCCACAATTTTTTCCATTATCTTACTTTAGAAACAACAAAAAATTAAAAATAATAATAAATTGTTTGAAAATAAACTTTTATAGTTAAATATTTCAATATATAACTTAATCTATTTCTATTTGAAGTAATCCACATGATTTTTTATGTTTGTTCACCGACTTCATTTCATGATTTTACATATGTTTAGTGGCTAAAATATCAAAACAAAATTCATCTTTAAACATAGATAGAAACATATAATTTAAACTCTATTTATAAATTTTTTACTATTGTGTATTAAAAATTCACCTTAGACATTATGTGTGGTTGGTTTGTTGGATATCCATGCCTTGGATCCAAAAAATAAAAATTTGGGGTATCCAGATAGAATGAGATCAACATCTGATGCTTCATAAGAAAATAAATAAGTAAAATAAAAATAAAAATATATTTTATTTAATTAGATTATAGAGTTTTACCCCAAAATTCTATAAATCAAAAAGTGTCTGTTTTATGTTATTTTCTCACAAACACATCCCTTAGTGAATTGTTTTCTTCTCAATTTCATGCTTCACCAAAAAAGTTTCTGGCATAGAAATAATACAAGGATTAATGAATCCAAATCATGTTTAGTATAATTTAACCTTTATATAGTTGTTAAATAAAATTATTGTATAAAATATGAAACTTTATTAGATATAATTAACATATTATATCATTTTTTGAAAATAGGTATTTTGAAAATGTTCCTTATGTAGGTATTGACAACTAAAACTCCCAACCAATCAAACCTGAGAATCTCATTTATTATCCATATAAAAACTTTGTCTATAATTAATGTTCAATGCATTTTTTCTTCAAATGAAATTTAACACATATTTTCATCTTTAATTGCAGTCTATATATGAAGTGGTAATGAAAATAAATGTTTCTGTGCAACTGGAGCAGAGAAGGTACTCTCATAAGCTCCTTTTGATTTCTTATTTGATTCAATATATTTTTTAATTTTACCTTATGTTTCCCCATATATTTATCCATATTTAATACCATTACCCACTTCATACCTTTTTTATCAACTATTAGAAGTGTTTCAAATGAAAAAGTTGTTAAAGACTTAGATAATGTAGATTTATAATATTATATGTCCATGCTACAAAAGTTACAATTGCATCATTGAACTTTATAATATCTGTATCATCAAGTGGAACATGAAACTCAGAATTTGAATCCTAATATACCTCAATCCCAACTCTCATTTTAACTTCTGGTAGTTCTTTATTATGTATCTTATCTCCCAGGATATTATACACCATACCCCTCACACTAAAGTGGTGCATGAGTGTTGATATATAGAAACCACATAAAACTTTACCCCAGAAAAATTTAATAATATAAAATTATTGTAAGTTGTTTGATTTACATTTAAGAGAAAGAGTAATTAAATAATTGATTACCCTGGGTATGATATGCAGTTGAGTGGAATTACTAACCTAAAATCTAGTATTTTAATTTTGTTCTTCATGTGTGGATCTTTGTTCCACTGCTAGTTTTCTTTGATCCTTTCTCATATATATGACGATACATTAATATCTTGAAAATTATCTAATTATGATGGAAATCCATTCATAATAATATATGTATCTTATTTTGGTTTTTTTCTTCTCAATATATGTTTTATAATGTACTCCAAAACCTACTCCTCTAAAGTGACTGTATTGTTCTAACCGCTTCAAAGCTACTATAATTATTTTTTTTCTACCAGTATAGTCGCTGTTAATTCTTATGTGTAAACAATATAAAAAAATATAAACACAAAAATATATTTTTATGTAATACTATTATAAAGTATCATTAATTACTATTATTTCATATTTAAATATGATTCATATAGTTATTTTTTGTTTTAATCAAACAGTTTAACCTCTTTCTTTACATGAGCCTCATTCTATAACACATTATGTGGGGTGGAAGTGGCTTTAGATTTTTATTCATCAATATATATATTAAAAAAATGAATATATGTAGTTTCATATCACATGAAAATTATATTTTTTATTTAAAATACATAATAATTTATTCACTATTGATGCATACCCCGTCCTTGTTTTGTGATAGGGGTACATTTGTTTTGATGAAAATTCTTTGTAATTTTTTTTTGTTTCATAAATTAATTTTTTTAATAAAATTGGATAAAATTAACAATTTAAATAATAAATTATCGACTAAAATTATACCGAAATTATTTCTCAACACAACGAAAGATGAAATCATTCCATGTTTCCTACTTTATAATGTGTTCATAACTAACTGGTGGGTGGGGATTTACTTTCCCCTCAATATCCCTAAGATTTATCTTAGTAAGAAGAGTATGAAAGACTCTATGAGATTTTATAGTAGCCATTAAGACATATTTCTCATGTAAATACTCTCAAATAAACAAACTTTAGAAGGAATAATGAAAATTAAATAATTTTTTCATTATATATTTTTTTGGGTAAAATAGTGAAAGTTCATCATAACATTACCTATATATCTTCTAAAAGGGTTTCCTTTTCTATAGCATGGATAGGGAACCATGAATATATATCAATCGTCACATTTATCCTCTTTGTGACCCTAACATAACTAATGGACATTGATTTTTTTGGGGTTAACAGGTCGGTCGTGTTGATTCCATCCAAACTTAAATTTTATACCCTTAATTATTTACTTGATAATTTTATTCAACATGGTGATGTTGCGACATTGTGGTTTTATCATCAATAAGCTATTTATCCTTTAAAAATTCTATTGTTTTGGTATCAACAATCTGTTCTTCCATAGGATTGGTAACATCATCGTGTGTAGAATAAATTGTCTACCTGGGTAGTAAAACATTTAATTTGGATTATGATAATAATATAGAGAATATATAATATTATGAAGAAAATATTAGTATATTTAAACATCATTAAACTTATAATTTAACTCTCTTTATTTTTTTAATAGTTGAAGGGATTTGGATCCTCTATCGAGAATCCAGATACACTCTTTATGGTCCCCTCTAATATAAAATAAATTGTCTATATTGGGAGCACCATTAAATGATTGTGATCTCCCAATGAAAGGGACAAACTTATTAAATTTTCATCTAACCCTAAAGTTGTATTAGTATCTAATAGGACAATTGACCAAATCTTATTTTCTAGATATGAGCCACAAAATGCATGCACTGTTTGTGATTCCATTATGAATGACTCATTACTTACACCTTATGCATTGAAATTCACCTCCACAAAGCACATTTCATAAAATTTCAGTACAATACCATTGGAAACCAATTTACAATGGAAAATCAAAACATTAAATGTTGTATAATATAACTTTTATATCTATTTAATAATGAAAAAAATATAACATATTATCATAAATTGGATTTCTATTATTAAAACCGGACATGTGCATCACCAACTCCAATAGATTAACTCTATTGTTTTTCATCATATTACAGTCATTATGTTCCTTATAGAGAATATACAACCGTTGGTTACAAAACTAGTTAAAGATATAACATTTTGTTTTGGTCCCCTAGCTCACCATCAAATTAATTTGACAATTGAATTCATATTTTTATATAACTCCTTATAAATATGATATTGGAAACATCTTATAAACTATTAGTTATTTTTATTTGATATCCATCCTTCATCCCTTGGAGGATTCAAATATCTATGAATTACATTGTGGGATTCAATGTATAGATCAACATAATCATTATTATATAAAATGTAAAGGTTTTATTTATCTAAATCTTTGATGGTAATTGTAAAAATATATATTTCAGAAATATCTTTGACCATATTGTGTCTACTATGGCGAGACACTGAGAGATCGATGCTATCAAAATCTGATAGGTAATCAGTACAAAATTCAACAGCTTCTTTAACAATATATCATTATTTAGTACATCCTTTTAGGGGAATTCAATTATCGACATACCCTTTCAAAATATTCATATACCTTTCAATTGTATACATACATCTATAATATAAATGACCACATATAGAACCTCTATAACCAAGAAAACCATCAATTGGGCCATTATATCAAAAAATAACGGTGGGAAGAACATCTCTAATTCACATAATATGACTGAAACCTCATTATTCATGATTGGAAACTTTTCATGGTCTATAAATTTACTAAATATAGATTTTAGAAAGAATCAAAGTCTAGTTAATGTATGTCTTACATTTTTAGTTAAAATGCAATGTAAAGAAACCTACATCAAATATTACATGAAAAAAATAAATTTGTGTTATTTTAGTTTTTGTTACTTTAGTAATTAAAATTAAATTATTTATATTTGATGAATTCTTCTTTTTAACCTTTAAATAATTTCTAAAAATGAAAAATTGAAATTTTTCTTGTCTTGTTGTATAGTAACCTGCTGGAGGAAGAATAGGTCACCCTTTACCCTTCCCCAATGCCAACTATTCCCTTATCCCCATGTCAATCCTTTATAATATAGCCTTGATTCCATATTTTTTCGAGGAATATTTAATAATGTTTTTATAACACTGTCAAATACATTTTTTTTCTACATGCAAGACATCAAGAAAACTTCTTACGTGCAAGAAAATCTAATACAACAATTTAAAGAAAATCAATCTCTTTTTCTTAAATTATTTTAGACGGTTTTTTGAAAATGGTTTATG